>CM059437.1:31288341-31888341 GCA_030390025.1 Squalus acanthias
TATTGTGTATTCCCTTGCCTTGTTAGCTCTCCCCAAATGCATTATTTCACACTTCTCCAGATTGAATTGGTACTTTTTTGAGATTTGGGTTGAGGTACATAATTGGGACAGAGCAGAGGGACTTTACATCTAAGCGTGCTGCACCTGACTTGGGAGCACTTGAAGATGACAAAATTGGGAGTGGGGGTGGCACGGTTGAGAGAGAGGGAGGGGGGCGTTTGGGAGGGAGGGAAGGAGGGGGGCGATCAGGAGGGAGGGGTGCGACTGGTGGGGCAATCGGGAGAGGGACGGCGTTCGGCAGGGGGCTTGAAACAGTCTTCGGGAGTACTCCTCCCGGCTGCACATTCAGGTACGTATTTTTTTAAAAACATGCCCTTTTGGCGACGGCCTCCAACGGTCTCTTTAAGGACTGCTGCTTAGGCCGCATGTAGACATGGTTATGCTGAATGCAGCCAACCCGGCACCAGCTGCATTCAAGACGGACCTATTTGCATATGCACAGGCCCTGGACGCCTATACTGGGGCCTTGACTGGTGGCGCACCTCCGGCGCAGAATGGGCACACACACACTTAGGTGTCCATTTTCTGCATGTAAAATGGTCGTGGCATCAACAAATTTGTAGGCCTGTGCGTTTGTAAAGAAACACACCAAGATTGGTCAAACACCTCTTTCTTGCAAATGGTGCCCCTTTAAATGCTGTGTACTCTGAAATCACAAAGAATGACTTCATTTACAATAGCTTCCTCCTGTTTTCTGGCAACAGGACATTCACCAGCTGTTTGACATAAACAATCATTTCCTAAAGTCCTTAGCCTGATGACAATCATTTTCAGTTACATGGTTATTTTATTTAGTTTTATAAATTTCAGGAAATGTTTTGCTTATCCAAGTGAGGGATGTTGTTGGTGGTCAATTTTTCTTTTAATATAGTGACAGACATGCGAAGGCCCAAAGTCCAAGATATTACTAAGGCTAAGAAGAGTACAAGTGGAGACTAGGTGGATTAAGAATTAATACTTTAGCTAATGCCAAGTTTGGAGTTTTAATGATTGTAGGCGGTAGGGAACCATGAGTAAAGTACAGAGATCCACAATAGGAAAGAATGAGTTAGAAGAGGTTCATTCAGCACAGTGAGGATAGAGGAAGGAAGATGAGCAGCAGAGGCCAACATCATTGCAGCTTAGGAAGATCAAAAAGCAAAACTTCAGAGAAGCACTGACCATAGTATTGATTGAGAGATTGAAAAACGTTGCTGGAGCGAGAGGATGGGCCAGACACGAGAGAATAATAAACCTGTTAGCTGACAGGCATGCTCCTGTTTGCTGTTCAGAAAGAATTTGCATTTACACAGTGTCTTCCACAACCTCAGGACATCCCAAAGCATTTCACAGCCAACAAAGTACTTTTGAAGGGTAGTCACTATTGCAATGTAGGGAAATGCGGAGCCAATTTGCACACTGCAAGGTCCCACAAACAGCCATGTAATAAATGCCCAATTCTTCTGTTTTAGTGATGTTGGTTGAAGGTTAAATATTGGCCAGGAAACTGGGGGGAACTCCGTTGCTCTTCGAATAGTGCCATGGGATCTTTTACATCCAGCTGAGAGGGCAGAGGGGGGCCTCGGTTTAACGTCCCAGCCAAAACATGGCACCTCCGACAGTGCGGCACTCCCTCAGTACTGCACTGGAGTGTCAGTTGAGATTATGTGCTCATGTCTCTGGAGTTGGGCTTGACCCCATGACTTTCTGACTCACAGGTGAGAGGGCTACCACTGAGCCAAGAAGTGTGAGAGTGGAGCTTTTCCAATGATTTTTCCTCTAACAGAAGGTTCAATAAGTCTTCTGTAACTTTCCTGCATTTACCTTCGCAAGCCAGGAAGGCAATTTTCAGAACTTTCCTCAGGAGGTTAAATGGGTTGGGTGAGATGCTCTCTGATTGTACATGATCTGTAGAAGAAATTGGGTTGGATGGCACAAACGGCCTTTTCTCATTCCCTGCTTTCTTATGCTTCAAAATGCCTTAACCCCAATCTCAAACCAGGACTCTGTTTACATTTCTGTTGTCCATTTTACGGCCTTTCTGACTGAGAGCAACAATTTAGTGTCAATTAGTGCAGAACTGGGGAGAGGTTCATTCTGTCCAAACCCAGCCATTGGGAGCTGCATAGAGAGTGCCCAACCTCATTGCATTTAGCCCTTGCAGCTAGAAAGAAAGAACTTGCATTTATACTGTGCCTTACGTCTTTTAGGACAGCCCGAAGCACTTCCCATACAATGAACGAAATCAGCAGGCAAAGAAAGGAGAATTGTATCCAATAAACCAGCTGGATTCAGAGAACCATGCGCTAATCCACTATGACACCCAAAGCTCAGAACATTGTGCCTTTAGTTTCCTTATAAAGCTTTATTTTTTATACCAACATCTTCTCACCTAAACCAGGAGATTACTTGAAAGGGATTATTTTTCACCCAGAAGTCAGTACATTATAGGATCATAGTTACCTTTCAATTTGTTCATTTTGCAGAAAGGTGCATGAACAATTTTCAAGCACAGTTTTGCTGGTAAGTATTTCCTTTTCCTTTTGTGGTGTTACAATGTCACCCAGTTAGTAGGGCGAGGGAGGGGTTGGTGGACACACAACTGCACAGAAATTAAGCACCTTACCTAGGCAGCACAAATTGAGTCCACAATTTGTGGCAAGGGGGTTTCTGGTTCCTGGTCTGTGCTGGGTTAGCTAGACTGTAGTTGGGACGCTACATTTCAAAGACATTGGCCAAGGTTCCTATTCCTGATTGCTATGTACTAGCGCCTGCTGGAAAGTTTGTACGTGACGCTCTATGATTATGCTTGACTGTGATACCGTTCTCCAGTTGAATAGCTTGCCCCCATTCACCGTCTTGGCTCACACACGAAGCAACAACATTTAGGCGAGGTACTGGAGGACTGCTGCCAGTTGTGGAACCACAATCCAACAAGGGTCAGTGCCTTCAGGGAGGTGGAGTGAAAAGTGGTGAATAAAACCTCGTATCTCCATCCAGTGCCCTGCATTTCTACTTTTCCCTTTATTAAGTGTTTCAACGTTACAGTACTCCACATCGTTCTTCCAGAGATTAGGTCATGGAAAAATTGCCCCAGTCTGGACAGCCTAAAGTAAGGTCAATCCCCTGGGACGTCTCAGCATGCCTAATTCCTTCCGTGTTGTACAACATTTCAGATTACACATCTGCACTGCCACTTTCCCTGGATGTACAGAGATTTCATTTTTTTTTCTAATTAGCAAGCTGCGCTCTTGGTACATTATCTATAGTCAGTTTTCTTTAATCACATCAACTTTGGGATGCACCACAGGAACATTATTTAATTCATGGATCTCATGAAGTGCAAAATGCTCATTGGTCCCATATGGTTTCTCTAATCCTTCTGCTTGGTACTCGGCAGTCGCGCTGCGTGGAAAATCTTTTTTACAGATGGTACTGGGTGTGGGAAATACAAGCAGTTCTCAAAGGTGCAACAGCACTGAAAACAGGTTAAAGGGCAAGGCTGAGAGTTCATAACACAAACCCATAAAGCACTGGGCGATTTAAGATAACTAGCAAAAGAACCAGCAGGAAAATGAGGATTTTTCTTTTTTACGCAGCGAGTTGTTATGATCTGGAAAGGGGGGTGGAAGCAGATTCAATAGTAACTTTCAAAAGGAAACATTTGCAGGGCTATGGGGAAAGAGCATGGGAGTGGGACTAATTGGACAGCTCTTTCAAAGAGCCAGCACAGGCACGATGGGCTGAATGGCCTCCTCCTCTGCTGTAAGAGTCTAAGATTCATTGGCCGTGATTTTACTTACCTCGGCGGATCCGTGGCGGGTGATGTCAGTGGCGGGTCACAGCCCCGCTGCTGGCTCCATCCCGCTGTGTAAATTGACTTTCCGTTGATGGGGCTTGTTAAGCCCGCCCAGTGCGTTACCCGGCCCAATTAGAGGAAGCGGGTCTGGTGACGTCTTTTAATGATGCGTCATCAACTGGTTTCCTTAAAGGGACCATGGCCACATTTGTCTTGACATTTGTGCTGTCAGTGTTCTACCGCATTAAGGTGCTGCAAACACTGGCAATGACTGCACAAAGGCACAGGGCTGCACCCAGACTCTCCCATGACTCGCTCCATAAGCTTATGGAGGGAGTCACAGCATGCAGGGAGGTCCTCTTCCCTTCCCATGGGTGGAAGACACCTCCCCAGGAGATCAATACAGCCTGGTTGCACATTACAGAGGAGAGCACAAGCAGGGATATGTTCAGGAGGACCTGGGTGCAGTGCCGCAAACATTTCAATGATCTCAATAGATCACGAAATGTTAGTACAAAGCCACACTCAACCTCATCCTGCTGTGCCTCTCATCACATCCCCATCACTCTGCCTTCCCGACCCTACCCCTGCACATCCTTACTCACACCAACTTACCTTGGACATCCATCCCTCTCTATCTATATTACCACATCCCCATCCCACTAGCCACCCTCACGCTCACCCTCATCCTAGTGCAATCATACCAACTAACAACACACAAGGGTAGGCACTTGGGTGTTTTGTGCAATGTTCATGTAAAGTTTCTGTTAATGTGCTGTCAAACATTGAAACCTTTATTTTCAACACTTTGCATTCTTGGACAGATTTGTGTGCACCTTTAGAAGTGGTTTAATGAGTTGCAGTGAATGGCGAGACATAACGGTACACCCCGCAATGGTGGATGAGTGTGAAAGGAATGGCTTGGGCATTGTCGGGATGCTTTATGGTGTTGGTGTGGGGTGGTGCCAACCTGGCGCATCATGTGGCAGACAGGGTGTACAGTGCCAAGTTAAGTAAATCTGGCCATGCTGAGGCCATCCCTGGCCTCCCGGGCAGCAATGTGGTCGGGTGCTGATGCCCTCTGTCCTGTGCAGTATCAGTTGATTGCGGAGAAGGTTGGTGTTGTTGTTGGTGCTGCTGGTGTGCCTGGTGCTGCTGGTATTGGGGCTGATCGTGGTGGGATTCTGAGGACCAAGGTGAGAGAGTATAAAGGGCACCTACGTTGATGGAATAGATGGCAAGTGAAGTAGAGATGACAGAAGCATTCTGTCAATGGTGAGAGAGTTCTTCCAATGAGGTGAGAGTGGTTGGAGAGTGGAAAGTAGAAAGCCTGCAGAATGTGTGCTGGAAATGGACTGAGAAACAGCTTCTGGCTGAGGAAAGTGAATTATCAGTCAGGTGGGAGCATTTGAAGCTGTCAAGTAATCAGCTGGAGCAATGGCCACTAAACTCACGCCTCAGCTTGACAGCTGTGGTCTGCGCACAGTGGGGATCCCGTGGTCATGAAGTTAAAGACAAAAGGTAAGTGAAAAAAGGCTGTTAAGCATCTGGCAACTAGATGCTAATAATTTTAACAAGGTCCCCCGCCACTGCCGGTCGGGTCTGCTTAGCGTTGACAGACCCGACATTGGGAAAGGCACGTGGTGGCGGGTTCACAGCGGGGTCCTGACCTACTGTGAAAAAAAAACCACTTTCCCACCCGACCCGCCACCGATCCCACCCGCTAACCCCCCGGAAAATTCCGGCCATTGGGTGGGTATTGAAACAGTTCTTTTACTTCTAGGACCTTGGTTCCAAACCAGCACAGACATTTGGGGCTAAGTCTCCTCATTGGTGGCTGTAATAATCTCATACGCTTCGAACTTTAAAAGAACACAAAATTAGTTTTCTTATGGTCTTAGCTTCATTGCACAAAATTGGCCGTAATTCGGAACAAATTACTCTAGTGCTAACGTTGGCAGCCTCGTCTGACAGCTTATAAAAAAGAATAAAATGTAAAGATGTAAAATTATAAAAGGGCTGTCATGTTGATGAGAAATCAAACAGGCTTGGCCAATCTTTTGACTGGGAAGACGGAAGAGATGTGCACCATTCTTATCAGTGTGGCATGACCTGCAAGCAATGCGATGGTATGTTTTGATCCCAAGTTGTATGTTGATTAATAAAGGATAAAAGGTTTGGCAGGCATTGTTTTATGGAATAACAACAGAAAATGCTGGAAACACTCAACAGGTCAGGCAGCATCGTGGAGAGAGAAACAGAGTTAACGTTTCAGGTCGATGACCCTTCGTCAGAACTGAAATGTTGGGGGGAATTTTCCCAGCCCTGGGGAGGCGGGTATGGAGGCGGGACTGCCGGGAAAATGGCAGAAAGTGGGAGGGGGTACCGAACCCGCTCCCAACCCGCCTCCGTGCCATCTTCCCGGGAGGCGGGTCCCCGATTTGCGCAGGGACTCGTCTCCTCGAGGCGGGAAGGGGATTACAGCCAATTAACTGCCTGTAAACAGGTAGTTAACAGGCAGTTAAGAGGATTATCCCCGTTTTACCCCTGCAAGTGCGGGCTTCCCGACGTCGGGAAACCCCACCAGGGTCAGCGAGGCGAGCAGTGGGTCTGCGGGGGTGAGAGGGGTCGAAAAGTCCGCTGTGGAGGTGAGTGATGGGTGCAAGTGTGGAGAGGTAAGTATGAGAGGTGAGTGTAAAGTGTTAGAAAAAGCTTACTTACCTTTGCTTATTCCTGCAGGCTTCAACCCTTGGGGATCTAGAGGTTCCAAATCTCAACAGCAGAGATGACAGAATGGCTGCTGCATTCTCAGATGCAGCAACCATCTGATTTCTGCTGAGGAAATAGGTTTTGGTGTGCCTTCAGTGCAAGAGCTCACCATAGAACAAAGATTGTCAGTGTTTGACAGCTTCTCAAAGCTGTCAAACGCTAACAATTCATCTGTCAAAAAAATTTTGACAGATGAAACGTCATACGCTGACGTCCTCTGTCACTGGCTTTCCCTTAATTGGCCGGCTAAGCCCGCAGGGCAGGCTTAACCAGGTCAATCAGGGGAAAATAGCGTGGATTGGCCGGACATCGTTGGGGGCGGGACTTAAACCCAACAACCAGCAGTCATGCCCCCAACGCGCCCCCATTGACAAAATCCAGCCCGTTAACTCTGTTTCTCTCTCCACGATGCTGCCTAACCTGCTGAGTGTTTCCAGCATTTTCTGTTGTTATTTCAGATTTCCAGCATCCACAGTATTTTGCTATTGCGTTGTTTTGTGGAGCTGCTCCCACTTTAAACAGGGGAGAATGGTGGCACAGAGGGTTGTTGTGAACCAGTCACGGAGTTATGGGGTGTGTGCTTGCTTATGATTCACTACCTGCTGTGTGATCGATCTCAGTGGGGTCAATAATGTGGCCCCAGGGCAGGGCTGCTGGGATCGCTGGCCATCAGACTCTAAAGAGCCTGGGCACAAATGAGCTGAGTTCACCCGATAACACGAGCTAAGCACAGTTACACAATTTCCTGGCGCTCTTATTAAAATATTTCATGATGGGTTCGAAGTGTCAGGGGGAGCAAGGTAATGGAATTTCGGGTGCCAGCAGCCAGTGAAGTGTTTTTATTTTAATTTGATTTTAATCGCTCTACTATTGGCGGCCGTGCTTTCAGCTGCCTTCGCCCTAAGCTCTGGAATTCCTTCCTAAACCTCTCCGCTTCTCGCTCCTCCTTTAAGATACTCCTTAAAACCTACCTCTTTGACCAAGTTTTTGGACATCTGTCCTGATATCTCCTTCTGTGGCTCGGAGTCAAAATTTGTTTTATTGATAACACTCTTGTTAAGTGCCTTGGGACGTTTTGCTACTTTAAAGTCGCTATATAAATGCAAGTATGTTGTTGTTGTTGTTGTTTGTTGACAAGGGGAGAGAGGGGAGAAGATAACAATGGGGAAGAGGGAGGAGGAAGGCACGACCACCAAGAGGAGAATTATTCTTTTATTTCAGCACTTGTTCCAAACGAGCGCTATGCAACAGTACAGGTGCTCTGGTTGCATTATGAGGCGATCCCCTAATTTGCGGGGTGGGGCAGGTGAGCAGGGGGGCCTGTAAAGAGCTCAATGCCCAATTTATCCATGAGCTCCCACTGCTCTGTGGACTGGCCAGATGCATTCTGTTGTCCTGAGTGCCTCGGTTTTGTGGAGGTTCTCTGTACCTGATAATTCTGGGGTGCCCGTCTTCACATTATTGTCCCCTAGCAAGTTGCGAGAGGGAGGCCAAGCCCTTTCCTACAGGAACTGTGGGAAACCTAGAGTTTGTGCTTCATGAGCCGCCTAGCGGTTACATCAAATCATCTCCTTCCAGAGAATATCACGGGCTTCTGGGAAACCGAACAAAGAAAAGGAAAATAAATTAAAATGGGATATACAGAGCAGTTAGATGCAGCTAATTTGTTCATGGGATGTGGGTGACCCTGGCAAGACCACATTTATTGCCCAGCCTTAGTTGCCCATAGAAGTTAATAGTGGGTCCCATTCTTGAATTGCTGCAGTCCTTATTGTGCGGGCATGATGCGCGTGAGCCCCAAAGCTGGCAGTGTGGCCGAGCCTCATTACCATAACTTCTCTTGTTGACCTGCCAGAACCATCAGATAATTGGACCAAGGCACATAAACATAATTCAGTCTCCATTTTAAAGTCATACATCCTGTTGTTGTTCTTATATTTCCATTACACATTCCTAGGTCTACGTTTATAATGGAAATTGTCGGAGTGTAATTACACTCTAGTCCGGGAGAGGCACTGTAGCACCACCACTGGTGGGAGGGTATAATTACAGCGTGACATGTTTACATAGGCAGTTTCTATTATAAATATGGATATAGGAACTTTTAATGGGAAAACATTGACAAGAAGTGCATGTAAGGCTTTTAACATGTCAATAAATAAGGGCAGAATATATAAGTTGAACATGGGCTCTAAATTTTGTTTGCACAGCTTGGCCCAATTATCCCCACTCCCCGACCCGCCCGGTCATCTAATCCTGCTGTACCTGAGACCAACCTTGACCGTGACTTCCTTTGGGCAATGCCACAGACAATCAACCAGTGTGTACTTTGCCCTAAAGGTCATAGCCATATTATTCAACATTTAAGTCTTATTTCCTAATTTACCTAGTTTATACTTGCAAATTAAGTTCAATAGCAAAATTAAATAATTGATTGCTAGCAGGTGATGATTACAGCAGACAAGTTTTATAAAAAGATAAGTTTTTTCAAATTATATATTGTAAAGTCTACCTTCTAATTAATCTAATTTGCATATACATATGAGGTCTCATCAGCATAATTCCTTGATAAGCTATGCCTAATGGAATAACAATTAAATGCACTAATTTTTGTAGATAGTGCATAGAGCTTTTAATCAAAAGTGAATGCCATTTTTAAAGTACTTTTAACTACATTTTCATACGCATGTAAAATCTAATTAACATACTTCAAGAATATGGTGCGCAGATTAGCGTAATCATCATGGGCCGGTTCGTACTGGAAAAATAACGGCGTGTTAATGACGCACGGTGTTATTAATGTGCAAATTGACCAGCAAATTCAGGGGATTAAGAGATATGCCTTCAGTTGCGAATCTCTAGAACCTGCTGGTCGATTCACGTTGCTCCACCGTTTGCCCGTCACAAACGGCATCTCGCCTTTAGCCTCCCCGTTAGTTGCTGGATTTGCACATTAATTGCCCATTAAGCTCACCACAGAAGTTAGGGCTGGTGATTAAGAGCGCAAGTACCCTTTTAACAATGTGATAATTGTTAATGCAATGTGAATCAACCTCTCTGGCCCAGAAAGGCAACAATTGAAACTGTCAATCTCATTCCTGCAAGTAGTAAATTCTTCTTAGAGATTTTTAAAATTGCAAATTTTATTTTTTTAACTTTGTTCCTTCCTTTCCCTTTCTGTCTATTTTCTCTCTCTCTCTCTCTTAATCCAATCTTTCTTTCGCTCTCTTTATTTCTCTTTCTGTACCTGATTTGATGCTAATCACTGTATTTCCTTCTCCGTCTGTTTCTTTCTCAATCCTTAAATCTCATTGATTAAGGAGATAGACCATTGGTCCCGTCGTTCACTAAGCTCCCAGATGCCTCGTTGCCCTCGCTCAGCTCGCCCTTCCAGCAAGTTACGCCGCAAAATTTTTTCGAGCGGAAGGGTGCAGAAAAAAGTGTAACTAACGGCGTACAATGAATGAGATAGATGCTCACCCGAGGGGGGAACTTGCATTTATAAAGTGAATGATCACATTGTCAGCTCCAGTCCAGATTTGCCCCCATATGTTTCCCATTTTCTGGAGATGGGGTTTGTTGTTTGATGGAGTTCAAGGAAAGTTTATTTTTCTAAGCCAGCCTAATTTTCTTATGCAAATTAGATCTAATTAATATAATTATTTAACCTTTCACCCTGATAATATAATAATTATGCACTTAAAAGATCATAAAGAAAAGACTGTATTGTACTCCAACAAGTGGTAGGACTCGAGTTCACATTGATTGCCAACATGATGAGTTCCCTATCTCAGCCATACCATTCTAGGGAGACACCTGGAGGACAGATACAAGGCCATTATACAAAGAGCACCAACTCATTGTCATTGTGGTGTACCCATGCTCAGGTTTATGATTTGCACAGCACAGTTACTCATACTATATACTTGAACATTGCCACAAGGAAATTCACATCCCTAAAACATGTTAAAGAGATTGTCAGGTGAGTTATCTACATCAAAACTGAGCCTGTTCTGGAATGAACAGGAAAGAAGCACTCCTAGCGGGGAGGGAAGATCAGAGTGAGAGGAGCTCAGGCCGCTCTCACACATCTACTAGCAGTCACTTACAGAGAGACATCCAGCCATTGTCTATTACCTCCTCACACAAGTGTGGGGGAGGGTGGAAACTGAGCATGGAGAAAAGGAAAATTAAGATTAATATACATTACAGAAGACAATAAATGTATATTTTGAGCTGTTGTGGAAAAAATTATTTTAAATTAGCATATTATAAAATGTTATTAGGGTACATTTTCATCGATGGAGGACAGAAGATTGCAGAGAAACACATCCAACTATTTGATATACATCGCTGCCAAACAAAACTCTGTGTTGGAGCAGTTTAAGACAAAAATTTACTCCTCAATATCTCTCAATAGGTACACAGTAAAAGAACATCTTTAAACATTTTTTTTAATACACTAGAAATGAGCTACAAGTGCCTCCAGCATTCCATGTGCTCACCAACTCTATTTGTTCAACATACGGACACTGATGCTCAGCTCTGATACTGACTGTGCTGTTTCTTGGTAATCGACTGTGGATTAGCACTCAATAAACCTGCAGTGATTACTCCATAATCAATAATCCTTCAGCGTGGCCCTTGTCCTGCATCAACTACACAGAACTCAGCTGCTCTTAGGAACTCCAATTGCACTGACTCCTTGCAAAAAATAAAAGACCTAACATGAAATAAAACCAGTTTGATGAATTGCACAGCACAGCCCCCACCACTTATACCATCCAGGCTTATCATAGGCAGCTGCCTATATCGGGCAGATTGTGCCAACCATTCGCCATTACTATAGGAGTCAATTACAAAGGCGCTGCTTATAACATATTAAGCGTGCCGACTATTTCGGTCCGTTCAATAAGCTCTTCGCACTTTATTAATCCCCTGATTTTATTGATGTAATAAACTTCCTGTTTTTCTGGCTAGAAATTGGGTTCCTTTGCGCCTCCCTGGAGGCGCTAATGGGGCGCAAATGGGTTTGCGACCGGGCGCGGCAATATCAACACCTCCCACTAAATTCGGTGGGAGGTTTGCGGCGGCGGCAAGATGTGGTGCCCCGATCTCCTGCGCCTGGAGGTTGTGATGTCATTGCCGTGCGCAGCGCCCCGGTTGCGCCCCGGATTAATAATTCCCCCTTACCCCCTACTTGTGCGCCTGCTGTTAACGACGACAGGTAGAGGAGGCGGCTTTCAGTCGGATGTCCGCTGGAGGAGCGCTATTTAAAGGCGTCCACTTCCGGTGTAGTTTTCGTCGGCCAACAATGCAAAGAGGCCTTTTGACCGATTTGAGCATTTTGCATTTTAACGAGTGTTGTGGCGCATAAAGATTATTGAGTTTCATTGAGGGGAGATTTGAAAGTGCAATATTTGTATCCTTTCATGGGGGCTGTACTGGCACTGGACCTCGCCCTCAAGCGTCAACGTCGGAGGCAACTGAGGTACAGAGAAAGATTGTAAAATGTTGCCAGAGGTAGGAGGGCCAACAGGGCTCTCAACAGGAGGCCTTACCCACCCAGGGTCTTCCGGCAGCAGTTCTCCTACATGAATTTCACTGAGGACCAGTGTGTTAGAAGGCTCCGCTTCAGCAAGGACGTGGTCACAGAGCTCTGCCACCTCCTGCAACCAGACCTCGAGCCTCAGATCAGAACCACCACAGCTCTCTCAGTGGCAGTCAAGGCCACCGTCGCCCTCAATTTCTACACCAGCGGATCATTCCAGTGTGCGGCAGGCGACGTCTCCAACATCTCCCAGTTTGCCGTCCATTGCTGCATCCGCGAGGTCACAGATGGTCTCTACAGAAGGAAAAGGGAATACACTTCCTTCCCCATGACCAGAGAGAAGCAGCGCGAGCGTGCATGTGGCTTTGTCAGGATAGCGGGCTTCCCCATGGTGTAGGGCGCCATTGACTGCACCCACGTCGCTTTGTGGGCACCTCATAACAATCCTGAGGTATTCCGTAACCTCAAAGGCTACCACTCACTTAATGTGCAGTTGGTGTGCAACCACACATGGCGAATCCTGACCGTCAATGCCCACTATCCTGGCAGCAGCCACGATGCCCTCATCCTGCGCCAGACCGGTGTGCCAGATCAATTCCAGCCACCACATTAAGCTTGCAGCTGGCTGCTGGGAGACAAGAGCTATCCGCTCTCCACCTGGCTCATGACTCCTCTCCGCAACCCCAACACTGGTGCCCAGCACTAATATAATGAGAGCCATGCTGCCACCAGGAAGATCATTGAGCAGACCATCGGAGTGCTCAAGCAACGGTTCTGCTGCCTTGACTGCTCGGGAGGAGCCCTCCAGTACTCAGCTGAGCGGGTGTCACTTTTCGTCATCGTCTGCTGCATGCTGCACAACTTGGCCATCATGAGGGTGCAGCCATTGCCACCAGGCATAGCGGGAACCACCTCAGGAAGAGGAGGACGAGGAGGAGGAGGAGGAAAAAGAAGAGGAGCAGGTGGAAAAGGAGGACGAACAGCAGCGACGGAGGAGGCAGTCAGTCCGTCCGTGACTGTCTCATCAGACTTCATTTCCAGTGTCTTCGAGTCCTCTTTCCAGTTGCTGAGCACGTCGCCATCATTCCATCACTTTATGATTCCATACCACACCCCAGAACTGAAATGAGACACAGCACCAAATCTGTAACATTCCAGTAATAAATTTATCAAAAACCATTAACCACATATATACAAGAACAATATTAGAAACATAGAAACATAGAAACTAGGAGCAGGAGTAGGCCATTCGGCCCGTCGAGCCTGCTCCGCCATTCAATACGATCATGGCTGATCATCCAAATCCAGTACCCTGTCCCTGCTTTAATCCCCACAGTACACATATCCCACCCTACCCCCGTAACCCCACGTATTTAATTCCCCCTAACATATCCCATCCTATCCCCATAACCCCACATATTTAATCCCCCCTAACACTAAGGGTCAATTTATCATAGCCAAATCAACCTAACCCACACATTTTTGGACTGTGGGAGGAAACCGGAGCACCCGGAGGAAACCCACGCAGACTAATTGACTAATCACCCTTGTGCAAACCCTTGCCTCCCCTCTTTACAGGCTCCTTTCCTAATCTAGTGCTCCTACATGGTGTCTCCGCAGTGGCTGCAGCAGGGCTGGTGGAAGGCTGCTGAGTGTGGGGGCCACAGACTACAGATGGCCTTGCAGGACGCCCTCGACCAGCTCTGTCCCTGGAAGTGGGAACAGCCATAGCCATCAGGGGATTCAGTTGCTCATAGGTCGCCTCAAAGCCAGCAATGCTGAAAATGAGCATCTGCACAATGATGCAACCTTCCCTTTAAGAGCTGGAAGGAACCAATTTGAAGGATCAATGCTGAATGCATTGCATCTGAAGTTCAGTAGCACTCTGCTGGTAGCGCCCCTGTAGCGCCCCATTGAGGTCATTAGTGCTTGATTTAGTGCCCCACTTCCTTCCTGGGATGCTAACACCCAATTTAGTAGAAGTTCAGAATCTTTAGCGCCTGGCGCTAAATTTTCAAAATTTCAAAAGTTAGTGCCCCAAATGAGGCAATATCCAATTTCACCACCTATAAATGTTAAACTGCCCAGTTTGCACAGATGGATACCTGCTAATGAATATGCATGGCTCACTTGGACTAAAAGAGATGACATTTGAGCATCAATGAAAGCGCTGTAATCATCTGTATGGGCAATGTTTCTGAGTTATCACTTGGAAAACAGCAACGGTGAATGTTCCCAGCTCAAAATGGACTGTTTAGTTCATGTTTCGCAACAGAGTGTACCACATAAACCGCAACAAATGAGAAATGACAATTGCACTATTAGTGTTCAACGAAGCCGGGAACTGAGAATACAAGCTGCGTTCATCAGAGGTGTGGATGTGTTTCATGCTGTTTCATTGCTACAACCTATTACGGTTTTATCGTCCATTGCATATAGCGGGCAAATCATGTTAATGCCAACAGGCCTGCTATATTCACCGTAAGTGAAACACAACAGGTACATGGGAGTGATTAAGAAAGAACGAACTTGCATTTATAGACTGTCCTTCACAACCTCAGGATGTCCCAGAGCGCTTCACAGCCAGTGAGTTATTTTGAGGTGTGGTCACTGTTGCAAGGTAGGAAACGCGGCAGCCAATTTGCACGCAGCAAGGTCCCACGAACAGCAATGAGATAAATGACTAATTAAACTGTTTCAATGATGTTGGTTGAGGAATAAACGTTGGCCAGGACACTGGGAGAACTCCCCTGCTCTTTTTCAAATAGTGCTGTGGTGTCATTTACGTCCACCTGAGGAGGCAGACGGGGCTTCGATTTAACGTCTCATCTAGAAGACGGCACTCCCTCAATAATTCACTGGGGCTGCCTGGATTATGTGCTCAAGTCATAGGAGTGGGGCTTGAACCCACAACCTTCTGACTCAGAAGCGAGAGTGCTACCAATTGAGCTACACCAGTCAATTTAAAACAAAAGTCCTCCTTGTGCCATGACCACCCATAGTTTCGAGGCTAATACTGAAACTGGCTGTCAAGAGCTTGACTCGAGCAGTGCAAGATTACTCTCACCTCTGATTTTCTCTCCCTCCCTGTGGGATGCTCTACCTTCTATCGCTTCCTCAGTTCTACAGTCAGAATATGGAGAATAACAGGTGTAAACTTGTGTCCTATGGCTCCACAAGCCAATAATCCAGTTTGGATGATGAACGAAGCCATTTGAGCTACCTGATGAGGTTACTGACTTGTATTCACTCCCCATTTCAGTTATTCTTTATGGAATGTTATTTAACTCTGAATCGTTGTGTGAACAAAAAGTTATTTTAAAGTATTTATCATAGAAAAAGTGTCATGTTCATATATGGACTAGACAAACATACTGGAAGTAAAGATGGGGAAAGAAATGTATATGTTACAATAAGGTTAGTGTATGGATGTACATTCCCACTACATGTGCAAAACCTTCAGGTTTCTGTAGGGAGATCGCCACATTGTTGGATTAATATAGAAATTGATGGTCAGATATATCAACATTGACAGAAATATAAATATATGTCATTCTCGAAAGGTCGCTTCATTTTGAAATTGAATTTTCTCTCACTATATTTTACTGGAACTTCTGACATTTTTATCCAGCACTGGGGAGGCTACTGATTAAATCAGAAGTATCAATCAGCTAGTACAGAAAAATGAAAAAAAAGGCAAATCTGAAATAAAGGACAGAAAATTATGAAATTTACTCAGCATGTCCACCAGCATCTGAAAAAGAGAAAAAAACAAGCACATCTTTTGAGTCTAGACCCTACATCAGAATTCAGTATATCCAAAACGTTAACCTGTCCATCCCTCTTTTCAGATGATGAGAGCCCTGCTGTGTGTTTCAAGCCTTTGTTTTTTTGTATTGATCAACCATCTGCTTTTATACTTCTTCCATCTCCCACTGACGGCGCTGACTCTTGATGAGGTGCCATTTCATGGGTTCCAGCTCCCCCTCCTGTACCTCGTCCAAGTCTTCATTCTTTAGGGGTCAGCTTAGACAGTGAGTGTCAGCAGCCTGGTTGAATGTGGAGCCAACTGATCCTTTTTTCAACCGACGCCCACACACAAACCCCTTTCCCCCCCACCCCGCTGAGTAGATTTAGTTTGTAGGGGGTGGTGGTTTGTGTCAGCTTCGCCTCTGACTTCTGAGCGGTTCGAATCGCTCCCACGCCCTTGGTCTAGACCTTGGACTTATTTGGGGGTTGTGACAAAAAGTGCAGCAGACAACTGAGTTTGATGCAAGAACTTTGATCTTTATTTAAGAAAGTAAAACCCAACACAAACACTCTTAACACTCTAAAAGTGGGGAACACTTTGGTACAAGCGAGGGGAATAACATTAAAAGAATACCACACCCCTCCCAATCCCACTTTGGTAGCTAGGTTGGACTCCAATGGACCAGGGATGATACTCACCAGAATCCTTGACAGTTTGGTTAGTTCGCAGTTTTGGAGTTCACTCTATATGTCGGTTGGTGTCTGCCATACCCCGTACGCGGTAGAGGACTTCAACTGCGTATCTGGTCAGTCTTTGCAAGTCCGCTGATGCGGTAGGGTGCGTATTGGATTTATCAGGTGAGTACCCACTTTTCCTTGGTTTAGAAGTAGGGTTTAGAGTTTTTTTAAGGGAAAATCTTACCCAGGGGTAAGTCAGGAGTAGATTGTAGAGTGGAAACTTTACGGTTCTTCGGGTTTTCTTCTAGTTGGTTTTCTTTGGTCGCGGTGGCCCGAATACTGGTACTTGGTGTTTGGTTGGTTGTTTCTTGAGGGCTTTGTTGCTGCGAGGTGTCTGATGGTCACTGAGGCGGTCGCTCTGGGTTCTTCTCGTGTCAGCCTACTTTGTTGGATGGTCTGGCCTTCGAGCTGTCGACCTCCTGGCTGGACACGGAACGCTGAACGGTGTTGGTTTTAGAACTGTGTTGCAGAGAATGCCTCCGTTGATGTCTTCTTGTTCTTCCTTCCTCTTCTTCCTTTTCAGGTTGAGAACGGGCCTTCAATTATACTCATTGAAGGTTCCTTATCTGCGCGCCAAATCAGGTCTCGGTCTTTGTTAGTTTTGGCAGGCTCGTCATTGGTAACTGGTTTGCTAAGGTGTGAAGTGGTTCCGGGATGGCCCCATCCCGTTGATGTGCCACTTAATCGGAGTTTGATCATTCTTATGTTTTGGGTTTCTTGGTTGGGCCTGTAATTTCTATAGAGCGGGTCCAAGTGATTTGTTTTATGCATGTTTTTGATGGGTCCTGTGATGGTTTTGATGGGGCCTGTAATTTTGGGTGGGACTGCTCTTTCCCTGGGTTTTTTATTAAAATGTTAATGTCTGCTGGGGCTTGAGTGAGGTCATCCCAGTTCCCCAGACAGTGTAATTAACTCCAATATCCAAAACTGCTTTTACAGAGGTCTAACCCACCTCCTTGTCCCTTTACAGGCCCAGACATGTTTTTAAAATGCCAAAACTTGTTTTTTGGTCTTAAATTCCTTGTTTTAGGCCCAAATGCATTTTATCACCTTGAAATAGTTAGAAAAGAGTCCAAAGTCTTTTTCCTTAGGGTTTGTCTTTGAGTTTTGGGGGATCTGTGAATTTTGAGAATCTTACAAGTTCCTTTAGGTCAGAAAGACAAATCACAGTGATCCAATCAGAACTATTCTGACCAAGGATAGCCCCAAAATGTTAAGCTGGCACCTGTAGAACTTGCGCCTCACCAACAGGCAGCGCTAGAGACGAGAGAAAGAGATAAGCAGGTAGTTGATCAAATGGCTGCGAGGTCTATGAGGGCAACAAGGTACTCGAATGCAGCTTTGGAGGCTCTGGACCAGGGGGTGGACAGGAGGAGGGAGTTCTTGTGTCCTGCCCAGGGGACGGAGCACAGAAGGCCCTCCAGGCAACACCTCAGAAGACAGTGGGAAGGGGTTACTAAGGAGGTCAATGCTAGAAGCTTAGTGCTCAGGACATGGCTTCAATGCCGTAAAAAAGCTTAATGATCTCACCGGAGTTGTCAAGGTAAGAATTTTACCTCTCACTTCAATTACTCTCTCCTCACAATACTCCCGTCCCCTGCTTTCCTTACTCTCCTAAATTCACTGCACCATATTTCACTCCTCTTAGGACTGTTATTTTGTTATGAGGAGGCTTTTTAATACTTACAGCACGTGCCGTAGACGCCTACTGAACAGCCCAATGCAATACTTCTGGCATGGGATGCCATATTGGACCCTTAGGTACCCATTTTACATCTGTAATGCGGGCATATCGCGGTGGTATTTCTAGGCCATATTGTAAGTTACCTCGGAAGGCCATTGAAACAAATAAAATAAATAGGGTTAACAATGGTTTAAAAGACAATCAGATGTGTTTACAGAGATAAAGGAGGACTAAGAATTAAGGTGTGACGGTGAAATCGAGATCAAGCGGAAATGGGCAGACTCGTTAAGCCAAAACCACAGGTCTTGTGGTTCATTGCTGTTTAATTTTAAAAGTATAGCGCCTTTCTTGAAGATGCTGAATCATGCTGGCATACAGTTCCATAGCTGTAGTATATTTGAGACTAAATAGTAACATTTCCTAATCTAGTTAATGGACCGATCACAGCCAGTCTGATTCAGTGCAATGTTCACACAGGGGACCTTCCAGCAGAGGTCACTGGATAGTGATGGAAAACAGGAACCCATGGCCAATTCTACCCCCACCCCCACTCCCATCATATGGTAGCTTAGGGGCACTGAAGCTGTAGTACCCCAACTGCTGCTCCCACCCAACCCAACCCAACCCCAATAGAATTAGCCCCAGACCACAGAATACAACCCAGATAACGGGACCAGGGGCACCTGCCCTCATTGGCTCCGCCCACAGGCATGGGTTGCCCCGCCCACAGGCATGGGTTGCCCCGCCCACAGTCTGCCGCAGCCAATCACGGGCCTCCCTCCGGACGCCGCGTGCGCGGAGGCATATGCTAAATAGGCGGCGGGGACCAATCAGCGGTCGAGGGGGCGTGGACGGTTTGTTACAGTGGAAATGTATCAAAGTTGTAGAGTGGGGCGCGAGAGTTGATCGGAGCGAAAATACACACGCCGGCCGCCTATACAAACACTCTCTGAGAGCAAACAGGGGATTTAAAGCCCGCATTCACCCGACCATGACGGAAAACAACGAGACGGAAAACGACCCTCAGAATACAGAACTCCAGAGGTCACCTGGCTCGGTGTGCAGCCAGCAAGAAACGAAGGTGAGTCAATTAACAGCCGCTTTATGGGGAGAGAAAGCTGGGGTGTGGGACGAAATTGGACAGCTCTCTCAAAGAGCTGACACAGGCATGACGGGCCGAACGGCTCCCTTCTGTGCAGTCTGATTCTAATCTCAATACTGGACTCTTTAAAAACAAGTGATTGCCACACTGGGTCCGTGTGTTAAATGCAGCGATAACTGAGAGCTTTTAATTTTTAAACTTGAAATTGCATCGTATGTTTTTGCAACGATTTTGAATTAAATGCAGCAGCAAAATGCAGAGCTAGTGGGTGGGAGATCTTGTTGTTTTAAGTGACATTATCCAGTAATAAGGGGTCAGTGTCCCATTGACTTTTGCAACGTTGGTGATCTGAAGCTGGGAGGTTAGGTGAGGGGTCCAAATAAGGTGTCGCTATCCTCTCTCTCTTTGAATATTGCAATTTTTAAAAAGAGCTGGTTTAGTCAAAGGAATGTAGATTTGAGGGGACGATCTGCGCGTCTATTTCCCTCCTCTCACTTAGTTTGCAATATCTAACATAGAAACCAGCTGCGGAAATTCGCACTCGCACATGCGATGTGTTGGAAACTAATGTACGTATTTTGCAAGCGGCGAATGACGCCGATTGCCGGAAGGATTTATTTACTTGGACACTGCAGTTTATCTTGCTGATTTATCCGAGTGAGTTGGGACGGGCTGTGATGACACTCGCCCTGTAGCCACTCAGCCCACCTTGTCAGCAACGTCTATATTGGACCGTGTCAGACTCTGTATTGTTCTATATATTTAAACCAGACACCTACCCAGTCGGTCAGCACCGTTGCCCTTGCGCGGTGTACTATGTACTTGACACTCGATCTTTCTCCGGTAGCTGTGTTCACTCACTGCGCCCAGTTATGAGTGCACTGAATTTCATCGGGGGGTGCACACTTCCGAGAGTTGGCAGCAAATATACCGTTGCGTGAAAGCATTAAAATGCTGCCTTCTGTATACAGTTATGCTTTCGGGATGTTTCAAGTGGACCACATATTCAGACTTACTGTTAGCCCAACCAGTGCTGATGCAGAAACACATTTGCAAAAATGCTGCGATTGAACTCTACAGCTGAACATGGTTCTAGTGGCAGATTTACTCACTGAGGTTCGGATGGCGAGCAAGTTATACTAGAAATGATTTTAATAAAAGATTATGTGATGTTTAGGTAGGACACCTGAGCTGATCATGTGACATCAGTTGCATTAGATCATTATCACGTGCGATAAACCATTTGCCCATTTTGAACATCTGCATTGAACTTTCTAATCTGCTTTTCAAAGTGACTTTATGTATGGTTTTGCCTCTCTCAATCTCTGCTGCAACCCTATACTTGAAATTCATAAATAATACGACTTTTTAAAGATCCTGTCAGTATAATTCTTCTTTTCATTAACAGGTATGTTAAAAATGTGCAAATATTGAACGGGTGAGGACACTTGTTACTGTGTGAGTTATGTATTAAAATGCTTGCAGATGTTAATGAAAGGGACATTACACCTTTATTTAAGAGGTTCGGATCAAAGATGTATTTAATTCTTGTGCTCAAATACTGCAGCGTTAGGGTTGCCAACCCTCCAGGAATTGAAGATTAATCTCCAGGACACTGCTGCCAGCAACCCTGGAGAAAAAGCACAGGGACATTCAAAAAAATTCTGTTTTTTTTTTGCATTTTCTTTGAACACTTTCATTTATTGATTATAAAATATTGGCGGCAGGGGGGAGAAGGGTGTTTGAGTGGGAGTGGTGTTGGAGGTGGGAGGTCTTGTGTTGAAACCTCCAGGAACATGGCCAACCAGAGTTGGTAACCCTATGCAGCGTACTCTATATACTTTAAATGGTAAAGTGGTTCATGGCGATAGGGAAGGTCGCTCCACACACACACACATTTCAATATGGCGGTGGAACACCGAGGCCAATGAGGAAGATAGAGTAATTACAAACTCACCAAGTGTTACTTATTAGGAGTGATAAATGTCCATTATCATTTCAATAGAATATTTTTTACATATGTGTATATGTATGTATATATAATATTCTTACAGGGCTTGACAGGGTAGATGCAGGGAGGATGTTTCCTCTGGTTGGGGAGTCTAGAACCAGGGGACACAGTCTCAGAATAAGGGGTCGGCCATTTAGGGCTGAGATGAGGAGAAATTTCTTCACTCAGAGGGTGGTGAATCTTTGGAATTCTCTACCCCAGGGGGCTGTGGAGGCTCCGTCGTTGAGTATATTCAAGACAGAGATCGATAGATTTTTAAATATTAAGGGATATGCGGATAGTTCAGGAAAGTGGCGATGAGGTAGAAGATCAGCCATGATCTTATTGAATGGCGGAGCAGGCTCGAAGGGCCAAATGGCCTACTCCTGCTCCTATTTCTTGTGTTGTGTGTGTGTGTGTGTGTGTGTGTGTGTGTGTATACACACACTCATCTGTTATATGTATGTGGCAAATTTCTCCCTATCTCTTCTAAAGGTGCTGACTCTTGTCAGATCACCTTGAACAGGACCTTGCTACAGTGACCATTCTTCACGTGTGAGCCTAGACAGTGAGGGTCAGCAGACTATTCAGCTGTGGAGGGCACTACAGCTGAGCTTGATCTTCTAATCTGATGTTCACACATGCACAACTTCCAGTTGTAATGAGTGGTAGGAGATCAGAAGTGGGAACCTTTTTTTTTCCATTCCTAACCCAGGAGGCCAATTGTAGAATCTTAACTAAGATGAGCTAATTCAGCTTCGACCAGGAATGTGCCCTGGAGTCCAAGTGGTTTTGTGCTACATTATATCGTAGCTTTACCCACTCTCGAGGGAGCTACATTTGTCATTCTTAAAATAAGCACATAAACATATGTTTCAATGAGTTTTCAATCCCACCTTCGATTCCTAGTCTGAGCTGTGTTAGCCCATCTCACCACGGGCAGTAGTTTTGGTGCTACAACTGGTCTCATGTTCCTGGGCAAGGAAGTCGAAAAATCAGTCAGCATTGCTGCTCTTGATTGCTCTCCAATGATTCTGACTGGAAACTTTTGTATATGTATGGATGTCAGGTGAGAACAGAAAGTTACTGTCAGTACTGTTTACCACCCCGCCTCCCTCCATATTTCCTTCATGTTGACACATCTGTTTTCTCTACTTAACTTTTTTTAAATTCATGTTTTAACTTGCTTCCTCCCACCCAGAACAGTGTGCGGGTGCACAAATTTAAGCATTCAGGATATGCACATCCTCTGAGGGATGTAAACTTGTGATTTTTCAATGCATGGGCCCATTGTAGAAGAGGCGCACTGGTGGGTAAATGAGGTACACAGTCTCTGTCAGATGGAACAGCCACTTTTCTTTAGCAAAATACAGAGCAATTGCACTCTTTTTTTATATAATAGTTTTCCTGATGCTTTTCACTCTTGTGATCACCTGGGAAACAATATAGAGAAACCATTATAGATAGAGATGACCTATTGCTTGATGGAACATAATGGTTCCTGAGCTGCTGGGATTGTGAAATTGTCATTCCAAGGAAGGTGTAACTGCCTTAGGATTTCGAATGAAAGATGTACAGTTAGATAAGTATTCTGGAGTTCTTGATTTATCTTTTCTCCGGGGGGCAGGCAGGAATGGGGGCAAGAGAAACTATCGAGGACCTTTCCTCCGGAGATTTAGGAAGATAGGAATAGGAGTAGGCTATTCAGCCCCTTGAGCCTTGCTCTGCCATTCAATGAGATCATGGCTGATCTGTACCTCAATTCTAATTACCTGCCTCAGCACCATATCCCTTAATACCCTTACCAAACAAATCTATCGATCTCTGTCTTGAAAGCTCCAAATGTCCCAGCATCCACATATTTTGGAGAAGATAATTCCAGATTTCTACTACCATTTGTGTGGAAAAAGTGCTTCCTGATTTCACTCCTAAATGGCCAAGCCCTAATTTTATGATCTCTCATTCTCCCTAATTATATGGGTTGGGGAAATGATTAGTGGAAAGAACAGACTTGATGGGTTGAATAGGCTTCTTCTTTCATGCTTTCTTGTCTTGTCTTGTTAAAATACAGGGGGCGGGGAGGGGTGCAACATTTACAGGAAGGTCTGAAGATGATTTGGACATGGTTACTGGTAACGCAGAATTGTCTTCAGAATTTGGCACATGTTATACAGAAATTCAAGGGGAATTAGAAAAACACTTCAAAACGAAAAATATCAAGAGCAAGAAAATAGGATTAGTGTAGATAGCTCCAGTGTGGAGCCAGCATCGACCGGAGTATGATGAGCCGCATGCCTTCCTCCTGTGCTGAAATTTCTATGATCCTATAATGAGAAATGCAGATCAAACTATTTGGATTTTGACCACGATGACACCACAATAATCAAATCTGGAAAAAAATATTATGTGCAAATAACATCATCATACATGGTGCAAAGTAAAAATGAGGGGATTTAATTGTATGGGCCAAGCCAGTTTTAAAATCACATTAACTGACTTATAATTGTATGTGATTTTTGTCTACGGTCAAAAATAAATACTGTTAAGCTTAAAGGGGAGGTTTTGCAATATTAGTGTTGCCATAATAGGAATTTTTCAAGCAGGCACCTGGGTTCCTAGAACAACTTGCCGCAAAGCTCCACTGCAGTTTCTGTATTGGACAAGTTAATGCAGTAAACAATATTTCTGGTGCAATTAATACCTTAAAAGTGACAGGCGGGATTGGCGTGTTGATCGAATTGTCAATTGTGCTTTCTGTTGTGACGCACAGCATCTTGAGACTCTAGGATGGCGACACAGCCTTTAATAGGCCAGATTTCCATAGAAATCAACAGGTTGAAACTTGGGATTAAAACTGAAAAAATAAAGCTGGACTTTACATGTGATGAACATTGGAATTTTATTATTTTCTAGAAGAGCTTGTTCAATTTTTTTTTGTGCTCATTAAAATAAGCGAGTGCTAGGGAATGGTACGCTTCCCATTTCAGGCACCCAGTGCCAGCACCAAATGCTCTCTGGTCATGTATAGCATAGCTAGATCCAGAGCCTTGCTCCCTCCTCTCTGCCCCACCACTGTACTTCAACCCATCCCAGAAGAGCACCCCTTACTCTCTCCCATATTAGCCATTGAGATTGCCAATTAAAAACAGTATTGTGCTATGGGCCTGGGTTATGCAAGGAACTGAGTGGAAACTACCCAAACTCATTTCATGTAGGAATCTTGCAGCTAACAGATAGGAGACTTTCATTCCTATCTGCATTAGAACCCAGGTTCCAGAGGCAAAAAATCCATCTCTAACCCATTGGCTCATCAAATCTCTTTATCCATATATTATTTAAGATAAGAGATGGTTAGTGGTCCTGGGTGTTGACATTTTAGTGTCGTTGTCAATATTTCCCTACCATTGCCCAAAAGCATGGGCTTTTGTAACAGTGGTAGTGTGGGTGGGGGAAAGCAAAATATAATTTATTTTCCCCCGACGCTTTGCGTTTGTAGATGCAGAACGCCCAACAAGTGGACTTGAGTGAAAGGATTCAGAGATTCTACTTCCCCTCCCTTAAGGTATATTTTTACCCTGTAAATTATATTTTTTCAAAATCATTTTTGAGTTGTGAGTTAGTAGCCAGAAGGTGTTCAACACAAGATGATGATAGTGACTTGCCTTGCCTTACATGAACATAGACTTCTTTTTACATCAATATTAACCTGGTACAAGCTTGAAATAAATTTGGGGTAGAGGAAGAAAGGAAATGATTATCTCTCACCAGTAGCCAGGTTGGTGGCATGAAGCTGTTATCTTAATTTGTATCTTGCAAGACTAAAACATTGCGTTTATCTATGTGTGTGCTTATGTATGGTTGACCAACTCCTGGTAGTACAATAATGGGACTGACACAATGAGCAATATCATATACCATTTGTAAATTTACACTGGTCACCTTTACAAATCAGAGTGAGGAGTGTGAAAATTGAATTTAACAAAAAAAAAACTCACGGAATGTATAACAGCATGTGTAATTTGCATAAATCAGGTTAGAATACTGTCCTTTGATTTCTAAGACATTTTGAAGTAAAATTCCTCTTTTTGCATGTCTGTTGTTTGTACTATAATTAAGGGACAGCCAAAAAAATTGAATTCTCAGATATTGCATGTTTCAAAGCTGCACACTTCTACAATTTCATCAGCAAGACATTAATTATGGAGGAAAAATAGGCATTTTCCTGTCTTTTTTGTCAGAGGAATTTTGGGTCCTTGGCTCCAAATCCAACTGGCATTTCCCGTGAATGCAAGTCAGGACAGCACAACTTCTCACAATTGAGCACTAATTGCATAATCTGACCTGGAGAAGCCCTAAGTCTGTTTGTTGCAAGGAAATAGAAATGTCCAACTAATACAGTGAGAGATGTTCTTCTGAAATTGAAGTCACACTAAATTATTGGCATGTGTTGAGCAGGCTTTACACCACATCTAACCCATACCATATCTGACCAAAGTTTGCAGGACAGTGTAAAACAGATGTTTCATCCCATTGGAAAAGCAAGACGAGACAATGTCCATTAAGCTATCTTATTTGCAGTTGGACTGAGTAGAAAGATAAAACTGAGAACCAAATTATAATGCGTGGTACAGGCTTTTGGATTGAGTAGGGATAAGGAGTTAATGACATTCTGTGTGTCACTTTTCAACTTGTTTAATTTCCATTGCTTCTGAATACACAAGCAAGAAGATTAGAGCAAGAAGGTCAGGAGGAATATAAATGTCTATGACGAAGATTTAAGACTTGGGGCTTGCATCAGGAAATGCGAGGATTGGTAACATAGGAACAGGTGTAGGCCATTCAGCCCCTCGAGCCTATTCTGCCATTCAATGAGATCATGGCTGATCTGTGACCTAATTTCATATACCCGCCTTTGGCCCATATCCCTTAACACCTTTTTAGTTAACAAAAAGCTATCAATCTCAGATTGAAAATTAACTATTGATCGAGCACCAGTTGTCGTTTGCGGAAGAGAGTTCCAAACTTCTACCACCTTTGTGTGTATTTCCTAATTTCACTCCTGAAAGGTCTGGCTCTAATTTTTAGACTACATCCCCTAGTCCGAGACTCCCCAACCAACGGAAATAGTTTCTCTCGAGCTACCCCATCTGTGCCCCTTAATATCTTGAAAATTTTGATCAGATCACCCCTTAACCTTCTAAATTCTAGGGAATACAACCCTAATTTGTGTAATCTCCCCTTTTAATTTTAACCCTTGGAGTCTGGGTATCATTCTGGTAAACCTACGCTGCACTCCCTCAAAGGCCAATATATCTTGCCTAAGGTGTGGTGCCCAGAACTGCTCACTGTACTTCACGTGTGGTCTAACCAGGGTTTTGTATAGCTGCAGCATAACTTCTACCCCCTTGTATTCTAGTCCTCTAGATATAAAGGTCAGCATTCCATTGGGGAATTTTGCATTGAAATTGTGATCGCCTACTTGCAATCTGGCCAAACGCCTAAAACAACCCTTTAATTTTTAATACTTGACATTGTGAAATCCTGCATCAATCTGATCCCAGAGGAAACACTTCTGCTAAAATATTGACTAGTGTATAAAAATTCTTCACTTTGTGTATAATTGTCAAGAATCATCAGCTACTCCCTAGAAGTATTTGGTAAAAGAAAGACTTGCATTTATATAGTGCCTTTCAGGACATCCCAAAGCGCTTTACAGCCAATAAAGTACTTTTGAAGTGTAGTCACTGTCGTAACGTAGAAAACGCAGCAGCCAATTTGCACAGAGCAAGCTCCCACAAACAGCAATGTGATAATGACCAGATCATTTTATTTTTAGTGATGTTGATTGAGGGATAAATATTGCCCAGGACAAATCTCCCCAGCTCTTCTTTGAAATAGTGCCATGGGATCTTTTACGTCCACCTGAGAGAGCAGACGGGGCCTCTCATCCGAAAGACAGCACCTCCGATAGTGCAGCACTCCCTAGTACTGCACTGGAGTGTCCGCATAGATTTTGTACTCAAGTCTCTGGAATGGGACTTGAACCCACAACCTTCTGACTCAGAGGCTACCCACTGAGCCACAGCTGACACACTAGAGTGAGAGCTGGAATAAAGGAGCATTGAATAAGGGTCGACTACGAATTGAATGTGAGTGTTAAATTGCAAGCTTCATCATGACATGGGATGAGACACAAGTGGTCAGATGTGGAGGAAACTCCTATAGTTGAAGATCAATTCTTCTCCATATAAAGACATTTGTTCAGAATTTCAAATTTGCGTATTGTTGAGATTCCAGTGGCAAGATTTACAGGCTGAATAATCCAACTGTAGATCCCTAGATAATTTACTTGTTTTCACTTAGTGTCGTGGGTCTGTTACTGGGTTACTGGACTAATCATCTAGAGAATGAGTTCAAAGTCCCACCATGGCAGTTTGAGAATTTTAATTCAGGTTTTTTAAAAACGGAAATAAAAAGCTTGCATCAGTCGGATTGTCGTAAAAACCCAACTGATTCATTAATTTCCCTTTTTTTTTAGGGAAAGAAACCTGCTGTCCTTACCTGGTCAGGCCTATGTGTGACTTTAATCCCATACCAAAGTGGTTGACTCTTAACTACGCTCTGAAGTGGCCTAGCAAGCCACGCAGTTGTCTCAAACTGCTACGGTGCACCACCACCTTCTCGGTGCAACTAGGGTTGGGCAATAAGAGCTGACCTTGCCATCGATGCCCACATCCAGAGAATGAATAAAAAAAACAATTATTTAAAGTGGCTCTATGCTTCAATTAAAACTAAACTTACTACCTTTCTTTCTGAGTTGTCTCCCCTCCACTTCTTGCCTCTTGCTGGGGTACTGTTCCTTGGACACCACCCAAGTGGTCATTCCTCAATGCTCAAGCCCAGACACTGATTGTTGTGTTGGGCTATTCCGTCATGGTGGGGACCACTGCTGAGTTTGGGACCTCCTGCTCTGTATGGATTAGTGGAAGACCATGTCGTACAATCACTGATTCAGCCACTGGGGGAAGCTTCGACTTAAATTACTGATGAGATACTTACACTTAAGCATTTTCCATTTTATTTCCAACAGCTTTCTAAATTATGAGCAAGGCGGCTGGTTGTGGGATGTCGGGGAACAATGGGTGGCTGTGGGATGTCGGGGAACAATGGGTGGGATGGCGAAGTGCGAGCCCCGAAACAAAAGTAACAATGTCAGAATCCCGAAATAGAATTTGACTGACTCGCCCCGAAATAAATGGCCCTGATTACGACTTTTAACAAAACAAATAATCATATATATTACGGGAGTGCCCAAATAACATCTTTCTTGTCACAGGATAATATTATACATCGTCCATGTGATTACATAATTGCAGCAGTTTCCCAACAACTTGACAGGAGCCCCTTTAATTGTAGTCGCTGAGTTTTATTCCCAATATTTGCTTGATTCGGGCAGCCAAATGATGAGTAAACAAGCCGCACGCGCTGCGGGAAAGGTCCTGCCCCACTCCCACGTGTTCTACATTGAAGCTGCACGAATTCGCAGTCTGGTTACTTTTATAATGGAGTCTGATTGATGTTTGTTTCTCCAGTCGAAGCCGAACCCCCCTTCGCTTGAAGTTATGATGGGGTGGGGGACGATTTCCTCTGGGCACCATACGGAACAAAAATCCTAAACCAATTGCTAAAGAATGGGTTTGCCATTTAGTTGTACATCGCGCCGCTCCCCCCTCCCAGCACTGATCATCTGTAGCTTGCCCACGTCGACATGACGTGAGATAAACCAGCAACAAGAACTCTCCAACATCACAGACCAAGAATTCGAGATGAAACCTAATCGGGAGCAATTATATATCTATAAATATAAAAATAGGTACATTTGCATATGTTTCCTGTTTGTCTTGTCACATTTTTTTGACACTTTTTTTAATTATAGGCAAATTTCTTGCAACTGATTGATCTGCACATTGCTACTATTTAAAAAGCCAGTCATTTGGACTGTACCAAAAAACCCTCCTCAACCAACAGAAAATAACTTATTAACACAGGAGTCAGAATATCTATAGCCCTTGACTTAAACTTATTTTTAATCACCTTCCAAAAAGAAAGGAAGCCAATAGTTTCATCCTAGTTTCTGACTCGCAGCCTGAAAAGCAATTAAACTCTGATTACCCCGCTCTTCATAGTTCTCACACCAAACAATTGCACTTCGATTGACCGAGGGTTATGCTTCCTTCCAGCAATTCGACTTTATGGTCTTAACGAGACGAGCCACCTCAAGCAAAGCTCCACCTTCACCCCAGAATTGTGCATTAAATGATCATGCGTTACATGGCATTGTGCTACATGGTATAATGGTCCTGTCATTATAGGATAACATCATCCAGTTTACCATAAACAATGCAGAAGATCCACTAGGTAGCATATTAAAAATGGTATGTCCAGCATTAAAGCTCTTACAAATACAACACAATCCTAAAATGCTAGATGGCTCTGAATTTCAGCCTGAAACTGACGAGTGCATTCCAGTCTGCAAATTTCCCTTGCACCGAGTGATCGCAAGCTGTTTTTATGTATAGCATTTAGACTTTGTGGCCTTAATGAGAGTCTAGCTTAAACAGACTCTGCCTTAGCAGCAGAATAGTTCATTGTGTATTAGATTACAATGCTCCTGTCATTATAAAATAGTGTATAATCAGATTGACTATACGCAACGCCACAGGAGATCTGCCAGTAATATATTAAGAATGGTACATCTAATGCACGCACACATTTCTACCTGCAAGGTTCCCTGACCAAACAACAATTAAATTACAATTGCCCTGTGCTTGTGTTTAATTAGCGATAATTTGACTTTGTGGCTTCAAGGGACTCGGCTTCACCTAGGGTCAGAATAATACATTGCTTTACATGGCATAACACGCGTGCCCAAGATGCTTCGTAATGGCGTAGACAGAAGTGAACACTAAGCCAAAGAAGGACATGTTAGGTGGGGATGACCAAAGGCTTGGCAAACTGGTGGATTTTAAAGGAGGAGAAGGGTGCGGAGAGTTTTAGGGAGGGAATTCTATATGGCTGAAGACATGGCTGCCAATGGTGGGGTAAAAGGAAGGGAAGGGGGATGCACAAGACGCCAGAGTTGGAGGAACGGAGAGTTGTGGGGGTTGTAGGGTTGGAAGAGGTTACAGAGATGGGAAGGGGTAAGACCATTAAGTTATTTTAAACACAGGATGAGAAATTTTAAATTGGAGGCATTCAGGGACCAGAAGCCAATGTAGGTCAGCAAGAACAGGGGTGCTGGGTGAGCGGGGACTTGGTGTGGGAGAGGATATGAGCACGGAGTTTCAGATGAGCTGAAGTTTATGGAGGATGGGAGGCTGGCTGGGAGAGCTTGGAATAGCTGAGGCTGGAGGTGACAAAGGCATGGATGAGGGTATTAGCGGCAGATGGGCTGTTTTAGGAGCATCGGTGAATGATATGGAGGTGCAAGTGGGTAGTCTTTGTGATGGAGAAGATAAGGGGTTGGAAGCTCAACTCTGGGTCAAATAGGATGCCAAGGTTGTGAACAATCTTAGTCAGGGGTAAGGATACAAATATCCTTTTTACAGTAATTATAGTTTTTGGTCTTCAAGTGACAGGTCTGGTTAAACATAATGCAACTTTTTGGGAGCAAAATAATATTGTGCATTCTTGATACACTATTCATGACAGTATTGTCATAGCATCTGAATCACTGAGCAACACAATGGGAGATCGACTTTTATACATTTTTGTTTGGATACACATTAATTTAATGTTTACAGTCACTGAATGTAATCAATCCAGACAACCAAACAGTCACCTAATTATTCCCTGCATCCAATTGGAAATGTATGCTTTGATATCCAGTTATTTGCTCTTGTTGGAGCTGCATCCCTGATGCCATTTAAAGGTTCCTTTTTTTTTTGAAAAATAAATTTGGGCAGTCAATCCTGATCCTAGTGGACATCAGTGCAGAACTACCCTCCTGATTAGCGCTAATTGGCATTTAAACACATTTCTCTGCACAATTACTGCTCTCTCAACTGGAAGGCCTCCCATTTTATAAACAGTTAATAGGTGATACAATTAATTCTACTCATTAGTTTTGGGAAATATACTGAATAATATTGAAAAGGCCGTAGCTCTCCTCCGAAACAACTTTTTATTTTTTTTAACTATAGTTATGCTGTCTTAGTAACAAGATCCAACAATAGCAGTGCAAGAAAAACACAATCCAACCTAACAGAAGGATTTCTAAAGGCTTCAAATGACCTGTGCCCTGTGAGGCCATTTTCTCTGGACCGAAACATGTTTAAGTGATGAATGCGACTTTGACGGTGCAAACCAGACGACGTAAATCTCCCCTGTTGGTTAACAGCAATGCTGGTAATGTCACCCCAAAAATTGGCGGAGTTGATACTGTTGGCTCCAGATGAAAGGAGACTCCCCTCAAGAGATAGAAAGAAAGAGTTGCATTTATATAGCACCTTTAACAATCTCGGGATGCCCCAAAACGCTTCACACCCAATGAAGAAAAATGTAGTTACTGTTGTAACGTAGGAAACGCGGCAGCCAAATTTGTGCACAGCAAGCTCCCACAGACAGCAATGTGATACTGAAGAGAGAAACTGTTTTTAGTGATGTTGATTGAGGGATAAATATTGGAAGATAGGAACAGGAGTAGGTCATTCAGCCCTTTGAGCATAGAAGATAGGAGCAGGAGTAGGCCACTCGGCCCCTCTAGCCTACTCCGCCATTTAATGAGATCATGGCTGATCATCCAAATTCAGTACCCTGTCCCTGCTTTCTCCCCATAACCCTTGATCCCTTTAGCCTTAAGAAATATATCTATCTCCTTCTGGAATATATTTAATGAATTGGCCTCAACTGCCTTCTGTGTCTTCAATACCCTTGCCTAACAAAAATCTATCAATCTGTTTTGAAATTAATTGTAGTAGCCTCAACAGCTTTGAGCAGGGCACTGGGGAGAAATCCTCTGCGCTTCTTTGAAATAATGCCATAGGATAGATTTTTGTTAGGCAAGGGTATTGAGGATTATGGAATCAAGAGAGGTAGGTGGTGCAAGATACAGATTAGCCATGATCTAATTGAATGGTGGAACATGCTCAAAGGGCTGAATGACCTACTCCTGTTCCTATCTTCTAATATTTATCCCTCAATCAACATCACTAAAAACAGTTTATCTCTTCAGTATCACATTGCTGTTTGTGGGAGGTTGCTGTGCACAAATTTGGCTGCCATAGGATCTTTGATGTCCACCTGAGAGGGCCTTGGTTTAACATCTCATGGGAAAGACGGCACTTCTGACCGTGCAGCACTCCCACAGTGTCAGCTAGATTTTGCACTCCAATCCCTGGAGTGGGACTTGAACCCACAACCTTTTGATGCAGAGGCGAAATTGCTATCCGTGAACCATGGTAGTTTTTTTTTTATTCCCCAGGTTCCTCCAGAGCCAGCAGTGCCATGGCAACAAACAGAAACCGCCGCCAGTGGGGCAGCACTGGTCACAATTTCTTCTAGCTGCAGGGTGAGCAGAGATTATAGGCCAGCACTGCAGTTTTCACATTATTACCAATATTCAGTTCCTCCCTTGCCATCAGGGAAGTTTCAATGGACTAATGTCAAGTTGTACTTGTGATGTTTAAACAACTATGCATGACATTTACTACTTCCTGAGCCCATTTTGCACAGTTGCTGCAGAGAGCTTTCGATTCAGTCATGGTTGATTTTGTTTAAAGAGTAGATGATTCCATCAACACCCTCTTCAAAAAAAAAATCAAACCATTGCAAAAAAGTGATGCTATTTTTGTGCGCCTATTTCTGTGGACAAGTGCATTGTGCTGAATCAGGAGAAGTGAACTAAGGGAGGTGATTACAAGAGGTAGAAGCATTGAGGTAAGTGTAAATTAGAGTAAGTTCTTCAAAGTTAAAGCTTTCAACTTATGGAATCCATCACAGTGAATTCAGTTGGAGCAATTGTAAAGAGATGGGGGGAATTCCTGGTATGGCATTTTTTTTTTAAATTGAGGAACACTGACCAGACCAAAGCCATCCTGTTTAGTTCCCACCATAGTCCTGTTTCCATCCTGGTCCTTTTTTTTGCTCCGGTTGAACAGAGATGCAAACCTCCACATCCTGTCTGACCTTGAGCTGAATTTTAAACACCAAACACTTTCCTTTGTGAAGAGTCTTATATCAACACATTGCTGATGTTGGAAGGAGGAACAATACATTTGAAGCTTAGATCATTGCCTATTTGTAGCATTGATTAAAACAGAGAAGAGAGGCGGGATGGTTGGGGGTAAGAGATGGTTTGCCTATCAGACCTGTTTTTATTTGTATCTTGGCCAGAGGTGTCAGCCTTGGCTCAACTCTCTCCTCTGAGTCAGAAGGTCATGGGTTCAAGTCCTACTCCAGAGTCTTAAGCACAAAACCTAGGCTGACACTCCAGTGCAGTAATGAAGGAGTGCTGCATTGTCGGAGGTGCAGTATTTCGGATGAGATGCTAAACTGAGGCCCCATGTGCCCTCCACTCAAGTGGACGTAAAAGATTCCACGACAATATTTCGAAGAGATGGGGAGTTCTCCCTGGTGTCCTGGCTGATATTTACCCTCCACTAGTATTACTAAAAACAAATTATCTGGTAATTGTCACATTGCTGTTTGTGGGACCTTGCTGTGCGTAAATTGGCTGTCATGTTTTCTACATAGTGGCAGTAAAGTGTTTTGGGACATCCTGAGGTTGTGAAAGGCACTATATAAATGCAAGTCTACCTTTCTTTGGGTGGGAACTATATTCAAGTCTGAAATGAAAGCTTCAAAGAGTTGAGAATTGCTCCGTGGAAAAGCACTGATTGGCATGATTGAGAAAACTGAGGTTCTTGGGGAGCCTGGGTGAGGAATGGGGTCAGCACCCAAGCAGCAAGGAGATAGAATGGTCTGAGTGGGTCCTGAGTATTGATTGAATGACAGGGCTGAGCAAAGTGGGCCAAATGGCCTTTTTCTATTTCTAGCTGTTTATGTTGTATTTTAATTCCGATCCTTCAATAACCTGCCTGGCTTATTAATTCTTCCAACTGCAATTAAATGTGAATGTTTAAAAATGAAAGGTATATTTTATGAGAGTACTTGGTAACATCTGACATTACAGTGCTGTTAATTCTGTCAAAGAAGCAAGCTGTTACTTTGAACTCTTATACTGGATTGTTGTATTGCATCTGGTACATCTAGAAATATTGATACGAACAAGATATCAAAATTGAGATTGGTGTAGAAATTCGAGTGCACCCATAAATGGGGGTCACAGGGATGGTTTTTTCCTTTTTACTGATCCATCAACAGGCTTGTTAGCCGAAATGGCTTTTTCATGTTTTTGTGCAGCTCCACTATTATCTGTTCTGATTTACGTAAACAAAAATACAAAAGGCAGAAAAGAAAGAAAAGAATGTTGACTTCAAAACACGTCTAATTGTATCTTGAACCCATTTATATGGTCTGCTTCAGTGACTTTCCTTGGTAATATATTCCACAACCTCTCTGGGTAAAAGAGATCCAAATAGCTTCTCTTCATGGTCTTACTCACTAATTTTCTTCATGTGTCCCTGACATTTGAAGCCTTTTGCTACAGTCAACAAATTGCCCAGATAATTTCTCACCCACCCTCCTTGCTCATTCCTCATACATACAATTTACTGCACAGAAACAGGCCATTTTTGGACACCTAGGGAATTTTTGGACACTAAGGGAATCAAGGAATAGGGCAGGAAAGTGAAGTTGTGGTAGAAGATCAGCCATGATCTTATTGAATGGCAGAGCAGGCTTGAGGGGCCGTATGGTGGTCTACTACTTCTACTTCTATTTCTTATAATTTGTCAATCCCCGTCATAACCTGGAAATCTTCTCAAACCCTCCTCCAATTCTTAAAAAAAAAACAAGTCCAACTTCCTTAATCTTTCCTCGTGCTTTAAATCTGGAACAAGCCTCTCCAGCTCATTAATACCCACCCTTTTATTAGGACACCTTAGCTGCACCTTGAAAACTGGCATCTTGTGTGTCATACCCACTCGAAAATTGGAACCACTGGCGTAAGATTGCCCTGCTGGAAGTCCTCACCCACCCTCTGTGCTCATCCCTCATATATAGAATTACAAAGAATTTACAGTACAGAAACGGGCCATTCGGCCTAACTGCTCTATGCTGGCGTTGGTGCTCCACAGAAGCATCCTCTCACCCTGCTTCATCGCACCCTATCAGCATATCTTTCTATTCCTTCCTCCCTCATGTACTTAACTAGCTTCCCCTTAAATGCATCTATGCTATTCACCTCAACTACTCCATGTGGTAGCAAGTTCCACTCTTGTACATACAGGAGCAGTGTACATACTTCAGTGGGGAAAAAAATGCGCTACGTTATTGAAGCACATGCGTACGTTTAATGATCTTGTTGCTGTCTGAATGCAGGTTTGCCGGGAGGAATTGAATGTGAAAGCTGTTCCAATCCCAACAGGATTGCAGGAAGTCTTGAGCTGTCCGCCTGAGCCTAGACAAGGCCGATAGAGGATTAGCTGAAGGTTTTAACTTCTAACTGGGGGTGTTGAGTGACGGTACTACATTTCATAAACATCTCCCTGTCAGAATGTATGAAAATAGGTATCGTACAATTTCTTGAAAGCCAACCAGTTGATGTGGTTTTTTTTTGTGACTTAAATAATGTTTTGGTTTTCTTTCCTAACTCTCTGTATCAACATGAGTTTGTCTCAATGTACAGTGCAGCTTTGCTACTGCCAGTCAAACTTTGGAAGTAGTCCCCCAGATCCCTCGGTGTTTAAATGCACTGCCCAAAGTAACAGTGAGCTATAAAGAGCAGGAAGGTTGGCTTCAGCCTCTCTATTTCAGAAAGGGGCAAAAACAAATCAACCAACCAATGTCCCTGCTTCTCATCACTTCCCAGTGTCATCTGCTGTAATTTCATGTGTGTGGACATTGGCTGAGGATTGGATTGGGCATTGGGCTCAACTCTGATGTCCTCTATAGGCAAATAGCCAGCTGACTCTAGGCATGCACATGAAGAATGAGCATTTGGGCAAGGTACTGGAGGTTCCCATGGAACTGTACCCCAGCATGAACCGATACCAGAGTTGGCTGTGGCTCAGTTGGTAGCATTATCGCCTCTTGAGTCAGTGGGTTCAAGTTCCACTCCAGAGACCTGAGCACATAATCTAGACTCTCCCAGTGCAGTACAGAGGGAGCACTGCACTGCACTTTCAGCTGAGGCGTTAAAACCGAGGCCCTGTCTGCTTTCTCGGAGATGTAAAAGATCTCGAGGCACTATTTTGAAGAAGAGCAGGGGTGTCCTGGCAGATATTTACCCTCAACCAACATCACTAAAACAGATTATCTGGTCATTATCACATTGCTATTTGTGGGACCTTGTTCTGTGCAAATTGGCTGTCATGTTTCCTACATTACAACAGTGACAAAATAGTTCTTTAATGGCTGTAAAGTGTTTCGGGAAAGGCGCTATATAGATGCAAGTCTTCCTTTCTTGGGGTGGAAACAATATTCAAGACTGAAATGGATTAAAGCTTTAAAGAGTTGAGAATTGTTCCGTTAGAAAAAGTGTTTGGCATGATGGAGAAAACTGACTTTCTTGGAGCCTAGGTGAGGAATGGGGTCCGCACTTGTGCAGCAAGGAGATAGAATGGTTTGAGTGGGTCTTGGAGTGTTAATGTGAATGATGGGGCTGAGCAAAGGGGGCCAAATGACCTTTTCCTATTTCTAGATGTTTATGTTGTGTTCAGACCCTTCAATAACCTGCCTGGCTTAATTTCTGCAAATTTAGATGGAAATGGTCCACTCATAAGTGACACATTGTAGTGTCAAGTACTCTACCTCTTAACATTGGCAGTTCCCCAGTCTGTGGGTTGCAGGCTCCTTTCTGCAGTGATTGAGAAGTAAGATATGATGGCTGGGGTTTTCTGCTAATGCACTCGCCAGCACAAGATCTTCTGCCATTCACTTTAATGAGCAGAAAATCACAGGCCATTGAACAGAGGTTAAAAAACTCATGGCCAGTGCACCCGTTGAGTCACTACACTCCGCTTATAACAAACACCCACTTACCACAGAAAAAGTGTATACTTTTTTATTCATTCTCGGGATGTGGGCGTCACTGGCAAGCCGGCATTTATTGCCCATCCCTAGTTGCCCTTGAAGGTAGTGATGAGCCTTTTTTTCTTGAACCGTTGTGGTGTAGGCATTTGATAAAATTGAGAAACCGCTTCTAGACCTTTCATGGAAAGAAACTATATTATAAACCCTAAAAATATTTACATTTATTTTGCATTCATCCCAGTTCAGTTGACAATCCGATCGATGGGAGTGGCTGTAGCAGGCAGGAGCTGATTTAGTTGGCCAGGCAGTATACTGATTGATATGTGGGGTTGTTCTCTCCTTGGAGCAGAGAAGTTTTAAGACGAGATTTAATAGAGGTGTTCAAAATCATGAACGGTTTTGATAGTAAATAAGGAGAAACTGTTTCCAGTGGCAGAAGGGTCTATAACCAGATTTTAGGTGATTGGCAAAAGAACCAGAGGCGACATGAGGACATTTTTTTTATACGCAGCAAGTTGTTGTTGTGATCTGGAATGCACTGCCTGAAAGGGTGGTGGAAGCAGATTCAATAATAGCTTTCAAAAGGGAATTTGATAATTATTTCTATTTAATTAGTTAATTAATTAAAGGGGGGAAAATTTACAGGGCTGTGGGGAAAGAGCAGGGGAGTGGGACTAATTGGATAGATCTGCCAAAGAGCTGGCAAAGGCACGATGGGCTGAATGGCCTCCTTCTATGCTGTATCATACTATGAACAAGTTTATTGACATGGTTGTGCATTATGTAGTATTCCTAAGGGTCCCAGCAGAGATCAGAAAGTATCAGAAATCCACATTAATGGAGAAACAATGGCTTATTTATTTGTCGTATTCATGCAGTTTTTACCTTCAAAGGTACTGTGCTGAAACTGGGAGATTCTTAGCTCAGGAAAGATTGGATAGGCTGGAGTTGTTTTCTTTGGAACAGAGGAGGCTGAGGGGAGACTTAATTGAGGTGTATAAATTTGAGGGGCCTAAATAGAGTGGATATGAAGGACCCATTTCCCTTAGCAGAGAGGTCGATAACTAGGAGGCATCGATTTAAAGTAATTGGTCGGAGGTTTAGAGGGGAGTTGAGGAGAACTCTTTTCACCCAGAGGGTGGTGGGGGTCTGGAACTCACTACCTGAAAGGGTGGTAGAGGCAGAAACCCTCATTACATTTAAAAAGTACTTGGATATGCACTTGAAGTGCCCTAACCTACAAGGCTACGGACCAAGTGCTGGAAAGTGGGATTAGGCTGGATAGCTCTTTTTCGGCTGGCACAGACATGATGGGTCGAATGGCCTCCTTCTATGCTGTAAATGTCTATGATTCTATGAAACTGGAACACCTGAGATTTATATACAATAAAAATGGGGAAAGTTAAAGTGCACTGTAGTTAAAACGGTTTATCTCAACAAAGGACAGTGGATTGTAGAGGATTAGCAGATTGCCCTTTTAATTCTAAGATTTGAGCACAGACCAGAGTGATTGGATGAAAGCATTGTCTCTCTGCTGGCTGTACACATTCTAGCTTATGAGTTTATTGCATGAATCAAGAGTGGAAAATTTCCTCATAGTTCAGTAGAAATTCATATTAAATTGATGCGTAAAGTCTGAGAAAGATGGTTGGCAAGAGGAACACAAATGGCACGCTGGCCCAGGAGTGGGTATTTTTCTGAGACTGGCATAAACGGGATTGCTGGGACTGTGTGTATACAGAGCACCAGACTGTGCTCTGGGAATCTCTGGTGCTGTAAAAGATTTTAAAAAATCACTCCTGCAATAAAAACAGAAAATGCCAGAAAGGCACAGCTTGTCAGACGGCAGCTGAACAATGGAAGGATAGGGTAATGTTTATCTCTAACTCTGCGCTCCTCCAGCCCTAAAACCCTCATATCTGCGCCTCTCCAGTTCTGGCCTCTTGCGCATCCCCGATTTTCTTTGCTCCACCATTGGCGGCCATGCCTTCAGCTGCCTTGGCGCTACGTTCTGGAATTCCCTCCCTAAACCTCTCTGCCTTTCTACACACCTCTCTCCTCCTTAAGACGTTCCTTAAAACCTACCACTTTGACCAATGTCCTAATATCTCTTCTGTGGCTTGACGTCAAATTTAATTTGATAACGCTCCTGCGAAGCACTTGGGAACGTTTTACTACGTTAAAGGTGCTATATAAATGTTGTTGTTTATGGGTGTGACCCATCATCCGAAGCATTGAACCCAAAGCCCAGTTCTGAAAAGGGTCTTCAACCAAAACAATAACCTATCTTTTTTCTCTTTTTTGAATGCTGAGGGACCTGCTGCAGTATCTTCTTATGTTGCACTAACGGGATCTCCTCTTCTTAGGCAGTCCCTCGGAACCGAGGATGACTTGCTTCCACATTAAAAATGAGTTCTCAGGTGGCTGATGAGTCCAATGCGGGACCTACAGTCTCTGTCACAGGTGGGGCAGACGGTGGTTGAAGGGGTGGGTGGGTGGGGTGCTTGGGTTGACGTGCGCTCCTTGCGCTGTTTGCACTTGGCTTCCGCTTGCTCCCGGCGAAGAGACTCGAGGTGTTTGGCGCCTTCCCGGATGCTTCTCCTCCACTTTGTGCGGTCTTGGGCCAGGGATTCCCAGGTGTCGGTGGGGATGTTACACTTTTTCAAGGAGGCTTTGAGGGTGCCCTTGAAGCATTTCCTCTGCCCACCTGGGGCTCCCTTGCCGTGCTGGAGCTCCGAGTAGAGCGCTTGTTTTGAGAGTCTCGTATCGGGCATGCGGATAATGTGACCCGTCCATCGGAGCTGATCGAGCGTGGTCAAAGCTTCGATGCTGGGGATGTTGGCCTGAGCAAGAACACTGACGTTGGTGCGCCTATCCTGCCAATGGATTTGCAGGATCTTGCGGAGGGATACGATTCTGACGAAAGGTCATCGACCTGACACGTTAACTCTTGTTTCTCTCTCCACAGATGCTGCCTGACCTGCTGAGTGTTTCCAGCATTTTCTATATGGTTTTTATTTCAGATTTCCAGCATCTGCAGTATTTTGCGTTTTGGATACAGTTCTGTAATTCTGGTCTGTAACATTCAGAGGTTTAAAAAAAAATTCACTCGGAGACAGACTCGTGTCATTCTGCCAAAAGTTATATAACTGCAACCAGGCTTGAGGAACGTTGAATACTTTGAAGATTTTGAGTGTATTTAAATCCCTGTATCTAATTGGTTAATCACATACCAAGTGTGGCATTCCAGATTGCAGCCAGCTTCTCAAATTCGTTGCAAAAAAAATGCTGGTGTGTTTGACGTTGATGCTAATCCAATGCCTCCCTTCGTGTCGTAAAGATAAACTCTGCTAACTCGCTGCTGTAGGTAGCATTAATCTACCATGCCACAGGCGTCGGAGCTTGCATGCCGGCAGATGGTAGTTATCCGAGGTGAACCTTTCGCGCCAGGCTGGCATTGGCGGTGGCCCATGCTGAAGCACGCAAGGCTAAGTTGGAAAAAACACAAAAAAAACCCTTTCTCGGCACTTTGAAGAACAGTAGCGTGCCCTTTGAGGGCTGTGTTAGCGTTTTTATTGTCCTAAAAATAAAGTTGTGACGTGCTTGCAAATTTTTTTTTTTACACAAGAAATGAATTGCCTCAAAACATTATTCAGTGTCACTGGCTTTTTAAAATTCAAGGAATCCTATTCAACTTTTTATTATTCTGACAAGTAAGGGCTTCATTAATACTGTAGCTGCACTTTATAGTCACATTCCTGGAGCGACTGAAGATCAAAGAGATTCACAACAATGCTGGTGCTGCTTGTGTCAATGCTTTATCTTTTTCCTTAATATTTTTGGGTGCTTATCAAGATCTTGGTGCTGAGAAATAGAACAATTCCACTTTTGACACCAAGTGTTAGCTTCAAGCACTACCAGTCAGGTATAGCAAGACTAGATTCCACCGTAGCATTGCCTGTCTCCACCCTGCCTAAGCTCATCTGCTGAAACCCTCATCTATACCTTTTTGTTACCCCCTGACTCGACTATTCCAATGCTCTCCTGGCTGGCCTCTCGCCTTGCACCCTCTGTAAACTTGAGCTCATCCAAATCTCTGCTGCCCCTATCCTGACTCGCACCAAGTCCCGTTCACCCATCACCCCTGTGCTCGCTGACCTATATTGGCAACACCTCAATTTTAAAAATTCTCATTCTTGTTTTCAAATCCTTCCATGGCCTCGCCCCTCCCTATCTCTATATCGATATCCATCACCAGCCCTACTCCCCTCCGAGATCTCTGCGCTCTTCCAATTCTGGCCTCTTGCTCATCCACCGTTGGCGGCTGTGCCTTCAGCTGCCTAGGCACTAAGCCCTGGAATTCCCTCCCTAAACCTCTCCGCCTCTCTACCTCTCTTTCTTCCTTTAAGATGCTCTTTGACCAAGCTTTTGGTCACCTGTCCTAATATTGCCTTATGTGGCTCAGTGTCACATTTTGTTTGATAATACTCCTTGAAGCGCCTTTGGACATTTTACTACATTAAAGGCATTATATAAATGCAATTTATAGATTCACTATAAGGTTCCCTCTGCTCCTTTCCAATAATATTAGCCTCAATCTCCCCACCTACTGCACCAGTGTGAAGTTTCCATGTCCTACACTAGATTTCCCACCTCTTTCCTTTTGAGGTTGCCAATTATGAGCAGGTTTCTGCCGTGGACCTGTCTACCCAAACCTGATTTGGGACTCTCCAATTTCATTCCAGTTCAAAGCCTTACAGCTGGCACATAGGAAAGGGTATAGAGTTTGTGGTGGGGGCCAAAGACCGATAGCTTTGGTCTTCCCAATGTTTAACTGGAAGGAATTGTGGTTGATTCAAGACTGGATCTTGGACAAGCACCCTGACATCAGGGCCAGGGGTCGAGAGAAGCGGTGGAGAGGTTGAGCTGGGTATTGTCAGCATATATGTGGAAGCTGACCCCATGTCTTTGGATGACGTTGGTGTTGAAGCTTGATCAAAGAAGTATGTTTTAAGGAGCATCTTAAAGGAGGAGCGAGAGGTCCTACAGCATCATCACTAGCAGGGGGGTGTAATTGCAGTGTTTAACATAGTCAGTTTCCAATATAAATGTGTACATAGGAATTTACACAATTTAAAAAAAATATGACAACAGGAATTAAAGTTTTGTAGTCAGGAAGTGCATGCAGGCATATGATTCTTAAAAAAAATAACTTTCTATAACTATATTAAAATCGGCACAATTGCTGACTCGAAGCCGTCATTGCATTACACATGGGGAGTAATTTTGACTTCAGGCGATAGTGTAAAATGGGCAATATCGGATCAGCTGCTCGCTCTACATCTCTCCTGATTTTTCTCATTCCCATTTGACGCCAGAAGAGACGTATAACGGGTGGGCAATCAGAGAGCGTCCCTTTTACACTATCGCCCAACGTCAAAACAACCCCTGTTGTGTCATTGTAAATGTTGTTATTTCCAAACTTATGTTGTATGGCGTCACTTTTATACAAGGCCAACAATCCCTTTTAAAATGCAGTAAGCCATGAGATGTTTGTTTTATAACCCTGTATTATAGTGAGGGGTTACACTACTTTACATATGTTTGTGTGGGAGTCTGTTATGACAGGTCTGGTTCACACAATAAAAATGTAGTTCTCTATGAAATCTAAAAAGAATAATGTCAGCAGCTATTGCCTCTTTGTCCTGTGGGCTAGGATAAGCTTCATTCAATCTTCTTGTGTTTTGTGTTGTGAATTCTTCATATTACAAAGGCTGATATAATATTTACTTTAGAGCTGGTGTGGGCAAAAGTATTCTACGGCATCTGAGGAGGCGTCCCCCCCCTTAATTTTCACCACCCCTCTCCTGAGTGGCCATTATTCACGTGTGATTTGGGAACTGAATTGTCAATATGCTGCTCGACTGTGGCAGGCATCACAGAGTCCAATCCTAGAAAGTGTTACGCCATTAACCCATTGAGCATTCTACCATGAGATTAATTCTAATTTAGTTCTGTTGTTACTATTCTGTTGTGTTTATTGTGGTGGACATGTATACAAATGTAACGTCAGTCACGTAGTGATATTTAATGCAGCTGTGTTTATTTCATAAAGGCTTTAGTGTATGACGAGCCAATGAGGTCCATGACCTTTGCTGTGTGTGCACACTTGTGACTCTTGTATTACTGGAAGACGCTGCTCGAAAAAGGGTAGATTATCCAACTCCACACTGAGAATGTAAACTGTGCTGATAAGAGACAGAGCTATTGACTCTTGCCTCTGGCTCCAGGGCACTTGGGCCTTCTACCCTTTCACTTGAAGGCTCATTGGCTCCTCACTTTAAGAGATGCATGGTTTGATGTCGAGGCCATCGGGAATAATATTGAAAAGAGAGCTCTCCTCTCACTTGAGTGGTTTCAAATCCAACTCTGCAGAATTTAGCAGTGCAGCTACCTGGAGTGTGATCAGTGTTATTGAGTTCCAAATCTATGTTAATTGGATGTGTATCGCATACTGTGAGCTAGCTTAAACTCAGCCAAACCAGCACTCGGAGCTGAACGATTGATCGATTTTTTGTTTTATATATCACCAGAATCAATACACAATGCAGATTGTGTGTCCATGCCTAAAACAGCTGAGACCAACAGCAAGAGTGTGGAAAACAGCCCCTCTATTAGTTACATTAACTAGCAAACTGCATTGCTGCACTCGTGTCAGATGCACTAACCTGCACTGTCGACTGGACTCCTGCCAGGCAGTACATCATTACAAGTCTGTTGAGGAGCAATGCAAGTCTTGCATACCCTGCCATGACCATCCTGCACATTGACCATGTCACTGTGCAAGTACCTCCATGCTTTGCTTCTTTGAAGGAGCTAAGGCCTCAAAAGTTTACTTCGACATCCTGCCGACGTACCAAGTTTCTTTCACCTGAAGGTAAGGGCAAGCAGTCGGTTTGCTCTTCTTGCTCAACCCATGCACTTCAGAAAGAAAGAACACATTTGCATTTATATAGCACCTTTCATCACCTTAGAACATCCCAAAGTGCTTTACAGGCAATGAAGTACTTTTGAAGCGTACTTACTGTTGTAACGTAGGAAACTTGACGGCCAATTTGCTTACAGCAACGGCAATGTGGTAATGACCAGATAATCTGTTTTTAGTGATGTTGGTTGAGGGATAAATATTGGCCAGGACACCGGGGAGAACTCCCTTGCTCTTCTTCGAAATAGTGCCATGGGATCTTTTATGTCCACCTGAAGAGGCAGGTGGGGCCTCGGCTTAGCATCTTATCCAAAAGACGGCACCTCCGACAGTGCAGCACTCCCTCAGTACTGAGTAGAGTGTCACAGCCTGGATTATGTGCTCAAGTCTCTGGAGTGGGACTTGAACCATTAACCTTCTGACTCGGGAGCGAGAGTGTCACCCACTGAGCCACGGCTGACCGCTCACGGTCGCTTTGCATCGTCGTGCTACTGCTGACTGGAGCCCTAACTTCAGTGGCCGTGGTGTAAGGTAAATGAAATGCTGCTGTTGTCTCCTGTAGTTACTGAGACCTAGTTGCAGAGATGGTCTTCGCTGGGATGGTCTTCTGGAGGCAGCTCTGCCACGCCAACAGCCACCAGTATTTCCCAACACAGTCGATGCCTCCATTGGTATTGTTTCTATTTCCTGCTGGTATCTCCAGAGGTGGAAAGGATCAACTAACTCAGCAAATGTGTGTAGCCCGTTACCACACCATTGCATTTACCCATGGAGCCATTGATTTATGGATGTATAATGTGAGTGTGAGGACGCATTTGTTGACGAGCAATGAGTAGCCTCATTACAAATCTGAATAATAAATGTATAATTCCTCTCTGAAATTTTAAACCACAGAATTTCAAAGGATGCTAATACTTGAAAGATGATCTTTATTACGGCTAATATTATGGCGCTCGTTTAAAATTCGCTGTTTGATTAGCAGGGATCTAAAATTTAAATCCTTTTGCATTAGAATCAGCAATGCCACTAATTCTTGCAAATATTAGAACCGAGCCTAAATATTCATTCATAAATATTCAAATCGTACACATTCATGATGTACGTTTGCTTTAGTTGCAGTAGAGTGCGTCTTGTGCCAGATCTGAACTCTGCCGATTTGTCCGTCGATTCAGATCAAAATTCAACTCTGATTTGTTTTTTAAAAAGGGGAAAATTAAGCCAGTTGAAAGAAATAACAAACTTCAAATTATAAAGCACTTTTCACGTCCTCAAGAATCCCAAAGCACTTCACGACCAATGAATTACATTGTTCAAGTGTAGTCATTGTTGATTTTGTTGGCAGCCAAATTGTGCACAGCAAGATCCCACAAACAACAGTGAGATAAATGACTAGTTAATCTGGTTATATAAACAGAAAATGCTGGAAATACTCAGCAGGCCAGTCAGCATCTGTGAATCTGTAGACAGAGCCCTGTTTTGGGTGGTGTTGGTTGAGGGATGCATGCCAAGGCACCAGGAGAACTCCCTGCTCTTTAGAAAAGTTGCCCTGGGATCATCAGGTTGAATTGAATCCTATTCTGCTCACTAAGCAGCGACTGTAAAATCTCAAGAAAGTATAGAACAGCTCAATCCTTACCTGGAAGAGAAATAAATGTCAATGTTTGGGCAGGATCCTTCACCAGAACTGGCTTGGTTAGAGTGACTGGCAGGACAGTGTAAGGGAGAGGAGAACAGGTCGTGAGTTCAGATCTGCTAACTGCTTTCATAACAAAAGGATTGACTCTGCTATTGTTTTATTTTGGATCCATTCTTTGTCATCTTCTGAATGATGATGATGCGGAGATGCCGGTGTTGGACTGGGGTGGACAAAAGTGAGAAGTCGCACAACACCAGGTTATGGTCCAACAGTTTTATTTGAAATCACAAGCTTTCGGAGCTGCTGCTTCACCTGACGAAGGAGCAGCGCTCCGAAAGCTTGTGATTTCAAATAAAGCTGTTGGACTATAACCTGGTGTTGTGCGACATCTTCTGAATGAAGGAAGGTTGCACATAAATTGTAAATACATCCCTAATGTTTCCAGCACATTTGGTGCCTGAGTGTGTGAATGAAACAAATGGAGCAAGTTCATGCAATTTGGGTTCAAGTTTGCTGCACTCCCCCTTGTACAATGCAATCATGCCATTAGCTTTTATGAGTAATTATCATTAAATATTGCTTTCTCAAGCTAGACAGATCAGATTTAAATTCATTTGGATTGATGAATAACAATAACTCAAAGGGTTCTTAACAGAAATTTAAGTGGCCTACCATTAAGTAAGAATAACTGAGTAAAGAGCATGAGGGTTTTCTTTAAAAAGAAAAAATAATGAAACACATCCATGTTACCCATTTTGATCCTCTCTCTACTATCAACAACAACAATTTGCATTTATATAGTGTCTTTAACATAGTAAAACGTCCCAAGGTGCTTCACAGGAGCGTAATCAAACAAAATTTGACACTGAGCCACATAAGGAGATATTAGGACAGGTGACCAAAAGCTTGGTCAAAGAGGTAGGTTTTAAGGGGCGTATTAAAGGATGAGGGAGAGGTAGAGAGGTGGAGAGGTTTAGTGAGGGAATTCCAGAGCTTAGGACCTAGACAGCTTGAAGGCGTGACCACCAGTGGAGGAGCAAAGAAAATTGGGGATGCGCAAGACAAACGGCAACCTCTCGCTCCCATTAACAGACACTCTAACCTCTCGCTCCCATTAACAGACACTCTAACCTCTCGCTCCCATTAACAGACACTCTAACCTCTCGCTCCCATTAACAGACACTCTAACCTCTCGCTCCCATTAACAGACACTCTAACCTCTCGCTCTCATTAACAGACACTCTAACCTCACACTGCCAGTCACTTTGCCCTCGCACTGCCATTAACAGGAAAAAGACATTCACTGGACTTTCAAAGAAAGGCACTTTAGTCTGTAATTGAAAACTTTTCACTGACATTGTTGTATGTTTTGTTGCATTATACCGGGTGATTGGTTTCTACTGGTGAATCGCCTTGGCCTTGCTTGTGGTTAATGAGGAAATGGTCTGTCTTTTAGCTGTGTTTGTGGTGACAGGCCAAAATGGTAGGCAGACCTGGGTGACTTGCAGCACCAGTGATGGGAGGACTGAATAGCAGGCTTTACAGCATTACTTTCTCTGTGTCTTGGCCAATATTTATCACTCAACCAACATCAATTAAACAGATGATATGGTCATTATCCCATTGCTGTTTTAGAGCTTGCTGTGCACAAATTGGCTGCCAATTTCCTACATTGCAACAGTAACTATACTTCAAAAGATACTTCATCGGCTGTAAAGCGCTTTGGAACGTTCTGAGGTTGTGAAAGGCGCTATGTAACTGCAAGTTCGTTCTTTCTTAATAGGCACATGCATTAGCTCTGGTGTTAGCAATGTCACAAGTGTGATAAATAGGAAGTGTCAAGAATTTCTATTTTTATGTGTGACGTGGAAGTTCAGCTTCAAAAAGGATTTGGAGATTCATGCATCTAGAAATGACATAAAAGCCCGCGTGAAGCTGCAATCGCTATACACTAGAATTTACAGTACTTAATCCTATATGTGCACACAGCTTGTGCCTTGCTGGACTGCTAAAACAGCAGGATTATTCCCTTCATCTGATGACCGTTCCAGTTGGTTGATGCGAAATGGGCCAAGGTCTCCGCTGTAATGTAGTACAAGCCACTGGACAGCACACCAGGCCATTGACTTTAGTAATTGAAAGGTTAATGGAGAAGACAGCTGCTGCTAGCAATCCTGGTGTTAACATTTCCTCTGATTGCTTAGTTGAGTTTCATTCCAATTTTTTCACTCACGTGATGAGATTCAGTCTAGTCTGACAATTCAAATCCATTGGGCTGTCTTTGTTAATCCTGGTCTACTCTAGATTATGGGACTGGTTCCTGCTGTGATCCTTTTATATCGAACATAAGAACATAAGAAATAGGAGCAGGAGTAGGCCAATTGGCCCCTCGAGCCTGCTCCGCCATTCAATAAGATCATGGCTGATCTGATCCTAACCGCCAATCTACTATCACAGAACCATCTCCTGAATCTAACAGAATTGGACACACGAAATAGGAGCATGATCAGGCTACACGGCCCCTGGGCCCGCTACGCTACCGACAGGGCCATGACCGATCCGAACCTAGACTCATGTCCAAATTCCTGCCTGCTCCCCGTAACCCTTAATTCCCTTTACTTCTAGGAAACTGTCTATTTCTGTTTTAAATTTATGTAATGATGTAGCTTCTACAGCTTTTTGGGGCAGCATATTCCATGGACCTACCACCCTCTGAGTGAAGTAGTTCCTCCTCATCTCAGTTTTGAAAGAGCAGCCCCTTATTCTTCCGTTGCTTTGTGACATTCTATATTCCATACTGTATAGCTCGTTTATGTTGGTCACATTACTGGAAAAGAGTGAGTAAAAAGACGGGGGGAATAAAGGATGTAAATGTGTGTAGACTCTTTCCTCAAACAGTAAGTCTGTGTGCCTTCAAATGGGAGCGACCTTGTTAGATCCAGTTATGAGTAATGAAAGAGATCAGATAGTTGAGTTAAATGTGGGTGAGCTCCTCGAGGGTAGTGACCATAATATGATGAGTTTTAACTTCCAAATAGAAAGGGAAAATGCTAATACAAAAAACAAGGGTAACAGATTGGAATAGGGTGGATTTCAGAAAGGTAAGGACTGAACGATCTGAGGTGGGGTGGAAAGCGAGATCGGCCCACAGGACAGATGATCAAATATGGGATTTATTTTTTTTACAAAGATTGCAACGTTGCAGAACAAATATGCATCATTTTTTTAAAAAAAACTACAAGTTGTAGAATGGCATAGACAAATAAAGAGGTTAGAAATATACTGAAATTGAAGAAGATGGGGCCTATAGATAAGAGAAAATAAGGGAAAAGATTAAGAAAGAGATAAAGGAATAGTAAAGTATTCTATAAATATATCAGTAAAAAGAGGACAGAGGTCTTTAAGATTATGCAAGGGTTGATGGGGAAGATGTAGAGAAGGTGTTTTCACTTGTGGGGGAGACCAAAACTAGGGGCCATAAATATAAGATAGTCACTAGTAAATCCAATAGGGAATTCAGGAGAAACCTCTTCACCCAGAGAGTGGTTAGAATGTGGAACTCGCTACCACGAGGAGTAGATGAGGTGACTAGCATAGATGCATTTAAAGGGAAGCTAGATAAACACATGAGGGAGAAAGGAATAGAAGGGTATGTTGATGGGGTTAGTTGAAGTGTGGGAGGAGGCTCGTGTGGATCATAAACACCGGCATGGACATGTTGGGCCAAATGGCCTGTTTCTGTGCTGTTCATACTATGATTGGGCTCAATTAAACAGACCTGTTGATATTCATTGGTTCACACTGAAGAATAGGCACTTGGATGAGAAAACTGTGGGCACCTGTGGAATTGGATCCAAGCAAGAATTGGCACATCAGGAAAGGAGGGGAGAAAATTAAGGCAAATAAAAAGAACATAATATATACTATATAATATTTCATATAGTGTATATTATAAGCTGTGAGATAGTAACATTCAGTGTAGACATTTTAAGTGCATAATTTAGGTTGACAAGTCAATACACTGAATTGTTGTTGGAGGTGCCATTGCTCAGGTGGGACGTTGGACCGAACCAACATCTGCTTGTTCAGGTGGACAGTAACGATCCAACGTTGCTGTTCAAAGAAAGGCAGAGAGATCTCCCAGTGTCCTTGCCGACATTCTTCCTTCAACCAACTCCACCAAAAAAACCCAGATTAACTGGTCTTTTATCTCCTTGCTGTTTGTGGCACCTTTGCAAAGCACAAAATCGCTGCCGCGTTCACTTATATAAGCGGTCTCAGTGTCTCAGAAATATCCCAAACATTTCACTTACAATAACTTAACTTTGAAGCGCAGCCTCTATTCTGTAAGTGAGCGCGGCAGCCATTTTGTGCATTGCAACGGTGCTGTATAAATGCAAATTATTTCCTTTTTTTAGATCTTTCTACGATATACGGTTATAATGTACTTTTGCGTTAATCAACTGCTGGCAAAACAGATATGTGATGTGATGCTGAATACCTTTTCTGGTATTGCATCTCCTACCTTTTCACCAGACTGAATAAAAGAACCTCGCTCCCCCCCCCCCCCGCCCCCAACATCATTATTCACCTTTTCTTCTATTAAAGTCAACTGGAAACTGTAGGAGAATTAGAACAAGAAGGTTCTGGCAGTTGCTTCTAGGCAGTAAATTTAGTTCTGTCAAAGTGCCTGAGCTTTGTTCTCTTTATGATTTAATCAGAACTGCCTGACTGAATTGCTGCCTTGTCGATTTTTGCCAGGCCCTTGAGATCTGTGATGTATTTCCTTTTGCGTGTGATTTTCAACCATTCCTGTCCCTGTGTAAAATGTAAAATTTCTCGTGTCATGCCTGCTGATGAAGGGTGGCTAAAATATGCTCTTGCCAGCATCACTCCAAAACTGGGAGGGGAGTGCACGTAAAGGATGGTTGGTCATAAAAGAAAAAGACTTGCATTTATGTAACGCCTTTCATGACTTCAGGACATCCCAAAGCGCTTTACAGCCAATGAATTACTTTTGAAGTGTAGTCACTGTTGTAATGTAGGAAATGTGGCAGCCAATTTGTGCTCCCATAAAGATCAATGTGATAACGACCAGATAATCTGTTTTAATGTTGATTGAGAGAAAAATATTGGCTGGGATGCCAGGGATAACTCCCCTACTCTTCTTCAAAATAGTGCCATGCGATCTTTTGCTTCCACCCGAGAGGGCAGAAGGGGCATCGGTTTAACGTCTCATCTGAAAGATGGCACCTCCAACAGTGCAGCACTCCCTCAGCACTGCACTGGGGTGTCAGCCTAGATTTTTGTATTCAAGTCTCTGGAGTGGGACTTGAACCCACAACCTTCTGACTCAGAGGGGAGGGTGCTACCAAATGAGCCACGGAGTTAGACAGAGGAGCTGGCTTGGCTCCACTCCGTGCCTCTCTAGACACCACTGGCTGCAAGCTGCCCAGATCTTATAACCCTGAGCCTGCCCTGACGTGCAGCTAGATGGATGAGGGCAGTAGACTACTTTGTGTACTACTACTTTTAAACTTACTAGAACTTCGCCTCAGTCAGGATAATGTTGCACAAAGAGTTTGTGAATTGCAATGATGAGGTAACTAGGTAAATGGATTAAGAGGTCTCCGCTACCCTCCACACATGTATAAATCAGGCTGTGTAGCATGCAATTTTAACAACAATTCACTTACTTTGAGAATGCATTTCTATTAAATTTGGATACTCTGGGAATTTCATCTATCCCTCAAGTGCATAAATTTCATCCCTCTCGTATTTATTTACTAATAGCCTCCAGAAGCACTATGAAGAGAAAAGGTCCATCAGGCCAGTGCTTCCTCCCCATGCCTTCTCCCATTCACTGGAAGGCTGGGTTAAGGTTCCATAGAATTATAGAATAGAATCATAGAATGGTTACAGCACAGTAGGAGGCCATTCGGCCCCTCGAGCCCATGCTGGCTCTCTGCAAGAGCACTTCAGCTAGTCCCACTCCCCCACCCTTTCCCATTAGCGCTGCAAATTTTTTTCCTTCAGGTACTTATCTAATTCCCTTTTGAAAGCCATGATTGAGTCTGCCTCCACTGCCCTTTCAGGCAGTGCATTCCAGATCCTAACCACTCGCTGTGTAAAAAAAGTTTTCATGTCGCTTTTGGTTCTTTTGCCAATCACCTTAAATCTGTGTCCTCTGGTTCTTGACCCTTCTGCCAATGGGAACAGTTTCTCTGTCTAGACCATTATGATTTTGAACACCTCTAGCAAATCTACTCTCAAGCTTTTCTGCAATCCCAGCTTTTCTAGTCTATCCAAGTAACTGAAGTCCCTCATCCCTGGAACCATTCTCGTCAATCTTTTCTGCACCCTCTCTAAGGCCTTCACATCCTTCCTAAAGTACAGTGCCCAGAATTGGACACAATACTCCAGTTGAGGCCGAACCAGTGTTTTATAAAGGTTCATCATAACTTCCTTGCTTTTGTACTCTATGGGCTGGATTTTCAATGACCCGTGGAGTCGGGTTTGGAGGCGGGGGGGGGGAGGGGTTAAAGTTGCAGATTCGGGGGTCCCGACCCCATCCCGACTCCAACCCGCCTCCATGCCAGTTTCTCTGGCGGTGGGTACCCGACCTGTTCTGAGACCCAACTCCCTGAGGCGGGAAGGGATTAGTAACAATTAACTGCCTGTTAACAGGTAGTTAACAGGCAGTTTTTTGCATAATCCCTATTTTAAAAAGAAAACTGTGGGCTTCCCGACAGGTGGCAACCACTCCAAGTTATCGGGGCGGGCCGTGGGTCTGCAGGGGTTGGAGGGGTCGATATGTCCGGTGGGCAGGTGAGTGATGGGTGCATGTATGCAGAGGTAAGTGTGTAAGGTAAGTGCTAAGTGTTGAAAAAAGTTTTACTTACCTTAACTTCCTCCTGCAGGTGTCAGCCCTTCAGTTCTTGGGAGTTAGAAATCTCACTGGCACAGAAAGCAGGAAAGCCGTGGTTCTGTCAAAACCTGCAGCCTTCTGTTTTCTGTGGTGGAATGATTTCTAACTCCGCCTGAAAGGAAGGACTGAAGTTAAAAATCATATTGTGAGTGTTTGACCGCTTCACAGAGCTGTCAAACACTGATATTTCATCTGTCAAAAGCTCTTGACAGATGGAATGTCAATCTGTGACGTCCCCTGTTGCCAGGTGGCCCTTAATTGGCCTGCTGAGCCCACTGGGCAGGCTCAACAAGGTCAATCAAGGGAAAATACAGTGGGTTGGCCACATCTCGATGGAGGCGGGTTCACAAGCCAGAATGTGTGATTCCCGACTCCAACTTCAAAATCCAGCCCTATGCCTCTATTTATGAAGCCCAGAATCCCGTATGCTTTTTTTAACTGCTTTCTCAACCTGCCCTGCAACCTTCAACGATTTGTGCACATATACCCCTGTTCATGCACCCCCTTTAGAATTGTACCCTTTAATTTATATTGCCTCTCCTCGTTCTTCCTTCCAAAATGTACCACTTCGCACTTTTCTGTGTTAAATTTCATCTGTCACGTGTCCACCCATTCCACCAGCCTGTCTGTCTTCTAGAAGTCTATCACTATCCTCCTCACTGATCACTATACTTCTAAGTTTTGAGTCATCTGCAGATTTTGAAATTGTGCCTTTTACACCCACATCCAAGTCATTAAAGTATATCAAGAAAAGCAGTGGTCCTAGTACTGATCCCTGGCAAACATCACTGTATACCTTCCTCTAGTCCGAAAAACAACCGTTCACCACTACTGTTTCCTGCCACTTAGCCAATTTTGTATCCATGCTGTCACTGTCCCTTTTATTCCATGGGCTTCAACTTTGCTGGCAAGCCTACTATGTGGCACTTTTATCAAATGCCTTTTGGAAGTCCATGTACACCACATCAACCGCATTGCCCTCAGCAACCCTCTCTGTTACCTCATCAAAAAACTCGATCAAGTTAGTTAAACACGATTTGCCTTTAACAAATCCATGCTGGCTTTCCTTAATTAATTCACACTTGTCCAAGTGAGTGTTCATTTTATCCCGGATTATCGTTTCTAAAAGCTTCCCCACTACCGAGGTTAAACTGACTGGCCTGTAGTTGCTGGGTTTATCTTTGCACCCTTTTTTGAACAAGGGCGTAACATTTGCAATTCTCCAGTCCTCTGGCACCACTCCGGTATTTGAGGAGGATTGGAAGATTATGGCCGGAATCTCCACGATTTCCAACTTACCTTCCCTCAGCATCCTAGGATGCATCCCATCCGGCCCTGGTGACTATCTACTTTAAGTACAGCCAGCCTTTCTAGTACCTCCTCTATCAATTTTTATCCCATCCGGTATCTCCACTACCTCCTCCTTCACTATGACTACGACTTTGGCAGCATCCTCTTCCTTGAAGACAGATGCAAAGTAATCAGTTAGTACCTCAGCCATGCCCTCTGCCTCCATGCGTAGGTCTCCTTTTTGGTCCCTAATCAGCCCCACCCCTCCTCTTGCTACCCGTTTACTATTTATATGCCTATAGAAGACTTTTGAATTCCCTTTTATGTTAGCTGCCAATCTATTCTCATATTCTCTCTTAGCCCCTCTTATTTTCTTCTGCACTTCACCTCTGAACTTTTTATATTCAGCCTGATTCTCACTTGTATTCTCAACCTGACATCTGTCATACGCCCCCTTTTTCTGCTTCATCTTACTCTCTATCCGTTTAGTCATCCAGGGAGCTCTGACTTTGGTTACCCTACCTTTCCTCCTCGTGGGAATGTACCTCGACTATACCCGAACCATCTCCTCTTTGAACCCAGCCCATTGTTCGATTACAGTTTTGCCTGCCAATCTTTGATTCCAATTTACCCGGGTCAGATCCATTCTCAACCCTTCCTCCAATTAAGTATTTTTACTCTAGATTGCTCCCTGTCCTTTTCCACAGCTAATCTAAACCTTGTGATAAACAGCAGGAGAGTACATGATAAGGGAGAATACAAAGAGATTAGGAGAGAAGTCAAAAAACAATTAGGAAGGCAAAGCGGAACTATGAAATTTAATTATCAAGGTACATAAAACAAAATAGTAAAATATTTTATAGGAACATCAATATAAAAAAGGAAGGTTGGGATGGGAATAGGGCCATTAAGGGATAGACTGGATAATACCACAGGTAACGATAGAGAGATGGCAGAAATATTAAATAATTATTTTGCTTCAGTATTTACCAGGGAGATAGAACAGGTGGACGTGACATTGGATGATGAAATAAGTACATTTAAAATAAAAAAAGGGGATATATTAAATAAACTAATCAAACTCAAAGAGGATAAAACCCCTGGTCCGGGTAGATTGCATCCACGCACTTTAAAAGAATCTAGGGAAGAGATAGAAGAGGCATTACACACACATTTAATAATTTGTTAGAAAAAGGTGTAGTGCCAGAGGACTGGTGGATAGTTAACATAATACCTATATTTAAGAAGGAGGATGGAACATGTCCAGGGAATTATAGACCAGTCAGCTTAACATCGTTGGTAGGAAAAATAATGGAATCCCTACTAAAGGAGAAAATAGAAGAACCTCTAGAAACCAAAAACATAGTAATGAATAGTCGGTGTGGATTTCAAAAGGGAAAGTCTTGCTTGACCAACTTCATTGAATTTTTTGAAGAGGTAACAGAGAGAGTAGACAATGGCAATGCAGTAGATATAATTTATCCAGATTTTCAAAAGGCCTTCGATAAGGTACCCCATAATAGACTGATGAACAAGGTCCGAGAATGCGGAGCAGAATGGATAGTTAGCTGGCTTCAAGACAGAAAACAGAGAGTAGGGGTAAAAGGTAGCTAGTCACAGTGGCAGAAGGTGGGTAGTGGTGTTCCACAAGGATCAGTGCTGGGACCACTGTTGTTCACAATTTATATTAACGATTTAGACTTTGGAATTAAAAACACAATTTCTAAATTTGCAGATGACTCCAAATTGAGGGGGATAGTCAATACTGAAGAGGACTGCAACACATTACAGGAGGACATTAATAAACTTGCAGAATGGGCATATAATTGGCAAATTAAGTTCAACACAGATAAATGTGAGGTATTACATTTTGGTAGGAAAAATAGGGAGGTCACTTTTATTACTTGGAGGGTGCGAGTCTAGGTGGGGTAGAGGAAGAAAGGGATCACTTAGTACAAATACACAAATCACCTAAAAGTTGCAACACAGGTTAGCAAGGCCATAATAAAAGCAAACCAAACACTAGGGTTTATTTCTAGAGGGATAGAATTGAAAAGTAGGGAAGTTATGCTAAACCTGTATCGAACCTTGGTTAGACCACACTGAGTACTGCGTATAGTTCTGGTCACCATATTACAAAAAGGATATAGAGGCACTGGAGAGGGTATAGAGAAGATTTACAAGGATGATACCAGAAATGTGAGTGTATACATATCAGGAAAGAATGAACAGGCTGGGGTGACCTAATAGAGGTCTTTTTAAAATTATGAAAGGTTTTGATAGTGGATAGAGAGAGAATGTTTCCACTTGTGGGGAAGAGCATAACTAGAGGCCATCAATATAAGATATTCACCAAGAAAGGGAATTCAGAAGAAACTTCTTTACCCAAATAGTGGTGAGAATGTGGAACTCGCTGCCACAGGGAGTGGTTGAAGCGAATAGTATAGATGCATTTAAGGGGAGGCTGGACAAGCATATGAGGGAGAAGGGAATAGAGGGTTATGCTGATAGATTTAGACGCGGAAAGACTGGAGGAGGCTCGAGTGGAGCATAAACGCCGGCATGGACTGGTTGGGCCGAATGGCCTGTTTCTGTGCTGTATATCCTATGTAATCCTATGATCACTGTTCCTTAAATGTTCCCCTACTGACACTTGCTCCACTTGACCTACCTCATTCCCAAGAACCAGATCCAGCAATGCCTCCTTCCTCGTTAGGCTGGAAACGTACTGACCAAGAAAGTTCTCCTGAACACACTTCAGAAATTCTTCCTCCTCTCTGCCCTTTACACTATTACAATCCCAGTCTATATTAGGATAGTTCAAGTCTCCCATTATCACTACTCTATGATGTGGAGATGCTGGTGTTGGACTGGGGTGGACAAATGTGAGAAGTCGCACAACACCAGGTTAATATAACCTGGTGTTGTGTGACTTCTCACACTACTCTATAGTTCTTGCACCTCTCTGTAATCTCCCTGCAAATTTGCTCCTCTATATCCTTCCCACTAGTTGGCGGTCTATAGAATGCACCTAGTAGTGTAATGGCACCTCTATTATTTCTTAACTCTAACCAAATAGATTCTGTCTTTGACCCCCTCCAGGTCATCCCCTCTCTCCAACACTGTAACATTCTCCTCAACCAATACTGCCATCCCACCTCCTTTCTTTCCTTCCCTATCTATCCTTAATGCCTTATATCCAGGAATATTTAATACCCAATCCTGCCCTTTTTTGAGCCGGGTCTCCGTTATCGCCATGACTTCATATTCCCATGTGGCTATTTGCGCCTGTAGCTCACCAACCTTATTTACCATGCTCCGTGCGTTTAGAGACATGCACTGTAAACCTATCTTATACCTTCTTAGACTCTTACTCTGATCCCACCTAATACCGTACTATTTCTTACTCTAGTGCTATCTGTCTCTCCAAATCCTTTGTACACTATGTTTCTCCTTTCTAATGCTACATTCTGGTGCCCATGCCCCTGCCAAATTAGTCTAAACCCTCCCCAACAGCATTAGCAAATGCCCCCACGAGGATATTGGTCCCGGCTCTGTTGAGGTGCAACTCGTCCGGCCTGTACAAGTCCTACCTCCCTCAGAACCGGTCCCAATGTCCCAGGAATCCAAAGCCCTCCCTCCTGCACCATCTCTCCAGCCACGCATTCATCTGCTCTGTCCTCCTATTTCTATACTCACTAGCTCGTGGCACTGGGAGTAATCTGGAGATTAATACCTTTTTGTGGTTCTGCTTTTTAATCTCTTTCCTAGCTCCCTAAAATCTGCCTGCAGGACCTCGTCCCTCTTTCTACCTATGTCGTGGTACCAATATGGACCACGACCTCTGGTTGTTCACCCTTCCCTATCTGTTCCCCTAACTATCGAATCCCCTACCACTATTGCTTTCCTGATTTTCCTCCTTTCCTTCCGCCCGCCGCCCGGCTATACAGCTGCGCCACCCGTGGTGACGTGGACGTGGCTCTGGCTGTACTCCCCAGAGGAACCATCGTCTTCACCAGTATACTGGGTAGAGAGTGAGATGCACTCGGGACACTTGCACTACCGGCCTGGTCCTCCTTGTCTGTCTGGCGGTCACCCATGCCCTCTCTGCCTGCACACTCTTGCGCTGCAGGATGACCACCTCCTGAAACGGGCTATCCACGTCGCTCTCAGCCTCACTGATACGCTACAGTGATTCCAGCTGCTGCTCAAGCTCTGAAACCTGGAGCTCGAGCTCCTCCAGCTGACGACACTTCCTGCACATAAGTTTGTCCAGGAGACTGGAAGTGTCCTGGAGTTCCCACATGGCACAGGATGTGCATTCCATGGGAATGAGGTGCCCTGCCATGTCTCTATTTAATCGACTATTAACAAACTTACAGAAATAAACTTAAGACTAAGGGGGAAAAATTGATTTGCGCCCCCTTTGGGGCGCTAACTTTGCCGGGGCGCTACTTTTAGTGCCCCCAAAAAATTAGCGGCCTACTGGAAGTGCCCCGCCTCCCTCTTGGGACGCTGCGAGTCAATATCACGGCGCTACATGCCGTGGTATTGCAGGCCTTCCTCCCCTTCTTAAAGGGGAGGGGCCTTGCGCAGCGCCACCCGGAGCCCAGCTGGGCCACTAGGGATCGGAGTGCCGGCAAAAGAGCCCGGCACTCGAGGTGCCGGGCTTACGGAGCGCAGCCGGCACTCCGCGCGGGGTGGGGGGGGGGGGGCTGCAGAGGAGGCCGGGGATGGCAACGGGGCAGGTGTTGGCAGGTGGCCAGCAACAAAAATGGCTGCCCGGCACCTCGCCTTTAATTAGCGCCGCCCCGGCCGCAGGTAGGCCCCCCTGACCCCATCAGACATAGCGTCCGGCAGTAAGTCAGGGGGCGCTACCGAAGATCGTGGCGGCGCAGCACCGCCGGGCGCTAACGGTTACTGCCGCCGCTAACCTCCCGCTGAATTTCGTGGGAGGCGTTAGCGGCGCCGCGCCCGGGCGCTATTTGCTTTGCGCCCCGTTAGCGCCCTCTAAGAGTTTTAAAAGTCGGGCCCACCTTTATCTCCGGCCGCTTCTCTCGCACTCTTAGTTAAAGTCTTATTCAAATAATTATTTATAGTCATATTAATTAGTTTATCTAGTTAAGTTAGGAAAAAAACGCTAATACTCACCCACCAATCACCTACCTGCTGTCCTGTGATATTACTCCTTGTTTTTTTGTTGTTGTTTTGGAATTTGCTGGATTTGTACTACCGCCTCTGCTGCCAGCTCCTTCCAGGTCCACCATGCACCCAACTGTACCTCACCCAAGGGGCCCTTCCTTATGTGTGACCTTTGACTATGCGTGTCTGCAGTCTATTCTAAGGTGGAAGGGATCATTACCAAGGCTAATGCTGTCCTCGCTCGACATCCACACGACTGCATTCCCAGCAGGGGTTTGGCAGTGGGAGCCATGGCTGATTTTCCTATTCAGACTGAGAATACGTTCGACGATATGAAAAAGACAGGAAAAGATCATCCAGTCCATCAAGCTTGACCCATCCAGACATGGCGCAGCCCGTTGACATTTAGTTGAAACCCCCCCGCCCTCTCCCTTTCAATCATGCAATTTCCTAAGATGGCAAAGATATTGAGGCTAATTCAGAAACTCTGGGAAATTCCTCTCCACTCCCTATAGCAGCCGAATAAAGCCTCCGGGTGCAACAGTTAACACACAACTCCTTCTAATCCCAGCTAACTACAATTTAGCCTCTGTAACTTGAAGTGACCTCTCCCAAGAATTTACCCAGGTTGCTGTAGAAGGGTAGCAGTGAATCCTTACTCATCGCACCCTTTGGGAATCTGCTCCAGAGTGCAGTAACTCTCTGAGAAGAAATTCTTCCCAACATCTACTCTTTAACTCATTGCGTAAGGATTTTATGTGCATCCTACTGATCTGTATGGCTCAGCTACTAACTGGATAAATTCACTGAGCCGTCGGAGGAGCAATCAGGCTGTTGAGGCTCTTGTTCACCACCACCCCTCTCTACCCTTTCCACCACCTCCTGATTTGTCACGCTGCTTGTCTGACATCCCGTATTGGATGAGCAGAAATTTCCTCCAATTAAATATTGGGAGGACCGAAGACATGGGCCGAGATCTTGCTCACCTCGTCGGGTCTAGTGCGGCCGGTGTCCGTGGCAGGTCGCGGCCCTGCTGCTGATTCCATCCCGCTTTGGAAATGAATTTATCTTAATGGGGCTTGTTAAGCCCGCCCAGCGTGTTACCCGGCCCAATTACATGGAGTGGGTCTGGTGACGTCATTCATGATGCGTCTTGAGCCGGTTTCCTTAAAGGGACCAAGGCCACCTTACTTTTGACATTTGTGCTGTTAGTGTTCTACAGCACTGAAATGCTGCAAACACTGATGATGACTGCACAGAGGTTCTCCCATGACTCCCTCCATATGCTTATGGAGGGAGTCACAGCATGCAGAGAGGTCCTCTTCCCTACCAGTGGGCAGAAGAAACCTTCCCAGGAGTCCAACACAGCCTGGTTGCACATTGCACAGGAGGACACAAGCAAGGATGTGGTCAGGAGGACCAGGCTGCAGTGACGCTAACGTTTCAATGATCTCAGTAGATCACGAAATGTTACTGCAAAGCCACACTCAACCTCATCCTGCTGTGCCTCTCATCACATCCCCATCACTCTGCCTTCCCTACCCTACTCCTGCATATCCTTACTCACACCAACTTACCTTGCACCTCCACCCATCTCTCTCTCTCTCTCTCACTCTCTCTCTTTCTCCATGTACACATCTCCACCTCAGTAGCCACCCCTCACACTCACCCTCGTCCTAGTGCAATCATAACAACTAACAACACACAAGAGTAGGCACTTGGTGTTTTATGCAATGTTCATGTAACGTTTCTGTTAATGTGGTGTCAAACATTGAAATCTTTATTTTCAACACTTTTTCTGTTCTTGGACAGACGTGTGTGCACCTTTGGAAGTGGCTTAGTGAGTTGCAGTGAATGGTGAGACATAACGGTACACCCCGCCCGCAATAGTGATGAGTTTGAAAGGAATGGCTTGGGCATTGCAGGGATGCTTTATGGCGTTGGTGTGGGGTGGTGCCAACCTGGCGCATCATGTGGCAGCCAGGGTTTACAGCGTCAAGTTAAGTAAATCTGGCCATGGTGAGGCCATCCCTGGCTTCCCGGGCAGCAATGTGCTCGGGCGCTGATGCCCTCTGTCCTGTGCAGCATCAGGTGGTTGCGGAGAAGGTTGGTGTTGCTGGTGTGCCTGGTGCTGCTGGTGTTTGTTCTGATTCTTAGGATCAAGGTGAGACAGTATAAAGGGCACCCATGCTGATGGAATAGATGGCAGGTGAAGTACAGATGAAGCATTGTCAGTGGTGAGAGAGTTCTTCCAATGAGGTGAAAGTGGAAAGCCTATAGAATCTATGCTGGAAATAGACTGAGAAACAGCTTGTGGCTTAGGAAAGTGATGATCTGTCAGGTGGGAGCTTTTACTGTACATTTGAAGCTGTCAAATAATCAGCTGGAGCAATGGCCACTGAACTCCCGCCTCAGCTTGACATGTGGTTCCCGAACAGCGTGGTTCCCGTGGCCATGCAGTTAAACTCAAAAAGTAAGTTCAAAAAGCCTGTTAAGATTTGTCAGCTAGATGCTAATGATTTCAATTGGGTCCACCACTGCTGCCGGTCGGGTCTGCTCAGTGTTGACCAACCCGACATTGAGAAAGGTGCGTTGCAGCGGGTTCCCGACCCGCTGTCAAAAGAAAAACATTTTTTCCCCACCCGACCCACCACCGATCCCACCCACTAACCCCCCGCAAAATCTCGGCCATGGTCTTCAGTCCCCTCCACAAACTCTGTTCCCTAGCCACCAACTCTATCCCTCTTCCTGGCCACTGTTTGAGCCTGAACCAGATTTTTTTTTTTTGTATTCATTCATGGGATGTGGGCATCTCTGGCAAGGCCAGCATTTATTGCCCATCCTTAGTTGCCCTTGAGAAGGTGGTGGTGAGCCACCGCCTTGAACCACTGCAGTCCGTGTGGTGAAGGTACTCCCACAGTGCTGTTAGGGAGGGAGTTCCAGGATTTTGACCCAGTGACGATGAAGGAACGGCGATATATTTCCAAGTCAGGATGGTGCGTGACTTGGAGGGGAACTTGGAGGTGGTGGTGGTCCCATGCGCCTGCTCGCCTTGTCCTTCTAGGTGGTAGAGGTGGCATCCTATTTGACCCTCAGCTGAGCTTCTGCTTCTCCATCGGCAAGACTGCCTACTTCCACCTCCGTAAAATCGCCTGTTTCCGCCCCTGCCTCAGCTCATCTGCTGCTGAAACCCTCAGCCATGCCTTTGTTACCTCTAGATTTAACTATTCCAATGCTCTCCTGGCCAGCCTCCTACCTTACACCCTCCGTAAACTTGAGCTCACCCAAAATTCTGCTGTCCTTATCCTAACTCGCACCAAGTGCCATTCATCCATCACCCTTTGTTTGCTGACCTACATTGGCTCCCAGTCCGGCAAAGCCTTGGGGGGGGAGAAATTCGGTATCGCCCTGTTTGGGGCGCAATTATCGGCCGGGCGCAAAATTTAGTGCCTGGCGCTAATTATCGCCTCTGACTGCAAACTTGGCTTCTATCGCCCCTGGAGGTGATTGGAGCGCTAAATCAGGCGCTACACACCTCTCTTATGGTGCTAACGCCGAGGAGCAAGGCGCTACCTCTGAGTGCTGGAGAAGCTCATGTGATGTCAGTCAGCAATGGAACACAGACACAATGGTGCCAGCCAGTTCTTAAAGGGAAGGGTCGATCTTGCTCTCCAGCCACACCCTGCTCATTGCAGCCTTGAATCTCGGCCTGGAGAGACCTGTACATCAATTCTGCTGGAAAGAACAATGGAGAGACCCAGGGAAAGAGCTCAGAGTGTAGCCCCCATAGCCTCTTCTAAATCTATGCAAGGAAGGTCAAATCAAAATGAACCTGCAAAGTGATCCTTAGTACCCAAAACTCCTTCACACAGCGTTGAATCTCTCCAGAAGTCTGTCTCTCTCTCTCTCTCTCTCTCTCCGAATGCGTGGTGCAAAAATGTCGCCGACAAAAAAGGCAGGAAGCGGCCGCCTTTAAATAGCGTTCCCCAGTCCCTTCCTGACTGCAAAACGTTCCCCTCTACCTGTCGTTGCTAGCGGCAGGCGGAAAGGCAGGGGGCGCCACTCAATAACCGGTCCGGGGCATTGCACGCTCGACTGACGTCACAATCTGCGGGCGGAGGAGATCGTGGCGGTAGTGTTTAGCGCCGCCGCAAAATGTCTGGTCAGTTTCGTGAGCAGCGCAAACACCCTCTTAGGGCGCTAACGGGAGGTGCTAATCAGCCGAATTTTTTCCCCCTGGTTTAAAAAAAAATAAAAAAATTTCATCCTTGTTTTCAAATCTTTCGATGGCCTCTCCCCTTCCTATCTCTGTAACCTCCTCCAGCCCTACAGCCCTCTGAGCTCCTTAAATGCTGTCCTCTCTTGACCTCCACACCTGCCCATTTCCAGTAGAGCTGGCTGTATAACAATCAAGACCGGCGACTCTGGCAAATTTCCTGCCCCCCGCCCTCCATTTCCAGTGTCGCTGAAGCCTATTGTAGCGCTGTTGTCGCGGCCCTTGGCTGAGGCCAGCTAACCTGGCAGAGACAAGCAGTCAAACCTGAGACTTGTCTGGTTTTACAGCCCAGAGATGGAGATCTTGGTGGATATTTTGACTTTGTGCAAGAAACAGGGGACACCAAGTCAGCAGCCCTGTTTTACATCATTGAAATCACTGGAAAAAAAATCGGGAGATGTAAAACAGGCTGCCCATTCACCACAACCCGTTATCTGAACTAGCGGGCATGCAAATAGGTTAATGCCTTCATTATAATAGCAGACGCTGGAGTGTCACTAGAACACTAACACAGCGCAAGTATTTTTCTATAATTGACAGGAAGCCATGTCCTGGCCAACATTTATCCCTCGACCAACATCACTAAAACAGCTGGTCATTTATCTTATTGCTGTGTTTGTGGTACCTTGCTGTGCTCAAATTGGCTGCTGCGTTTCCCTATGTTACAACAGCAACTACACTTCAACAGGATCACGTTGGCTCTGAAGCGTTTTGGGATATTGTGAAAGGCACGATGCAAATACAAGTTCTCACAGAAAGAGACTATCAGGACTCACAGACCACACTGAAATTCCTGTGGGAAGTGGTTAATCTTTGCTGTGCATGTGGGCAGCTTCTACTAGCACCAGTCTAGGTTGGTCCTCTCTCATGCAGAGGTGAGCATTCCAACTCGAGCAATGAGCTGCATGTGGTCGGGCAAGGGAAGTAATTTTTACTGTAAATTAACCGTGAATAATAACCAGCTATGATGCAGCTATTTATAATTTAGCAGAATGGCATCACAGAATGTTTCCATTACTTTTTTTTATTAGCTTTTTGACAGTACACAGGAAGATATATTTAAAGCTACACAGGAACATTGTGGTACACGATCGATCAAGAGCTGGGAGCTCTAAATTTTACAGTATTTATTCTGTTATGAACGCACAAAAAAAGAAGCTTGGCAAATGGAGGAAGGACGTGTGGTTTGTCTCAGATGCACATATATTGGATTAGTCAAGTGCATCAGTGGCTCAATATCCTCAGCAACTCCCAAGGCTGCTTCAGATGGAAACAGTTAATTTGGGTCCTGATCTGTTATAGTATCAAATGGTTACGTATTTGACTGCTAATGAATCAACCCTGGAAGATCAAACTTGCAGTGAGTGTATGACGATTATTAATCCTTCAGTGAAGCCATCAAGCATTAAACTGCATGGAATGTCCTTGCCACCAGTGTCCATCCTGGCTTCCAATGGCAGCAAACAACAAGAAACTAATGTAAAACTCTTCTCACTAATTGAGGTGTCAGCTGTAGCTCAGTGGGCAAATCGGAAGGTCGTGGGTTCAAGCCCAGATACTTGAGCCCCTAATCCAGGCTGACGCTCCCAAGTGCAGTGCTGAGGGAGTGCTGCATGTCGGTGGTGCCGTCTTTTGGATGAGCTGTTTAAACCAAGTAAAAGATCCCATGGCACTATTTTGACAAAGAGCATGGGAGTTCTGCCTGGGGGCCAGTATTTATCCCTTAACCGACCTCACCAAAGCAGATTATCTGGTCATTATCACATTGCTGTTCGCGGGATCTTGCTGTGCACAAATCTTCTGGTGCATTTTCAACATTACAATGGTGCCTACACTTCAAAATTGGCTGTAAAGCGCTGTGGGACGTCGTGGGCAACATTCCGTCTTAAGGTGCGTGGCAGCGCACCGATCCAGAGGGCCTGCGCAGGCCGCTCACCAGCTGTTGCCGCTGGTAAAGATACCGCGCATTTATATTTAAAGGGACCGCACATGAAAAAATTTAGTGGGAACATTGGTCGTGAGGTGATGAAAAACGCTATATAAATGCAAGCTTTTTTTTCTTTCTAACTCCACCATGTGTACTTGAAACAATAATGGACATGCATTACTGGGACGATTTGATTCCTAATATGTAGTGATGTTGTGAACAACTGAAATAGTGGGCCAGAAATTCGGCTCTCCGGCTTCCCACGGGTGCAAGGATCGCGCGCGTACTTACCTACCGCGCCTGCCGTTGTGCTTCGGGCCCGCGTGAAATTCGGCTCCTGGGCCTCCTGCAGCTGACGGCGCGCAGTGCTTGCGTATCCCAGGGGCGCAGTTAGTTCGAAGCGTCCCCTGGGATGACATGGGCCATGGAAGACCTGTCAAATCTACGAATAGAGATCACCCCCCAAAACCTCACTAAAACTTCAAATAAATAAAAAAAGAAATCACATTTTTAAAATAACTATAAATTACATAAATTAACTACTTTAAACAAAAATTTAAATTTTTGAAAAAATTAATTACACTTTTTAACGGTGCTAAAAATAAATTTACCTTTCTTTAAAGTATGTAAAAAAGATAAACCTGTTGAAAAAATGTTTAAATTGTAATTAATTCACCACTTACCTTGTTAAAAGCAGGTCTTGCGTCTCCTTTTTTCCTGCGCAGCTTCTCCGTACTTACCCTCACGGAGAAACCTGAAAAAAAAACGAAGTTCGCTGCGTGCGCGCTGCCTCTCCAGTGCATGTGTTCGACCTCTGAACCCCTTCCTTCAGGGGAACGGAAGTTCCGGTTTCCAATGCATGCGCGAAACCGGCACTTTCGTTGGGTCTACGGGTGAGTACACAGCGTGTACTCACCCGTGGAGACCCGAATTTCTGGCCCGATATCTTTGGGCTAGCATTGCACTAGAAATAACATTCAGAGCAAACAGGTGTGAAGAGGAAATTATCCCCACATGTTTTGAGTACAAGTGTGGAGATGAAAACATCCCGATTGGTGAGCGACAGGTGAGAAAAGTAATTACCCCTACAAGCGAGGAGGAGATTGTCCCCACAGGTGAAGAGAGGACAGATTAGGGCAGGAAATCCTTCCTAAGGTGAGGAAAATAGGTGAGAAATCAAAATCATTCCCACAGTGAGGAGAGGATTGGGTTCAGTTGGAATTTAACTCTTTCCCCCCGCTGCCCCTTCACCAAAAGACCAAACAACCTGCCTCGGTTCATGGGTTAAGAACAGCCATTTGGGAATGCACCATTAGCCAGTTGTAATCTCTCATCCCAGCGTGAGTCACACACATCTGGAGAGGAAAGGAAAAAAACTGAAGGGGATTTTTTTTTTAAAAAAGAAGCAATTTCCCATTGTCTGGGTGACAAGACAGTGATTGTGGCTCTGCTACCCAGCAACTATTTTTAGTGTAGCGTCTGAAGCGATGCAGACTGAATGATGTTAGCCACTGCGGACATGATCATCACTCATAAGCCAGAGAGCCACTTTTATGGTGGGGGGGGGGGGGTGAAGCAACACTCAACTAGAGGGCAAAGCAATATACTGCGCGCAATCCGAAATCAAAACAGAAAATGCTGGAAATACTCGGGCAGGTCAAGCAGCAGGAGAGAGAAACAGAGATAACGGACGCCAGTTCTGACAAAAGGTCATCGACCTGAAACGTTAACTGTGTTTCTCTCTCCGCAGATGCTGCCTGACCTGCAGAGCGTTTCCAGCATTTTCTGTTTCTATTCAACTCGAGGGACTTGCCAAATTCATTTGTAACACGACAAATCCCGTTTGTTTAAATGTTACCACCCGGCCAATTAACTCTTACCTGGAAGTTCCCTTTAAGAATGTATGAATGTGGCTACTTAGCCAACTATTACACCAGGTAAAGATTGTGAATAACAGGCGCGCCCCCCCCCCCACCCCCCCCTCCAAGACTGACTTGTGATATTCTACAATTCATAGTCGTCCAATTAAATCTATTATCATGGATCATTACCCTTTGTTTCCTATTATGTAGCCAATTAATTAGCTAATTTAGCATTTCCTCCTTTCTCAGGAGCTTTTCTTCTAATCTAGGGGTTCACTCAGCTCCACTTTCAGCAGACTTGGATACAATGTATAAACATTTGTAACGGACAGTACCATAAATCACAACCCAAGGCTCAATGATAAATCTATGGCTCACAACAGATGCTCCTGCTGACTGACTCGGACAATTAGTGCGGTTGCAAGCAACTGCCTTTGGTTTGGGATTTGAGGGTCAGTACAATTACTGTTAATTTGCCAGTCGCACCTATTCATATCGTACACTTGCGCACCGGAAGAATCAGCTACGCACCATGCTACATTTGCTTCCCCGTCGTGGTTTCTGCCACTGTCTCCCCATCCTGAGTTTCCCCAATGCACGCACGCACGCACGCACACGCACACGCCCGACTCCACTGACTTGAGCACAAGATCTAGGCAGTATTGAGGGAGTCTTTCGGATAAGCAATTAATCCGAGGCCCCGTCTGCCCTCTCGGGTGGATGTAAAAGATCCCATGGCACTATTTGAAAAAGAGCAGGGGGAGTTTTCCCTGGAGCCCTGGCCAATATCTATCCCTCAACCAACCTCACTAAAAAAACAGATTATCTGGCCATTATCACATTGTTGTTTGTGGGACTTTGCTGTGCAGTTAAGCCCAGAGACATGAGCAAGAGCAGCTCTGCTCGGTCACAAGTGGGGCATTTGGACAGCAAGTCACTACAGGCCTATTAGTGCAAGCAGCATATCTGCTTTTCGTAAAGGCGTATTGGTGTGGAGTTCTGGTTCTGGCCTTTTCTCTTTTAAGGCTGTCTTTATAGCAGTCTTGGGCAGGTACAACAACTTGGCGCTTACGAACATATGAAATTGATGGGCAGGAAAAGATCAGCTGGTCCATCAAGCTGGCCCCACACACCTTGATGGCTGGAGAATCATTACTAAACAACGCTCTGCTTCCCCTCCCCTGCAGCCATGCAGGCTTCAAGCCCGCTTTCACCAATCGGCACCTTTTACATCCTTCCTTTTAATTATCATGGCAACGGGCATGTCATTGGGCTATTGCGCCCGAAGTGACATTGTTGCATCCTGGCTTAATTGCACAGGCGCAAGGTCAGCGAGCTATGAGGCAAAATACAAATGGCTTACAACAGCACTTCCCAGTGCCCTCGGCATCAACGCAGTGAGGTGTCTGGTCTAATTGTACACTAAGGAAAAGCCAAAAAAAAACTCCACCGTTCTGGATCGAGTCCAGGTCTCTGACAGCATACTGCTCTGCAGCAATTTCACAAGTGGTGCCTGTGCCTTTTTTTCTCAATATTTTGTTATCGTGACCAGCTCCGACTCCACTGCCGCCACTGCTTGTTGTCAAATTTCTGCAGTGACTCTGACCTTACACTAAACACTGAGGACCTACCGTTTCCACCCGAGTGCTCACAGGCCAAGCAGATGGTAATCTGTGCCATGTCTCAGGGCACCACTATCTTTTTATTATTACATGTGTCTGGACCGCTGTACCTAAACAAAAAAAAAGAGATTTAGCCCCCTGCCTGGTGGAAATAGGCGCCCGATTTACACCCCGTCTGAATTTACTCCCTCGAAGTCGATGCAGAATGAAATCGGGCAGGGTGTAAAACGGGTTCTCGACCCGGACCCGCCCATTCCCACCAGGCCGGTGAGGTTAAGGTCGGGGCTGTATTTCTGCTGTACCCGACCTGTTACAAGTGATAACATACACTTCTGTATTACAATCTAGAGAAACAGAAGGCTGTCTCTCTGTAAGAACACAGTGTTATGATGAATTTCTGCAAACTCATGAAAAAAGCATATCTGGCCTCCAGGCTCGACCTATGGGATTTTGTGGCTTAGAATAAGGTTTAACAGTGTTTCGCCTATGGAACTGAACTCAACACTCGTAGTACTTCATTTTGAGACATTCAACAGGATAAAGTACAATATAAATGCAGGTGTTTTTTAATGCTTTACTTCTCTATTCTCCTCTAGTATGTGTTGTGTGGAATGCCAGAGGGAAAGGATACTGACTTAAAGTTCCTCCTGTTTGTCTATTGCTCTGTATACAAACCATCTGAAGCTCCTGTTGAGATTATTGCATTTCCTCTGGGGTATCCATTACTCTATACATAATCCATTCGAATCCCTCAATTCAAGTTAGTGCCTTCTGATAACTATTGGTGATCTATTGTTTTTCTCCCTATTTTTCTTCCCTCCTAGAATCCTAGAATGGTTACAGCACAGAAGGAGGCTATTCGGCCCATCGAGCCTGTGCCGGCTCTCTGCAAGAGCACTTCAGCTAGTCCCACTCCCCCGCGCTTTCCCCGTAGCCCTGCAATTTTTTTTACTTCAGGTACTTATCCAATTCCCTTTTGAAAGCCATGATTGAATCTGCCTCCACCACCTTTTCAGGCAGTGCATTCCAGATCCTAACCACTCGCTGCGTAAAAAAAAGTTTTTCTTCATGTTGCTTTTGGTTCTTTTGCCAATCACCTTAAATCTGTGTCCTCTGGTTCTCGACCCTTCCGCCAATGGGAACAGTTTCCCTCTATCTACTCTGTCTCGACCCCTCATGATTTTGAACACCACTATCCAAGCTCCTCTCAATCTTCTCTGCTCCAAGGAGAACAACCCCAACTTCTCCAGTCTATCCACGTAACTGAAGTCCCTCATCCCTGGAACCATTCTTGTAAATCTTTTCTGCACCCTCTCTAAGGCCTTCACATCCTTCTTAAAGTGTGGTGCCCAGAATTGGACACCTTACTCCAGTTGAGGCCGAACCAGTGTTTTATAAAGGTTCATCATAACTTCCTTGCTTTTGTAGTCAATGCCTCTGTTTATGAAGCCTAAGATCCTGTATGCTTTTTTAACCGCTTTCTCAACCTGCCCTGCCACCTTCAACGATTTGTGCACATATACCCCCAGGTCTCTCTGTTCATAAGAACATAAGAACATAAGAAATAGGAGCAGGAGTAGGCCAATTGGCCCCTCGAGCCTGCTCCGCCATTCAATAAGATCATGGCTGATCTGATCCTAACCGCCAATCTACTATCACAGAACCATCTCCTGAACCTAACAGAATTGGACACACGAAATAGGAGCAGGATCAGGCTACACGGCCCCTGGGCCCGCTACGCTACCCACAGGGCCATGACCGATCCGAACCTAGACTCCTGTCCAAATTCCTGCCCGCTCCCCGTAACCCTTAATTCCCTTTACTTCTAGGAAACTGTCTATTTCTGTTTTAAATTTATGTAATGATGTAGCTTCTACAGCTTTTTGGGGCAGCATATTCCATAGACCTACCACCCTCTGAGTGAAGTAGTTCCTTCTCATCTCAGTTTTGAAAGAGCAGCCCCTTATTCTAAGACTATGCCCCCTAGTTCTAGTTTCACCCATCATCGGGAACATCCTCCCCGCATCCACCCGATCCAACCCCTTCACAATCTTCTGTTTCAATAAGATCGCCTCTCATTCTTCTGAACTCCAATGAGTAGAGTCCCAATCTACCCAACCTCTCCTCATATGTCCATCCCCTCATCCCCGGGATTAACCGAGTGAACCTTCTTTGTACTGACTCGAGAGCAAGTATGTCTTTTCTTAAGTATGGACACCAAAACTGTATGCAGTATTCCAGGTGTGGTCTCACCAATACCTTGTACAACTGAAGCAATACCTCCCTATTTTTATATTCTATCCCCCTAGCAATGAAAGCCAACATTCCATTGGCCTTCTTAATCACTTGCTGCACCTGCATACTAACCTTTTGAGTTTCGTGCACCAGGACCCCCAGATCCCTTTGTACTTCAGTACTTTCCAGTTTCTTGCCATTAAGATAATAACTTGCTCTACTATTTTTCCTGCCAAAGTGCATAACCTCACACTTTCCAGTATTGTATTCCATCTGCCAAATCTCTGCCCACTTACTTAGCCTGTCTATGTCCCCTTGCAGATTTTTTATGTCCTCCTCACTCACTACTTTCCCTCCCATCTTAGTATCATCTACAAACTTTGATATGTTACACTCGGTCCCCTCCTCCAAATCGTTAATATAGATTGTAAAGAGTTGGGGACCCAGCACTGACCCCTGCGGAACACCACTAGTTACTGATTGCCAGTCTGAGGATGAACCATTTATCCCAACTCTCTGCCTTCTGTTAGATAGCCAATCCTCTATCCATGCCAGAATATTACCCCCAATCCTGTGATTTTTTTATCTTAAGCAATAATCTTTTGTGTGGCACCTTGTCAAATGCCTTTTGGAAGTCTAAATAAACCACATCCACTGGTTCCCCTTTATCCACCCTGTATGTTACTTCCTCAAAGAACTCCAGCAAATTTGTCAAACATGACTTCCCCTTCATAAAACCATGCTGACTTTGTCCTATTAAATTATGATTATCCAAATGTCCCATTACTGTCTCCTTAATAATGGACTCCAAAATTTTACCTACCACAGATGTTAGGCTAACCGGTCTATAGTTTCCAGCCTTCTGTCTACTGCCCTTTTTAAATAAGGGTGTTACATTACCAGTTTTCCAGTCTGCCGGGATCTTTGCTGAGTCCAGGGAGGTTTGGAAAATTATTACCAATGCATCTACAATCCCTACTGCCACTTCCCTCAAGACCCTAGGATGTAAGCCATCAGGTCCAGGTGATTCATGCACCCTCTTTAGAATTGTACCCTTTAGTTTGTATTGCCTCTCCTTGTTCTTCCTACCAAAATGTATCACTTCGCACTTTTCTGTGTTAAATTTCATCTGCCACGTGTCCGCCCATTCCAGCAGCCTGTCTATGTCCTCTTGAAGTCTATCACTATCCTCCTCACTGTTCACTATACTTCCAAGTTTCGTGTCATCTGCAAATTTTGAGATTGTGCCCTATACACCCAAGTCTAAGTCATTAATATATATCAAGAAAAGCAGTGGTCCTAGTACCGACGCCCAGGGGAACACCACTGTATACCTTCCTCCAGTCCGAAAAACAACCGTTCACCACTACTCTCTGTTTCCTGTCTAATATTTCACACTCCTCCTCCCTGATAGCAATGTCTGCTTTGCCCCTCTCCTTTGTGAAAACAGATGCAAAGTATTCATTAAGAACCCTACCGACGTCTCCCGCCTCCACACACAGATTACCCTCATGATCTCTAATAGGCCCTACCCTTTCTTTAATTATCCTCTTACTCTTAATATATTTATAAAACATCTTTGGGTTTTCCTTGATTTTACTTGCCAAGAATTTTTCATGCTCTCTCTTTGCTTTCCTAATATCCTTTTTAATTGCACCCCTGCACTTTCTGTACTCCTCTAAAGATTCTGCAGTATTTAGCCCTCGGTATCTGTCATACGCCTCCCTTTTTTTCTTTATCCTACCCTGTATGTCCCTAGACATCCAGGGGCTCTAGATTTGTTAGTCCCACCTTTTTTCTTTAAGGGCACAGATTTGGTCTGAACCCTCCGGATCTCCTCCTTGAATGCCTCCCACTGCTCTGACACTGATTTACCTTCAAGTAGCTGTTTTCAGTCCACTAGGACTAAATCCCCTCTGAGCTTAGCAAAATTTGCTTTTCCCCAATTTAGAAATTTTATTCCTGGTCTATCCTTGTCCTTTTCCATAATTACCTTAAATCTAACTGAATTATGGTCACTAGCACCAAAATGCTTCCCCACTGATACACCTTCTACCTGCCCAGCTTCATTCCTTAAAACTAAGTCCAGAACCTCCCCCTCCCTTGTTGGGCTTGCTACATACTGGCTAAAAAAGTTCTCCTGGATGTATTTTAGGAATTCCACACCCTCTATACCCTTCACACTAATTTTATCCCAGTTAATATTGGGGTAGTTGAAATCCCCTACTATTACTGCCCTATAGTTTTTGCACTTCTCAGAAATTTGTCGACATATTTGCTCTTCTATCTCCCTCTCACTGTTTGGGGGTCTGTAGTACACTCCCAGCAGTGTGATTGCCCCTTTTTTGTTTTTCAATTTGATGATCCCTCCAACATATCATCCCTACTCACAGCTGTAATAGTTTCTGACATAATAAAGACTCACTACGCACTTGAACATAAAGCAAGGCTTTAATCAACTTGTAACAAAACATGGAGGTCTAGTTAGCAGTCACTAGCTTCCTGTTTCCAGATTGTCTCTGCCCAAGGTGGGCCCATGCCTGAGTATTTATACTCCCTGGACGGCGCCCCAGCTGGCCACCCAGTAGTACTTCCTGAGTTGTTACTTGCGATTTATGACAGTTTCTTTATTCAATACCGCGACCCCCCCCCCTTTTTACCTCCCTCTCTATCGCATCTGAAAATCCTGTAACCAGGAATGTTGAGCTGCCATACCTGCTCCTCTTTCAGCCACGTCTCTGTAATAGCTATAATATCATAGTCCCAAGTATGTACCTGTGCCCTCAGCTCATCTGCCTTGTTCGCTATACTCCTTGCATTGAAGTATATACCATTTAGTACAGGCAAACCTCCTTGTTGACTACTATCTAGCCCTTGATTCCTCTGTCCTTCCAATTTACTTTCTACGTTTTTGCTTTCCAATTCCAGTTTTTCTTCCCTCCCTACTGATTCTGTTCTTAGGTTCCTATCCCCCTGCCAAGCTAGTTTAAACCCTCCCCAACAGCACTAGCAAACCCCCCCCCCCCGCCCCCCCGTGAGGATATTGGTCCCAGCTCTGTTGAGATGCAATCCGTCTGGCTTGTACACGTCCCACCTCCCCCAGAAACGGTCCCAATGCCTCAGGAATCTAAAGCCCTCCCTCCTGCACCATCCTTCCAGCCACGCATTCATCTGCTCTATCCTCCTATTTCTGGACTCACTAGCACATGGCACCGGGAGTAAGCTGGAGATTACTACCTTTTTGAGGTCCTGTTTTTTAATCTGACTCCTAGCTCCCTAAACTCTGCTTGCAGGACCTCATCCCTCTTTCTACCTATGTCATTGGTACCGATATGGACCACGACATCTGGCTGTTCACCCTCTCCTCCCCAGAATGCTCTGTAGCCGTTTAGTGACATCCTTGACCCTAAGCACCAGGGAGGCGACATACCATCCTGGAGTCAATTCTGCGGCCGCAGAAACGCCTGTCTGCTCCCCTCACTATTGAATCCCCTACCACTATTGCTCTTCCACTATTTTTCCTCCCCCCCCCCCCCCACCCCCCCCCTGTGCAGTGGAGCCACCCGTGGTGCCGAGGACTTGGCTCTGACTGCTCTCCTCAGAGGGACCATCGCCCCCACCAGTACTCCGAATAGAATACCGGTTGGAGAGCGAGATGCCCTCCGGGACCTCCTGCACTGCCTGCCTGGTCTTCTTCTGTCTGGTGGTCACCCACTTGCTCTCTGTCCGCTCTCTCTTAGGCTGCGGGGTGATCACCTCACTAAACGTGCTATCCACGTAGTTCTCAGCCTCGCGGATGCACCACAGTGACTCCAGTCACCGCTCAAGCTCCGTAAACCGTCGCTCGAGTCGTTGCAGCTGGTGACACTTACTGCACATGTAGTCATCCATGCAACGCAAAGCGTCCATGACTTTCCACATGCCACAGGATGTGCACTCCGCTAGACTGAGCTGCCCTGCCATTCCTGTCATCCCTTTATCTAACAGACTATTTAAAAGACTAAGAACTACCCTTTATTTAAAGACTAAGAACTAACTTAACAGAATAAGCTTTAAACTTAAAAAAAAAACACTCGCCCACTACTCGCCAATCAGCTGCTTCCCTTGTGCTGACGTCACTTTTAATCTCTGATACGTCACTTTCGAATGTTGCCTGTTGAGGGCGGCTCTCGCTGCTGCCGCTGCCGGTGAGTCTGGGTCTCGCTCTCTCTCCCGCTCCTTACACTCCCCGCTGTCGCTCAGGCTCCTCCCAGGGCCACTCTCGCCGCTGCCGGTGAGTAGTAAGAAAGGAAGTATTAAGGGGTTTAGCAGCTTTAAAAGTGGATAAATCCCCAGGCCCGGATGAAATGTATCCCAGGCTGTTAAGCGAAGCAGAAGAGAAATAGCAGAGGCCCTGACCATCATTTTCCAATCGTCTCTGGCTTCAGGTGTGGTGCCGGAGGACTGCTAATGTGGTGCCCTTGTTTAAAAAGGGAGAAAAGGATAGACTGAATAATTACGGGCCGGTCAGCCTAACCTCGGTGGTGGGAAAATTATTGGAAAGAATTCTGAAGGACAGGATAAATCTTCATTTAGAAAGACACGGATTAATCAAGGATAGTCAACACAGATTTGTTAAGGGAAGGTCGTGTCTGACAAACTTGATTGAATTTTTTGAGGAGGTAACAAGGAGGGTAGATGAGGGTAGTGAGTTTGATGTAGTGTATATGGACTTTAGCAAGGCTTTTGATAAGGTTCCACATGGCAGACTGGTCACGAAGTTAAAAGCCCATGGGATCCACGGCAAAGTGTCAAGTTGGATTCAAAACTGGCTCGGAGGCAGGAAGCAGAGGGTAATGGTTGATGGGGTGTTTTTGTGACTGGAAGGCTGTTTCCAGTGGGGTTCCGCAGGGCTCAGTACTAGGTCCCTTGCTTTTTGTGGTATATATCAATGATCTAGACTTGAATATAGGGGGTATGATTAAGAAGTTTGCAGATGATACTAAAATCGGCTGTGTGGTTGACACTGAAGAAGGAAGCTGTAGGCTGCAGGAAGATATCAATAAATTGGTCAGGTGGGCAGAACAGTGGCAAATGGAATTCAATCCACATCAACCGCATTGCCCTCATCAGCCTTCTGTTACCTTTGCTCAGGGTAGTTTGTCCTTGCTGCACCATGCAGTACTTCACCCAATTTATTTATCCACGTGACCTGGCGGTGAGTATCGACAGGCTATTCAATGGCAGCGGCATCACGGCCAAGCCTGATCCCACCCTTGCCTGATGTCCGCACATGCACGCACAGCAGGGGTAACTGTAAAGCCACCAGGAACAGAAGCCTTTCCCAATTTTTTTTTTTCTCCATCCAGCAGGGGAATTGAGATCAATTGTGGTGGTGCCCCTATCCTCATCGGCCAGCTAAGATCCGGTTACTCGGCACAGACCAGAGATTGGATCTGGGACCACCTTGTCTGTATGGCTACTGATGCCTCAAACTACTGAAGGTGTTCAAAATTCTGAGGGGTTTTGATAGAGCACACAGGGAGAAACTGTTTCCACTGGCAGGAGGGTCGGGAACCAGAGGGCACAGATTGAAGGTAATTGGCAAAAGAACCAGAGGAGAGATGGGGAGAACATTTATTTTACGCAGCGAGTTATGATCTGGAATGCGCTGCATGAACGGGTGGTGGAAGCAGATTCAATAGTGACTATTAAAAGGGAGTTGGATAAATACTTGAAGGGCAAAAATGTGCAGGGCTAAAGGGAAAGAGCAGAGGAGTGGGACTAATTGGAGAGCTCTTTCAAAGAGCAGGCATAGGTACGATGGGCCGAATGGCTTCCTTCTGTGCTGTATGATTCAATGATTCTACTCCCTGTTAACCTCTTTGCGCTGGAGAGGGAGAATCACTACTGGTATATAATGGACCTTCCCTCAACTGAGGGAATAAAGGTATTTTCTTGATCCTGCTTGGTTTTTCTGGTTATATTGCTAAGGAGACTTGACCTCATCTGTATAACCCAGTTGATTGTTAACCCTTGTGTTGAGTGATTATGTTTATTGCCGTTTTAAGTTATTAGTGGTCTATTTAGTAAAAAAAAAATGCCCGTTTTCTGTTTTCATTCTATAGCTTCAACGGTTGAAGAGATCTCTGTCCTTCAAGACGATTCTCAGAAGCAAAAGCGTTGAGAATTTCTTTCAGCGGTCGAACAGCGAGGTGAAATACCCAGCAGAGATACTGCCTCCTCCACCCACTCCACCACCAACTCCACCCACTGCTTTCCTGCCAGAGGGTCCACCCACCAATGAACCACCAGCGAGGAAATCTCACCAAGTCTCTTTACCCCTCAAACCAGTAAGGACGCACAACTTTCAAGAATTTGTCTTCAAAAAGCCTACATTTTGTGACATCTGCCATCACATGATTGTAGGTATGTTTCATGCTAGTTGGGACATGCATCACCTCAATGGTGCTCACTAACTGATAGCTGGGCTTTTGAGATTCCATGCAACATTTCTGGATCACCAATGAACCGTCATTGCATCTACAATTCATCATTTAACATTAATAGTTATGCAGTAGTTACTCGGTAGCTACAGTGCTAGAGAGTTGGACTCACCCTCCCTTATAACTGGAGACCAGCAATTGACTTCAGGTCGAGGTTGGCTTTACCATTCACACTTCACTTGGAGGATGAGTCTCGCTAGCAATGATGTGATGTTGAGCTATTAAAAAAAAATAAAAAAAAAAAATATATATATATATAATATATATATTTGAATAGTGCACTCATCAGCGAAACTGTCATATATTTTTCTTTGGCATGCCCCTGGTAAATGAATGCTACTTTCCTCTTCAGGTTTCCCACACCCCATGACATTTATAGGAGACTTATTAATTGTATTTACATAGAAATTACATTGAAATTACAGCACAGAAACGGCCGATTCATTCCACCTGTTCTGTGCTGGTGTTTATGCTCCACACAAGCCTGCCCCCCCACCCTACTTCATTCCACCTGTTCTGTGCTGGTGTTTATGCTCCACACAAGCCTGCCCCCCACCCTACTTCATCTAAACCTATCAGCATAACCTATTCCTTTCTCCCTCCTGTGATTATCTAACTTTCCCTTAAATGCATCGATGCTATTCACCGCAACTACTTCTTGTGGTAGCAAGTTCCAGATTTTTAACTACTCTCTGGGTGAAGAAGTTTCTTCTGAATTCTTTATTGAATTTATTAGTGACATCTTACATTTATGACCCTTAGTTTTGAACTCCCCCGTAAGTGAAAACAACTTCACTACATCTATCCTATCAAACCTCTTCATAATTTTAAAGACCTCTATTAGGTCACCCCTCTGCCTTCTCTCTTTTCTAGAGAAAAGAGCCCCAACCTGTTTAGTCTTTCCAGATAGTTGTAACCTCTCAGTTTTAGTTTCATCCTTGTAAATCTTTTTTGCACCTTCTCCAGTGCCTCTTTATCTTTTTTTTGCAATCTGGAGGCCAGGATTGTGCACAGTACTCTAATGTGGTCTAACCAAGGTTCTATATCATTTTTAACATAAGCTTTCCTTCCTGCAAGCTTGATGCCAGACATTCTGCAAAGCCCACTTTGGATGCAAAGGCATCACTCTAATGTTAACTCCCTTCCAGCTGCTAACAGCAGAAATGCTGGTGTAACACTTTTCTAAAATGGTGATGCTTAGAGATAAATAATAGAGAATTATGAACTGTCCAATGTGGTGCAGACAGAGCGGATCCTTAAAAGGTGCATTCGAATCCAAAACGTCTGAACCTGGCCAAGGTTCAGATTATCGTCTAAATAAATCCAAATTGCTCCAATTAGTGGATATTTTAAGGTTATCTCTTTTAACAAGGAGTCTATAAACCCTTTCCCTTTTCACGAAGGATCCAGGATAGAGTAGATTATGCTGATATTGCAGAATAAGTTTTCCTGAGGCAAACAATTTTTTTTTTTATAATAGCACCTGCAAGCATTTAAGACATTAGATGCTGACGACAGCTCACATGGCGCAGCAGCTGGCAAAATGGATGAAAAGTGAACAATGTCAACAAGTTTGCTTTTCTAGCTCACCAATATTTTCAGATAATCACAGATGTTCTGACTTTCCACAGTCGAAAGGCAGACCTGATGCTCTTATTCAAGAAGGCATGGGATGACAACCCTAGGAATTCCTTCCCTAAACCTCTCTGCTTCTCTACCTCTCTCTCTCTTTTTTAAGACGCTCCTTCAAACCTAGCTCTTTGACCAAGCTTTTGGTCACCTGTCCTAATATTTCCTTGTGTGGCTCGGTGTCAGATTATGCCTGATGACTGCTCCTGTGAAGTGCCTTGGGATGTTTTACTACATTAAAGGCGCTATATAAATGCAAGTGGTTGTAGGTTTCGCTTTCAGAGCCGCCTTTTCATTCAGGATAACCGATTAGTTCTGCAATTTCTTTTAGGCTTCCATGTCCAATGTTTGTTATAGCACTCTGAGTCAAAGTGAAGAAAGAATGATGTTCTGCCCCAAGGCATGCTGAGTTATGTTTTCTAAATACGATATGGCACAAGGGCACGTTGAGGGAGGAAACACGCAATGAGCAGAGCCTTGCTTGACAGGAGTACAGATTGGAGAACTGGGCACAATATTCAGGAGCACTGTGAATCAGCCGCGCTGATCTGTGCACCCAATTCTCCAACCCGCAATCCCGCTGAGCAAGGCGGTGTGTAAGTTTTCTCTATAATATTCACTACATGGGCTAGTGACCTCTAGTGCCACAGCAGTAACCTTTCTTCTCCCAGTTTTCTCTCCTCCTCTCCAGAAGTCATTGGGGATAATTTTGATTTCGGATAAGTGTAAAACTGGCGCTATCCATTCAGCCGCCCTAGAAACTCATTGACCCTTTTTATAGGCGAATAATGGACGCCTAAGCAGCCAATATGGTGGGCAGTGTGCACACACATTCCGTGGCAGAAGTGCACTGCCCACCATGTTGGTAAAGGCTCCAATATAGACATCCAGGGCATGCGCCTGAAAGAGGCATTAGCCCTTTGCATATAAAAATAAGGGACCTAGCGCGTGTTTGAGGCCCCCTGCCTGAAATTGGGCTGCCTTGAACGTATCTGGGGCCAAGCAAGCTGCATCCAGGATAACCATGTCTACCTGCAACCTAACCTGTGGTCCTTAAAGGGACCTCAAGAGGCCATCACCAAAAAGGTAAGTTTTTATTTTTATTTTTAAAAAAAATACTGGTCTTGGTCACTGCTCATTATGGACCTTCTCTGGTCAGGTGGAGAGTGTCGATGTACTCTCAGGCTGCCATCAATGCTGTTTGAAACCGGAGGTGGGCAAAAGTCTCTCTCTGACCTTTCCTAGTCTTGACCTGTTGCATCCCTGTACTGGAAAGTGGGATTAGGGTGGATAGCTCCTTGCGGGCTGGCACGGAAAAGATGGGCCAAATGGCCTCCTTCTGTGCTGTAAATTTCTGTGATGATACTTGCCTGAATGTGGAGATGGGAGGAGCACTCACTCATGCCCCGCAGCTCGTCTGTATAATTTAAATGATCACGGGGGGATCTTTGCCACTGAAATGGTGGGCCGACCAATCGACCCCCTACAGGGATGCAGCAAGTCAAGACTAGGAAAGGTCAGAGAGAGACTCTTGCCCACCTCCGGTTTCAAACAGTACTGACAGAAGCCTGAGAGTACATCGACATTCTCCACCTGACCAGAGAAGGTCCATAATGAGCAACGACCAACAATAGAAAGGGAGAAAATTCCTCAATAAAGGGGGAGTCTTGCCCACCACCAAATATACATGGCAGAACTTGCTTTAATCTGGGTAGCCATTACTTCATCTATAACTTTCAGAATTTTAAAATTACCCATTGCATTACACAAGGGCTGAAAATTACAGCATGAATCTGGCAGGACTTGGTGTGGGGGATGCAGAAGCACAGACACTCAGGCCGCGAATTTAATTGCGCTGAGGGGGCGGGTTTGGAGGCGGGAGCGCTGTTAAAATCGCAAAGATTGACCGAGTAGGAAACCCGCTGTCATCCCGCCTCCACGCGAGTCTCCCAGGTGTCGGGTCTGTCAGTGGAGAACTGACCCGACACCAAGCGGCGGAGGAGACAATTCTGGTACTTAAGGGTTTGTTAAGAGGCAATTTAAGAGGATTTTGAGGCTTACTTGTAATTTTATCTTCTCCCCCCACTGGTTTCCCGCTGTTCGGGGAACACGCCAGTTCAACCTGGCATGTTTTGAGTCTGCTCTGATGTTTGTGAAAAGCTGACAGCTGCAGAAGTGGTGTCAAGGATGCCATGTTGCAGATGGTGAGTTTCAGACCACAGAAAATTTTGGTTACTGTATTTTTAATACATATAGAGATTTCTTTAGCTTACAAGTTTTTAAATCCAACTTTATGTCCAGTGCCACCTCATTGGGAGAACCTCTCTCACAATTGACAGATCGCTTCTGTCATCTCACCTGCAGCTGCCATCTATTGCAGCAACATCGGAGCCAATGAAACAATCAGACCTTTGTCCTCTGAATCCTTCCACGATCAGTCCCAACACCATCATCACCAACCTTCTCCGCCATCACCTGATGCTGCACTGGACACAGGGCATCAGCCCGACAACATTGCTGGCTGGGAGGCCAGCGATGGCATCACCATGGCCAGATTTTCTTCACTTGATGCTGTAAACCCTGGCTGTCACATGATGTGCCAGGTTGACACCAGCACCGTGAAACATTCCTTTAATGTCCAAGCCATTCCATGCACACACCTCACTATAGCGGGCGGGGTGGGGGGGCAGGGAAGTTATGACTGAACAGTCACTGGAACTCAGTAAGACACTTCTCAATGTGCGCTCAGATCTGTCCAATAAGGGGCACTTTTGGAAAAAGATATTTCACTGTATGACAACACATTACCAGAAACTTCACATGGACATTGGCTAAACCTCTCAAGTGCCTATCCTTGTGTCTTGTTAGTTGGTATGCTTGCAGTAGAATGAGGGTGAGTGTAAGGGGTGGCTAGTGAGATGGGGAAGTGATAAAGTAGATAGAGAGGGTTGGGTGGAGGTGCAAGGTAAGTTGGTGTCCTGGGGAGGTCTCTTCCGCCCTTGGAAGGGAAGAGAACTTCCCTGCGTGCTCTGACTCCCTCAATAAGCATATGGAGGGAGTCATTGGAGAACCTGGGTGCAAGCGTTCACCTTTGTGCAGTGATTGTCAGTGTTTGCAGCACCTCAATGCTGTCAAACACTGACCGATCAACTGTCAAGATAAAATTGTACATGGTCCCTTTAAGGAAACCGGCAGATGACGCATCATCAAATGACGTCATCGGACCCGTTTCCTGTTAATTGGCTGGGAAGCCCGCAGGGTGGGCTCACCAAGGCCAATCAAGGGAAAATCACGTCTGCAGAGCGGCTGCAGCTGGGGGCAGGACTGGAACCCGGAAACCAGCTGTCCCGCCCCCATCCGCACTAAAAGCCACACCAGTTCCATCTTCCTACAGGGGGTTTGTGATAAATGGAGTCCCAGGCTGCTGCAGGCCGAGCTCTCTGTAATTCGGCCTACTAATCAGTAGAATTGCCGCAGAAATTTTGCTTTAAAATCCCACTGACCTGAACAATAGTTCTTTGATTCCAAAATTCCTTCAAATTAAATGTTGTTCCTGTCTAAAATCTCAGTTGCTGGTATGTTCTTGTGCCGGAGGGTGGGGATTAGAATGGTGGCCTGAAGTTTCTCTTAGTAATTGCCATGCTCATTCCCATTGCTTGCATCTCCCACGTCTGCCGTCGTTCCTCAGCACTGCTCTCCTGTCGGATTAATTGGAAAGCTGAGGCATTACCTTACACACACAACAGACCTACAGATACACAAAACAATGATTAGACAGATAACCACGGCCTGGGAATCTATCGTGAATTCTGTGCTGGGCCTATACTTCCAGGAAAAATACCAATAAATGTTGTTGCAACTGATTTCAGTTATAAAAGAGAATTATCTTCATTTTTAAAAAAAGTTCTTTTTGTTTGTTTGGGCAAAGAAGATCTAGAAGAGTTGTTCACCATTTAAGGTCGCTGCTGATCTGGTTTTGGACTAGACAGTCCAGTATTCAAATGGGATGTCTGGAAATTTCTGACATGTTAACCGGATGCCACAGCAAAGAAAACAACACAATGTACTTTTCATATTCATGAAGGGCAACAGAACCATATCTGCCCGCTACACGCACATTGCCACTACCTCCACAATCAAACAGAATGGAAGAGTATCTGTATGAAAACAACCTAATAAATGACAATCAGCAGATCAGATGTGGTGGATGTTTCATTCCCAAACTCATAAATCATTTTGAGGAGGTGAGCTCACGTTGTATCTAGACTTCCAACAATTCTAACCATTCTCTGGGTAAGGAAGTTTCTCCTGAATTCCTTACTAGATTTATTAGTGACTATCTTATATTTATGGCCCCTAGTTGTGGTCTTACCCGCAAGTGGAAACATCTTCCCTCTATCTACCCTATCGAACCATTTCATAATCTTAAAAACCTCCATCAGATCACCTGCCAGCCTTCTCTTTTCCGTGTAAATGATCCGGAAAAGCAGCCTAAATTCATAGATGGCACCAAGGTAGTGCATTCTGTGGACTCCAGCAAGGCAGCCAAGATCTTACAAAGCTCGAGCAGGATTTAATTTGAGCTAATCAATAATGAATGACCTTCAATCCAAACAATGCAAGGCATTGCAGTATAGGAGACTGATGCACTGCAATGGGACTTGGCAAGGGGGAAATTGAAAGAGACCCAAGGGCTGATTTTAACTCCCGGAGGAAAGCCAGCTGGAGCGGATGGCAATCCCGTGTGATCCGCATGACATCATCAGAGGATTTTAACCTCCAGGCCTTATTTGAATGCAGTAGTTCCATCCGCTGCCAAAATCAGCTAGCGTTAAAATGGGGGAATCGGAGGGAACGGAGTGGAAAATGAAACCGCTCCGATTTAACCGATCCTTTCCCGCCGATTGGCAAGAGTTAAACTTTCTACCTCTGGTATCAGTTAATCCGTTCACTGCATCCAAACCGTGAGAGGCAGCAACAAACAAAGCATATAGGATGTTAGGCTCCATCCCCTGAGCTCATGCTGAAGCCACACAAGGCCCTGATCAGCCTGCACCTGGAGTACTGGACACCGCTCTGGTTATCACATGGACCCTAAAAACGGTGCAGAGAAGAGTCCCTGATCCCGAGCCGTCAGGAACAACTCGCTAAGCTTCAGCCTTGAAAGAGGAGAGATTACTGAGATGTGACTGGGAACAATGTTTTCTGTTAGACCAGTGAAGCAAGACAGGACGCTGGATTCATTTACGAAACCGTTATAAGTTTTAACGGGAAGAGGGGTAGTGCTGGTATTTTAGAAGATGAGATAAAATAATCCTGAAGGACTTTATTTTTTAATCCCAACTGGTCTTGTGAACACGTCGGAGTTCAATCTAGAGCGTCTCACCTTGTCCTGGCCCTGTTCAGTTTGAACTTGACAAAAGGTGGTAACCTCAGTATTATTATCACATGTAGGGGATGCGAGGCTGGGTTTTAATTAGTTTTACAGTCATTGGACCAGGCTTGCAAAAGGCTTTCATGAGCTAAATATTACCCCAGAATTCAGGTAATTTTGAATTGAAATTGAAATTTCCCACATCAATGAATCAATCAATGGGGCAGAACTACAGCAGCCTTTCAGCAGCAACAACTTGCCCTGATATAGCAACATTAATAGAACATAAAATGTGCCAAAATGATTCACAAAGTGGGGCGGGGGTCAGAGCCAAGCAGGAGGAAGGAGGTGAGTTAGGTTTCATGGCCAAAGAAGTAGATTTAAAGGAGACTTTTGACACTGAGGAGAGCTGCAGGAAGCAGAATCCTAGAAATTTACAGCACAGAAGGAGGCCATTCAGCCCATCTTGTCCACACCGGCTGACAAAGAGCTACCCACCCTACTCCCACTTTCCAGCACTTGGTCCGTAGCCTTGTAGGTTACAGCACTTCAAGTGCATATCCAACTTCTTTTTAAATGTGATGAGGGTCTTTACCTCTGCCACCCTTTCAGGCAATGAGTTTCAGACCCCCACCACCCACTGGGTGGAAAAAATCTCTCCTCAACTCCCCTCTAAACCTCCGACCAATTACTTTAAATCTGTGCCCCCCTGGTTATTGACCCTTCTGCTAAGGGAATAGGTCCTTCCTATCCACTCTATCTAGGCACCTCATAATTTTATACACCTCAATTAGGTCTCCCCCCAGCCTCCTCTGTTCCAAAGGAAACAACCCCAGCCTATCCAATCTTTCCTCATAGCTAAAATTCCCCAGCCCAGGCAACATCCTTGTAAATCTCCTCTGCACCCCCTCTAGTGCAATCACATCCTTCCTGTAATGTGGTGACCAGAACTGCACGCAGTATTCTAGCTGCGACCTAACTAGTGTTTTATACAGTTCAAGCATAACCTCCCTGCTCTTATATTCTATGCCTCGGCTAATAAAGGCAAGTATCCCGTATGCCTTCTTAACCACCTTATCTACCTGTCCTGCTACCTTCAAGGGTCTGTGGACATGCACTCCAAGGTCCCTCTGATCTTCTGCACTTCTCCGTGTCCTACCATTTATAGTTAGGGAAAATTAGAAAGATTAGGGAAGAGAATTTACAAGAATTTACTAGGGGTGGTAAGGCTGAAGGATCTACGACTGGTGATAGAGATAGATGGGAGTGACGAGCAGGAGGGATGGAAAGTAAAGCAGACATTGAAGAGTGGAGGGTGTGAGTAGAGACGTAAGGCAGCAAAGCGGTTGCAGGGTTAGAGTGTGGTGGGAGACGATGCACGGGGCGGCCAACAGTATTGTTTATTTTGCTGTTTTGTATTTTCAGGGTATTCTAAACGAGGATGGCGATGCAAACTCTGTAAAATCAATGCTCACCCGCAGTGCGGAGAGGATGCATCTCAGCAGCAGTGTATCGGAAAACTGGTGAGTCGTGTTCAAGGGCTCATTTAAGTTGCTGCTGAATCATCCGACTAAGCCAAGGGGCAGTTGCTGCAAATCTGTTGTTTTAAAACTTCAGGACCTCACACAGGAAAAATGTCAGTCTTTTACAAAGATTTGCATGCTGCTTTTTGTTGTCATACCCGTAGAGAATTTATATATAATATTATATGGAGGGGAATGTATCCCCTTCTGTGTTTTGAAAGAACGAACAAACTTGTATTTGTATAGCGCCTTTCATGAACTCAGGATAGCAAGGCACTCTACAGCCAATGAAGTACTGTTGAAGTGTAGTCACTATTGTGATGTAGGAAACATGACAGCCAATTTGCGCACAGCAAGCTCCCACAAACAGTAATGTGATAATGACCAGATCTGAGGTTTTTTTTGAGTGAATGTTGCTTCAGAGCTTTACTCTGCAACTGACCTAGGAGGGCTAGGTGCTCAAAACCTCAAAAAACGAGAGCGTGTTTTACTCTCCAGCGCTACCCTTCCTTTCCTTAAGGAGCCAGATTAACATTTTGTTAACAACAAGTGAAATCAGCTTCTATTAGGGCATAGTTATGTTTTGTCAAAATTGGAAAGTATTTGAGTGAAGTGACGTGAATGGTAAAGGAATGAGTTTAATGTATGTGTTCATGAGTTATTGCTGTCATTACCTGCAGTAAATATTAATATAATTAACCAACTACTTTAATCACATTATGCCATTCTAAGTATGAAATATGAACAAGGAACCTTGTAAATCAGGGTATTCATTATATCTGTCACAAATCTACCGCATGACTAATAGCAGAAATGTGTCACCCAATAGTCAGCCAAGTACAAGACATCAAATTTAGCTCAACAAATCTTCTCGCAGCTAGATAAATACGGTTATGATAGATTAGTACAGATCCAATGAAAAAATGGAAGAGATTATAGTCAGCCGACTCTGTCTGTGCCAAGACCAATTGTTGCTTGTTGGTATCTCATGTAATGTATGAGATGTAGCTTCTCCCTATGCTGTCGTAATCATTATACTACCCAGGGACATTTATAAATCATGCCACATCTAATCATTATGTAAGCCCTTTATTATGGGCTTTTTTTTCCCCACTTAAAGTGACACGAACATCAGTTTTGACCTTTTGTAGGTCCTATTCATTTCCTCAGCAATGCAGAAGGGATTTACTTGACTGGTGTGAAAGATGAGCGAGAACTGTTACAAACTGGCGTGCTCTATTAAGGTGGATCAACCTTGTTTAAGGCAACAAAACAAATGTGCCCAGTGACAGTGCTTCCAGCCAAGTAGATGGGAAATACAAACACCATGCATCAAGGAATGTGGGCCTGAAAGGACAAGTCAGTTCCCAACAATTTGGGTTAGCTCCAGCCAGCTACGTGCAAATGTATCTGTAAGCGCCAGGAATGCACGCATGTGTAACTGCATATATGTATAGGCTATATTAACATACAAATCATAGCTATATATGTGTGTGTGTGTGTGTGTGTGTGTGTGCGTATAGGTAGTACGTACTTGTGTATCTATTGTATGTATAGACAATGTGGGGTAGATCTTTGTGCGATAGTGTAAAACGTGGATTTAAATTGAAATAAAAATGGGAGAGATGTAAAATGGGCTGCCAATTCGCTATTGCCCATTTTACACTATCTCACAAAGTCAAGATCTACTACCCCTGAATGTGTAGAGGCGGGCAACATTTCTGTATATCATAGATAGCTGCATTTCTCGACAGTATGTATTTTAAGTGTGTATAGTATGTATGTGCAGGCATTCTATGGGCAATTTATACAAGTTTGCACTCCTGTTACAGAGGTTTACTCATCAGGAGCATATATTGGGGATTTGAGATCGGAGGTCAGCAAGATTTTTTTTCATCCATTAAATTCCCACGCCCAATATAGGTTCCCGGTGGACAAAACTCTACACCAACAGCTCAAGGTTATAAAAAAGAAAGACTTGCATTTCTCTAGCGCCTTTCACGACCACCGGACGTCCCAAAGCGCTTTACAGCCAATGAAGTACTTTTTGACGTGAACTCACTGTTGTAATGTAGGGAACGTGTGTGCATAGGTACTGCATTAAAACTCCAAATGTTTAAATGGTCTAATTTCTGAATTCAGCATCTGAAAGGTGCTACGTGCAAAATAAAATGAGACCTACTTCAGGCCTTAACTTAAAGGAATGCTTTCCCTTGTCATTTACAAACCACGCTAAATAATGCGCAGGTTACTGAGCTGTTGTACCAGATATGTGATGGAATAGCATAGCTGTGTGGAAACCCGATTCCAAAATGGATACACTGGCAATGTTATGCAGAGGTCAAATGAATAAAAAATATTTTTTTAAACCACTAAGTAAAAGATTTTTGCCACAGATTTTTAAAAATTAATTTGGACATTAATTTAAGTAGCATTGTCATCATTTATAGCTTTGTTCAAAGCCATTGTCAAAATGATGTTGCTCACCACTTCTCTAATGATCTGTCCCATTGGCCAAGTCCTACATTGAACACACAAATGAAATGATTCTCCGAGAGGGATTAGGTTTCCTCTCGCTGCTCTCATTCCAAGAAATAGGTTGGCATTTTCTGGAAGTCTTACCATTGTGATGGATCACTATACAGTGAGAGGAAATCCCAATAGATCTCTATATTGAACGTATAAGGGGTAAAATTCACCTTCAGTGCAAAATGGATGGTGTTGGATCCACCGCCCTTTATACACCCCTCTCAATTTTCCTTTCTATCGGAGTGAATGGAAATGATAATCGGGTGGGGTGTATAATGTTTTCCATTTTGCTCCCCCACCAAAGTTGAACTTTACCGCGGGGAGAGATTGGCCTACGAACAGCTTACGAAGTCATCAGTTCAGAGAGATCATGGAAGCAACATAAATGTGACGATACAAGGCAAGGTGATAAACTTGCTGGTTTTAATGCAGGATCTCTTAGTTGTCTGACTCTAACAATGTGAAGCATGTACGATCAATCAGTTAGCTTCAACATCCTAAGATGCCGATATAATCACTGTCCACCTTAACTGCCATGCTCTTCCTTCCTTATTTCATGTCATGATGGAAAGCCAATGGGATTCCGTCGGAATTTCAGCTCTCCGCTTCTCATCCATGAACAATATGGATTTGTTAAGGAAGCCATGCCTATTGGTGAGTAAATACCATTTATTACACGCATCCAAACCATCTTATTTCACATGATTTTTGCAGCCTATATTGGGATCTTCTTAAACAGATAAATGCTGTAAGGAGAAGACTGTTGATATTTTGGAAGGACTATCCTGGAACCTATCTTGAGGGCTTCATATTTCCCATTTCCCCCCCTTTTTCTTTCTGATTATTTTTTTCGCTGAAATGAAACTTGCAACATTGTCAATATTGCTATTCGCTTTATTACTGCTAACGTATTTTCTGTCTATTTCCCTCTTTTTTTCTCACTTTTTATATCTCTCCCCAAGCAAACTACCCTTTCCTGGCAACAAGGTTTGCAACGGACCTGTCTTTGCCAATCCTGGTCTGTGACCAATCGAGCTTTATACAGGGAGGTGCAGAGCCAATGGGGAGAATTTTGACTTTAGGCTTTGGTGTAAAATGGGCAATATTGACTTCAATGAGAACGAAAATCGGGAGAGATGTAGAATGGGTGGCTGATCCAATATCTCCCACAGTCACAATTATCCCAAATATAATTTCCCCTCTAAGGCATTAGCTCTCTTTGCTGGAGCACAATTCCATGATCACCAATGACCCTCCAGTGCTTCGCTTGATTGGCCATCCTTCATTTGTGGGCCGAGATGATGAGTGTTGGCCAGCTGTGGGGGAACGTCATGAGCCAAGCCCGATCCTGTCCACATCTGGTGAGCATACACACACGTTTTCCGACACTGGTATTGATAGTGAAACTCTGCTTTTTTTAAAAAATGAACTTTTCTGCTCACCAAGGTGAGAGATGTCAGTGCTGGGGAATAGAAAACTTTTTCGTCACTCATTGCCAGCATTAAGTGCTCCCAGGTTAGTTACAGCATGGTTTAGACGTAGAACAAAGCTTCCTTGAGTCAACTCCAACGATCCACATGTCTACGATATCAGAAGAGTATTACCAACTGCATAAGTTGTTGAGCCGCATTTCCCTCACATGCTCGTGGTTTGTCTTTATGTTTAGTGTCAAATCAGCAGAAAACTGGTCACACTTATTGTGCACACTTTGTACACACTGAGAAGGGGCAAGTTTTCCTCTGTTATTTGTATCAGAATTATTGATGCAAGTAGCGAAAAAGAGGAAATCACCCCCTGGGTGGACGAGCAGCTGGAGATTGCACATCGCTGCATAAGTCACACCCCCACATTCACTTACGTAAACTTGTGCTCAAACGTGACTTATGCGCCAGATTTTATGGTAATACATAAACATGGGCAGCTTTGTCTGGGAGATCCTATCCTATGGGATTGGGGTTGAAACTGCTGCAAAGTCAATGCACTGAGGACCCAAACAGCTGGCCGATTCTCTGTATCTACCCTAGCGAATATCTTTAGCAGTCTCAGCTGGACTCAGCTCAGATTCTAGAGGTGAAAGGTCAATCTTTAACCCACCCAATCTCTGATATCGCAAGCACTTTTAATAACGCAGCAATCGCAACAGTCCAGAAAATTAGAATATATTTTTTAAAAACCTATCACTGGGTGGGATTGTAAGTACACAGCAGTAACAAGGCGAGGGATAGGTGTGTTAGTGGGGAGATTATTATATAAACAAGGGGGGGGGGGGGGTGATAACAGATTTAAGCTACGCTTTCACCAGACCACTTTCCAGTTTCAGAAGAGTGACCTTCACGTGTCACTCTCTCCCAGTATATTTGTCGTTCAGTTGTAGCTTCAGTAGCTTGCTGGGCTCCACTGTGGAATATGGAGACTCGACTGTCGAGTGCACTGTGGGGGAGCAGATATGTGGGACCAGCTCCAAGCGCTTAACTTCCTAACACAGGGGCCTCGCAATCTGATGGTAAATTTACAGATCTGGGCCAGCAGGTTATTTTCTACTCTCGAGAGCAGATAACAAAGGAGAACCAGGTGTCTGCAGTCAGCTGCCCTCTTCTAATGTGCAGGTGATGAGATGGAGGCTGGTCTCTCCATAGTGAACAAGACAGCTGCAGAAACGATAGGATTGAACATTGACTACTTACTAGACTGACAGCTTATAAAATGTAAAATAACTTCAGGTCGCAGGCTGCAAAGAAGCTTTAACAAGAGTGACATCAAATGCAATGTCAGAAGGCAGGATCTCGATAAACATAACTTCTGGGGAAAAAGCACCGCTATGTTTCTTTTAACAAAGGTGAACAGTTGCGGCTTTATTTTGATGTGCTTTGTGATCTGTCGGATCTTCCTTGTCATTGAGGGATTTAAAAACATTCAATAGTTTCAGATGGCAGAGTAGATAGGGTTTTCCACCAGCAGGAGGTTCAGTAAACAAAGGACACAGATTCAAGATAATTGGCAGGAGAACCAGAGGGGAGATGAGGAGAATTTTTTTTTTTACGCAGCGAGTTATGATCTGGAATGCACTGCCTGAAAGTGTGATGGAAGCAGATTCAATTGTAACTTTCAAAAGGGATTTGGATATATACTTGGAAAAGGAAAAAAAAAATTGCAGGGCTAGGGGTTAAGAGCAGGGGAGTGGGATGATTGGATCGCTTTCAGAGAGCAGGAACGATGGGCCGAATGGCTTCCTTCTGCGCTGTACGGTTCTAATGAAGGTCTGAGTAAAAGGAATAAAAGAGTGACTGAAGGTTCGCCGATTTGCACACCTCGACTATGTAAGAAAAAGTGCAGAGATTGCCCTGTGTCCCCCATACATTCTAATCTCCGTCGTCTTCCCCTCTCTGTTTAAGCCACGAGCAGTAAAGTGGACCCGGTGTACGAAGCGCTCCGATTCGGGACATCTCTCGCCCAGATGAGCCGGTCGAGTTTCGGCAGTTTCTCCGAATCCCCGACAAAGCATTTGGTAAATATGAAACTTCATAGAGCGTGATCCAGAATCACCGTGAAGGACACAGCTCCAAAGTATCCACCCGCGTGGGAACTCCTATACACCGCTAATCACTGGAACCTCCAAAGCAGTACCGTACCAGAATGAGGATTGCTCTCTCTTGCCATCAGTTACCATATTGTGCCAGGTTGCTTGACCTGATGGTGCCAGCCTGGAGGACTGATGCCAGAATAGAATTGCCCCCATTGAGGAGTCTCAAAATTGCACTGACATCCTTGCTCCCAGGCTACACAATTGGATTTAAAAAGTCAAGAGTGGGGGACGAGGCAGTGTACTGAGTTAGCAAACGATCCGCTCGCCTCTGACCTCTGGGTTCAAATTCAGTCCCGGATGTATGGGATGAAGGTCTCCTCCCTTCTCTGGTGGCTGTAAGAGTCCTTAGTGAAATGAGTTTAGAATGGTGAAGTGTGTCAGGAATGATTCTCCCTCTGTCCCCCATTTATACTGTGTGTTACATATTTTTGGATCTGCAGTAGATTTTCTCTTGGGTTCAGCATCACCATAAGCGGACTCAGTGTCCCCTACGATCTGGAGTTTGCCCTTCACGCCAAATATATAGTCATATCTGAGCTTGACCTGGGGCTTGTAACAATGAGGCCCTTTGTGTGTGCTGGATACGGTAATCTTGCATGTGCCCCTACATGTGTTTTCTCCTATCTTCTGGAGCGAGGGCTGAAAAACACTCGAGTGAGACTGGGTCCGTTGTAAACCAAGAAATTGCTTTATTTTACCCAATTTTATCCATTGTAATCTGCTGAAATCACTTTAGGGCATCCCTTGAAAGTAGTCAACATTAACCTTGAGAGCGCTCTCTCTCTGCCTTTTTTTTAAACTTTTAGGCATCCTGGCAGCCACCGAAAACAGGCATTAGGCCCCTTGTATCTATGTCCCTTTGTTCTAGACTCTTCAATCACTGGTAACAGTCTGCCTCTATCTATTCTGTCCCGTCCCATCCCATCATAAATTTAAACACCTTTTATCAAATCACCGTAATCTCCCCTGTTCTAATGAAAACAGTCTCAATTTTCCAAGTCCGTCTTCATATTTGTATTTTTCCATACCAGGTAGCATTCTCGTGAGTCTGCACAGTACCCTCTCTATTGCCCCAACATCCTTCCGATAGTGTGGATCCCAAAACTGCAAACAGTACTGCAGCTAAGGTCTTTCTAAGGTTTTAGATAGATTCACCATTACATCTCCACTTTTATATTTTATACCTCTTACCATCAAATCCAGTATTCCATTCACTTTTTTTTTAGTAGCTCTATGAACTTGAGATGCTACTTTTAATGTCTTGTGAACTTAAACCTGCAAATCCCTCTGCTCTTCCACATTACCCAGGCATTCTGCATTCCCCATCTTATCAATATGCCCTTGCAGCTTCCTTTGGTCCACAGAATTATTTACTATTTTAGTATTATCTGCAAATTCGGAACCATTCCCTCTAGCCTTATATCAAATGTACCTGAAATTCCTCCTAGGGTAAATAGGCTAAAGTCTTGAAATGTGACGCTGTGTCAGGAGCAAAACACAAAAAGTAGATCAGGAGCATGTCTCTCCCTGTTCTCAAAGTAAATGTGGTCAGGACCAAGTCTCCTCCTGTAATCCATGTAAAGTGTGTGAGGAGTGAGACTCCCCTGTACCTACTTTAAAATGTCAGGAACGAGTCTCTCCCATACCTCAAATATTTGGACTGCACGGGATAACTGCCCACAGTGGCATGACTGGAATCCAGCTCAGTGTGGCGTGGAATTGCACACACAGATCTGTGTTCCATTGCTCCTCAGTGCCGCACTCCTGAGAGTGGCAAAGAGTTAGTGTGCAGCACTGCGTTAGGTCAGTGACTGTTATTTCCTCTTGTTCGATACAGGGTGAAAATGGAGACATTGCTGAGGAGCCAGATCTTAGCACCAGCTGTTCGGAAGAGAGTGAGAGCCAGAAAGACATGGGTGAGTTAACGAGCAATAAAGTACTTTCGAAGTGTAGTCACTGTTGTAATGTAGGTAGGCGCACCAACGTCGGTGTTCTCGCTCAGGCCAACATCCCCAGCATTGAAGCTTTGACCACGCTCGATCAGCTCCGATGGACGGGTCACATCGTCCGCATGCCCGATACGAGACTCCCAAAACAAGCGCTCTACTCGCAGCTCCGACACGACAAGAGAGCCCCAGGTGGGCAGAGGAAACGCTTCAAGGGCACCCTCAAAGCCTCCTTGAAAAAGTGTAACATCCCCACCGACACCTGGGAATCCCTGGCCCAAGACCGCACAAAGTGGAGGAGAAGCATCCAGGAAGGCGCTGAACAACTCGAGTCTCTTCGCCAGGAGCAAGCGGAAGCCAAGTGCAAGCAGCACAAGGAGCGCACGTCAACCCAAGCACCCCACCCACCCGCCCCTTCAACCACCGTCTGCCCCACCTGTGACCGAGACTGTAGGTCCCGCATTGGACTCATCAGCCACCTGAGAACTCATTTTTAGTGTGGAAGCAAGTCAGCCTCGGTTCCGAGGGACTGCCTAATAAGAGTAGGAAACAATTTGCACACAGCAAGCTCCCATATCTGCAAAGAGATAATGGCCAGGTAATCTGCTATTATTAATGTTGGTTGAGGGATAAATATTGGCCAGGGAGAACTCCCCTGCTCTTTTTCAAAATAGTGTCAAGGAATCTTTTGCTTCCCCCTGAGAGGGCAGATGAGGCCTTGGTTTAATGGCACCTCCGACAGTGCAGCACTCCTTCAATACTGCACTGGAGTATCGGCCTAGATTTTGTGCTCAAGTCTCTGGAGTGGGACTTTGAATCCACAACTATGAGTCAGAGGCGAGAGCGTGTTACCCACTGAGGCATGGCTGACCCCAATGGTGTGGGAGGTATTAAATATCCCAAAACTACACCCAGTGATGCATTTACCTACTGATCCATCAAAGGTAAGAAAGGTTAAAAATGTGTAAGCTGCCTGGAACAGATCAACTTGATCATAGCTTCTCTCCCTGTTTCATTCCCGTACCCATCACTGATTTGATGCATGCTTTCTTTTCCTAAAGTGCCTTTGGAGAACGGAACAGTTGACACAGAGGAAAAGAGAGAGAGCGCTGTGCCCATTCAGGTAAATCTAATTGACTTATTAAAATTGGAAGGAGCTATTAATATGTGGATGCTAGTGAGGTGTCCGTGGAAACGAGATCAGCCAGATCGGCAGAGAAAGGGCAGGTAGCATCACCCAGCAACCCTAACTGCAACAGAGAGGCGAGGAACCAAGGATACAACCAGGGTATCATGGGGGTGATCAGCTCTGCTCCCATGGCTTCCCTGTGTGAATAATTGTAATGTCAGGGCACATGGCCTCATCAGACTGTGATGAATGGAGAGGTCATGAAAAAGCTTATATAATGGGGCCATTCTTCATACCGAGGGCTCCTTTCCAGCAAATTTCTTGCTAACAGTAAAAACACAAATGAGCTTATTAGCTGTATGCTGCTGAGCTTGTCAAATTTTCACGTCAGCAGATATCTATTCATCTTGCTGCTAATTAGAGCTTCCCACTGCAAACGTGGAGGTTTGTTGTGGTCTATCCGAGGTCCAATTTGCTTACAATCAAAGTTATAAAAAGTGATCGCCAAATTCTTCCTTTGCTGCTTTCCAAACTCCTAACATTGGCCCAGAATTTGCTGGAGCAGGGCATCTCGCGACGTGGCCCCATGAGGTGAATTATTTTTCCTTTCATCATTCAGCTTGCAAAATGTTTGCGCTGCAAATTCAAGGCTATCCAACCTAATGCCCTGGGGCCACACATGACACTTGGTCTGGCCATCGAAGTCCAGTCCACTCAGCCCTATGTGTGCTACATAAGAAAATAAGAACATAAGAAATAAGAACAGGAGTAGGCCATTCGGCCCTTCGAGCCTGATCATCTTCTACCTCAACTCCACTTTCCTGCCCTATCCTCATATCCCTTAATTCCCTTCGTATCCAAATATCTATCAATCTCTGTCTTGAATATACTCAACGACTAAGCATCCACAGCCCTCTGGGGCAGAGAATTCCAAAGATACACAACCCTTTGAGGGAAGAAATTTCTCCTCATCTCAGTCTTAAATGGCTGACCCCTTATTCTGAGACTGTGACCCCCTAGTTCTAGACTCCCCAGCCAGTGAAAATATGCTCCCAGCATCTACCCTGTCAAGCCCCTTAAGAATTTTTTGTTTCAATGAGATCACCTCTCATTCATCTAAACTCTAATGCTCCTCATTTATTTCTTGGTTTGTCTTGTTTGATAGTTGTAGGCCTGTAGGTTTGGAAAAGGCTGTCGTTGAAACTGTTGCCTCATTAATGGATAAATCTTAAGTCGGAACATCAAGATCTGTTTGTATCAGCACCTTGAGATCTATGCTAATTAATGGGAGTGTGAATTTAAACTTTGTGTGGTCCCTGAGGTTCCATAGTACGTAACTAATCAACTCGCATAGACAAACACCCATGGCCTCAGCCACGTAATTTCATGAGCTACATTTGCAGTCTGATCGAAAAGGTTGTAGTTTTATTCATTCACAATGCAGCCATTGATTTGACGGTGAAAATCACCATCGACATCTTTTATCTGAAGACAGGGTGGTAGAGTTATAGCACAGTGTATTGCGAATGAGCTAGAGCAGCACAATCTCCATTGAAGTCAATGGAACTGAATATCGGGCGGGGTGTAGAACAGGTGGCCGATGTGGTGCTGCCCATTTTGCACTCCCACCCAAGACCAATTTCTACCCCTCTGTGCCTAAGGAGAAATATCCTTTTATTCTTTGTTGAAACGACAGGGAGTTGGACATTTTAGTCTTTCTCGGCCGGCTTAAAACTCACGTTCTGAAACCCTGTCTGTCCTGCAGGTTAGAAAGCCCTCGGTGCGCAAGGACATGCTGCAGATGCACACGTACGTGGCACTCTACAAGTTTATACCACAAGAGCACAATGACTTGGGGCTGCAGTAAGTACACCTTTAGCTGTATTGTGTGACGTCCTGCTCAATAAGGCATCAAAAACCACCATCTCCTCACAGCAGGAAAAACTAGTGACTTGTGACACTACCCATCCAATTTTCTCACCTCCCCAGGCTCTGGAAGGCACTGACTTATTTCTGTAGTACCATTTTCCAGGCACCAGCAGCACTTCATTCGAGTGGCTATTCTCCATACCTGAGCCCAGACAGCGTTGACCAGGCTTTCAAGTGTGCTCAATCCTGTACTCAACAACTTGCATTTATATAGCACTAACATAGTAAGGCGTCCCAAGGTGCTTCATGGCAGCGATTATCAAACAAAATTTGACACTGAGCCACGTGAGATATTAGGACAAGAAGAGGCAAGTTTTAAGGAGCGTCTTAAAGGAGGGGAGAGAGAGGTAGAGCGGTGGAGAGGTTCAGGGAGGGAATTCCAGAGCTCGCCCATTATCCAACATGCACACTTGCCAGCAATGGTCACTGGTTAGAAATAGGGGGCAGGAACCCTGGCTGATATTACCTCTCCCTATCTGGGGGCACTGAGGCCAGCTACTGTTGCCCCGGTTCATAGAATCATAGAATAGTCCAGCACAGAAGGAGGCCATTCGGCCCATCGAGTCTGTGCCCGCTCTTTCAAAGAGCAATCCAGTTAGTCCCACTCCCGTTTGACCCGTTAGTGACTCTTTTGTATTTATTCCCTTGTTCTGGCCTCACTCACAAATGGAAACAGTTTCTCCACGTCCACTTTAGCAAACCCTTTCATAATTTTATAGAGCTCTATCAGGTCTCCTCTTAGTTTTCTCTTTTCCAGAGAAAAGAGCACCAGCCTGCTCAATCTTTGTCGGAACCTGGGACCTTCCAGTCTGCATGGTTCAGGCAAATGCCTTTACTCCGCTTCATTTTCACTTCAAAAACTCCTTTTATTTGCAGTAGGAATGTAAAATATTGCTTTTTGTGTTTTATGAAGAGTGGGTAGAAGCTTTTCCAGACAGTTTCCAGGGCCTGTGGCTTCCTAAAATGGAGCTGTCATTTCCACATCATTCCTGGCTTGCTTGGATGTGACTTCAGTCTGCTCGGTGATTCGCAACACCCCGCCTCCCATACAGCTTAGCCTGTCTGAGTCCTGATTCAATTCAATTCACAGCTACTAAGAGATGACTCAGGCACTGACTGCATTCAGCACTAATTCTACACTTGTTTCACTATTGGATATTAATGTATATATTAATATCTTAATATATTAATATCTATCATAGCTCTCTATGTACCATATGTCTATCATAGGCCTCTCCTGTCACATGATGACTCACCTATCATACGATGATGGTGATGGTGATGATGACTCGCCTATCATACGATGATGATGTCTCGCCTATCTCTCTTTTTAAAGGTTGTCTGTAGCAAAGGATGTCACTTTGCAATGCAACATCTGGAGTGTGACAGGGGCACCAGATCCAATACTTAAATCCAATCAGACGCCACCATGGGCTGAAATAATTAGTTAGCGATGATTATGGCCTGGAATTTCCTTGGAGCTGCTCCCACTTCGCTGTCATAACTGCACTGGAAGTGCGGCAGAAACTCCGCTGACGCACGTATTCTAATCCAGCCACATCATCGAGAGCCTTATCCTGGAGTATTCCTCGTATCTCTGCGCTCCTCCAATTCTGGCCTCTTGCGCAGCCCCGATTTTCATCATTGGTGGCTATGCCTTCAGCTGCTTAGGCCCTAAGCTCTGGAATGCCTTACCTTAACCTCTCTGCCTCTCTCTCCTCCTCTAAGACCTTAAAACCTACCTCTTTGACCAAGCTTTTGGTCACCTGTCCTAATATCTTTTTATGTGGCTTGGTATCAGTTTTTGTCTGATTACACTCATGCGAAGTGCCTTGGGACGTGGAGGCATGGAAGAGTGCCCAAGTTGAGACTAATTTTTTATTCATTTTGGGGATATGGCCATCACTGGCAAGGCCAAAATTTATTGTCCATCCTTAGTTGGACTTGAGATGGTAATGGTGAGCTGCCTTCTTGAACCGCTGCAGTCCATGTGATGAAGGTACTTCCACAGTGCTGTTAGATAGGGAGTTCCAGCATTTTGACCCAGCGATGATGAAGGAACGGAGATATACGTCCAATTCAGAATAGTGTGTGACTTGGAGGGGAACTTGGAGGTGGTGGTGTTCCCATGCACCTGCTGCCCTTGTCGTTCTAGGTGGTGGAGGTACTGTTGTAGAAGCCTTGGTGAGCTGCTGCAGTGCATCCTGTAAAAAGTACACACTTGACCCATGGTATGCCGTTGGTGGAAGGAGTAGATGTTTAAGGTGGTGGATGGGTTGCAGATCAAGCTTTTCCCTTCCTGTACAAGGATTGGAGTGATCTCCAGTCACACTTCTCTGCAGCAGCATAGCTGAGACAAGGAACATTCTATTAGCACATCAAACCACTGAGTCTCTGCATATTACATTACAATGCTCAACACCACAGTGTCCTCCTTTTAACTAACTTTAACTCGGGCACTAGAGGGTGAAATTCTGCTTGTCAATAACTTTAGTGAAAAAGTCAACATGAGCATAAAATGAATTTCCTGTTTGAGAGAAGAGATTTCACCACCCTGGGCTGCAGTTGAAAATGAGCGGGTTGGAAATTCTATCGGAGTGTGTTACTCAACATCAAGAGCAAGCTACCACTGTCATTTCAATAACTCAGGAACACTTAGATCTACAACCACCTATAAAGGATTGAGGGAGGGACAAAAGGTGCATTTCAGGGTTTTGGAGTTGGGTGGGGGTTTGGGTGGGCAGAACGGTTGTGTCATTGTAGGTTATAAGCGGTTTTAACCCCACAAGTGGATGTTCTCAGGCCTAAACATGTAACAGCAAACTTGCATTTACATAGCACCTCTCACATGCAGGAAGAGAAGAAGAAGCGAAGGGATAGAATTGAAACCAAGCAATGGGGAAGGAGAAAGAAATGGAGAGGCTAACTTTTTGGAAACCAAAAGCATGGTCAAAGAGAAGAATTTTGAGGAGAGCTTTTAAAGTAAGAAGGGAGGTGACCAGGCAAAAAGAACTGGCTGTAGAATTTCAGATGGCAGGAGCACAATGGCTGAATGTGCAACTGCTGATGGTGGTGTGGAGGGAGTAAGGGATGAGGAGAATTTGGTGTTAGATGAACAGAGTGCAGTCATGTCTCCTGACCCTCTCGGTGGATGGTCTCAGGCTCATCACTTTTTTTTGACAGAGGTTTACTGAGTTTTACAATTGCCTCATGCACAAATAGCTTGTTGGAGCCCCAAAATACAATGGCATAGAGTGATGGGGTCGTGGCCCATGACTCCACGCGTGACTCACCACACAGTAAGTTCCTGATCTCTGCTGTTCAGTTCACTATCCAGACTGTCTGGTCCAAGACCCAGATGGGTGGCAACTGTAACCTAAGATCTGGTTAAAAAGTCATTGTAGGGGTAACTGGTTGAATTTGGAGTTCAGCAGCCTCTGGGATTTTAACCTGGGAATGGTGGTTCATTAAATAAGAAGTAGCAGATCAGAAGTAGCAGATCTGTTTTAAAAAAAAAACTTCTAAAGTGGTTTCAACTGCAAACAGAGCTTTACAGGGAGAGCGGACTGTGAACAACAGGTCCTTCTCCACTAATGAGCTGTCAGTTTAGGTGACTGCACCATGCCTGTTACAGACCACTGTTGTCAGACTTTAACTTCTTGTGTGAATCGCCCTCCTTAAAATATTTTATCTGTCGTCTCATAAAGATGTCTGCTTTCGAAGCCACTGATGTGTTAACACCTAAACTACGAATTTAGACCCAGAAGCTTTGCCCAATTATTTTAACAGGCCTGCAGTGCAAATCATTTATCAAGACGAGTTCAGAAGAAAGTAAAGCCGCACAGTGTGAGGCGTCTTTTAATAATCTCATTATTATTTTATTAGGCAAGGAGACAGAGTCGTGGTCACAGACGACTCCAATGAAGATTGGTGGAAGGTAAATATGATATGGCTTACTCTGGTTCAGTCTGTCAATCGTAACGTTAAACAGTCATGGGCTCGTACAGAAACAAGCTTGCAAATTAGATCAATAGGAGAATAAGGAGGACCGGATCGACCTCATTGATTGTGAGCCTGATACTGAGCCGTTTTATTACAAGTACTCGCTTCCTTGATGTAGAGTTTAAGTCATGGTGATAAAAATAGAAAGGCTTCTTTTAACCCTTAGTCTGTTGAAGGTCTCTCCAAGTTTGCAAACTGCAAGTGCAGTAAAACTGACTCCTGTACTAGTAGAATGACAGAAATACACAGAATAGGTTCAACTCATAGAATAGAATCATACAGCACAGAAGGAGGCCGTTCGGCCCATCGTGACTCTGAAAGAGCTACCACTTAGTCCCATTCCCCTGCACCTTCCCCATAACCCTGCAAATTTTTCCTTTTTAAGCATATAGTATCATAGAAGTTTACGGCACAGAAGGAGGCCATTCGACCCATCGTGTCTGTGCCTCCATACGGTGTCCAATTCCCTTTTGAAAGTTACTGTTGAATATGCTTCTACCTTCCTTTCTTATGTGGTGCTCTTAATTCATCACCTCAAATTGCTCCCACTGCGATCACGACCGGTGACCGATTTGCAACCACCAGTAATTTACCCCAGTGTTACTCAAGTTCAAGTTGCTGGCTCCAAACACAACCAAGTTTGGAAGACAAAAATTCTGTAATCAGGCCATTTATGTATAGTGACTGCGAAAATCAAACTTTTTAAATTATTATGTGGGATTTTAGAATCTTTATCAGTGATTCAAGCATCATGTCTGCGATTCCATTTGCTTTCGATCAGGATTGCCGGTTTATAGTGACTGCGTCAAATTCTGTTTTGCTCCATGGGACTGCAGTATTTTTACCTCTGTTTTAATCAAATTTCCATCCATTTTTTTTTACGAGACCCATAAATCTGTCTAATTGCGCGACTGGATTTTTAAAAATTTAAACGGTATGAAAATTTCACCCACCTGATTCCATAAATAATTTTAGAAGGGAGTTGGACAGGTAGGAACATAGGAGCAGGAGCAGGCCATTCAGCTCCTCGAGCCTGCTCCACCATTCAACAAGACCATGGCTGATCTGTAACCTAACTCCATATACCCGTATTTGCCCCCATCCCTTAATACCGATCATTCTCTGATTTAAAATTAACAGTTGACCTAGCGTTAATTGCCGTTTGCAGAAGAGAGTTCCAAACTTCTACTTCAGGTACTTGAGGATGAGGAACTAACAGGGTTATGGCCAAAAAGTGGGGGTGTGGGACTGAGCGGGACTGCTCTTTCAAAGAGCCAGCACAGGCACGACAGGCCGAATGGCCTCCTCCTGTGCTGTTAGTTTCTATGATCATTTACGTTTTACTGAACTCATGACAACTATTAATTCAAAGGATTATACAGTTCCTAGAGTTGTAAGAACATAAGATGTAGGAGCAGGAGTAGGTCATTTGGCCCCTCGAGCCTGCTCCCCCATTCATAAGATCATGGCTGATCTGATCTTGGCCTCAACTCCACTTCCCTGCCCATCCCTTGACTTTCTTATCGTTCAAAAATCAGTCTATCTCCACCTTAAATATATTCAATGACCCAGCCTCCACAGCTCTCTGGGGTAGAGAATTCCAAAGATTCACGACCCTCTGAGAGAAGAAATTCCTCCTCGTTTCTGATTTAAAAGGGTGCCCCCTTATTCTGAAATTATGCCCCCTAGTTCTAGATTCCCCCACGAGGGGAACATCCTCTCTGCATCTACCCTGTCAAGCCCCTTCAGAATCTTATGTTTCAATAAGATCACCTCTCACTCTTCTAAACTCCAATGAGTATAGGCCCAACCTGCTCAACCTTTCTTCATAAGGCAACCCCTTCATCTCCGGAATCAACTTCGTGAACCTCGTGAACAGAATTAGTGCAGCAGACATCCACCGATTTTTAAAATGTTTTTTATTTCCCCCCCCCCCCCCCGGAATACACACTCCCAACACGTAGCATCCCCACGCCTGGTGTATATTTCCAAACATTATGGGTGCACTGACCACGATTTTCTGTTCTTTATGGAACGTCCTCCCGATGGGTGAGGCTCTGTGCTTGGCGTGAGCTTTCGGAACATCATCTCGCTAAATTCACCACAGTGACACCTCTCTGTATCCCACCCCGTGAAGCTTCTACACCTTCCTGAACCAGAAATTCATCGAGCCTCCTCTTGACAGACAGTCTCACCAGGGTCTGTCACCTTATGTGCACTAGTCTAACAGACTTATTTTTAGCAGCTTATTTACAGTTGGAAATCAGAGCAAAAAAAAATGAACAATACAATTCCGACTTGGAACTATAAATATCGCTGAAAATCAGAGTCAAAATGCCCGCGCTGCCACTAGCTTTTAAATTCCACTATATAATACCTTTTTTTTAGCGAGAAGCCTAGAGGGTAGGCCAAAGCCCATAGTGCAGGGCACCATCAAAGAGAGCAGAAGAGGTGATGCAAATCAAGAAGCAATGATTAAGGTTTAAAAACCTATATATCGTAGGATAAAGAGAAAACTGAAGAAATTCTTACTTTTTTTCTTCATTCTCGAGATGTGGGCATCACCGTCAAGGCCAGAATTTGTTACTCATCCCTATTTGCCCTGAGAAGGTGAAAGTGGGCCACCATCTTCAACCGCTCACAGTTTGAGTGGCTTCCTAGGCCACTTCAGAGGGCAGTTAAGAGTCGAGCATGTTGGTGTGGGACTGGAGTCGAGTGTAGGCCAGACCGGGTGAGGACAGCAGGTTTTCTTCCCTAAAGGACATTGGTGAACCAGTTGGGTATTTAAAAAAATGCGTTGGCCTCGTGGTCACTCGCTGACTGATACCAGACATTTCAATTTCAAGAATTTCTTTAACTGAATTCAAATTCTGGAAACTGCCATGGTGGGATTTCAACACATGTTCTCTGGATTCTTAGTTCAGGCCTCTAGCTCACTAACATAACTGCTACACTGCTGCATTAGTTGTCTTTCGGATGAGATGTTATGTCGAGGTCCTGTTTTCTTATTTAGGTGGGCATTAAACGTCCCATGGCACTACTTGAAGAAGAACAGGAAGTCTTCCAGTTTCCTGGCCAACATTCGTCCCTCAAACAAAAACACCAAAAACAGATGACCTGGTCATTTATCTCATTTTGTGGGGCCTTGCTTTGTGCAATTTGGCTGTCTCATTTGTTCACTAAACAACAGCAACTACACTTCAAAAGTAATTTATTGGCTGTTGCACTTTCAGAAGTCCTATATACATGAATGGCTGTATAGAAATGCAAGTTTTTTCTTTAACAAGTACTGTATCGATAACCCTACAAGCCCATTTTCAGTAATATACCTACTGGGGCTCCCCTGATTTGGGCAGTGAATAGCTGCATAGTATGGGCCATGAAGGTTTGAACCTCGGTCTGTGCTGAATTAGCTAAGCTCAGCTGGGTGGAGTTAATACAGGCTACAAATTTACCTCCGTGCCGTCTGGATTAAGGAGGGGAAAAATCATCCAGAGTTCCCGCTCGTGGTCACTACATGTGGAGATTGGTCAAGGATGTGATCAGGCTAAACTGCAGTGCAGTGTCGTCAACTATCCTGCCCAGACTCACGAGGCTCGGCGATGAAGAATGGCCATATAGTTGAAGGCTACCTGACACTGGTACAACACATCTCAGCAAGGAGACATACAAACATATGTGTTCATGGCACCTATGCAAGGGAAGAATGAAACGCATTGGTCACTCAGACCCCAATTTTAACTTCCCCTGCCTGGCAGAAACAGGCAGTTAAAATGAGGCCAGTCACTTACACCCTCTGATCCGGCTGCCTTTCCGCCATGTCCCGATCCTAATCGCATCGCAGTCCTGCATTAAATATGCAGATCGGCTCCGATGTCACTGGGACCTGATGTGCTATTTTAGTTGGGGGCCCGAGCGGGGGAGCAGTGACGGGCACCCCCCGCTATTAAGATCGGCTGGGCCACTACATCCCCGCACACCCCGGATGTGCTGCCTGCTGCGTGGCTTGCACACAGCATACCTCCTCCTCCCCTCCCCTAACCTAGGGTTGCCAACCCTCTAGGATTGTCCTGGAGTGCCCAGGAATTGAAGATTAATCTCCAGGACACAATTGCAAGCAACACCCGGGAGAAAAATCATAGGGGCATTGAAAGAAAGTGTTTTTTTTTTGTTTTCTCTGAACACTTTCATTTATTAGTTATAAAACTAAAGGAGATGAGGGGGGAAAAAGGCTGTCTGACACAGTCAAGAATCATCCATATGGGTAATGAAGGGTCAGTTTGCTTTCCAATTGGTGGGAAAAGGCGTTAAGCCACAAGGATGGACCATTTAGCCAATCGATGGCGGGAGTGTGGGGGCGGATTGTTGGAGGCTGGAGGTCATGTGATGAAATCTCCACGAATACGTCCAACCAGAGTTGGCAACCCGCCCCCTCACATCCCACATCCCCTCCCCCCCACTCCACGTCCCCTCCCCCCCCTCCACGTCCCCTCCCCCCCCTCCACGTCCCCTCCCCCCCCTCCACGTCCCCTCCCCCCTCCACGCCCCTCCCCCCTCCACGCCCCTCCCCCCTCCACGCCCCTCCCCCCTCCACGTCCCCTCCCCCTCCACGTCCCCTCCCACCACCACGTCCCCGCCCCCCTCACATCCCCTCGCGCCCCCCTCACGTCCCCTCGCCCCCCCCTCCACGTCCCCTCGCCCCCACATCCCCTCTCGCCCCCCACATCCCCTCCCCTCCCCTCCCCCGCTTTAAAATTTAACTTATTTGTCCATTTTCTTTTTAAAATTCATGGGAGTTATTAGTCGGGATCACAACAGAATACCACGTGACTGATTATTTGAGTCTGATGCATAATTAATGTTCTTGGAGCCGTGATACTGTGTGAAGATGGCCTGACATTTATTCCAAATTATTCTCCGAGGGAGATGTGAAGACAGGTCGAGACATGCATCACGAGCATGAATAAGTACCGCTCTGATTTGCAGGAGCCCATTAATTCAGATGACAATAAGAAACAAGACAGGATTTTCTTTTCTCTCTTGCCCTTCGCTGTTCATATCTTGTATTGCTTTTAGGGTTCCTAATAACCCAGCAAGGCTGGATTCATCACCGTTCTAAACAACTCTGCATGCAGCAAGCTCAATCCTAGTTCACACAAACTTCATCCTGCTAGACTACCTCACTGCTCCGGTCTAGATCTAACCAATTACTTCAGTCAAACAGTGACTGGGGTTAAGGGAACATCTCTAAATTTTCATACTCGAACTGATATTTCATTACATCCATCGGCTGCTTATGCAAGTAAGAATATTTTTTATTCTTCGGGAACATTCCCCTTGGACATTAGGGGGACCAGGAAAGCTCCTCCAGGCCCCGAAAGGAATCCCTAAACCTCCTCTCTCCCAGCCCTCTGTACACTGGCATGTTTTTTGGAACCACCCCCAAGCCCTTATCTTATGCTGGGCACCGTTTCATTGGGTCCCGCCAGCGGCCACCTCCCGCCATGATTCGTGCTCCCGCCATGATTCCCGCTCCCGCCTGTCGGCCTTGTCCTCATTCCCACCGGCTTCGGGCAGGGAGACCAATTTTCGGATGTTAAAATGAGGCCCGGCCATTAAAATCAGCCAGTCCTCGCGAGATTTCAGAATTCTGGGCGTGCAGCCCGTTTCGGGACCCCCCCCCCCCCCCCCCGGCCCCCACACACCGATCCCGCCCAGAGTTAAAATCGACCCCGAGGTGTTCGACCTGCCGCTGGAAAGTCACCTGAAGGTGTGGTTTTTCCCAGGCACTTTCCGAGGGAGCACTGGCTGTCAGTGTCAGGGGTGTGCGGCTGAATGCTCCGTGTCCCGTGTTGGACAATTCATTCCTTATCCTTTTTTAATAACAGATTCGAAAAGCTAGAGACATCAAGTAATATGCCTGACAAGTAACTTCTTTTATTATTGTTTCAAAACATTCATCTTAAGACTACATACAGAGCAGTACACGCAGCCCCTACATCTAAAACTCATGTGGAAGGAGGTTCCCGGGAATCGAGAGCGCTGCTTATCCAAAGCCTGTTTGCGTTGCTTCGCATCGCCTCGAAGGCAGTCAAAGTTCCGACTGAGTGAAGCTTTTCTCTCTTGATCCCATTTTTTCATTGTCGAGTTCAAATTTTTATTGGGTGTTTTATGACCCTTAAATCATTGAAGAGATTGCTGGACAATAATGGTGGAACCTTATGTTCAGTTACATTGTACCTGACATAAGAAAACTACTAGGCACTTGGTCTCAGCATTAAACAAAGCTTTAATCAACTGTTTTCCAACATGAAGGTCTAGTCGTGTCCTTCATAGTTCCTGTTAAAGGATGTCCTGAGCAAGCTGGGCCCATGCCCGAGTATTTATACTCTCCCTGGACAGCGCCACCAGCAGGCCGCCCAGTATTATTTCATAAGTCATTTCCACATGAATGACAAGATTCATGTCAGTACCCTTGCTTCTCGTCTCTGCTCTTCCCAAGTTATAGCCTTTGTTGTAAAAGCCTTTGATGTCTTATCTCTTGCAATTTCTAGAGTAAAAGAAACCTATTCCCTTATGTAGACTGTAGTAATTTCCTTCTTTTATAGTCCTCCTGCTGCGATTAGAAGCCTTTCTGATATAGCTGTGTCTTTTAACCTAACAACCATTTTAGCTCCATATTATATCAGTAATTCCAACTAGTTTATTTAATCATCTATACATGCCTATCCCCAATCACAGACCTAGGTACTAGGGAAGAAATAAAAGAAAGAAAGATTTGCAACTATAAAGCACCTTTCATGACCTTGACGCCCCAAATGAAGTACGTTTGAAGTGTAGTCGCTGTTTTTTTTATATTCGTTCGTGGGATGTGGGCGTCGCTGGCCAGCATTTATTGCCCTCGAGAATGTGGTGGTGAGCTGCCTTCTTGAACCGCTGCAGTCCGTGTGGTGAAGGTACTCCCATAGTGCTGTTAGGTAGGGAGTTCCAGGATTTTGACCCAGCGACGATGAAGGAATGGCGATATACTTCCAAGTCAGGATGGTGTGTATCTTGGAATGAAACTTGCAGGTGGTGGTGTTCCCATGCGCCTGCTGCCCTTGTCTTTCTAGGTGGTAGAGGTTGCGGGTTTGGGAGGTGCTGCCGAAGAAGCCTTGGCGAGTTGCTACAGTGCCTCTTGTAGATGGTACACACTGCAGCCACTGTGTGCTGGTGGTGGAGGGAGTGAATGTTTAAGGTGGTGGATGGGGTGCCAATCAAGTGGGCTGCTTTGTCCTGGATGGTGTCGAGCTTCTTGAGTGTTGTTGGAGCTGCACTCATCCATGCAAGTGGGGAGTATTCCATCACATTACTGACTTGTGCCTTGTAGATGGTGGAAAGGCTTTGGGGAGTAAGGAGGTGAGACACTCGCCGCAGAATACCCAGCCTCTGACCTCTTGTTGCCACAGTATTTATGTGACTGATCCAGTTAAGTTTCTGGTCAGTGGTTATCCCCCAGGATGTTGATAGTTGGGGATTTGGCGATGGTAATGGCGTTGAATGTCAAGGGGCAGTGGTTAGACTTTCGCTTGTTGGAGATAGTCATTGCCTGGCACTTGTGTGGCGCGAATGTTACCTGCCACTTATCAGCCCAAGCTTGAATGTCGTCCAGGTCTTGCTGCATGAGGGCATGGACTGCTTCATTATCTGAGGAGTTGCGAATGGAACTGAACACTGCAGTCATCAGTGAACATCCCCACTTCTGACCTTATGATGGAGGGAAGGTCATTGATGAAGCAGCTGAAGATGGTTGGGCCTAGGATACTGCCCTGAGGAACTCCTGCAGCGATGTCCTGGGGCTGAGATGACTGGCCTCCAACAACCACAACCATCTTTCTTTGTGCTAGGTATGACTGCAGCCAGTGGAGAGTTTTCCCCCTGATTCCCATTGACTTCAATTTTACTAGGACTCCTTGATGCCATACTCGGTCAAATGCTGCCTTGATGTCAAGGGCAGTCACGCTCACCTCACCTCTGGAATTCAGCTTTTTTGTCAATGAGGTCTGGAGCCGAGTGGTCCTGGCAGAACCCAAACTGAGCTTCAGTGAGAAGGTTGTTAGTGAGTAAGTGCTGCTTAATAGCACTGTCAACGACACCTTCCATCACTTTGCTGATGATTGAGAGCAGACTGATGGGGCGGTAATTGGCTGGATCAGATTTGTCCTGCTTTTTGTGGACAGGATATACCTGGGCAGTTTTCCACATTGTCGGGTAGATGCCAGTGTTGTAGCTGTATTGGAACAGCTTGGCTAGAGGCACAGCTTGTTCTGGAGCACAAGTCTTCAGCACGACAGCTGGGATTTTGTCGGGTCCAATAGCCTTTGCTATATTCAGTGCGGTCAGCTGACTCTTGACATCATTGAGGATGGGGATATTCATGGAGCCTCCTCCTCCCGTTAGTTGTTTAATTGTCCACCACCATTCACGACTGGATGTGGCAGGACTGCAGAGCTTTGATCTGATCCGTTGATTGTGGGATCGCTTAGCCCTGTCTATAGCATGCTGCTTCCGCTGTTTAGCATGCATGTAGTCCTGTGTTGCAGCTTCCCCAGGTTGGCACCTCATTTTTAGTTACACTTGTGCTGCTCCTGGCATGCTCTTCAGCACTTCTCATTGAACCAGGGTTGGTCCCCTGGCTTGATGGTAATGGTAGAGTGAGGGATAAGCCGGGTCATGAGGTTACAGACTGTGGTGGAATACAATTCTGCTGCTGTTGGCCCACAGCACCTCATGGATGCCCAGTTTTGAGCTGCTAGATATGTTCTGAATCTATCCCATTTAGCATGGTGGTAGTGCCACACAACACGATGGAGGCTGTCCTCAGTGTGTCACTGCTACCAGTGCTGTCATGGACAGATGCATCTGCGACAGGTAGATTGGTGAGGATGAGGTCAAGTATGTTTTTCCCTCGTGTTGGTTTTCTTACCACTTAGCTGCCAGACTGGGCCTGCAGTATGTCCTTCAGGACTCTGCCAGCTCGGTCAGTAGTGGTGCTACCGAGCCACACTTGGTGATGGACATTGAAGTCCCCCACCCAGAGTACATTCTGTGCCCTTGCTACCCTCAGTGCTTCTTCCAAGTGGTGTTCAACATGGAGGAGTACTGATTCATCAGCTGAGGGAGGTTGGTAGGTGGTAATCAGCAGGAGGTTTCCTTGCCCTTGTTTGACCTGAAGCCATGAGACTTCATGGGGTTCGGAGTCAATGTTGAGGACTCCCAGGGCCACTCCCTCCCGACTGTATACCACTCTGCCACCTCCTCTGGTGGGTCTGTCCTGCTGGAGTGTCAGTCTGGATTATGTGCTCAAGTCTCTGGAGTGGGACCTGAACCCACGACCTTCTGAATCAGAGGCGAGCGTGCTACCCACTGAGCCAAGGCTGATTTAAAAATGACAAAGCATGTTGTTCAAGCAACTGTTCCAGAGCAGTTATTCTTCTGTTGCTGTGGGTTCTGCGGAATCTGCCCCACAGAAAAAAACGGGCTGAATTCCGTGGCATAAGGAACTCGAGGTACTAAAGAGCTGCTCCCACTTCAAACAGTTTTATAATGTAAAGATAACGGCAGAAGGCTTTGGACACTCATTATTGCAAAGGGATTTTTCACAGTGATATATAATTGCCTACAGTTTAGATGATGCAGTGATCACGTCATGTGGGAGCTTTGTAATTGGATCTTCTCGTACTCTGATGTTATGTTGGACGCTAATGGAGAAAACACATGTAGCACTCTGATATGCTGCTTGCTGTTTAATGTTTCATTTTTATCCGGTACCCCAAGGACTGGTTGGAAAAATGTAATTACTGTAGTTTGTGAACTGCTTAATGTGTCTTTGGCAAAGAATCTCTTGAGTTCTTACTCAGCTCTCTTCTGCTTTGTTCTAGGGTAAAATCGGAGACCGAGTAGGATTCTTTCCTGCCAATTTTGTTCAGCGCATCCGACCTGGAGAAAGAGTTTGGCAATGCAACAGAACATTTCAGGGCAGCAAAGAGCAGGGTCAGTTGCCCCTGAAAGAGTTACAGGTCAGTTTAAAAGCCTTAAAATGACTATGGAACTGGAACTGCCCCACTGGCACAGTGGGCAGATGTCTCTGGTGTGGTACTGAGCTGTACAGACCAGCAGTGTCACTGTTTAACTCCTGGTCTGCCCTGGGTTAGTTGATCCCAGCTGAAATGGTGAGGGACGACAATTGACCTCAGTAGGTTAGGGTAGTGGAGTGGGGAGGGGGCAAACAGCTAGACTTCCTACTCCTGGTTGATATCTATTGACTCCTGCTGCCAACTGTGCTTATGTGGATATTATGTGACTACAAGAAGGGGCACAGCTATGCTGCTTCCCCCTCCCCCCCGCCCCGCCATTGTCAAACAACTGCTGGCACTCAATTTATAGGCTCGCAATGGGTCACATGGTCAAAGTTCTGGAGGGTTGCCAGACCCCCAGCACCCATGGAGCGTGCCCCCTCGCAGCACCCGTGGAGACCCCCCCCTCCCCCGCACCCGTGGATCGTGCCCCCTCCCCCGCACCCGTGGAGATCCCCCCCCCTCCCCCGCACCCATGGAGATCCCCCGCACCCGTGGATCGTGCCCCCTCCCCCGCACCCGTGGAGATCCCCCCCCTCCCCCGCACCCGTGGAGATCCCCCCCCTCCCCCGCACCCGTGGAGATCCCCCTCTCCCCCGCACCCGTGGAGCACCCCCCCTCCCCCGCACCCATGCACTGCCTACTCCAGCACCCATGGAGCACCCACTCCAGCACCCGTGGAAACCACCCCCTCCCCCGCACCCGTGCACTGCCTACTCCAGCACCTGTGGAACGCTCTTCAGCACCCATGGAACGCTCTTCAGCACCCATGGAACGCTCTTCAGCCTGCGTCCCTGTATTCAAAAGAAAACTTGAAAGAAAAAGCTGTGTAATCACAAATGTATTTACACATTCATTCATTCACTACTTCAATCGGCACCAATTTTAGCTGCAATTCCTGATCCGAGAGGAATCAAATGGTCTTATGAATGCAGTCGCTATTCACAATAGAAGCTAGCCTCTGAAGAATAGCACAAAGGGAAAGATTACAGTTCACGTTTTTTCCCCAACTTCCCTACTTATGTAGAAAGCTAAAATAAAATACTGCTAGACTGCTGCTTACAGGCTAAAACCATAGTCCAGATTTATTTGCAAGTAAAAGTAAGTAATTGATCTTCCAAAATTCTCTAGATTCTAGAACTGTCCTCGCGGATTGGAAAGTAGAAAATGCCAAGAAAGGAGGGAGAGAGAAAACAGGGAACTACAGGCCAGTTAGCCTGACATCAGTCATCAGGAAAATGCTGGTATCCATTATTAAGGAAGTGGTAACAGGACACTTAGAAAATCATAATATGATTAGGCAGACTCAGCATGGTTTTCTGAAAGGGAAATTGTGTTTGACAAATTTATTAGCGTTTTTTGTGAATGTAACTAGCAGGGTAGATCAAGGGGAACTAGTGGATGTAGTATATTTGGATTTCCAAAAGGCATTCGATAAGGTGCCACATAAAAGGTTGCTACGTAAGATTAGAGCTCATTGGGTTTGGGGTAATATATTAGCAGGGATAGAAGATTGGTTAATGGACAGAAAACAGAGAGTACGGATAAACGGGTAATTTTCCGGTTGGCAGGCTGTAACTAGTGGGGTGCCACAAGGATCAGTACTTGGGCCTCAGCTATTTACAATCTATATTAATGACTTGGATGAAGAGACCGAGTGCAATGTATCCAAGTTTGCTGATGATACAAAGCTAGGTGGGAAAGTAAGCTGTGAGGAGGACACAAAGAGCCTACAAGGGGATATAGCCCAGTTAAGTGAGTGGACAATAAAGTGGCAGCTGGAGTATAATGTGGGGAAATGTGAGGTTATTCACTTTGGTAGGAAGAATAGAAAAACAGAATATTTTTTAAATGGTGAGAAACTATTAAATGTTGGTGTTCAGAGAGATTTCATAGAATCATAGAAATTTACAGCACAGAAGGAGGCTATACGGCCCATCTTGTCCGTGCCGGCCGACAGGGAGTTATCCAGCCTAATCCCACTTTCCAGCACTTGGTCCGTATCCTTGTAGGTTACGGCACTTCAAGTGCATATCCAAGTACTTTAGGTGTCCTCGTACAGGAAATACAGAAAGTTAGCATGCAGGTACAGCAAGCAATTAGGAAGGCAATTGGCACGTTGGCCTTTATTGCAAGGGGGTTGGAGTGTAAGTGTAAAGAAGTCTTACCACAATTGTACAGGGCTTTGGTGAGACCACACCTGGAGTACTGTGCACAGTTTTGGCATCCTTATTTGAGGAAGGACATACTTGGAGGCGGTTAAGCAGTGCCTCGATTTCAAAATTCTCATCCTTGTTTTCAAATCCCTCCATGGCCTCGTCCCTTCCTATCTCTGTAATCTCCTTCAGCCCCACAACCCCCCCAAGATATCTGCGCTCCTCTAATTCTGCCCTCTTGAGGATCCCTGATTATAATCGCTCAACCTTTGGTGGCCGTGCCTTCTGTTGCCTCGGCCCTAATCTCTGGAATTCCCTGCCTAAACCTGTCGCTACCTCTCTTTCCTCCTTTAAGACGCTCGTTAAAACCTACCTCTTTGACCAAGCTTTTGGTCACCTGCCCTAATTTATCCTTATGTGGATCGGTGTCAAATTTTTTGTCTTAAAATACTCCTGTGCAGCGCCTTGGGACGTTTTACTACGTTAAAGGTGCTATATAAATACAAGTTGTTGTTGTGGTGGTGGTGGTGCAACAAAGATTCACTAGTTTGATCCCTGGGATGAGAGGGTTGTTCTATGAGGAGAGATTGAGTAGATTGGGCCTATACTCTCTGGAGTTTAGAAGAATGAGAGGTGATCTCATTGAAACATACAAGATTCTGAAGGGGATTGACAGGGTAGATGCTGAGAGGTTGTTTCTTCTGGCTGGAGAGTCTAGGTCTATGGGGCATAGTCTCAGGATCAGGGGTCAGCCATTTAAGACTGAGGTGAGGAGCAATTTCTTCACTCAGAGGGTTGTGAATCTTTGGAATTCTCTGCCCCAAAGGGCTGTGGATGCTGAATTGTTGAGTATATTCAAGGCTGAGATCGATAGATATTTGGGCAGCGATTTTGCCTACCTCGGCGGGTCTGGTGTGGCCGGAGTCGGTGGTGGGGTGTGACCCCGCTGCTGGCTCCAGACTGCTCTGTGAAATTATTTTACGCTGATTGGGCTTGTTAAGCCCACCCAGCGCGTTTCCGGCCACTTATAATAGTGGGGGGAAAATATAGGCAAAATATTATACAGTATAATATAATTTATAAGCACGTACAAACTGGGTTGACTTTTTTTTTAAAACGGAGTCTTATAGCTTCCCTCAGAAAACCGATGAAAAGTCAGAGTGCATCATAGCATGTAAGCTTCTCTCTACTTACGGAGCCCTATGCATTCCTTCCCCAAGTAAAGGAACATTGAAGGGTGACATTTATACAATGGAGTAGAAGCAGGCTCTTTGAAGATTATCTGCGTTTAACCAACAGGATCTGAAGACTGACATCACACTAAACAATGTATCTTTTCTCAATGGTGGTCACATCTTTTCAATACCCAACACGAGGTGGAAAGGACATTTTTTAGCGTGCTATCACTAACGTGAATTCACATTAAGTAGCCCTTGCGGAGGAGGATCAACAACAATAACAACTTGTATTTATATAGCGCCTTTAACGTAGTAAAACGTCCCAAGGCGCTGCACAGGAGTATTTTCAGACAAAACATTTAACACGAGCCACATAAGGATAAATTAGGGCAGGTGACCAAAAGCTTGGTCAAAGAGTTAGGTTTTAAGGAGCGTCTTAAAGGAGGAAACAGAGGTAGAGAGGCGGAGAGGTTTAGGCAGGGAATTCCAGATCTTAGGGCCTAGGCAACAGAAGGCATGGCCACCAATGATTGAGCGATTATAATCAGGGATGCTCAAGAAGGCAGAATTAGAAGAGCGCAGATATCACGGGGGGCGAGGGGGGGGGGTTTGGGGCTGAAGGAGATTTCAGAGATAGGGAGGGGCGAGGCCATGGAGGGATTTGAAAACAAGGATGAGAATTTTGAAATCGAGGCGCTGCTTAACTGGGAGCCAATGTAGGTCAGTGAGCACAGGGGTGATGGACGAACAGGACTTGGTGCGAGTTAGGACACGGGCAGCCGAGTTTTGGATGACCTCAAGTTTATGTAGGGTGGAATGTGGGAGGCCAGCCAGGAGACGATCCCATGGAAAGAACCAACAATCCATGGTTTGGGTAGCCAGGCATGGGTACGAACAAGAGAAACACATTTAGGATGGACATCTACATTGAATAAGTTGACGAGGGCTAGTTGCCTGCACCAAACTATGTTTATTGGCCATCCAGAGTTACGGAACAAAGGAAACCATGTACAGATAGTCTAGAGAGACAGCTTGCTGATGCCATTTTTTAAATAAAGATTTATCCTAATACTTAAAATCAAAGATGGGGAAAATCCAATATTTTTGGCACAGGGACTTCAATCTTCAAAAGGTTGTTATGGGTCATTCTCTTTCTTCCAAATGTAGTTCACAAATAGAGCAAAATGGGCTGGCTTCTTCTTTAGAATTTCTTTCTCTCCCTCTTCCCTTTGCTTACCAAGATGATGGTGCTCAGATGGAACATTTCCCTCTTTGTAAACTACCTCCTCCAATTTTCCTTAATCCCAGTATAATCAAGAGTTCCCACACTTCCAGGATGGTTACTCTGAGTGAAGTGATCCCATTGTGCTCACTTATGGGTACATTGCTTCGGGGACACACATCCATCAGGTTGAGACTGTAAACTTTATTCACCTCGGATTACAAATGGTTTTTATCTGGGTTGGATTTTTGCAACCAAAACATCAAATGTGAGTTTTTCCCCAACACACGGGGCAACTTTAACCTAACCTAACCTAACCCGGCGGGCAATCGGGCGAGACGTAAAACGAGCGTCTGATCCGTTTCCATCAGATTAGCGCTGGGCGGGTTAGGTTAACATGAGCCCCATAGTCTCATCCAATCTTACATTTTACTCTCATTGTATCATGGGCACTTGGGATGTTTTAGTACGTTAAAGGTACTATATAAATGCAAGTTTTATTGATAGAATCGTACAGCACAGAAGTAGGTCATTCAGCCCATCGATTCTGTGCCAGAGAACTAACCAAGCCTGACTGCTCAGCTTCTGAGATCAGACATGCCCATAGTAGTGTTATTGTTGTACTTCATGATCCACCTTTCTGTCATGATTAGGGCAGTTAAAACAAAGACAAAAGTATCCTCTGGAATTCTATAGACAATCAGAATCAATGGAGGGGATGGTCCCAATCGTTACATGAAGTACAATTTATAAAACAGGAAGTTTATCTTCACTGACTAAATAAATTTCCATTTTAATTTTTCAACAATATAGGTAGCCAGGGATCGACACTTTTTCTGAAACTAAAGATTTGCTTTAAAGAATTTGTTATTCTTTGTCTCCAATAACATCAACATTAGATTTCCCCCAAAAAATCAGAATTACTGTCAAGTGGAAAAACTAAAGTGTAAAGGTCAACCATACCTCCAGGGCCAAGTAGAGGAGAATGATTGGAGTTCTCATTGCTATTTTCTTCAAGCAAATAAGTACTCACTGAATTCATTTTGTAATTGGTGTAAAATGAAGTAACTGTGGATCAGAAGGAGGGGGCCATTGCAATCTATAGTCTATTAATAAACAGACTGGGGTTGAGCCATATTGTCCGGTCATTACTGCAACACACGGGTTACATTGTAATTTATATGTCTAACCACTGACTTTGGACAAGAAGCTGCGTTTAACAGGACACTGCAGCAGATGGTCCATTGCTGTTTTATGTAAATGATTCTGGTTCCCTGCCAGTTTCAGCTACATGGCGATATCAGAGTTGAACACTGATACTGACCCTAGGTCCCGCCGCAAACATAATTGGTTATGTGTAGAAGATCAGGACACTAAATGTATCTTCTGCTCTCAGCTTTCAGTCCCAATAGAATTGCAGCAGAAATACCACTGATCTTCACTGGTATTAAGGACTATAAAGTAACCACGCCGACTGTTAAATGAAAAGAATACTGTCAGGACTGATGCACACATTGGGCTTTGGTTTAATGCCTGCAAGCTTCCTTTAGATTGAGCTCCCACCTAGCAGCAGTCGTTAAATGCTAACCTTCTCTACATGGGTACCGGTCACAATAGTCCATATCTAGGGCTGCCAATCCTCCAGGATTGCCCAAGACTAAAAGATTAATCTCCTGGACACTGCTGCAAGAAACCCAGGAATAATATCATAGGCGGCATTAAAAAAAATTGTGTGTTTATTTCATTTTCTTCAAACACTTTTTTTTGTTAGTTATTGGAGATGGGGTGGGGGAGGGGGCGAAGGCTGAGAGCAGAAGATGCATGTTGTGTCCTGATCTTCTGCACATGACAAGTCGAGAATCATCCGATCGGGTAATGAAGAGTCTGTTCACTTTCTAACTGGCATGGGAAGGCGGTGCAGCGCTGGGATGGATGTGTTGGGCAACCAATCGACCAAGGGTGGGAGCGCGGAGGTGGGGTGGTTGGAGGATGGACATCAGTGATGAAACCTGTAGGAATACATCCAACCAGAGTTGGCATCTCTGTCCACATCTCCAATCTTTATACCGATCTCAATACTCCACATCTTGATATGTTTGAAATGATGTGTATCCTTGGTGTGACAAATAGCACATGACGTGCTGGTATGGATTTGCTGGTTAGGGAAGAAATCAATTGGTGTAAAACATGGTATGATTCCCCGGAGAGATCTAACCTACAATTTCAGCAGTATCTGTTTTACTTGTTTGTGCAAAATTCAGAGCAGCAAAACAGATGTAAAACCACAGGATAAGGGCCTGAAGAGGCGTGTATTTCAGATTCTGTGCACTAATGGTAATTTCCTCCATTAACCCTATTTATAGAACCTTTAAAGATCGGAAGGCCCACATTCCCTGTAATGACGCATTTTATTTCTGATGATTTCAGTTTGGATTTTGAAAGAAACATCAGACGGAGGTGGTTTACTCTCAGTAGCCACACTTCACACTGTCATATTGTCAAGCCAAGTGGAACAATTTGGCTTAACTTGATTTTGAAATGAATTTAAGATTCTCCTGGTCACATTATTCAGCAGATCAGTAGTTTGGATGCAGAGCTTCGCCTCATCTAATGTTTGCATATTAAAGTTAAGAAGGGACTGCCACGTAAAGGACTCCAGTTATGTGGAGAGACGAGAGAAGCAGGGACTGTTCTCCTTAAAGAAACAGAGGTGTGATTTTAATAGAGGTGTTCAAAATTACGAGGTTTTGATAGAGTAAATAGGGAGAAACTGTTTCCACTGGCAAGGGGGTCAGTAACCAGAGGACACACAGATTTAAGTCAATTGGCAAAAGAACCAGAGGGGAGATGAGGAGAATTTTTTTTACGCAGTGTGTTTATGATCTGGAATGCACTGCCCAAAAGTGTGATGGAAGCAGATTCAATAGTAACCTTCAAAAGGGAATTGGATAAATACATGAAGGGGAAAAATTTACAGGACTAATTAAATGGATCTTTCAAAGAGTCGGCATAGGCATGATGGGCCGAAAGGCCTCCTTTTGTGCCGTGTGATTCTATAGTCTAAAATTTTACGACTTACATCTCTGCACTTGCTGGTGCCTCTCGATTATTCCTTGTTCCGATATTTTCTTCAGCATAAATTTTGTGTTACTGGTGTCCTTTTGACTATGCTTTCAGACATAGAATCATAGAATGATACAGCACAGAAGGAGGCCATTCAGCCCATCGTACCTGTGCTTGGTAGAGCTATTCAATTAATCCCACTCCGCTGCTTGTTCCTCATAGCCCTGTAATTTTTTCCCCCTTCTAGGATTTATTCAATTCCCTTTTAAAAGTTACTACTGAATCTGCTTCCACCATCCTTTTCTGGCAGTGCATTCCACATCACAACAACTCGCTGTGTACATTTTTTTAGCCCCCTGCTGGTTATTTTGCCAATCACCTTAAATCTGTGTCCTCTGGTTACCTACCCTTCTGCCACTGGAAAACATTTCTCCTTATTTACTGTATCAAAACCATTCATGATTTTGAACACCTCTATCAAATCTCCTCTAAACCTTCTCTGTTCTAAGGAGAACAACCCCAGCTTCTCCAGTCTATCCATGTAACCGAAGTCCCACATTCCAGGTCCCATTCTGGTAAATCTCTTCTGCACCCTCTGTAAGGCCTTTGACATCCTTCCTAAAGTGCGGTGCCCAGAATTGGACACAATACTCCAGTTGAGGCCTAACCAGTGTTTTATAAAGGTTCATCATAACTTCCTTGCTTTTGTACTCTATTAATAAAGCTAAGGATTTCATATGCTTTTATAAGAGCCTTCTCAACTTGTCTTGCCACCTTCAAAGATTTGTGTACATACATCCGCAGGTCTCTCTGTTCCTGTATCCCCTTTAAAATTTTACCATTTACTTTATATTGCCTCTCCTCATTCTTCTTACCAAAATGCATCACTTCTCTGCGTTAAATTTCATCTGCCATGTGTCTGCCCATTTCACCAGTCTGTATGTCCTGAAGTCTGTCTATGTCCTCCTGAAGTCTGTTACTATCCTCCTCATTGTTTACTACATTTCCAAGTTTTGAGTCATTTGCAGACTTTGAAATAATGCCCCGTATACCCAAGTCCAGGTCATTAATATATATCAAAAAGAGCAGTGGTCCTAATACCAGCCCTTGGGGAAAACCACTGTATACCTCCCTCCAGTCTGTAATGGTTCACCACTACTCTCTGCTTTCTGTTCCTTAGCCAATTTCATATCCACGCTGCCACTGTCCCTTTAACCCCATGGGCTTTAATTTTGCTAACAAGTCTATTATGTGGTACTTTATCAAACACCTTTTGAAAGTCCATATACACAACATCAACCGCACTATCCTCATCAACCTTCCCTGTTACTTCATCAAAGAACTCAATCAAGTTAGTCAAACACTATTTGCCTTTAACAAATCTGTGCTGACTTTCATTTATTAGCCCATACTTTTCACAAGTGCCAATAATTTGCCCCGGATTTTTGTCTCTAAAATTCTCCCACCACCGACATTAAGCTGACTGGCCTGTAATTGCCAGGTTTATCCCTCTCCCCTTTTTTGAACAGGGATGTTAAATTTTCAATCCTCCAGTCCTCTTGCACCTCCCTCCATGTCTAAGGAGGATTGCAAGATTATGGCCAGACTCTTGCAATTTCCACCCTTACTTCCCTCAGTAACCTAGGATGCATCCCATCTTGACTATGTGACATTTCCAATTTGAGTACTGGCAACCTTTTAAGTACCTCCTTTATTTTTATCCAATCCAATATCATTCCTATCTCATCCTTTACTGCTACATTGGCAGCATCCTATTCTCTAGTGAAGACAGATGCAAAGTACTCATTTAGTACCTCAGCCATCCCCTCTACCTCAACAAGATCTCATTTTTGGTCCTTAATTGGCCTTGCCCTTCCTTTGACTACCCTTTTACTATTTATATGATTATAAAAGACTTTTGGGTTCCCTTTTATGTTAGCCGCTAATCTATTCTCATTCTCTCTTTGTCCCTTTTTCAGATCTCCTCTGTACTTTCTGTATTCTGCTTGGTTCTCCACTGTATTATGAACTTTACATTTGTCATAAGCCTCCTTTTTCTGTTTCATGTAATCTCTATTTTTAGTCACTCGGGAAGCTCTAGGTTTGGATGCCCTTTCTTTCCCCCTCGTGGGAATGTGTCTAGCCTGTACCCAAAGCATCTCCTATTTGAAGGCCTCCTATTGTTCAATTACTGTTTAGCCTACCAATTTTTGATACCAAACCACCTGGGCCAGATCCCTTTTTCAACTCATTGAAGTAAGCCCTCCTCCAATTAAGTATTTTTATGCCTCTCATAAACCTCCTACTGCTTCTTGGATTTTGAGCCCAATTCCAAAGCATGTTTGGGACATTTCGCTACATTAAAGGTGCTGTATAAATGCTGCTGTGTTTCCCCATTTTCAGATTTGTGTCGGACGAGGAGAGGAAACCAACGGCTTTGTCAAGGTTTGCAGTGGGAAGAAGAGAGGAGTCGTGCCAGTGGACATTCTCGAAGAAATTTGACTTTTTAAAAAATTTCTAGCCTAAGCACGGCCGCGATCTCTTCTAAACAGAAAATATGCAGAAGGTTATATACTGAACATTTAGCTCATTTATAGCATCCGTGTTCCACGCTGTCTCTTCACTACTGCACCACATCGGAACATTGGAGATTGGTGGGCCCAGAATAATACAAAATGGTGGCTCTGTCTATGTGGAGCTGTAACGCACACTTTGCACTCTGTCATCACATTCCCAAACTCACAGCATAAGAACCGAACACTCTCCTTGGATTACGGTTAAGCGATGGTCAGGACACATTTTGCACCAGTTTTCACTGTGTTGTCCACTCTGCCCTTCTTTGAAACACTGTACATTTAAAAAGCACCAATATAGTCCCTAAGGCCACTTGCTATTTGTCCACCGTTTATTGTTGATACACTTTGGGAGCTGTACCAAATTGAGCCATTTCTTCTGACACATGACGACAAATGTCTAGTTGACAATGAGTCGACTTTTTTGGAACTTTCGTTTGGCTTTCTAAAAACTTGGTCATTTTGACTTTGTGCAATAGTGTAAAATGTGTGATAGCAAATCAGCAGCCCGTTCCACACTCTCGCCCGTTCTAGACTTTCGCACAAAAAGTTAAAATTACCCCCACTGTGTGTTAGAACATTGGGGTTGATTTTAACCCAGAGTGGGTTTCAGGTGTGAGAGAGGGGGGAGGGGGAGGGGGAGGGAAATTATGAAACATGCACACTGTCCTAAATTTCAGGCCCTGGGTATTTTAACTCCCGGGCGAAATTTAAATCCCGCTGGTCCACTTACTACCCAGAACAGACATGGAGAGCTTCCAGATAGCAGGGGGTTTCTGGAGGGTCTTCCAGCATGGAAGGGGGGGGCGGGGGGGGGGTGGCTGTGACTTACCCTAAGGGCCTCTACTATCTTCAGACTTGCTCCTGCCTACCACGATCGCCCTCGTAGCTTCCCCACTTAGACTCCGGTTAAAATTGCACCGGGGTCCTGTTGACACGATGGGACCCCCGAGTTGCCTAATTTTACGAGGCTCCCACCTGTTTTAGGTGGGCACCTCATCCGTCTGCAAAACCCTGCAGGATAAAATTGTAAATGGTCGGGATCAGAGTGGATGAGTAACCTGCTCGTTTTTTAACTGCTCACCCGCCCGATTTCCCCCAGACATGTAGGGTTAAAATCAACCCTGTTGTCAGGAACTGTCTCCAGATTCAGCCCAGCCAGCTGGAAGGAAGCTTTCTTCTCTCCATTAGCTAAGAATTCCAAAGTGAAATGAGTTCTGGCAACTCGGTCTAGTTCTCATTCAGTGGAGTCCATTGTCTTTGAGCTAATTGGCATCAATTTGGCAGCTGAACAGTAACAAAGTTGGAAGAATGTGGACAGTAAATTCAAGTATTGGGTAGCTGTTTTGAGTAATCTGGTTAGTTGACACAATCCTTCTGTGGTGCTGCTGGAAGCCAAGGTTCATGGCTGTCTAATACAGTCTTTACTTTTTACAGTTTTAACTGTGATGAGTTCGAATACAACATAGGGCTCATACTTCATTCCTCAAATCTCTGTTCCAACTTTAGAAGAGAATTCACTGTTGCACCACTGTAATAGTTTCTTTTTCCAGCGTGATTATGGCCTCTCCGAGCAAGATTGTCAAAGATGGGGCAATTAACGCCAAATCTGTGAGCAGCTGGATGGAGATTTCCCAAACTCATTTCATTTATGCCCTGGAGTAAATTCAACTCCGAGTCTCAGCTGTGAAGTAATAGTCTTGTAGCTGACATGGTCATTTGTTGTTTGTTCCCTTGAAATGCTTAATCATTTAACTTAATGCACAAATCTTGGGCCAAGCTAGTCTTGGTTCTCAAAATGGCAACTTTCCTCCTGAATCCCGCAGGCAAATTTTAACAGCTATGAACTCCCTTTATTTTTTATTACAGATACCATCCAAATTGATGCTTATTGACTTGAGCAACATTACAGTCAGTAGACTTTTCAAGCGTGGAACTCATTGTGAACACTCACCTCTCTGCTACATTAACAGAGGCATTAACCCATGTCAAATGAAACCTTGGTTGAAATATGGAAGAGGCCCGTTATGCATCAATATAATAGCACTGCTCACAATAAGTTCCAGACTTCAGGCACTTAACTTAATGGAAATGAAGTAAATTTCATCACCCATTAGAAAATAGTTTCAACAATTAAGAACTGAAGATTGTAAATATCATTGGCTTTCCCTAATTACCATTTAATTTTTCTGACTGAATGAGGGTTCGTACTTTTAAGCTTCACTGCATCAGTAACACAGGTTCTTTAGCTCGGAGTTTATAGTTGGCAGCGAAGGCCAAGCCCTGAGATCAGTTTCAATCAAAGACTCCCATATAGCTCATCTTGTACCTTTGCATTTTAAAAAAAGAAATCTTGCCCCACTCCCTGTGTCGTCGTCGTGAAAAGAAATGGTTACAATCGGATGGTTTCTTTCAGCTGGACGATGAAAAAAAAATTGTAACGTGTAATGTCCAAATGTGTTGTGGATAGATTGTGCTGGCATGAGTCAATGTTTTGGGAATAGTGTACAGGTGCAAAGGGAACCAACTTCCTTCACTCCAAACAGCACACCCCTTCCCCCTCTCTTTCCCCCCCCCCCCCACAAAAAAAGTGTTTGTTGAAGATTCGACCATAAGGTCATAAGCATCTAATCAATGGCCTCTAGCTAAACTGATTTCACTGAACTTCATCACATAATCACTATGGAGCAGGGATGTTTTAATACAGTATTCCTAATGCAGGGTATGGGAATATAGACAATGAGTAATCATTTGGTTTGTTGCCCAGGAAATGGATGATAGTGAGATTGCAGAAATTATAACTTGGATACCTGGGAGTTTTCAAATATTAGATTAATGGATTCTAAATGTCAGTCATTGATCAAAGAAAGGGGTTGAAATTGTGCTCAGGGATATTATCTGTGAAAGTCCTAATATTTTCATCTAAAAATCCCCTGTCTATTATTCTAATAAGGGCATCAAAATAAACGGGTTAAAACTCTTGTTACAATTGTGGCCAGAAGAATTTCATAGGGCTGTGTAATCATGTTCATTATTAATATTGCACAATTCAATTTCAGTCACCAACGATCAGAAGAGCAATTGCATATGGAGGTATTCAAATTGTCTAGAATTCTGAGCTAAACGAACAGCTTGCATTTATATAGCGCCTTTAATGTAGAAGAATGTCCCAAGGCCCTTCACAGATGTGTGAGGGGAAGAAAATGGGTGCCAAGCCAAAGAAGGAAATGTAAGAAGGGGTGACCAAAAGTTTGGTCAAAGTCATGGATTGTAAGGAAAGTCTTAAGAGTAGAGGGAAGTGAAGAGGGGAATGGGTTTAAGTGAGGAATTCCAGAGCTTGAGGTCTATGCCTGTCTAATGACTGCAAGTACAGACCTTGAAAAGTGTTGTAAAAACAATTGGATCCTTAAGTAGTTGTAGCAGATTCTGATCATTTAAAGCCACAACCATTGACAATATTACATGGCCTCACACGTGCATCTTTTAAAAGTTGGATAGGCAATTCTCGAGTTACCTTAAACGCTCTATTCCTGACCTAACTTTTACACCTCAATGAAACTGCTTATGTTGGGCATAAAGAAACATTACCCAGAATCTTATCTCTCTCCCATTTGTACATCAGTGGAGTTGAGGTTAATTGTTCCCATCGCAGCATTGCCAGTAAAATTAATTTGCCTGTTGCCATTTGAATGTTATGCTTGTTAGAAAATTGTTAAGTCTGGTGTCTTGCTGTTTTCTGTAACAATCCTCTCTATTAGCCCTGAGAGCTCGTTTTTGGATGCTCTCTATCTATCTCTTTGAGCATTGGATAATGTTAGCACAGTTTTTCAAGCATTGATCAAATGCGGGGCTAGGAGGAGGCGGAGTAGGAAGACATATGCAATGTCTGCAAGTGCAAAACTGCAATCAGCAACAGCGAAGAGAAGGATTTAAAACATTACTGCATTTAGATGCTGCCCAGAGGCTACAGCAGTGTCTAGAAGAGTGGTGTCTGTACCTAAGTTCCAGGGGTGCACAGTCAAGGGGAAAGGGAGCGGGGGCGGGAGGAGTCTGTACAAACTTCACATTGATCGCTAGGCCCCTGATCCACATGGGAAGATGAAAGTGCTTTGAGAATTGGTACAAAAGGTTATAGGGATAGCAAAAGCAAGGCCCTGGGCAAGTTAATGGCAAGGCTGGCTAGTAACCTTGTGAGAACCCACACTGCCGATCTGTGCCAGCTTGCAATTCTTCTAACTCTGCTGCGTACGAGGATTGCTCTGACTGTCGCTGTTACTGTACCTAATTATGTCGCAGAGAAGCATCGATGGCGAGTGTAGAGACACCTCGGAGACAAGATTGTCCAGCACTCCCAGGAAGAGGACCTGTGGCAATGAAAAGTCAGCAGGAAGGCAGAAACAGGAGGGGAAAATAAAATGTCTTCATTTCACAATCGCCACTTCAGAACAAAAAGACACACTAGAATATATATATGTGTAAAAAGAGGTTCTTTTCTGTGTGGTTATATTAAAGGTCAAACGAAAGCAATAAAAGCAAAGAGAACTGAGTGGTCTAGAAATACTGTTGTAAATGGACATTTAAATGCTGCATGTTATAAAGGGTATTTAAGTATATATTTATTTTATGGAATCATTTAAATGTATTAAAAACTTAAAGTGTTATCTAAATATTGATGTGGAACATGATCGCAACCTGTATTGAGCACACATACGTTGTCTATTTCCTACAAAGTCATATTTTCAGAAACAACATGCCCCTTAGCCTAGCCTATTCACCAGCTCATAATGGGCTTTAGAATAATCCGAGAGGATGAAAGGTTATGGACTGTTCGGAACATGGGAAGAGGAAACGTCCGCTCAGCCCCTCGAGCCTGTTCCGTTAGAATCATCATAAAGAGTCTACTCCTGACCCCTTCAATGTCCCTTTACCTTTAATCTCCTCAGTCCATGCTTTCTCCTGTTGTTCTGTCACGAACAATGTTCCCTGTAATTTTTGTTTTGGCGCGCGGGCCCTTTAACGGGTCACGCAGCCCATTCGATATTTTGCACGTGCGTGGCTATTTAACATTGGAAAGCCGGTGAGCGGCCTGTGCGGGACCTCCAGCCCGCCACATGGCCGGGCAGCTTAAAGGGAACATTGGTCACGAAAGGAGTGAATCCGATCGTTTGGGCCCACCAAGCTCAGTTCCATTTACAATCCTTACCAGGTGTGTCTTGCCCAATCTATGGTCCTGTGCAGTTCCTTCAGCTGGTTTCCAGAGTCAGATTTCAGAAGCCATTTCCCACTCATTTTCCTTTATATGAAGATCTCTGCTTGGTGACAGTTTCCATAAACAGACCTGTGTTCTTACTAACAGCAATCTGCATATTTTACTCGGGGTCTGTGTAGCCTGGGTTGAACAGTGAACCCCGACGACTGGAGAACCTGTCGGGTGCCCACTGCCTCGCCCGTCAACTCGGAAGACAGAAAACATCAATAGGCCCGGATTTTCCGCGGCCTATGACCGCATACACGGTGCGTACATGGCCGTACGTGCCTCGCAAGTTCCGGGTTCACGCACGGGCTGAGCATGCGCGCAAAAAGCCCGAACTTGCGATCTGTCAAGAATCTTCTTGGCAGATCCTCCGCATCCCCAGGAAATGGACATCCGCTGGCGGAGAGTTGGGCTATTTGCCCAGCGAATGCCCATGAAACTCTTATGCCTGGTAAAAGCAGGTGGAAGGCCTATTTTACCAGCGTAAGGGTGAAACTAAATATTAAAATAAATTTAAAAAAATCATTTTAACATTCAAAAAAATAAGTGTGTTTTTGGCCCTTTAAAAAATGTTTACATTTATTTTTCAAAAAATTAAATTTATGTTTTAAATGTTTAATGAAATTGTATTTTAATTTTAAACATGTATTGATTTTATTTTTATTTCAGTGTTGTGTGCATGTGTTTTTTGGGTGATTCCTATTAAGCTTATGGGGATTCCTTACATAAATGGAATCCCCCTTCTGATTGTTTGGGCCGGCACACATGATCCCAGGGATGCTTGCGAACCGCCTGCGGCCCTGGGATACTTGGGCCTTTACACAAGCCTACGCCCGCAGGCCCAGGGGCACGAGTCTCCGTGGATCCAGGACCATTGGGTAGGCGCGTAGATTTATTGTGGTTCGAAGGCATCCGCCCGCGGGAAGCCTCCGACCGCAAATTCAGGCCCAGTAGCATTGCTAAACAACTTTTTACAGGCTAAAGTACTGTCCAGATTTATTTACAAATAACATTTCACAAAAGCAGAAACATAGGCAGGTCACGACACAGCATAATCAGTAATTTACACTACTTACAACTGTGGACAACTTCTTCCATTGAGCTGACATTTAAAAATTCCTTCTCATTAATGAGAGCTGAAAATAATCTTACTGATCTCTCGTCAAACATTAATGATTTTCCAGCAAATTACAGTCTGTTCATGCAGTCTTTTGGCTTTCCCATGCACTCAGTGATACCCTGCAGCTCTACAACACAGGAACAAGCTATTAGCACAGAGCTGACAGTGCAAGACAGCCGAGCAATCTACAGCCTCGGCAGAGCTGAGCTAAAAAGATCATTTCAACCGGTTCAGCGTGAGTTAAGGTATGATTTTTTGAATATTCCTGAACAAAAGTAATGATTTTATTTTTTTAACAACAACTTGCATTTCTATAGTGCCTTTAACATAGTAAAACATCCCAAGGCACTTCACAGGAGCGTTATCAAACAAAATTTGACACCGAGCCATGTAAGGAGATATTAGGGCAGGTGACCAAAAGCTTGGTAAAAGATGTAAATATTAAGGAGCATCTTAAAGTACGAGAGTGAGGTAGAGAGGCGGAGAGGTTTAGGGAGAGAATTCCAGAGCTTAGGGCCAATGCAGCTGATGGCACGGCCACCAATGGTGGGGTGAAGGAAATCAGGGACGCACAAGAGGCCAAAATTTGACACCGAATCACTTAGGGAGATATTAGGACAGGTGACTAAAAGCTTGGTCAAAGAGGCAGGTTTTAAGGAGCGTATTAAAGGATGAGTGAGGGAGAGGTAGAAAGGCGGATAAATTTCAGGCCGGAACTCCAGAGCTTAGGGCCTAGACAGCTGAAGGCACGGTGGCCAATGGTGGGGCAAAGGAAATCAGGGATACACAAGAGGCCAGGATTGGAGGTTTGAAGGGCTGGATGAGGCTGCAGATATAAGAATTCTGTGTGTGGCCTGTATGTTCATTGTGTGTGTAGATGATGTATATTGCTCCTGCAATTCAATCTCTCATTGCCTCCAAACCCATTGTTAGCAAAACCCTCAAAGGAATTGATGGATGTAATGAAATTCGATTGACCTAAACTATGAAGTGAGGAACAAGTAATATCTATAGGAAATGTCAGGCATTTAGTAAATGAAGGCTGCACAAATTAACCACTTATTTAACTAATATAACCTTATGTGGCCTTGTCAGGCGAATCTATGTAACCAATCCAGCGCTTCATAAACCCAGACTGATAAATCATCCAACCCTGACTATTGGTGTATCAACTAGGTTAAAATGCAAGAGGCATGCACTCAGAGCGCTTCAGAATACAACATACTGTTACTTTGATTTTTCTGAAAGATACCATTGTAGATCTTGCAAGCACTTAGTGTATAAATGCACCACCTGATGTGGCATTGAGATTTCCTCTGTGCATTTACAATTTCACACAAAGCAAACCTGCCCCCATTGTTAGGGCAGAGTCAAGGGAGCATCAAGGCAAATCCTCACTGGAAAAGAGAAGGTTGAGAGGTGGTGTTGTTGCTGCTTTTAGGATTCTAAAGGGATTAGATAATGTAGACTACGACAAGCTATTTCACCTTGTCCAGAACAGTAGAACCAGAGGACGCAGCCTGCGTTTGAAGGGGGTAATTGAAAATGAATCTGTGAAAACAATATTTCAGTGAGCGAGTGGTCAATCTTATGAAACAGACTCCATAGTGAGACAGTGGAAGCAAATAGTATTGATTCATTCAGATGCAAATGACATAGATTTCTTTCAGAAATAATATTTTGGGTTACAGTATATAAGTCGTTTGAGACATGACATGTGGTAAGTGTACCATGCTTGGGAGGAAAAAGATGACTTTGGGCCTATGGTTCCCAAAGCTCGCCACCACTGGGCTTTCCCTCGAGTCATGTCTGGGTCTGTTGTAGATTAATTGATAGAGATCGATTGCTATGACTTGTCAACGAGTCCATTATCATTGTATCTTGCGACTACCAGGATGATGGAAGGAGAATTAGATGGACCTTGGTATTTTTCCGTCTAGCAATTCCTATGTTCCTAAGACATCTAACCCACCCTGCACCTGACCTGGGCCTTCATGATGCTAATCCATCAAGTGGAAATGTTGCATTCTCATCAAGGCTCACCACACCTTGATGAGCAAAATTAAATCTTAATTATAAACATGGCAGTAAATATCATTCAAATATTTGCTTAAGTTGCAGCAAATGAAAGTTTATGCTAAGTACTCAGTTTTGTTTGAAAAAACTGAATACAGTTCTTTATCTGCGTTATGCAGCATAATGACAAAAATGGTTGACAGGTTTGATTACAAGTTACCCAGAAATAAAAGCAACTGCGTTAAATTGTTAAATTAAATAATAGTCTAAAAGGGACCTAGGCATGCAGATCCACAAATCATTAAAAGTAGCAACGCAGGCTTACAAGGCCATAAAAAAAGCAAACAAAGCACTGAAGTTCATTTCTAGAGGAATAGAATTGAAAAGCAGAAAGGTTATGTTAAACTTATAGGGGGAAAAATTCAGTTGGTTGCGCCTCCCGTTAGCGCCTTAAGAGGGCGCTAATGGGGCGCAAAGCAACTAGCGCCCAGGCGCGGTGATGTTTGCGCCGCTCGCGAAATTAACTAGACATTTTGCGGCAGCGCTAATCACTACCACCATGATCTCCTGCGCCGGCAGATCGTGACGTCAGTCGAGTGCGCAACGCCCCGGTAGCGCCCCGGAGCGGATATTGAGTGGTGCCCCCTGCCTTACCGCCTGCCGCTAGCAACGACAGGTTGAGGGGAGCGTTTTGCAGTCAGGAAGGGACTGGGGGAGTGCTATTTAAAGGCGACCACTTCCTGCCTTTTATTGTTGGTGACATTTTAGAACCACGCATTCTGAGAGAGAGAGAGACTTCTGGAGAGATTCAATGCTGTGTGAAGGAGTTTTGGGTACTGAGCAGCACTTTGCAGGCTCATTTTGATTTGCCCTTTCTTGTATCGATTTAGAAGACACTGTGGGGGCTGCACTCTGAGCTCTTTCCCTGGTACTCTCCATTGTTCTTTCCAGCAGATTTGATGTACAGGTCTCGCCAGGCCGAGATTCAAGGCTGCAATGAGCAAGGTGTGGATGGAAAGCAAGATCAACCCTCCCCTTTAAGAACTGGCCAGCGCCATTGTGTCTGTGTTCCATTGCTGACTGACATCACATGAGTTCGCCAGCGCTCTGAGTTAGCGCCTCGCTCCTCGGCCTTTGCACCTTAAGACAGATGTGTAGCGCCTGATTTAGCACTCCAATCACCTCCAGGGGCGATAAAAGTCAAGTTTGCAGTCGGTGGCGATAATTAGCGCCAGGCGCTAATCTTTGCGCCCGGCCGATAATTGCGCCCCAAATGGGGCGATACTGAATTTCTCCCCCTTGGTTTTTTTTGTGACAACTATTATTTTCAATTAAGAACAAATGTATTGCAGCTCGCTCAATGTCTCAGTATCTTTACTAGATGATGTGGTACTGCGTCATGCAGCCCAGGAAGGTCCGAGGTTTAATCACTGCTCCATGCTGATAGGTGATTTCAGTTTATATTACTGATCCGAAGATTAAAGAGAAAGTTCACAGAATTTTACCGATGTTCACTCAGTCTATTAACCTCTCCTTCCCAGCTTCTCATGCTCTTTCTTTATTCCCCATTCATTTCCAAGAAAGCCTGTCGCTTTAGAGTTGTAATCGTCGGTGCCATTTAAGTCTAAAGTTTTCCATCCCACCCCCTTCTCCTCACCATTACAAACACTAATCTATTTGTTTATCTCCTGGAGTTCAGCCAGTGGAAATACCATGTGTTAAGCTCTTCAAGCTGTCCCAGTATTTAAATGCAAACTGGTATTTTTCTAAATAAATTCAAGGTTATGCTAAAGCTTAATTTACAAGTGACTTGGGACATTGTAGAAATTCAGTTACACCCTAAATAGAAAGAAGAATGAACGAACTTGCATTTATTTAGCTCCTTTCACGACCTCAGGATGTCCCAAAGCGCTTTACAGACAATGAAGAATTTTTAAAATGTAGTCACTGTTATAATGTAGGAAATGTGGCAGCCAATTTGTGCACTGCAAGCTCCCACAAATAGCAATGTGATAATGACCAGATAATCTGTTTTAGTGATATTGGTTGAGGGATAAATATTGGCCAGGACACCGGGGAGAACTCCCCCGCTCTTCTTTGAAATAGTGCCATGGGATCATTTACATCCAATCAGGGAGGGCAGATGGGACCTCGGTTTAACGTCTCATTCAAGAGATGGCACCTCTAACAGTGTAGCGCTCCCTCAGAACTACACTGGAAGTGTCAGCCTAGATTTTGTGCTGCAAGTATCTGAAGTGGGACTTGAACCCATAACATCCAGACTCAAAGGCAAGAGTGCTACCAACTGAGCCAAGACCAACACCAGCCATAACCATAATATACACAACCCACAATTTTAATTATTTTAAGGGAACTAATTCAGTGGCTGAGCGATTTAGGTTTAAAATATTCCCCCCACAAATTTAATAATTTTTTTCTTTCCTGTCAAATACTCACTGGGGGAAAGGGCTTGGTCACTGGGATGCCCTTGCACATTTGGATTTCCAGAAGGCATTCGATAAAGTGCCACATAAAAGGTTACTACACAAGATAAGAGCTCACGGGGTTGGGGGTAATATATTAGCATGGATAGAGGATTGGCTAACTAACAGAAAATAGAGAGTCGGGATAAATGGGTAATTTTCAGGTTGGCAAATTGTAACTAGTGGGGTGCCGCAGGGATCAGTGCTGGGGCCTCAACTATTTACAATCTATATTAATGACTTGGATGAAAGGACTGAGTGTAATGTAGCCAAATTTGCTGATGATACAAAGATAGGTGGGAAAGCAAATTGTGTGGAGGACGCAAAGAATCTCCAAAGGGATATAGATAGGCTAAGTGAGTGGGCAAAAATCTGGCAGATGGAGTTTAATGTGGGAAAATGCAAGGTTATCCACTTTGGTAGGAAAAATAAAATGGGGAGAGATTACAAAATGCTGAGGTACAGAGGGATCTGGGGGTCCTTGTACATGAATCACAAAAAGTTAGCATGCAGGTACAACAAGTAATTAGGAAGGCAAATGGAATGTTGGCCTTTATTGCAAAGGAAGTGTGGTATAAAAGTAGGGATAGAAGGTGGAGATAGATAGATTTTTGAACGATAAGGGAGTCAAGGGTTATGGGGAACGGGCAGGGAAGTGGAGTTGAGGCCAAGATCAGATCAGCCATGATCTTACCCTGAATGGTGGAGCAGGCTTGAGGGGCCAAATGACCTACTCCTGCTCCTACGTCTTATGTTCTTATATTTGATCGGGGAGGCACAGACTTCCCACTCCTGGGTGCTAGTCTCAGCGCTCTTACAACTCTTAAGAGTTGCCAACTCTGGTTGGGCGTATTCCGGGGAGGTTTCATCACGTGACCTCTCGCCTCCAAACTGCCCAGCACCGCGCCCCCAAAACCAACTCCGGGACCGACGGTTTTAACTGCACTGATTATAGCTGAAAGGCCAGCATACTGCCGATTCCCTATGATTTTTCTTCCGGGTTGCTCGCAGCAATGCCCGGGAGATGAACCTTTAATTCCTGGAGACTCCAGGACAATCCAGGAGAGACGGCAACCCGAATAACATTAGTGAGGCCATTAGCAACTTGGACTCAGCATTGCAGGACTTTGGTGAGCTGACCCACAATTGTCTGTACCTAGGATCATCTTTTCCAACTGGAAGGGAAATAAATGACAAACATTTTTACATTAAAACTATTCCCAGAGATGGTGCAGTGTCACTGTGCAGAGAAAAACATCCCTCCAAATTGGTTGTTACTGAACTTGTCATAATGTAAAATGTGTTGCCTTTATTTGCCTTTTGGGTGTGGTTAGGACAATAAGATCCAATCTGAATGCAGCAAGGACCAGTCATGGTCGACCAAGAGCTCTGAAGAAAGAAAAGAGATATCACTAATTTCATAGTGAAGCTGTCACGGGCAGGGAGGCCTTTGTCATTGACTGAGGAGTCACAGATGTTTGTTGATCAAATCCAATTTAGAATAATAGAATCTTACAGTTACGTAGAATGACATAGAATGTACAGCACAGAATCAAGCCATTCAGCCCAACTGGTCCATGCTGGAGTTTATGCTCCACACGAGCCTCCTCCCACCCCTCTTCATCGAACCCTGTCTGCTTCTCCTTCTATTCCTTTCTCCCTCATGTGTTTATCCAGCTTCCCCTTAGCATCTATGCTATTCATCTCAACTACTCCTTGTGGTAGCAAGTTTTGCATTCGAACCACTCTCTGGGTAAAGAGGTTGCTCCTGAATTCCCTATTGGATTTATTAATGACTATCATATATTTATGGCCCTTAGTTTTGGTCTCCCCTACAAGTAGAAACATCTTCTATACGTCTACCCGATCAAACCCCTTCATAATTTTAAAGACCTCTATCAGGTCGCCCCCCTCAGCCTTCTCTTTTCTGGAGAAAAGAGCCCCAGCCTGATCAATCTTTCCTGATAGTTATAACCTCTCAGTTCCAGTACCATCCTGGTAAATCTATTTTGCACCTTCTCCAGAGCCTCTATATCATTTTTATAATATGGAGACCAGAACTGTGCACAGCACTCCAAGTATAAATTACAGCAGAGAAGGTGTCAGCTTCTCAACTAGAGCTCTCTACTTGAATCTCTAAAATCAGTTGGGTAGATTTAGTCTGTCTGTCTCGGACTGCGATATAGACTCTTGTGGTGTCAGGGTGTCCTGTTTCCAGATAAGGGAAGGAAAACAAACCCAAGTTTCCTTGCTTCCTAGGAGCCAACTAAGAAACAATTTCTGCAGAAGCCCTTAACTCTTGGACTCCCAACTAAAGTAGAATCCAAATGATATGTGAGCCGCAAAGAGGCAAGATTATACAATGCAAATATTTACACTTATGGGCTAATATCATTTTTTTAAGTTAATTTTGTGCTTTTTGGGATTAAATGATGTTAGTGTTGGGAAATACAAACACTATCCTACTTTAGTCTTCTAGTGCCAGATTCAAGCAGATCCAGCTCAAGTATCGAACGGCTTGTTGCTTTGTAAATCTCCCTCTGTTCTGCTCCTCTTACCACACGACTGGAACATGTTTTAATTTACAACATCAACCTTCCTGTGACCTCTCCGAATGAGATTGCCAATTTAGGGGAAGTTTTGTGCTGTCGTTGTGACTGTCTGAGCTCATTTACATATGCAAATTTATTTTAATTATCATTAAGATGAATCGCTATTTGCAGTTCATGCAATTTTATCTTTATAACCATAACATGGAAATGAGAGTTGATCCTATTAGTGAAAAACAGTACGTTTGTTTGACTCTCCTCTGTCTTCAACCTACTTAAAATTAGCACATTAACTCCTGCATTGCAACAGCACAGAGGAATGCATTAAAATTACATTAAGTATTTCTTACTAATATCACCAACAGTAATTTCTAGCCTTACATCAGTTAATTAAATAACTTAACATGTGCAATAAAACTTGAAATTTAAAGGAACACTCAAAGAATTTATATTTACTAAGAAAGATGTCTCTTAATATATTTATTTCCAAGCAGCAATTCATTTTATTTTAACAATGCTTCAATGAGGCTGTTGGTTGCTTCTTGCCAGATGATGAAAACACTGTTTTTTTACATTGGTTGAAACTGCAGAAAGATCTAGGAGTTGCGTGTGTTAATGATGTCGTTCTACTTCCCCATCAATATGAAGTGGTTTGGAATGCACATCAACGCAAAACGAACAGCAGATTGAGGCCTCTGTCTGAATCCAGTCTCTATTAGAACCAAGCAGTGTGAAATTTCATTGAGGAAGCCATCTCACAACTTTAACTTAGCACGGTGTGCAGTATAACTCCAGTGTTAGCTGTGGCTCTCTCGCCTTTGAGTCCAGCCATTGTAGGTTCACAGTCCCACTCCAGAGACTCGAGCACAAAATCTAGACCGACTCTCCCAGTGCAGTACTGAGGGAGTGCTGCACTGTCGGAGGGGCAGTACTGAGGGAGTGCTGCACTGTCGGAGGGGCAGTACTGAGGGAGTGCTGCACTGTCGGAGGGGCAGTACTGAGGGAGTGCTGCACTGTCGGAGGGGCAGTACTGAGGGAGTGCTGCACTGTCGGAGGGGCAGTACTGAGGGAGTGCTGCACTGTCGGAGGTGCCGTCTCTCAAATGAGACGTTAAACCGAGGTCCCATCTGCCTTCCCTGGTGGATGTAAAAGATCCCATGGTATTATTTCGAAGAAGAGTAGGGGAGTTCTCCTTGGTGTCCTCCTGGCCAATATTTATCGCTAAATTAATATCACTAAAACAGATTATCTGGTCATTTTCACATTGCTGCTGTGGGAGCTTGCTGTGTGCAAATTGGCTGCTGCATTTCTTACATTGCAACAGTGACTACACTTCAAAAGTACTTCATTGGCTGTGAAGTGCTTTGGGATGTCCTGAGGTCGTGAAAGGCGCTATATAAATGCAAGTCTTTCTTTTTGAAGTGTGAAGCAAGGTGCGCACTGTGTTCTGCACCTACAATGTGAAAAGGCCTTCCGGCCCATACGCACTCATCCCATTTTTATCATGAACCAATGCTCCTTCCCCTACCGCCCTCCTCCTTCATCTTCTGGGAGAGCCAGCAGAAAGAGAACTGTAGCCAATTCAGGAGTCCTCTGTCCAAAGTTCCTGTCTGACTCCTCTCCTGCAATCAGGTAAGTCCCAGAAAGCTGCAGACCCATTAGTTATTTCCTGGAATAATTAGTCTTGTCTTCCAAAATGCTCAGGGGGTCTGTTGGATCTTTAGCCATTTTATAAACCTAAGAACATAGGAATAGGAGTCAGGCCATTCAGCCCCTTGAGCCTGTTCCACCATTCAATTAGATCATGGCTGATCTATATCGCAACTCCATTTACCCACATTAGTTCCATATCCCTTAATAGCCTTACCTAACAAAAATCTATCAACCTCAGTTTTGACATTTTCAATTGATGCTCAGCCTCCACAGCTTTTTTTTCATGGAGGGGAGGAGAGGGGGCGGAGTTCCAGATTTTGACGAGCCTTTGTGTGAAGAAGGTTAAGAGGAGATTTGATAGAGGTGTTCCAAATCATGAATGGTTTTGATAGAGTAAATAGGGAGAAACTGTTTCCCGTGGTGGAAGGGTCGCTAACCAGAGGACACAGATTTAAGGTGATTGGCAAAAGAACAAGAGGCAACATGAGGAGACATTTTTTTATGCAGTGTGTTGTGATCTGGAATGCGCTGCCTGAAAGGGTGGTGGAAGCAGATTCAAAAAGGGAATTGGATAAATACTTGAAGGGATAAAACATACAGGGCTATGGGGAAAGAGCAGTGGAGTGGGATTAATTGGATAGCTCTACCAAAGAGCCGGCACAGGCACGATGGGCCGAATGACCTCCTTCTGAGTTGTATCATTTTATGATTCTAAGGGGGAAAAATTGAGTCGCGCCCCCTTTGGGGCGCTAACTTCGCTGGGGCACTACCTTTAGCGCCCTGAAAAAATTAGCGCCCCCGCGGCCGAAATTCATCGGTAACGCCCCAAGAGGGAATGTCGGGCCGCGGTACTGCAGGCCTTCTTCCCCTTCTTAAAGAGGAGGGGCCTTGTGCAGCGCTACCCGGGGCCCAGCTGGGCCACCAGGGATCAGAGTGCCGGCAAAAGAGCCCGGCACTCAAGAGAAGTGCCGGGCTCACTGAGCGCAGCTGGCACTCCGCTGGGGGGCTTCAGAGAAGGCCAGGGATGGCAACGGGGGCTGGTGCTGGCAGGCAGCCATCAACAAAAATGGCCGCCCGGCACCTCGCCTTTAATTAGCGCCACCCCGGCCGCAGGACATAGCGTCTGGCGGTAAGTCAGGGGGCGCTACCGAAGATCGCGGCCGGGGCACAAGCGGGGCGCTAACAGTTACCGCCGCCGCTAACCTCCCGCTGATTTTCGCGGGAGGCGTTGGCGGTGCCTCGCCCGGGTGCACACGGGAGGCACAAAGCAACTAAATTTTTCCCCCTAAGTGCTTCTTGACATCACCCCTGAACAGCCTAGCTCTAATTTAAAGGTTATGCCCCCTTGTCTATGCTCCCCCATCAGAGGAAATAGTTTCTATCAACCCTGTCAAATCTTTTCATCATCTTAAATGCCACAATTAGATCATCTATTAATCTTCTATACGCAATAGAACACAAGCCTAGTCTATGCAGTGTCCTCGCAAATTAAACCTTTTAGCCTCAATATCACTTTCAGTGTTATAGGAAAGCCTGCACCCTCAATGCACGAAAAATTGTATGTCAGGGTGTGAGGAATTGCAGGTACGTGTAAGGGAGCGCTCCCCCCTGGCAGGGATTGTGCAACTCGCAGCCCGCTGTATAACACGGGTCGTGCTCGCTGGGGTCCGCTCTCTACAGCAATTGGCCCCAGACCAGTTGTGAAGTCTAACAGCTGCCTCAAACTCACTCTCAGCAGAGCCTGGAATGGTTCCTTCGATCACTGTAAATCACCAGCAACTTCCCAGTGTGTTTTAGCCAGCGCTGCAATATCATTGTTTGTCGACAAAAGATCGTTGCTTTCTGTGGAGAAGTTATTGCTTTTTTTTTGTCGAGCGGAGAATTTCATTCCGAAACTGGTGAGCAAAACAATAAAAGCCAATTGGAGTGGCCTGATAGCTGATGGATGCTCCTGGCTACTGGAGCCAACAGGGCAGGAATGGATCCTGCAGAGACAGCTGATTTGAACAGGGCCAACTGCTTGAGTAGCACATCTGGCCTCAGCATCCTTGGGCTAGGTAGGAAGGGAGGGGGAAAAAACCCCCAAATCAGCCAAGGTTCCTGCTCCTGATTGGCATCCAGCAATGCCTGCTGGAAACAGCAAGTGAGTGCGGGCCTGATCAGATTTGGGCCGTCATTACCTATATGGTGAAATAGTCTGCTGCCACTCACTCTCAAAGGCTTACACGTGAATCATGACCCCTGGGGAGGGGGGGATACTATAGGGCAGCCGGGACCATGGAGCCATATTGCCACATAAGCCAAGTTCTTCAAGACAAGAGGAGAGCACACTGAGTGTAGTGAAAATAAGATGGCTGCTGCTATAAACGGCAGGAAGAACAGGCTTGGTATTAAAGAGTTTTCCTTCACACAGTTTAATGGGAAATTCAAGAAATTAATTGCTCTCGTACTTGGCAATTGTGCTGATGTTAGACAGTGTTGGGATGAGATATTAAAGCCCATTCCGAATTCATGTACAACAATAAACAAAAAGAATTTCAAAGCACATTCAGGGCTTTTTCTTTTAATCACATCTGCTGTCAAGACAGAAGCACAAGCGTAAAAGGCACCTGCGGTTTATGGTGCGTCAGCACCTGGAGGTGGATAGAGATAATAACTGCGATGTGAGCTATTCTTTAATTTTTTTTCTCTCTTTTTTTTGCTGACAGAAGCTCATTAAACTCCGCTCGGTGACTCCCAAAGCGAACAATACCTTACGCAGTCCCAATTAATGCTTTGTCAGCCAAACAGCCTCCACATCACCTGCAGGTGTAATTGCTGCCTCAGTGCCAACCTATCACCTGCCCTCGAGTTGCCCAATACATGATACATGTTAAAGCGAAAAGATTCTGAACAAATAACGTTAAAAAACGTCCCTTTAACACAGAAATACGCAAAGTCCATAATAAGGCAATTTCAAAGCATTGCGATGCGTTGGTTTGGGAATAGTTCATTGTCTAGATTCCTTTCCCAAGGCCAGCTATTTTTAAATTGAGAAAGATAGGTGCAGGGGCCAAGGCCACTGTTTAGGACATCACGAAAATTAAAGAGGCTAGGAGAGAAGATGAATTAAATCAGGAAGGCTTCATTGGAACTTAAGAACGTACAGGCCTGAAGAAACCATTGCAGGTCCAGCCGTCTGCTGCCAAAGTTCAAAGAATCCTAAAATTATAGAAATTACAGCACCGAATGTTATCCATCACCAACTCTTCAAGCGCCTTTCAGGACCTCAAGATGTTCCGAAAGTACCTCACAGTCAATGAATTACTTTGAAGTGTAGTCACTGCTATGTAGGCCAACACATCAGCCAATCTGCACACAGAAAGGTCCAATAAAACAGCAAATGAATTTGAATGACCAGTTATTCTGTTTTTGGTCGTGTTGTTTGAGGGAGAAATGTTGACCAGGACACCGTGGCAAATCCTCCCTCTTCAAATAGCACAATGGAATGTTTTATATCCATCTGAACATGCAGATGGTTTAACGATTTATCCGAAAGATGCACCTTCGACAATTCAGCCACTCCCTCGGTACTGCACTGGAATGTCGGCCTAGATTATGTGCTCAAGGCTGCAGTGGAACTTGAACCCATAACCCCTGACCCAGAAGTGAGAGTGCCACCAACCATTCGCCTCTCTACTAACATCAAAGGAATATAATTGCAAACGTTGTGCTCTATAAGTGTCAACTTCACACCCTGCAGAGTGCAGCTTCTGCTCAGAAAAGATTGCAATGTGTTCTGTAGGGAGATGAAGAACATAATTACAAATGATAACTATCAAGCAAAAATAATTGAAGTTATAATGCTCAGTTGCAGAAATTGGAAAGAAAAACTGAAAATGCAGGTAAAGTTAAGATTTTCTTAATCACCAAGGAGCTCTCTCCAAACACCCACAAGACTAAGTTCTGTTTTCAGATTTCTTTGATATTGAACTGCTAGGTATATTCTTTCTTTATGACTATGTTGATTATGATGCCAGTGCTATGTTGTAAAGGCCCCATCTATCATAACTGAGAAACTACAGTATCAAAGGAGGTGAGAACTTCCAGTTGACAGTGTCAGCTTTCTAAACCATTCACATATGATATAAAAATATACATTGGTAATACTTCAATGCTGGAACTCATACTGGTCATGCCTAATGCTTTGCAAAGTTTCTCTCCCTTCCCAATGATGACTGGATATAGAGAACCATTTGTTAATGTAAGGTGTGAGGTACAGAATCCACTCGGGCTTTATCCGAGCAATAGCCATTCCCAAATACTCGAAATCAATGAAGGAATGATCTACAGGAAACTGGACACCTCTGTTACACTTGGAGTTTTTTGTGCCAAACTGATGCAGTTAAGAGAACCTTTAAGAGACAATCTAATGCCAGAGCACTACCTGTGCACTGTCACAGAGTATTCCATTTCCTATGGTAATGCCATTTAACTAGACAACTGATAAACACTTAGAGGTAATGTTTCATAATATACTACTTGAAGGTTTGAATTTGAACTCCATCGATCAAAATTTATAGTTCCTGCAGTGATACCATTTTGTGACATGAATCATCTTGGTAACCGGTCGAGAGGATTTTCTAAAGGACTGACAGCAGAGGTTAATTGACGACAAACAGCACTTAGTACTTGTCGGGCAGAAATTTAATTTGCTGATTGCTGCCCTCAGAAACCTAGACTGGCTAAACATATTAAACGTCAATATTGCTTTTGCTTATCTTACTAAATATCTTGGATGATATTTGCTTAGTACATTAATGTTTCAGGGCTTGATTGACTCTCCCTCCGTGTTCATTGGCATCTGACCCAGTCATATGGCAGAAGCCTTGTAAATGCTATTCACCAGAAATGTCACGGGACAAAGCCTTGCACAAGGTGCAGTCCCACTGAACAGCCCACTGATGTTTCTTTTGTTATTTGCACTGTATCTGTCTTCATTCCCTAGAAGGGACATTTTACAAGCCCATGCTGCTGGCTGGACATATCGAAATTCAGGCATGCACGGGCCCTTATTTTATGGCCACTGAAATCAATGGTTGGCATGTTGTGGGATGTGCCCACCTGGATTTCCAATTTGTACTGTTCGGTGACAATGCTCCCCTTTGTAGTGCAGACTCGGTAAATTGCCTACTATGTGTAAATCCAAATTTCAGCATTCTGAATTACCATTCATGGGGATCTCTTTCAATGTGGTGGATATGGAAGTTCTACTGTGTGTGGTCACCCTGGTGTCATTCTGTGCGGTGTCCCGGGTTTCGCCGTGCACGGTGTCCCGGGTTTCGCCGTGTGCAGTGTCCCGGGTTTCACTGTGCGGTGTCCGGGGTTTCGCCGTGTGCGGTGTCCCGGGTTTCGTCGTGTGCGGTGTCCCGGGTTTCGTCGTGTGTGGTGTCCCGGGTTACGCCGTGCGCGGTGTCCCGGGTTTCGCCGTGTGCGGTGTCCCGGGTTTCGCCATGTGTGGTGTCCTGGGTTTCGCCGTGTGCGGTGTCCCGGGTTTCACTGTGCGGTGTCCTGGGTTTCACCGTGTGCGGTGTCCCGGGTTTCACCGTGTGCGGTGTCCTGGGTTTCACTGTGTGCGATGTCCTGGGTTTCGCCGTGTGCGGTGTCCTGGGTTTCGCCGTGTGCGGTGTCCCGTGTTTTGCCGTGCGCGGTGTCCTGGGTTTCACCGTGTGCGGTGTCCTGGGTTTCACCGTGTGCGGTGTCCCGGGATTCGCTGTGTGCGGTGTCCCGGGTTTCACCGTGTGCCGTGTCCTGGGTTTCGCCGTGTGCTGTGTCCCGGGTTTCACCGTGTGCTTTTTCCCAGGTTTCACCGTGGGCGGTGTCCGGGGTTTCACCGTGCACGGTGTCTCGGGTTTCACCGTGCGCGGTGTCCCGGGTATCGCCGTGCGCGGTGTCCCGGGTTTCGCTGTGTGCGGTGTCCTGGGTTTCACCGTGTGCGGTGTCCCGGGTTTCATCGTGTGCGGTGTCCCGAGTTTTGGCGTGTGAGGTGTCCCGGGTTTCACCGTGCGCGTTGTCCCGGGTTTCGCCGTGTGCGGTGTCCCGGGTTTCACCGTGTGCGGTGTCCTGGGTTTCACCGTGTGCGGTGTCCCGGGTTTCACCGTGTGCGGTGTCCTGGGTTTCACTGTGCGGTGTCCCGGGTTTCACTGTGCGGTGTCCTGGGTTTCGCCGTGCGCTGTGTCCCGGGTTTCGCCGTGTGCAGTGTCCCGGGTTTCGCCGTGCGCCGTGTCCCGGGTTTCGCCATGTGCAGTGTCCCGGGTTTCACTGTGCTCGGTGTCCCGGGTTTCGCCGTGTGCGGTGTCCCGCGTTTTGCCGTGTGCGGTGTCCCGGTTTTGCCGTGTGCGGTGTCTGGGATTTCACCGTGTGCTGTCCCGGGTTTCACCGTGTGCGGTGTCCTGGGTTTCACCGTGTGCGGTGTCCTGGGTTTCACCGTGTGCGGTGTCCCGGGTTTCACCGTGTGCGGTGTCCCGGGTTTCACTGTGCGGTGTCCCGGGTTTCACTGTGCGGTGTCCTGGGTTTCGCCGTGTGCGGTGTCCCGCCTTTTGCCGTGTGCGGTGTCCCGGTTTCGCCGTGTGCGGTGTCCCGGGTTTCACTGTGCGGTGTCCCGGGTTTCACTGTGCGGTGTCCTGGGTTTCGCCGTGTGCCGTGTCCCGGGTTTCGCCGTGTGCAGTGTCCCGGGTTTCGCCGTGTGCGGTGACCCGGGTTTCACCGTGCGCGGTGTCCCGGGTTTCACCGTGTGCGGTGTCCCGCGTTTTGCCGTGTGCGGTGTCCCGGTTTCGCCGTGTGCAGTGTCCCGGGTTTCGCCGTGTGCGGTGTCCCGGGTTTCGCCGTGTGCGGTGTCACGGGTTTCGCCGTGTGCGGTGTCCCGGGTTTTGCCGTGTGCGGTGTACCGGGTTTCGACGTGTGCGGTGTCCCGGGTTTCCCGTGTGCGGTGTCCGGGGTTTCACCGTGTGCGGTGTCCCGGGTTTCACCATGTGCGGTGTCGCGGGTTTCACCTTGTGTGGTGTCCGGGATTTCACCGTGTGCTTTTTCCCAGGTTTTGCCGTGTGCGGTGTCCCGGGTTTCACCGTGTGCAGTGTCCTGGGTTTCGTCGTGTGCTGTCCCGGGTTTTGCCGTGTGCGGTGTCCCGAGTTTCGCCGTGTGCGGTGTCCCGGGTTTCACCGTGTGCGGTGTCCCGAGTTTCGCCGTGTGCGGTGTCCCGGGTTTCACCGTGTGTGGTGTCGCGGATTTCGTCGTGTGCGGTGTCCCGGGTTTCACCGTGTGCGGTGTCCCGGGTTTCACCGTGTGCGGTGTCCCGGGATTCGCTGTGTGCGGTGTCCCGGGTTTCACCGTGTGCCGTGTCTCTGGGTTTCGCCGTGTGCGGTGTCCCGGGTTTCACCGTGTGTGGTGTCCTGGGTTTCACCGTGTGCGGTGTCCTGGGTTTCACCGTGTGCGGTGTCCCGGGTTTCGCCGTGTGCGGTGTCCCGGGTTTCTCCGTGTGCGGTGTCCCGGGTTTCGCCGTGCGCGGTGTCCTGGGTTTCACCGTGTGCGGTGTCCCGGGTTTCACCGTGTGCGGTGTCCCGGGATTCGCTGTGTGCAGTGTCCCGGGTTTCACCATGTGCCGTGTCCCAGGTTTCGTCGTGTGCGGTGTCCCGGGTTTCACCGTGTGCTATTTCCCAGGTTTCACCGTGGGCGGTGTCCGGGTTTTCACCGTGCGCGGTGTGTCGGGTTTCACCGTGCGCGGTGTCCCGGGTATCGCTGTGCGCGGTGTCCCGGGTTTCGCCGTGTGCGGTGTCCTGGGTTTCACCGTGTGCGGTGTCCCGGGTTTCACCATGTGCGGTGTCCCGAGTTTCGCCGGGTGCGGTGTCCCGGGTTTCGCCGTGCGCGGTGTCCTGGGTTTCACCGTGCGCGGTGTCCTGGGTTTCACCGTGTGCAGTGTCCCGGGTTTCGCCGTGTGCGGTGTCCTGGGTTTCACCATGTGCGGTGTCCCGGGTTTCACCGTGCGCGGTGACCCGAGTTTCGTCATGTGCAGTGTCCCGGGTTTCACCGTGCGCGTTGTCCCGGGTTTCGCCGTGTACGGTGTCCCGGGTTTCACCGTGTGCGGTGTCCCGGGTTTCACTGTGCGGTGTCCCGGGATTCACTGTGCGGTGTCCCGGGTTTCACCATGTGCGGTGTCCCGAGTTTCGCCGTGTGCGGTGTCCCGGGTTTCGCCGTGCGCGGTGTCCTGGGTTTCACCGTGCGCGGTGTCCTGGGTTTCACCGTGTGCAGTGTCCCGGGTTTCGCCGTGTGCGGTGTCCTGGGTTTCACCGTGTGCGGTGTCCCGGGTTTCACCGTGCGCGGTGACCCGAGTTTCGTCATGTGCAGTGTCCCGGGTTTCACCGTGCGCGTTGTCCCGGGTTTCGCCGTGTGCGGTGTCCCGGGTTTCACCGTGTGCGGTGTCCCGGGTTTCACTGTGCGGTGTCCCGGGATTCACTGTGCGGTGTCCTGGGTTTCGCCGTGTGCCGTCTCCTGGGTTTCGGCGTGTGCGGTGTCCCGGGTTTCACCGTGCGCGGTGTCCCGGGTTTCGCCGTGTGCGGTGTCCCGCGTTTTGCCGTGTGCGGTGTCCCAGTTTCGCCGTGTGCGGTGTCCCGGGTTTCGCCGTTTGCGGTGTCCCGGGTTTCGCCGTGTGCGGTGTCCCGGGTTTCGCCGTGTGCGGTGTACCGGGTTTCGACGTGTGCGGTGCCCGGGGTTTCACCGTGTGCGGTGTCCCGTGTTTCACCGTGTGCGGTGTCCCGGGTTTCACCTTGTGCGGTGTCCCGGGTTTCACCTTGTGCGGTGTCCGGGATTTCACCATGTGCTTTTTCCCAGGTTTCGCCGTGTGCGGTGTCCCGGGTTTTACTGTGTGCGGTGTCCTGGGTTTCGCCGTGTGCTGTCCCGGGTTTCGCCGTGTGCGGTGTCCCAGGTTTCACCGTGTGCGGTGTCCCGGGTTTCGTCGTGTGCGGTGTCCCGGGTTTCACCGTGTGCGGTGTCCTGGGTTTCGCCGTGTGCTGTCCCGGGTTTCGCCGTGTGCGGTGTCCCGAGTTTCGCCGTGTGCGGTGTCCCGGGTTTCACCGTGTGCGGTGTCCCGAGTTTCGCCGTGTGCGGTGTCCCGGGTTTCGCCGTGTGCGGTGTCCCGGGTTTCGCCGTGTGCGGTGTCCCGGGTTTCGCCGTGTGCGGTGTCCCGGGTTTCGCCGTGTGCGGTGTCCCGGGTTTCGCCGTGTGCGGTGTCCCGGGTTTCGCCGTGCGCGGTGTCCTGGGTTTCACCGTGTGCGGTGTCCCGGGTTTCACCGTGTGTGGTGTCCTGGGTTTCACTGTGTGCGGTGTCCCGGGTTTCGCTGTGTGCGGTGTCCCGGGTTTCGCCGTGAGCTGTCCTGGGTTTCACCGTGCATGGTGTCCCGGGTTTCACCGTGTGCGGTGCCCCGGGTTTCGCCGTGCACGTTGTCCCGGGTTTCGCCGTGTGCGGTGTCCCGGGTTTCACAGTGTGCGGTGTCCCGGGTTTCGCCGTGTGCTGTCCCGGGTTTCGTCGTGTGCTGTCCCGGGTTTCACCGTGTGCGGTGTCCCGGGTTTCACCATGTGCGGTGTCCCGGGTTTCACCGTGTGCGGTGTCCCGGGTTTCACCGTGTGCGGTGTCCCGGGTTTCACTGTGCGTGTCCCGGGTTTCACTGTGCAGTGTCCTGGGTTTCGCCGTGTGCGGTGTCCCGCCTTTTGCCATGTGCGGTGTCCCGGTTTTGCCGTGTGCGGTGTCCCGGGTTTCACTGTGCGGTGTCCCGGGTTTCACTGTGCGGTGTCCTGGGTTTCGCCGTGTGCCGTGTCCCGGGTTTCGCCGTGTGCAGTGTCCCGGGTTTCGCCATGTGCGGTGACCCGGGTTTCACCGTGCGCGGTGTCCCGGGTTTCACCGTGTGCGGTGTCCCGCGTTTTGCCGTGTGCAGTGTCCCGGTTTCGCCGTGTGCGGTGTCCCGGGTTTCGCCGTGTGTGGTGTCCCGGGTTTCGCCGTGTGCGGTGTCACGGGTTTCGCCGTGTGCGGTGTCCCGGGTTTCGCCGTGTGTGGTGTACCGGGTTTCGACGTGTGCGGTGTCCCGGGTTTCCCGTGTGCGGTTTCTGGGGTTTCACCGTGTGCGGTGTCCCGGGTTTCACCGTGTGCGGTGTCCCGGGTTTCACCTTGTGCGGTGTCCGGGATTTCACCGTGTGCTTTTTGCCGGGTTTTGCCGTGTGCGGTGTCCCGGGTTTCACCGTGTGCGGTGTCCTGGGTTTCGTCGTGTGCTGTCCCGGGTTTCCCCGTGTGCGGTGTCCCGGGTTTCGCCGTGTGCGGTGTCGCGGGTTTCACCATGTGCGGCGTCCCGAGTTTCGCCGTGTGCGGTGTCCCGGGTTTCACCGTGTGCGGTGTCGCGGATTTCGTCGTGTGCGGTGTCCCGGGTTTCACCGTGTGTGGTGTCCCGGGTTTCACCGTGTGCGGTGTCCCGGGATTCGCTGTGTGCGGTGTCCCGGGTTTCACCGTGTGCCGTGTCTCTGGGTTTCGCCGTGTGCGGTGTCCCGGGTTTCGCCGTGTGTGGTGTCCTGGGTTTCACCGTGTGCAGTGTCCTGGGTTTCACCGTGTGCGGTGTCCCGGGTTTCGCCGTGTGCGGTGTCCCGGGTTTCTCCGTGTGCGGTGTCCCGGGTTTCGCCGTGCGCGGTGTCCTGGGTTTCACCGTGTGCGGTGTCCCGGGTTTCACCGTGTGCGGTGTCCCGGGATTCGCTGTGTGCAGTGTCCCGGGTTTCACCATGTGCCGTGTCCCAGGTTTCGTCGTGTGCGGTGTCCCGGGTTTCACCGTGTGCTATTTCCCAGGTTTCACCGTGGGCGGTGTCCGGGTTTTCACCGTGCGCGGTGTGTCGGGTTTCACCGTGCGCGGTGTCCCGGGTATCGCTGTGCGCGGTGTCCCGGGTTTCGCCGTGTGCGGTGTCCTGGGTTTCACCATGTGCGGTGTCCCGGGTTTCACCATGTGCGGTGTCCCGAGTTTCGCCGTGTGCGGTGTCCCGGGTTTCGCCGTGCGCGGTGTCCTGGGTTTCACCGTGCGCGGTGTCCTGGGTTTCACCGTGTGCAGTGTCCCGGGTTTCGCCGTGTGCGGTGTCCTGGGTTTCACCGTGTGCGGTGTCCCGGGTTTCACCGTGCGCGGTGACCCGAGTTTCGTCATGTGCAGTGTCCCGGGTTTCACCGTGCGCGTTGTCCCGGGTTTCGCCGTGTGCGGTGTCCCGGGTTTCACCGTGTGCGGTGTCCCGGGTTTCACTGTGCGGTGTCCCGGGATTCACTGTGCGGTGTCCCGGGTTTCACCATGTGCGGTGTCCCGAGTTACGCCGTGTGCGGTGTCCCGGGTTTCGCCGTGCGCGGTGTCCTGGGTTTCACCGTGCGCGGTGTCCTGGGTTTCACCGTGTGCAGTGTCCCGGGTTTCGCCGTGTGCGGTGTCCTGGGTTTCACCGTGTGCGGTGTCCCGGGTTTCACCGTGCGCGGTGACCCGAGTTTCGTCATGTGCAGTGTCCCGGGTTTCGCCGTGTGCGGTGTCCTGGGTTTCACCGTGTGCGGTGTCCCGGGTTTCACCGTGCGCGGTGACCCGAGTTTCGTCATGTGCAGTGTCCCGGGTTTCGCCGTGTGCGGTGTCCCGGGTTTCACCGTGTGCGGTGTCCCGGGTTTCACTGTGCGGTGTCCCGGGATTCACTGTGCGGTGTCCTGGGTTTCGCCGTGTGCCGTCTCCTGGGTTTCGGCGTGTGCGGTGTCCCGGGTTTCACCGTGCGCGGTGTCCCGGGTTTCGCCGTGTGCGGTGTCCCGCGTTTTGCCGTGTGCGGTGTCCCAGTTTCGCCGTGTGCGGTGTCCCGGGTTTCGCCGTTTGCGGTGTCCCGGGTTTCGCCGTGTGCGGTGTCCCGGGTTTCGCCGTGTGCGGTGTACCGGGTTTCGACGTGTGCGGTGTCCCGGGTTTCCCGAGTGCGGTGCCCGGGGTTTCACCGTGTGCGGTGTCCCGTGTTTCACCGTGTGCGGTGTCCCGGGTTTCACCTTGTGCGGTGTCCCGGGTTTCACCTTGTGCGGTGTCCGGGATTTCACCGTGTGCTTTTTCCCAGGTTTCGCCGTGTGCGGTGTCCCGGGTTTTACTGTGTGCGGTGTCCTGGGTTTCGCCGTGTGCTGTCCCGGGTTTCGCCGTGTGCGGTGTCCCAGGTTTCACCGTGTGCGGTGTCCCGGGTTTCGTCGTGTGCGCTGTCCCGGGTTTCACCGTGTGCGGTGTCCTGGGTTTCGCCGTGTGCTGTCCCGGGTTTCGCCGTGTGCGGTGTCCCGAGTTTCACCGTGTGCGGTGTCCCGAGTTTCGCCGTGTGCGGTGTCCCGGGTTTCACCGTGTGCGGTGTCCCGGGTTTCGCTGTGTGCGGTGTCCTGGGTTTCGCCGTGTGCGGTGTCCCGGGTTTTGCCTTGTGCGGTGTCCCGGGTTTCGCCGTGTGCGGTGTCCCGGGTTTCGCCGTGTGCGGTGTCCTGGGTTTCACCGTGTGCGGTGTCCCGGGTTTCACCGTGTGCGGTGTCCTGGGTTTCACAGTGTGCGGTGTCCCGGGTTTCGCCGTGTGCGGTGTCCCGGGTTTCGCCGTGTGCTGTCCTGGGTTTCACCGTGCGCGGTGTCCCAGGTTTCACCGTGTGCGGTGTCCCGGGTTTCGCCGTGCACGTTGTCCCGGGTTTCGCCGTGTGCGGTGTCCCGGGTTTCACAGCGTGCGGTGTCCCGGGTTTCGCCGTGTGCTGTCCCGGGTTTTGTCGTGTGCTGTCCCGGGTTTCACCGTGTGCGGTGTCCCGGGTTTCACCGTGTGCGGTGTCCCGGGTTTCACTGTGCGGTGTCCTGGGTTTCACTGTGCGGTGTCCTGGGTTTCGCCGTGTGCCGTGTCCCGGGTTTCGCCGTGTGCAGTGTCCCGGGTTTCGCCGTGTGCAGTGTCCCGCGTTTCGCCGTGTGCAGTGTCCCGCGTTTCGCCGTGTGCGGCGTCCCGGGTTTCGCCGTGTGCGGTGTCCCGGGTTTCACCGTGTGCGGTGTCCCGGGTTTCGCCGTGTGCGGTGTCCCGGGTTTCGCCGTGTGCGGTGTCCCGGGTTTCGCCGTGTGCGGTGTCCCGGGTTTCACCTTGTGCGGTGTCCCGGGTTTCACCTTGTGCGGTGTCCGGGATTTCACCGTGTGCTTTTTCCCAGGTTTCGCCGTGTGCGGTGTCCCGGGTTTTACCGTGTGCGGTGTCCTGGGTTTCGCCGTGTGCTGTCCCGGGTTTCGCCGTGTGCGGTGTCCCAGGTTTCACCGTGTGCGGTGTCCCGGGTTTCGTCGTGTGCGGTGTCCCGGGTTTCACCGTGTGCGGTGTCCTGGGTTTCGCCGTGTGCTGTCCCGGGTTTCGCCATGTGCGGTGTCCCGAGTTTCGCCGTGTGCGGTGTCCCGGGTTTCACCGTGTGCGGTGTCCCGAGTTTCGCCGTGTGCGGTGTCCCGGGTTTCACCGTGTGCGGTGTCCCGGGTTTCACCTTGTGCGGTGTCCCGGGTTTCACCTTGTGCGGTGTCCGGGATTTCACCGTGTGCTTTTTCCCAGGTTTCGCCGTGTGCGGTGTCCCGGGTTTTACCGTGTGCGGTGTCCTGGGTTTCGCCGTGTGCTGTCCCGGGTTTCGCCGTGTGCGGTGTCCCAGGTTTCACCGTGTGCGGTGTCCCGGGTTTCGTCGTGTGCGGTGTCCCGGGTTTCACCGTGTGCGGTGTCCTGGGTTTCGCCGTGTGCTGTCCCGGGTTTCGCCGTGTGCGGTGTCCCGAGTTTCGCCGTGTGCGGTGTCCCGGGTTTCACCGTGTGCGGTGTCCCGAGTTTCGCCGTGTGCGGTGTCCCGGGTTTCGCCGTGTGCGGTGTCCCGGGTTTCGCCGTGTGCGGTGTCCTGGGTTTCGCCGTGTGCGGTGTCCCGGGTTTCGCCGTGTGCGGTGTCCCGGGTTTCGCCGTGTGCGGTGTCCCGGGTTTCGCCGTGTGCGGTGTCCCGGGTTTCGCCGTGCGCGGTGTCCCGGGTTTCACAGTGTGCGGTGTCCCGGGTTTCGCTGTGTGCGGTGTCCCGGGTTTCGCCGTGAGCTGTCCTGGGTTTCACCGTGCGCGGTGTCCCGGGTTTCACCGTGTGCGGTGCCCCGGGTTTCGCCGAGTGCGGTGTCCCGGGTTTCGCCGTGTGCGGTGTCCCGGGTTTCGCCGTGCGCGGTGTCCTGGGTTTCACCGTGTGCGGTGTCCCGGGTTTCACCGTGTGCGGTGTCCCGAGTTTCGCCGTGTGCGGTGTCCCGGGTTTCGCCGTGTGCGGTGTCCCGGGTTTCGCCGTGTGCGGTGTCCTGGGTTTCGCCGTGTGCAGTGTCCCGGGTTTCGCCGTGTGCGGTGACCCGGGTTTCACCGTGCGCGGTGTCCCGGGTTTCACCGTGTGCGGTGTCCCGCGTTTTGCCGTGTGCGGTGTCCCGGTTTCGCCGTGTGCGGTGACCCGGGTTTCACCGTGCGCGGTGTCCCGGGTTTCACCGTGTGCGGTGTCCCGCGTTTTGCCGTGTGCGGTGTCCCGGTTTCGCCGTGTGCGGTGTCCCGGGTTTCGCCGTGTGTGGTGTCCCGGGTTTCGCCGTGTGCGGTGTCACGGGTTTCGCCGTGTGCGGTGTCCCGGGTTTCGCCGTGTGTGGTGTACCGGGTTTCGACGTGTGCGGTGTCCCGGGTTTCCCGTGTGCGGTGTCTGGGGTTTCACCGTGTGCGGTGTCCCGGGTTTCACCGTGTGCGGTGTCCCGGGTTTCACCTTGTGCGGTGTCCGGGATTTCACCGTGTTCTTTTTCCTGGGTTTTGCCGTGTGTGGTGTCCCGGGTTTCACCGTGTGCGGTGTCCTGGGTTTCGTCGTGTGCTGTCCCGGGTTTCGCCGTGTGCGGTGTCCCGAGTTTCGCCGTGTGCGGTGTCGCGGGTTTCACCATGTGCGGCGTCCCGAGTTTCGCCGTGTGCGGTGTCCCGGGTTTCACCGTGTGCGGTGTCGCGGATTTCGTCGTGTGCGGTGTCCCGGGTTTCACCGTGTGTGGTGTCCCGTGTTTCACCGTGTGCGGTGTCCCGGGATTCGCTGTGTGCGGTGTCCCGGGTTTCACCGTGTGCCGTGTCTCTGGGTTTCGCCGTGTGCGGTGTCCCGGGTTTCGCCGTGTGTGGTGTCCTGGGTTTCACCGTGTGCGGTGTCCTGGGTTTCACCGTGTGCGGTGTCCCGGGTTTCGCCGTGTGCGGTGTCCCGGGTTTATCCGTGCGCGGTGTCCCGGGTTTCGCCGTGCGCGGTGTCCTGGGTTTCACCGTGTGCGGTGTCCCGGGTTTCACCGTGTGCGGTGTCCCGGGATTCGCTGTGTGCAGTGTCCCGGGTTTCACCGTGTGCCGTGTCCCAGGTTTCACCGTGTGCGGTGTCCCGGGTTTCACCGTGTGCGGTGTCCCGGGTTTCACTGTGCGGTGTCCTGGGTTTCACTGTGCGGTGTCCTGGGTTTCGCCGTGTGCCGTGTCCCGGGTTTTGCCGTGTGCAGTGTCCCGGGTTTCGCCGTGTGCAGTGTCCCGCGTTTCGCCGTGTGCGGCGTCCCGGGTTTCGCCGTGTGCGGTGTCCCGGGTTTCACCGTGTGCGGTGTCCCGGGTTTCGCCGTGTGCGGTGTCCCGGGTTTCGCCGTGTGCGGTGTCCCGGGTTTCGCCGTGTGCGGTGTCCCGGGTTTCACCTTGTGCGGTGTCCCGGGTTTCACCTTGTGCGGTGTCCGGGATTTCACCGTGTGCTTTTTCCCAGGTTTCGCCGTGTGCGGTGTCCCGGGTTTTACCGTGTGCGGTGTCCTGGGTTTCGCCGTGTGCTGTCCCGGGTTTCGCCGTGTGCGGTGTCCCAGGTTTCACCGTGTGCGGTGTCCCGGGTTTCGTCGTGTGCGGTGTCCCGGGTTTCACCGTGTGCGGTGTCCTGGGTTTCGCCGTGTGCTGTCCCGGGTTTCGCCATGTGCGGTGTCCCGAGTTTCGCCGTGTGCGGTGTCCCGGGTTTCACCGTGTGCGGTGTCCCGAGTTTCGCCGTGTGCGGTGTCCCGGGTTTCACCGTGTGCGGTGTCCCGGGTTTCACCTTGTGCGGTGTCCCGGGTTTCACCTTGTGCGGTGTCCGGGATTTCACCGTGTGCTTTTTCCCAGGTTTCGCCGTGTGCGGTGTCCCGGGTTTTACCGTGTGCGGTGTCCTGGGTTTCGCCGTGTGCTGTCCCGGGTTTCGCCGTGTGCGGTGTCCCAGGTTTCACCGTGTGCGGTGTCCCGGGTTTCGTCGTGTGCGGTGTCCCGGGTTTCACCGTGTGCGGTGTCCTGGGTTTCGCCGTGTGCTGTCCCGGGTTTCGCCGTGTGCGGTGTCCCGAGTTTCGCCGTGTGCGGTGTCCCGGGTTTCACCGTGTGCGGTGTCCCGAGTTTCGCCGTGTGCGGTGTCCCGGGTTTCGCCGTGTGCGGTGTCCCGGGTTTCGCCGTGTGCGGTGTCCTGGGTTTCGCCGTGTGCGGTGTCCCGGGTTTCGCCGTGTGCGGTGTCCCGGGTTTCGCCGTGTGCGGTGTCCCGGGTTTCGCCGTGTGCGGTGTCCCGGGTTTCGCCGTGCGCGGTGTCCCGGGTTTCACAGTGTGCGGTGTCCCGGGTTTCGCTGTGTGCGGTGTCCCGGGTTTCGCCGTGAGCTGTCCTGGGTTTCACCGTGCGCGGTGTCCCGGGTTTCACCGTGTGCGGTGCCCCGGGTTTCGCCGAGTGCGGTGTCCCGGGTTTCGCCGTGTGCGGTGTCCCGGGTTTCGCCGTGCGCGGTGTCCTGGGTTTCACCGTGTGCGGTGTCCCGGGTTTCACCGTGTGCGGTGTCCCGAGTTTCGCCGTGTGCGGTGTCCCGGGTTTCGCCGTGTGCGGTGTCCCGGGTTTCGCCGTGTGCGGTGTCCTGGGTTTCGCCGTGTGCAGTGTCCCGGGTTTCGCCGTGTGCGGTGACCCGGGTTTCACCGTGCGCGGTGTCCCGGGTTTCACCGTGTGCGGTGTCCCGCGTTTTGCCGTGTGCGGTGTCCCGGTTTCGCCGTGTGCGGTGACCCGGGTTTCACCGTGCGCGGTGTCCCGGGTTTCACCGTGTGCGGTGTCCCGCGTTTTGCCGTGTGCGGTGTCCCGGTTTCGCCGTGTGCGGTGTCCCGGGTTTCGCCGTGTGTGGTGTCCCGGGTTTCACCGTGTGCGGTGTCACGGGTTTCGCCGTGTGCGGTGTCCCGGGTTTCGCCGTGTGTGGTGTACCGGGTTTCGACGTGTGCGGTGTCCCGGGTTTCCCGTGTGCGGTGTCTGGGGTTTCACCGTGTGCGGTGTCCCGGGTTTCACCGTGTGCGGTGTCCCGGGTTTCACCTTGTGCGGTGTCCGGGATTTCACCGTGTTCTTTTTCCTGGGTTTTGCCGTGTGTGGTGTCCCGGGTTTCACCGTGTGCGGTGTCCTGGGTTTCGTCGTGTGCTGTCCCGGGTTTCGCCGTGTGCGGTGTCCCGAGTTTCGCCGTGTGCGGTGTCGCGGGTTTCACCATGTGCGGCGTCCCGAGTTTCGCCGTGTGCGGTGTCCCGGGTTTCACCGTGTGCGGTGTCGCGGATTTCGTCGTGTGCGGTGTCCCGGGTTTCACCGTGTGTGGTGTCCCGTGTTTCACCGTGTGCGGTGTCCCGGGATTCGCTGTGTGCGGTGTCCCGGGTTTCACCGTGTGCCGTGTCTCTGGGTTTCGCCGTGTGCGGTGTCCCGGGTTTCGCCGTGTGTGGTGTCCTGGGTTTCACCGTGTGCGGTGTCCTGGGTTTCACCGTGTGCGGTGTCCCGGGTTTCGCCGTGTGCGGTGTCCCGGGTTTATCCGTGCGCGGTGTCCCGGGTTTCGCCGTGCGCGGTGTCCTGGGTTTCACCGTGTGCGGTGTCCCGGGTTTCACCGTGTGCGGTGTCCCGGGATTCGCTGTGTGCAGTGTCCCGGGTTTCACCGTGTGCCGTGTCCCAGGTTTCGCCGTGTGCGGTGTCCCGGGTTTCGCCGTGTGTGGTGTCCCAGGTTTCGCCGTGTGCGGTGTACCGGGTTTCGACGTGTGCGGTGTCCCGGGTTGCCCGTGTGCGGTGTCCCGGGTTTCACCGTGTGCGGTGTCCCGGGTTTCACCTTGTGCGGTGTCCCGGGTTTCACCTTGTGCGGTGACCGGGATTTCACCGTGTGCTTTTTTCCCGGGTTTTGCCGTGTGCGGTGTCCCGGGTTTCACCGTGTGCGGTGTCCTGGGTTTCGCCGTGTGCTGTCCCGGGTTTCGCCATGTGCGGTGTCCCGAGTTTCGCCATGTGCGGTGTCCCGAGTTTCGCCGTGTGCGGTGTCCCGGGTTTCACCATGTGCGGTGTCCCGAGTTTCGCCGTGTGCGGTGTCCCGGGTTTCACCGTGTGCGGTGTCCCGGGTTTCGCCATGTGCGGTGTCCCGGCTTTCACCGTGTGCGGTGTCCCGGGTTTCACCGTGTGCTGTGTCCCGGGTTTCGCCGTGTGCGGTGTCCCGGGTTTCACCGTGTGCTTTTTCCCAGGTTTCACCGTGGGCGGTGTCCCGGGTTTCGCCGTGTGCGGTGTCCTTGGTTTCGCCGTGTGCGGTGTCCTGGGTTTCACCGTGTGCGGTGTCCCGGGTTTCACCGTGTGCGGTGTCCTGGGTTTCACCGAGTGTGGTTTCCCGGGTTTCGCTGTATGCGGTGTGCCGGGTTTCGCCGTGTGTGGTGTCCCGGGTTTCGCCGTGTGCGGTGTCACGGGTTTCGCCGTGTGCGGTGTCCCGGGTTTCGCCGTGTGTGGTGTACCGGGTTTCGACGTGTGCGGTGTCCCGGGTTTCCCGTGTGCGGTGTCTGGGGTTTCACCGTGTGCGGTGTCCCGGGTTTCACCGTGTGCGGTGTCCCGGGTTTCACCTTGTGCGGTGTCCGGGATTTCACCGTGTTCTTTTTCCTGGGTTTTGCCGTGTGTGGTGTCCCGGGTTTCACCGTGTGCGGTGTCCTGGGTTTCGTCGTGTGCTGTCCCGGGTTTCGCCGTGTGCGGTGTCCCGAGTTTCGCCGTGTGCGGTGTCGCGGGTTTCACCATGTGCGGCGTCCCGAGTTTCGCCGTGTGCGGTGTCCCGGGTTTCACCGTGTGCGGTGTCGCGGATTTCGTCGTGTGCGGTGTCCCGGGTTTCACCGTGTGTGGTGTCCCGTGTTTCACCGTGTGCGGTGTCCCGGGATTCGCTGTGTGCGGTGTCCCGGGTTTCACCGTGTGCCGTGTCTCTGGGTTTCGCCGTGTGCGGTGTCCCGGGTTTCGCCGTGTGTGGTGTCCTGGGTTTCACCGTGTGCGGTGTCCTGGGTTTCACCGTGTGCGGTGTCCCGGGTTTCGCCGTGTGCGGTGTCCCGGGTTTATCCGTGCGCGGTGTCCCGGGTTTCGCCGTGCGCGGTGTCCTGGGTTTCACCGTGTGCGGTGTCCCGGGTTTCACCGTGTGCGGTGTCCCGGGATTCGCTGTGTGCAGTGTCCCGGGTTTCACCGTGTGCCGTGTCCCAGGTTTCGCCGTGTGCGGTGTCCCGGGTTTCGCCGTGTGTGGTGTCCCAGGTTTCGCCGTGTGCGGTGTACCGGGTTTCGACGTGTGCGGTGTCCCGGGTTGCCCGTGTGCGGTGTCCCGGGTTTCACCGTGTGCGGTGTCCCGGGTTTCACCTTGTGCGGTGTCCCGGGTTTCACCTTGTGCGGTGACCGGGATTTCACCGTGTGCTTTTTCCCGGGTTTTGCCGTGTGCGGTGTCCCGGGTTTCACCGTGTGCGGTGTCCTGGGTTTCGCCGTGTGCTGTCCCGGGTTTCGCCATGTGCGGTGTCCCGAGTTTCGCCATGTGCGGTGTCCCGAGTTTCGCCGTGTGCGGTGTCCCGGGTTTCACCATGTGCGGTGTCCCGAGTTTCGCCGTGTGCGGTGTCCCGGGTTTCACCGTGTGCGGTGTCCCGGGTTTCGCCATGTGCGGTGTCCCGGCTTTCACCGTGTGCGGTGTCCCGGGTTTCACCGTGTGCTGTGTCCCGGGTTTCGCCGTGTGCGGTGTCCCGGGTTTCACCGTGTGCTTTTTCCCAGGTTTCACCGTGGGCGGTGTCCCGGGTTTCGCCGTGTGCGGTGTCCTTGGTTTCGCCGTGTGCGGTGTCCTGGGTTTCACCGTGTGCGGTGTCCCGGGTTTCACCGTGTGCGGTGTCCTGGGTTTCACCGAGTGTGGTTTCCCGGGTTTCGCTGTATGCGGTGTGCCGGGTTTCGCTGTGTGCGGTGTCCCGGGTTTCGCCGTGTGCGGTGTCCCGGGTTTCGCCGTGTGCGGTGTCCCGGGTTTCGCCGTGTGCGGTGACCCGGGTTTCACCGTGCGCGGTGTCCCGGGTTTCACCGTGTGCGGTGTCCCGCGTTTTGCCGTGTGCGGTGTCCCGGTTTCGCCGTGTGCGGTGTCCCGGGTTTCGCCGTGTGTGGTGTCCCGGGTTTCGCCGTGTGCGGTGTCACGGGTTTCGCCGTGTGCGGTGTCCCGGGTTTCGCCGTGTGTGGTGTACCGGGTTTCGACGTGTGCGGTGTCCCGGGTTTCCCGTGTGCGGTGTCTGGGGTTTCACCGTGTGCGGTGTCCCGGGTTTCACCGTGTGCGGTGTCCCGGGTTTCACCTTGTGCGGTGTCCGGGATTTCACCGTGTTCTTTTTCCCGGGTTTTGCCGTGTGCGGTGTCCCGGGTTTCACCGTGTGCGGTGTCCTGGGTTTTGTCGTGTGCTGTCCCGGGTTTCGCCGCGTGCGGTGTCCCGAGTTTCGCCGTGTGCGGTGTCGCGGGTTTCACCATGTGCGGCGTCCCGAGTTTCGCCGTGTGCGGTGTCCCGGGTTTCACCGTGTGCGGTGTCCCGGGTTTCACCGTGTGCGGTGTCCCGGAATTCGCTGTGTGCGGTGTCCCGGGTTTCACCGTGTGCCGTGTCTCTGGGTTTCGCCGTGTGCGGTGTCCCGGGTTTCGCCGTGTGTGGTGTCCTGGGTTTCACCGTGTGCAGTGTCCTGGGTTTCACCGTGTGCGGTGTCCCGGGTTTCGCCGTGTGCGGTGTCCCGGGTTTATCTGTGCGCGGTGTCCCGGGTTTCGCCGTGCGCGGTGTCCTGGGTTTCACCGTGTGCGGTGTCCCGGGTTTCGCCGTGTGCGGTGTCCCGGGTTTCGCCGTGTGCTTTTTCCCAGGTTTCACCGTGGGCGGTGTCCCGGGTTTCGCCGTGTGCGGTGTCCTGGGTTTCGCCGTGTGCGGTGTCCTGGGTTTCACCGTGTGCGGTGTCCCGGGTTTCACCGTGTGCGGTGTCCTGGGTTTCACCGAGTGTGGTTTCCCGGGTTTCGCTGTATGCGGTGTGCCGGGTTTCGCTGTGTGCGGTGTCCCGGGTTTCGCCGTGTGCGGTGTCCCGGGTTTCGCCGTGTGCGGTGTCCCGGGTTTCACCGTGTGCGGTGTCCCGGGTTTCACAGTGTGCGGTGTCCCGGGTTTCACTGTGTGCGGTGTCCCGGGTTTCGCCGTGTGCGGTGTCCTGGGTTTCACCGTGTGCGGTGTCCCGGGTTTCACCGTGTGCGGTGTCCTGGGTTTCACCGAGTGCGGTTTCCCGGGTTTTGCTGTATGCGGTGTGCCGGGTTTCGCTGTGTGCGGTGTCCTGGGTTTCGCCGTGTGCGGTGTCCTGGGTTTCGCCGTGTGCGGTGTCCCAGGTTTCACAGTGTGCGGTGTCCCAGGTTTCACTGTGTGTGTTTTCAATCGGAAAATTGAAACTCAGAGGACTGGGTTTTTAAACAGAAGTCCTATTTTTTCACTTTTTGTGTCTTATGATATCGTGCCATTAATTATATAAAAGTTATTGGGGGAAAAATTCAGTTGGTTGCGCCTCCCGTTAGCGCCTTAAGAGGGCGCTAATGGGGCGCAAAGCAGCTAGCGCCCGGACGCGGCGAAGTTTGCGCCGCTCGCGAAATTAACTAGACATTTTGCGGCGGCGCTAAACACTACCGCCACGATCTTCTGCGCCGGCAGATCGTGACGTCAGACGAGTGTGCAACGCCCCGGTATCGCCCCGGAGCGGATATTGAGTGGCGCCCCCTGCCTTACCGCCTGACGCTAGCAACGACAGGTTGATAGGAGCGTTCTTCTGTCATGAAGGGAAAGGGGGAGCACTATTTAAAGGTGACCGCTTCCTGCCTTTTATTGTTGGTGCCATTTTTGAACTACGCATTCTGAGAGAGAGTGAGAGAGACTTCTGGAGAGATTCAACGTTGTGTGAAGGAGTTTTGGGTACTGAGCAGCACTTTGCAGGTTCATTTTGATTTGCCATTCCTTGTATCGATTTAGAAGAGACTGTGGGGGCTGCACTCTGAGCTCTTTGCCTGGTACTCTCCATTGTTCTTTCCAGCAGATTTGATGTGCAGGTCTCTCCAGGCCGAGATTCAAGGCTGCAATGAGCAGGATGTGGATGGAAAGCAAGATCAACCATCCCCTTTAAGAACTGGCCCGTGCCATTGTGTGTGTGTTCCATTGCTGACTGACATTACATGAGCTTCGCCAGCGCTCTGAGTTAGCGCCTCACTCCTCGGCCTTTGCGCCTTAAGACAGGTGTGCAGCGCCTGATTTAGCGCTCCAATCACCTACCGGGGCGTTAAAAGTGAAGTTTCCAGTCAGTGGCGATAATTAGCGCCAGGCGCTAATCTTTGCGCCCGGACGATATTTGCGCCCCAAATGGGGCGCGACTGAATTTTTCCCCCATTATGTTTTCCAATAGATTTTCGTCATTAAAACAACCATCATAACTTAGCCATGATCCCACTCTTTATACACACCTCCATTCTACCTCCTGTTTCGTGTTGGGTTTGGCAAAAGGTGGCAACCCTCGAGGTGTCATGTATGGGCAGATTGACTACACTGGCCATATCATTGTATGAAATGCTTTTGGTTCCTATAATGGTGCCTCCAAACCTTTAACTCTGGGGGTAATGTTGAATATAGAGAACTACAAATATTCATTAAAGAATTTTACAGATGCAAAACCAAAACTGAGATTTGCCATCAGCAATTGCAGAAAGTGTCATCATGCTTGCTACTGTTGTCAGAAATCTGGCACACTTGATTTTACATGATAGTAAACTCACTTTTAATGCATTTGGCTGTTGAATTTCTTGGGGTTGATTTTTGTCTTCACCCCCTGAGAGAGCAGATCTCCCACCCCCATTATAGAACCTACATAATTTCCATTCCATATTACATCGTGGAGCGACAGATTCATACTCGCTCTATGTCCAGCTGGTAAATCAAATTCCCTTTGGAGCTGAGACAGTCAACAACAACGACAATGTGCATTTATATAGCGCCTTTAACGTAGTAAAACGTCCCAAGGTGCTTCGCAGGAGCATTCTCAAACAAAATTTGACACTAAGCCACACAAGGAGATATTGGGGCAGAAGACCAAAAGCTTGGTCAAGAAGGTAGGTTTTAAGTCCCATCAACTTAAGGTGTTCCTATACTTATCCCAAGTTATGGGAGAACAAGCCAGGTCTTGTATTTGGAATCAGCCTCCTCCAGCAGGCCTACCGGAGAGCAGAGGCACCAAAGGTAATAGTCCTCTTTTCTCCACAAGAAGAAATTTTCAATTGAACTGACACGCAGGTCAGGGACAAGAGTCAACCGGCCCAGTGTGTCAAATGCACTTGTATCATGGTATAAGCATGCTGATGCGCTGAACTTACTCAGCACCTTTACTGGGCCAACTATGGAGTTTCCCGTATCAGCAGCAGCAGTGCGGGAGAACAGTAACAACACTGGGCTAGATTTTGCTGCAGCAGCACATCTAATGGTGTTAGTTAGACTTGCCCTTGCACATTTAGGTTTTAACATTTTTTACGTGGCAAGTTGCTGAAAGTGCGGGTTGATCACATCGCAGTGAGGGAAGCAGGGCACCTGGGACCTGAGTGACCAGGGCAAGCAACTGTGTATCTCCTTAACCAATCGGATTGAAGGATTGAGAAATAAACAGCGCAGAGAAATAAACTGTGGCAGTAGGTCAGAGGCTGGGTATTCTGCGGTGAGTGTCTCACCTCCTGACTCCCCAAAGCCTTTCCACCATCTACAAGGCACAAGTAAGGAGTGTGATGGAATACTCTCCACTTACCTGGATGATTGCAGCTCCAACAACACTCAAGAAGCTCAACACCATCCAGGACAAAGCAGCCCGCTTGATTGTCACCCCATCCACCACCTTAAACATCCACTCCCTCCACCACCGGCGTACCGTGGCTGCAGTGTGTACCATCTAGAAGATGCACTGCAGCAACTCGTCAAGGCTTCTTCGGCAGCGACCTCTTCCACCTAGAAGGACAAGGGCAGCAGACGCATGGGAACACCATCAACTCCAAGTTCCCCTCCAAGTCGCACACCATCCTGACTTAGAAGTATATTGCCGATCCTTCAGCATCGTTGGGTCAAAATCCTGGAACTCCCTCCCTAACAGCACTGTGGGAGTACCTTCACCACGCAGACTGCAGCGGTTCAAGAAGGCAGCTCACCACCACCTTCTCAAGGGCAATTAGGGATGGGCAATAAATGCTGGCCTTGCCAGCGACGCCCACATCGCATAAAAACGCATGAAAAAAAGGATTGAGAAGGAAGTGTAAATTAGAGTGGGTGAATTCAATGTCACATCAAGTATAGAAAGAGAAATAGAGAGAAAATAAGATTGGAATAAGAGAGAGAGAAGAAAAGAGACAAAGGAAAAGTTAAAAAGATGTTTTAAGTTAAAATTTGACATTTAAAAAATCTCTAACAATAATTAAAACATAAGGAATGAGACTCCACACTTGTAATAGTTAATTTTCAGTGTTAGAGAGATTGATTGGCAGTAATTAACACATGTTACGTCATTAAAAGGGTACTAAGACTGAAATGACAAGACTTAACTTTCTGTGGCGAGTTTAGTTCGTATCCACCGCACAAATACAACAACTTCGCACCGTTCAATGCATTTCAGTGGTGAGGCAGGCGGCGAGATGTCGTTTTCACAAAGCTAACAGCGGAGTGGCGCATCTCAGACAGCAACTTTTAGATATTCGCGTTTAACCGCGCATCTGACCCTCGCCTGAAGTTGCTGTGCCACTTAGGCATAAATAACTGCACGCGCCATTAGCCTCTCCGTTATTTTGACAGCAACATTTTTGGCCCGCCATCCCCACTGTTAATGGGCCAAAACAGACCAGTAGGTTTATGGTTGTTGATGCTGGGTCAGGGGTCAACATCACTGATGTTATGTGAAAGTCCCTTTGATCACCATTGTGTGAGCTTTGCTGAAAGGTCTGAGGTGAGAGAGCGAGAGAGAGAGAGAAAGAGAGCCAACATCAGTGATGTTCAAAGTTTCCAGTGTGGGAGGCATCCCTTGTGAACACTGTCACACTCCTACCGTCCCCTTGTCCTAACACTTAAAAACAAACCAGTGCCAGCAACCCAAAGGAAGAGGTAGAGAAGCTGAACGCAGTGTTTGGACTCCAGAGATGGAATTTCTAAGTTTGCCTGCAGAACAACAACGATTGCACGTCAGAAGTATCCCATCAGTTATTAAGTACTTTGGGATATTTTGAGGACGGGATATTAATGCACATTCTTTCTTGTAAGGAAAACAAATTCAGGCACAGTTGATGAAACATGATAGGTCCCAAATACATTAAGTACTGATAGGGTTAAATGCACATATGCCCATATTCAGTCTTTCTGACTAAAGCTTACTTTTGCCTCATCGCTGCATTTGATGCCACATACTCAGGAAATTCCGAGAGGGGCAAGGAATAAGTGGAAAAATGAAACGATTTATACTTGCTGTCAGTTTACAGGAGATGGTCTGACAGTTCCCCTCTCACTGAAAACCAATCATTCGAATTTCTTTACTGTGCAGCACAAGAATCAAGGAATGGCAGTAACTACATGCAAATTAAATTAACTCCATCTGCCGACGCTTCTCTGAAGTGTATGCTTGTCGTGAATATTAAACTGCCAATCAGAAACATACAATCACCACGAATTTACTTCCAAATCGTTGCATTCACAAACTTTTCTAAAATTGCTCTTCACCTCACTTTCAAGTCTGCTTCACCTCACTTCTGGAGCTGCTCTCTTTACGCAGCTCAGTCCCCCAGAAGGTTGGGTTAGAACATTGGCCTGGATTTTGCGGTGGGCAATGACGGTGAACTGTCAGCGTTTGGCCATCATTACCCCTCTGAAACTGACCGCGACTTCAGGATTTAGTGCAGATAAACGTGGAAATCCTGAAGTTACACTGCACTGGAATGTCAGCCTAGCTTTAATGTGCTCAAGTCCCGTGGAGGGGGACTTGAAACCCACAACCTTCTGACTCCGTAGGCAAGTGTGCTACCAACTGAGCCACAGCTGACACTGAGTCCAGGTTAAGATGAATGCTGGAAATGTAGACTCAATGTCAACAATCTCCTTTGATATCCATATTGCTTAGAAACAAAACTGCATTACAGGATGGTGAATGGTGAAATAGAAATCAGGTTGTCCATTCAACTCCAGTCCTTTTACAAGCACATTTGGTTCACAGCCTTTGGAGATAAGAACATAAGAACATAAGAAATAGGAGCAGGAGTAGGCCAATCGGCCCCTTGAGCCTGCTCCGCCATTCAATACGATCATGGCTGATCTGATCCTAACCTCAAATCTAAAGAACACAAGAAGTAGGAGCAGGACCTGGCCACTCAGCCCCTGGGCCTGCTCTGCCACCCACAGGGCCTTGACCGATCCAAACTCAGCCTCATGTCCAATTTCCTGCCCGCTCCCCGTAACCCCTAATTCCCTTTACTTCTAGGAAACTGTCTATTTCTGTTTTAAATTTATTTAATGAAGTAGCTTCCACAGCTTCCTGGGGCAGCAAATTCCACAGACCCACTACCCTCTGAGTGAAGAAGTTTCTCCTCATCTCAGTTTTGAAAGAGCAGCCCCTTATTCTAAGATTATGCCCCCTAGTTCTAGTTTCACCCATCCTTGGGAACATCCTTACCGCATCCACCCGATCAAGCCCCTTCACAATCTTATATGTTTCAATAAGATCGCCTCTCATTCTTCTGAACTCCAATGAGTAGAGTCCCAATCTACTCAACCTCTCCTCATATGTCCACCCCCTCATCCCCGGGATTAACCGAGTGAACCTTCTTTGTACTGCCTCGAGAGCAAGTATGTCTTTTCTTAAGTATGGACACCAAAACTGTATGCAGTATTCCAGGTGCGGTCTCACCAATACCTTATATAACTGCAGCAATACCTCCCTGTTTTTATAATCTATCCCCCTAGCAATAAAAGCCAACATTCCGTTGGCCTTCTTGATCACCTGCTGCACCTGCATACTAACTTTTTGATTTTCTTGCACTAGGACCCCCAGATCCCTTTGTACTGCAGTACTTTCCAGTTTCTCGCCATTAAGATAATAACTTGCTCTCTGATTTTTCCTGCCAAAGTGCATAACCTCACATTTTCCAATATTGTATTGCATCTGCCAAATCTCCGCCCACTCACCCAGCCTGTCTATATCCCCTTGTAGGTTTTTTATGTCCTCCTCACTTTCTACTTTCCCTCCCATCTTTGTATCATCTGCAAACTTTGATATGTTACACTCGGTCCCCTCCTCCAAATCGTTAAAAGATCAGGGGAGGATAAAGACCAGAGTGGGGCAACAACAACAACTTGTATTTATATAGTGCCTTTAACGTAATAAAATATCCCAAGGCGCTGCACAGGAGTATTAACAAACAAAATTTGACACCGAGCCACATAAGGAGATATTAGGGCAGAAGACCAGAAGCTTGGTCAAAGAGGTAGGTTTTAAGGAGCGTCTTAAAGGAGGAAGGAGAGGTAGAAAGGCAGAGAGGTTTAGGGAGGGAATTCCAGAGCTTAGGGCCCAGGAGCTGAAGGCACGTTCGCCAATGGTGGAGCGATTAAAATCGGGGATGTGCAAGAGGCCAGAACTGGAGGAGCGCAGATATGAGGGTATTAGAAAAGCAAAATACTGCGGATGCTGGAAATCTGAAATAACAACAGGAAATGCTGGAAATACTCAGCAGGTCAGGCAGCATCTGTGGAGAGAGAAACAGAGTTAACGTTTCAGGTCGATGACCCTTCGTCAGAACTGGAAAAAGCTGGAGGTGGAACAGGTTTTTAAGCAAGTGTAGGAGCAGGGAAAGGGGGGAAGGGAGGAAAGAATATCCTGTGATAGGATGGAAGGCAGGAGAGATTAAGAGACATTAAGAGAGATTAAGAGATGGTGCAAGGCAAAATATTATATATTATATGAGAGTATTAGGGTTGGAGGAGGTTAGAGTTAGGGAGATAAACATTACCCTATCCGTCCATTATTCGGCTACCGTCTGACAAGCTATGCCTTTCCGGCATTTTCTGTTTTTATTGCAGGAGTGATTGGAGGAGCACAGAGATCTCAGAGGGCTGGAGGAGATGGAGGAAATGGGGAGGTCTGAGGCCATGGAGGAACTTGAAAACAAGGATGACAATTTTAAAATTCCAGTCACTACCAGAGCGGGAGCCAATGTAAGTCCAGGAGCACAGGGGTGATGGGTGAACGGGACTTGGCGCCAGTTAGGATACAGGCAGCAGAGTTTTGGATGAGCTCAAGTTTACACAGCAAGCTAAACATAGGATGTGAGCTTGGGTGTGGTAGCCGAGTGGTTGTGGTACTGGACTAGAAAACTAGAAGTCGTGAGCTCCATTCACACCGTGGCAAGTTCTGAAAATGATTTCAATAAATCTGGTAATTTGTGGCACCAGGAAAAATGATCACGAAAGCAGTTGGATTTTTGTAAAATACCAACTGGTTCACTAATGTCCTTCAGGGTAGGAAACTACCCAGTCTGACCTACATGTGAATCCAGTCCCACTCTGCATGGCTGACTCTTAATGGCCTCAGAGCAACAAGGCTTAGGCAATAAATTCTGCATGCCAGTGTTGCCCACATCCCAAGAACAATTAACAAATACTGACTCTACGTCACTATATATCTGTCTGGTTCAGATTCAATCCAGATCTCTTCTCAGCTGGAGTGGCCATTAACTAAATTTCAGGCAGAGGTCAGACTGTAAATACATTTTCCTGTACAAGTGGAGAAGGTACATTATCTGAAAGTAAACAGTCATCTCATATGATATTCATGCACATAATTGCCTATATCGGCCCATCATTGACAGTGAGATTCTATAAAAATGCATTGAGACAGATTCTAATGTCACTGAAATGGATGGTGCTGAGAGTAATTTGTGACAGTGAGAGATGCAGAGAATTGTAGTTGCTGTTTCACACAACAAATCACCGAGTGGCAGTGAGACTTGGCAGGTCTGATGACATGCGTGGGATCTTCTCACGTGCACATTTCTCAAGGCTCACGTCAGTTGACTAAAATAAACCCGTCACGCTGCACAGGATGTGCCTTCAGGGCTACAACGTGCGGGTGAAATAATGAGTGAGATTCTCCCACCACCCGCCCCCCCCCCCCTCCCCCCGCCCCGCCCCTTCAACTTCTGGCTATGAGAAAGCACAATCGAGAATCAAGGCTGTTCTCCCTAAATGGCATCCCATCTGCCACCCTCTATAAACTTGAGTTCATCCAAAACACTGCTGCCCGTATCCTAACTGGCACCAAGTCCCGTTCACCCATCACGCCACTGTTTGCTGACCTACATTGGCTCCCGGTCCACCAACAACTCAATTTTAAAATTGTCATCCTCATGTTCAATTCCCTCCTTGGCCTCACTCCTCCCTATCTCTGTAACCTCCTCTAGCTCTACAACCCTCCCAGAACTCTGCATTCTTCCAACTTTGGCCTCTTGTGCAACCACCACTTCATTCCCCCCACCATTGGCGGCCATGCCTTCAGCCATCATGGCCCTAAGCTCTGGAATTCCCTCCCCAAACTTTTTTGCCTCTCTATCTCTTTGACCAAGCATTTGGTCACTTGTCCTAATGTCTCCTTCTTTGGCTCAGTGTCAATTTTTTTCTGATTGTGAAGCGCCTTGGGATGATTTACTATGTTAAAGGTGCTATATAAATGCTTATTATTGTTTTTGTAGCCATCAGCTGAAAACAGAATGGGGCTTGACTCTGAAACCTCCCCCAACCCCACATATGGTAGAGCAGATCACTAACACTCGCATAGGAACATTATAAGAAGATAGAAAGACAAGTAGGCCATTCAGCCCCTTGAGCCTGTTCACTGTCTAGGTTCATAGACGAGGAATGGACAAGATACCAGAGAGTTCCAAGCTCCCATGGAACTGTACACCAGCATAAATCTCGACCTTTAAAAATGGGGGGAAAAACCTCAGAGCAGGATTACAAGAAATTGCATTCAAAATAAAAATAAACACAAAAATTAACAAAAGAACCATTCTCCCAAATTCAGCATAAACTGGGCAGAACGTGCTTTTTTTTTTAGGTCTACTGCGGCCTAACAACTCTGCTTCTAGCTCCACAACAATACTGCGGGCCGATGCTAGCCGAGGCTGCTTGACTGACAGTCAAGAATTATCCAATTGGGTAATGAAGAGTTTTTTCGCTTTCCAGGTGGTATGGGGAAGGTGGTGCACAACGAGGATGGACATATTTTGTTTAATTTATTCATTCACGGGATTTGGGCGTCACTTGCAAGGCCAACATTTATTGCCCATCCCTATCGGTGTTGGGCGACCAATGGTGGGAGTGTGGAGGCAGGGAGGTTGGAGGTTATGTGAGGAATCCTCCAGGAATACGTCCAACCAGAGCTGGCAAACCTACACCAGAGAGCAGCCTTCTACAACAAGCAGCTCATTGAGTAAATGTAAATCACAACAAAGAGCTGTAAAAGTCTGTTTCAAATTACAGGCATGACATAAACAGCCAAGGTGCGTTGGAATCATTTGATACGAAAGATGTTGAAGCGCCTTGGGATATTTTACTAAGTTAAACATGGGCAACACGGTGGCATAGTGGTTAGCACTGTTACCTCACAGCGCCAGGGACCCGGGTTCGAATCTGGCCACGGGTGACTGTCTGTGTGGAGTTTGCACATTCTCCCCGTGTCTGCGTGGGTTTCCTCCAGGTGCTCCGGTTTCCTCCCACAGTCCAAAGATGTGCGAGTTAGGTTGATTTGGCTATGATAAATTGACCCTTAGTGTTAGGGGGGATTAAATACGTGGGGTTACGGGGATAGGGTGGGATATGTGTCGGTGCAGGCTCGATGGGCCGAAATGGCCTCTATCTGCACTGTGGGGATTCTGTGATTCTGTGAAAGGGGCTATATAAATGCAAGTTGTTGTTGTTGAGAGACTTGGACCTGATATACCATGTGTAACAATCACACTGTCTTAGTATTCACCCTGTATTTAAAAGCTTGACTCCAGTAGCATAAGTTTTTTTAAGCAGTCCCTCGGAACCGAGGATGACTTGCTTCCACATTAAAAATGAGTTCTCAGGTGACTGATGAGTCCAATGTGGGACCTACAGTCTCTGTCACAGGTGGGGCAGACGGTGGTTGAAGTGGGTGGGGTGCTTGGGTTGACGTGCGCTCCTTGCGCTGTTTGCGCTTGGCTTCCGCTTGCTCCCAGCGAAGAGACTCGAGGTGTTCGGTGCCTTCCCGAATGCTTCTCCTCCACTTTGTGTGGTCTTGGGCCAGGGATTCCCAGCTGTTGGTGGGGATGTTGCACTTTTTCAAGGAGGCTTTGAGGGTGTCCTTGAAGCGTTTCCTCTGCCCACCTGGGGCTCTCTTGCCGTGTCGGAGCTCCGAGTAGAGCACTTGTTTTGGGAGTCTTGTATCGGGCATACGGACGATGTGGCCCGTCCATCGGAGCTGATCGAGAGTGGTCAAAGCTTCGATGCTGGGGATGTTGGTCTGAGCGAGAACACTGACATTGGTGCGCCTATCCTGTCAATGGATTTGCAGGATCTTGCAGAGGCAGCGTTGGTGGTACCTCTCCAGTGCTTTGAGGTGCCTGCTGTACATGGTCCATGTCTCTGAAGCATACAGGAGGGCGGGAATCACTACTGCTCTGTAGACCATGAGCTTGGTGCCGGGTTTGAGGTCCTGGTCTTCAAACACTCTCTTCTTCAGGCGACCAAAGGCTGCACTGGCACACTGAAGGCAGTGTTGGACTTCGTCATCGACGTCTGCCCTTGTTGACAGTAGGCTCCTGAGGTATGGAAAGTGGTCCACGTTGTCCAAGGCCTTTCATGGATTTTGATAATCGGGGGGCAGTGTTGTGTGGCGGGGGCAGGTTGGTAGAGGACCTTTGTCTTACGGATGTTTAGTGTAAGGCCCATGCTCTCGTACGCTTTGGTGAAGGTGTTGACGATGGTTTGGAGTTTGACCTCCGAGTGTGCGCAGACACAAGCTTCGTCTGCATACTGTAATTCGATGAGAGAGGATGGGACGACCTTGGATCTGGACTGGAGGCGACGGAGGTTGAACAGCTTCCCGTTTGTTCTGTAGATTAGCTCCACTCCAGCGGGGAGCTTACTGAGGGTGAGATGTAGCATTGCAGCAAGGAAGATCGAGAAGAGCGTTGGTGCAATGACACAGCCTTGCTTGACCCCGGTCCGTATGTGAATTGGGTCTGTGGTGGATCCATTGGTCAGGATCACGGCTTGCATGTCATCGTGAAGCAGGCGGAGGATGGTGACAAACTTTTGAGGGCAGCCGAATTTGAGGAGGACCCTCCATAATCCTTCACGGTTAACAGTGTCGAGGCCTTAGTGAGGTCAAAGAAGGCCATGTACAGCGGTTGGTGCTGTTCCCTGCATTTCTCTTGTATTTGACACGCGATGAAGATCATGTCCATTGTGCACCTTAGTGGGTGGAATCTGCATTGGGACTCTGGGAGGAGCTCTTCAGCCACTGGGTGAAGGCGATTGAGGAGGATTCTTGTGATGACTTTCCCTGTGGCAGACAGCAGGGAAACTCCTCTGTAATTAACGCAATCGGACTTGTCACCTTTCTTGAAGATGGTCATGATTAGGGCGGCTCTCCTCCTTCCAGATAAGAGAAATGAGCATAAGTTTTACTCCACTAGTGAATACATTGAAGATAACTGTATCGAACCTTGGTTAGACCACACTTAGAGTATTACGTGCAGTTCTGGTCACCATATTATAAAAAGGATATAGAGGCACTGGAGAGGGCGCAGAGTTGATTTACAAGGATAATACGAGGGTATACATATCAGGAAAGGATGAACAGGCTGGGTCTCTTTTCTCTTGAAAAAAGAAGGCTGAGGGGTGACCTAATAGAGGTCTTTAAAATTATGAAAGGTTTTGATAGAGTGGATACAGAGAGAATGTTTCCACTTGTGGGGAAGAGCATAACTAGAGGCCATCAATATAGATAGTCACCAAGAAATCCAATAGGGAATTCAGAAGAAACTTCTTTACCCAAAGAGTGGTGAGAATGTGGAACTCGCTACCACAGGGAGTGGTTGAAGCGAATAGTATAGATACATTTAAGGGGAGGCTAGACAAGCATATGAGGGAGAAGGGAATAGAGGGTTATGCTGATAGATTTAGATGAGGAAAGACATGAGGAGGTTCGAGTGGAGCATCAACGCCGGCATGGACTTGTTGGGCCGAATGGCCTGTTTCTGTGCCGTATATGCTATGTAATCCTATGTAAACTGTTCCTGGAAACTGATAGCCATCTTACAGTTCCTACTTGATCACTTCTGTCATACTAACATTGTACCATGACCAAAAGAGACAACTGTTTGTTCAGTGATCCATCCCTTCGGAAGGTTTTGTCAGTAAGAATGTAGTTAATTACATGGACATTAATAAAGCCCAAAGGTCTGATTTGTCAGAATTAGTCTTTTCTGCTTTGAGCAGCAAAGGCAGATTTTTTTCAGACAGCACACTGCAGCCACATCCATCTCCTCTCAAGCAGCAGAGAGCGACTCGCTCATTAAATGGGAACCATATATATCCAAATTATCATACAATCTCATTGCTCAAAATAAATCTGTATGTTTGCCAGTGCCTCTCGCTCTTCTTCGTTTAAATATTTTATGCTTTTAAATTGTTCAGATGAGGCAACCTGCAAGCAGACATTTGCTCAGAACTAGCCATCATACATAAAAAGTACAAATAAAGCACTGGGATTCATTTCTAGAGGAATCGAATTGAAAAGCAGGGAGGTTATGTTAAACTTGTATCGAACCTTGGTTCGACCACACTTAGAGAACAGTTCTGGTCTCCATATTACAAAAAGGATATAGAGGCACTGGAGAAGGTGCAAAATGGATTTACAAGGATGATACCGGAACTGAGAGGGCACAACTATTAGGAAAGACTGAACAGGCTGGGGCTAATTTTTAAAAAAAAGAGGTGACCTGATAGAAGTTTTTTAAAATGATGAAGGGGTTCGATAGGGTAGACGTAGAGAAGATGTTTCCACTTGTGGGGGAGTCCAAAAACTAGGGGCCATAAATAGAAGATAGTCACTCATTAATCCAATAAGGAATTCAGGAGAAACTTCTTTACCCAGAGAGTGGTGAGAATGTGGAACTCGCTGCCACATGGAGTGGTTGAGGTGATTGATTAGATGCATTTAAGGGGAAGTTAGATAAGTATGCGAGGGAGAAAGGAATAGAAGGATATGTTGATAGGGTGAGATGAAGTAAATTGGGAGGAGTCTCGTGTGGAACATCAGCACCGGTATAGACCTGTTGGGCTGAATGGCCTGTTTCTGTGTTGTAAAATTCTTTGTAATTCTATTTCCCAATATCAGGTCTACTTCAATAATATTATGAATGGGGAGCGGAACTGACTTGGTTAGCTGTCCCCATTCATGGTCCCTCCCTTTAGAACATGTACAGTTATGTGCTGATGCATTCGAATACAGCTTCTTATCATAATTTTTGTACAAAAGTTGAAAATGTCAAGCTACCATTCTAATTAATAAACATTGGTTCAATGAGCATTCAGTCTAATGTATATGAAACTCAGCTAGAATTTTACCAGAGCCTAGAATGGACTTTATTATTCATTTTTATACTTAATGACATGACACATTAAAGTTGTACGTTGCTCCCTTGTGACAATAATGGAATCAGAACATTCTTGGTAGCTTTCACCGTTGGCTTATTATCTAACCATGAGGAATAAAAATTAATCCATTTGATACTTCTTCATTTTAGCCAATTACTACGTGAGGCATTAACAACTTAAATCTGCCCTCCTCACCTGGCTCATGTTGTGACACAGTCCCTTGTTCACTTCCAGACTTCCATCAGTTTTTATGTGGAAGTGATGTGTTGGTAGGCTAACAGTAGGGACAGGGGGGCAACCAACCCCAGTGCTCTTCCTCATCTGACATGCACACACATTTCTGTTCCAAGATTTACGAGCATATGAAAAATGACAGACTTGAGATTGTGGCCCTGGCCCTGGCCCTCCCCAATGTCCCCTTTCAGCTGCACAGCTTCTCTGAAGGTCTCACGCAGCCGGTTTTTAAATAGAAAAGCCACGCATGCGCAGTATTTTGAATGGGCCGCGTGCACCCCCCCAAAAATTACAAGGAACATTGGCCCTCTCTAACCTCGTTAATTGGAACAAACTGCCTACACAAACACAACCTACTCCCGTCATCATCTTATAAACCCTCATCAAATCACCCCTAAGTCTAAGCTTCTCTAAAGTGCAGGGTCCCAGCTCTTTGAGCCTATCTGGGTAACTAAGATGCTTTAAACTGGGAATTAGTCTTGTAGCCTTCCTCTGCACCCTTTCAAATAGCCTCAATATGGCCCACCAGGTGACCAGACCAAAACTGGACACAGTATTCTAACTGAAGCCTAACTGAGGTCCTGTAAATGGTATGTTTTGTTTTATAATGACTTGTCCTCTAGCACTCCATTCACTCTTTTGCTTCATGGCATTGGTCATGAACCTTTAGAGATCTATACATCAGGCCGATGGTAATATTCCATTTGCTAGGGTGTATTTACACTACAGTATAGAACAATGTAGATGAATTCCCAGTTTAAAGCAACTTACATTGAGTTACATTGCATCTACAGCACAGAAACAGGCCATTCAACCCAACTGGTCTATGCCGTCGTTTATGCTCCACACGAGCCTCCTCCCACCCCTCTTCATCTAACCCTATCAACATACCCTTCTATTCCTTTCTCCCTCAGGTGTTTATCTAGCTTCCCCTTAAATGCATCTATGTTATTTGCCTCAACTACGCTTTGTGGTAGCGTGCTCCACATTCTTACCACTCTTTGGGTAAAGAAGTTTCCCCTGAATTCCCTATTGGCTTTATTAGTGACTATCTTATATTTATGGCCTTGAGTTTTGGTCGCCTCTTCAAGTGGAAGCATTTTCTCCATGTCTACCCTATCAAACCTTTTCATTATCTTAAAGACCTCTATCACGTCATCCCTTAGCCTCAGTTATCAAGAGAGACTTAAAGAGCTGGGACACTACACTTTAGAGAAGCGTCGACTTAGGGGTGATTTAATTAGGGTTTTCAGAACAGACCAGAGATTGAACTTAACACTTACCTGCTCTGTGTGGCTCAGTGTCACACCATGTCATATACTTACCAAGCCAACCACCCGGGAAATCTTAAATCACATCTCCTAAACTGTTCACAAAGACAGTGTTTGCGACTTTACAATCACTGTGAAACGCCACGCTCAAAGCCTAATCATATGCTCTCAAATCTATAAAGTAAACTCACTTGTAATCTTGGTAGTTGAGAAGGGGACACAGGCTGTGTTGGGGGTCTTGTGTGAATAGGTTGGAAAAAAAGGAGAGAGCATGTTATTGGAAACCGAAGAAAATTCTGAGGCAATTTAAGCTGGAGCATGATAAAAGAGATTTCAGCCTCATCAAAGGAACATGTTCTCTTTCATGTCTTACTGTGTAAAAGAGCTTCCAACAAAAACAATTTCAACAAAATTCCATGAAATTTTCTTCAGTCAGACCTTTCTGAATCCTGGTGGAAGCTGCACTCGTCTGATGTCTGTTAAGACAGTTTTGATTTCACACCAATCTCTGCCACCTTTAGCAGCTGATGATAGCTTCATCGAGCCAGGAACTGCAGTATTCCCTTGCAGCACTGTGTTTGCAAATGTACCAGGTACAAGCAGTTGTGAATAATCTCACAGCTGGGCCATCATCTAAAAAACCCCAAAGGAATCAGGAGTGAAAATAAAGGGGGAAAAAAAGTTTATATTAAAAAAAAAGCTGCTCTGATTCAGAGTGCTGACGATGGCAGCTGGCAAGGACGTTGGGGGAGGGGAAGGAAGGTGGGGAGAGGACAAGGAGGGGGAAGGGCAGAGCTTCTGCTGCTGATAAATACCTGCGTTTTCTACTTGCGCACCGAAGAAAATTTCTTCAGAGAACAAGGTTGGATATTGGAACATGCATCACCTGACAAAATACAGTAAATCACATGAGATCAGTGACAAGGGGAGTGAGGAAGTGAAAAATAACTAACAACATTTAAAGCATTGACATGAAAAAGCAGCGGTGTAGTGAGCATATAACGGTACAGGCAGGAGCCTGCTTGCTATCCCTGAGACACTGCATGGTGCTGAATTAGAAGTTTTCTATATACTGCTCACTACAGTTGCTTGATGCAATTAATAGACTAGTTGGTTTTTCTCCCCACTACCCCACCCCCAACCTCTTCTGAAGGGACTGACTTACCCTGGGCTACGGTTCCTTGGGCACCAGCAACCCTCTGGTAACTCGTCCAAATGTTCATCCTTCATATATGAGTTAGTATTGGCAAGCTAGTCGATCACAGAAGGCAACGCAGCTATGCCAGATACTGTCCTTGCCCAACACACAGACAAACACAAGCACACATCCATGCACGCACACACAAAACACACACACACACACACACACGCATTTTCCAGCTCGCAACACTGGGTGGCAATCAGAAACAGTAACCTTGGTTGACTCCCTTCTCCAACCTTGGGGCTTTGAGGCCAACAGTAGCACTTCACTTTGCTGCCCTGGCTCACATCGGTTAATTCAACACAGACTAGGGTTCAAACCTGGGGTCTCCTGGTTTGTGTGGCTCAATATCACATCATTGGCCCCTTCATGTGGGCATGAAAGATCCCATGGCATTATTCGAAGATGAGCATGGGAGTTCTCCATGTGCCCTGGCCAACATCTACCCCTCCATCAACACTATGAAAATAGATCATCTAGTCATTTATCTCACTGCTGTTTGTGGGACCTTGCTGTGCAGAAATTGGTTGTCATGTTTCCCTACAAAACAATGCTGACTACACTTCAAAGCGATTTATTGTCTGTTAGGTACTTTGGGACATCCTGAGGGTGTAATGTGTGCTATATAAGTACAAGATTTCATCCCACAGATTCAAAGCCATTTAGCAAAGCAGAAACAAAACACTGGTTAATGAAAGGTCCTGCCTCATACATTAACCTATTTTTTTCTTTCTTGGCGAAAGGCGCTTTGTCAGATCTTTACAGGTGCTGATGGACCTGCTTTTTATTTGTAATTGATTTGAAAGCCTGCAAAATGAGATTTAAAATGCTGGAAATAGTTGTACGGTATCCAAAAGGCCAATATGGATTTGCAAAGAAATAAGTGGAACGAGTGATTCAGACATGGCTCCAAAATGCTGGGAGAGCAGTGGGGCGTGAATAAGAAAATTCAGCAGAAAAATTAGGTCAGCAGTTTAACACCTTATTGGCTTGGGAAGGGTCTCAAGAGAGATGTACTGGGGTAGAAATGCGTGTTAATACTGCCAAACGGGCTGTATCGCATTGTCCGCCTGTTATACGCCCCGCCTGAGATATAACGGGCAGTTAATGCGATACCGCCCGAGAGAATTTCTACCCCACTGTCTTTTTTGCATTTTTTGTCCGTTGAACCCTTCCCAGAATCAATGATATTGGCTATAGGAAGTAATGCAGTACTGTAGTCCCAAAATGTGTCTCCACCCTACTCACTTCAGTAACAGATTTACAGTATTTCACAGTAACAGTTAATGGAGCCTTTGCTAATGGAAGTATTTGTTGATAGGACAAATTTAGCAAAAGCAATAGACTGATGTTCAGTTGCGTGAATCTAAGTACGATGAGTCTTTGCAATGAGCAATTAGGATTTTTGTAAACAGGTAAAGCATTGCCAGTGCAGCTACTTGGGGCAATTACATACAATGGGGACAATTCTCCAAGTACATGTTGGTGATTGTGAACCTTTGAAAGCACTGGAATCAAAAGATCCCAGCAATATGCCCTCGATTTTCCAATCTGGGCAGGCTGCATGTGGAGTCTACTGCTTCAGGCACAAGCTTGGAAGATCACCCCTGTAGTGTCGTCCTGAAGAGCCCAAGCTAGACACCTTCTAAACTCACCTCGCGCAAACCTTCTGTTAGAAATGGGTTACTAAACAACTGCCGGTGTGGGCAAAACCAGTCTAATTCTGGGGAACTACAGTTGGAAAATCCAACTGATCCATGCTCTGTCTGAGTGTACCGTTAATTTTCATCTGGATTTCATCCCACAGACTCAAAGTCGTTTAGCAAAGCCGATACAAAACATTGGTTAATGAAGGGTCCTGCCTCATATGTTAACCTATTTTTCTCTTTCAGATACTGACTGACTGTGGGGTTTATATAGGATATTATCACATATCCCTATTGCCCTTTTGTGACGGCATTATAGGATATTGTTATTCATCCTTTACCTCTAATACAAGTATGAGAACTAGAAAACACTGAAATATCTGGTTAATAATAATACAATAAAACACAAACACAGTGCATGAGATCGGTATCGATTATAACTCATGCGCAAAAACTCATCAGGGGGTCGCAAGTGTGTTGTCTTGACTGCTTACACTAGCATTAGCAAGACTAGATTGATGTTCCTCAGGAGCGCCATTGTGTTGTATCTGTTATAGGTTTAACTATGAGGGATAAATGTGGGTGTCATATGTCATCACATTCTGTGTGCATCCTGTTGACACGTAAGCTCGTTTTGTGGTCAGGTTCGCTTCTACCATTTGTTGTGCGTGCCATTGCAGAAGGAGTATTAACACGTGGATATATATTTTAAAAGCTTACTATGACTATTCTATCTGGTACACCTATACTTACACCAGCCTGCTCTGCATTTTCAGTATTTTAATTTCATTTTTCAATGCAGCTTGACAGCTACCCTGTTGCTGGCTGCTTCACAGCGGAAGCTGTTTTGAAAAGGTGTGTGGGCAAGAGTGAGGGTGTGTTGGAGTGATGACGTTAGTGTGTCAGAGTACATGCGTGATCACGTCGATGGCTATGTGCTCACATCAAGATGCACATGTAGCTGTCTTGTTCTATATAGGTGACTGCATGGTCATGCGTCTGATTATTGCTTCCATTGACTATATCTGTGGCCATTCTGCTGGCACCATTAACAAATTTAAGTTGCAACACATCCCACCGCCCCCCCCCCCTATCATATGAACAAAAGTGAGCTTCAATTCTCCTGTCTGTCATACAGTCTGTCAATAGCTAATAACCTTTGTCTATGACAAAATACTGCATTCGACAACAGCCAAACATCCATAAATATTTGACGCAGTACCTCCTGAAACGGAGTTTAATAGACAACATGAAGTAATTGATAGAAATTGTCTTCTGAACAGGAGTAATTTGTTACTGCATTATTGATTGAAACTTTCAAAAACCATCCGTCTTCATCTGTCCATGAATCAGTGCTAACAGCATCAATCATCGTGCTAAGGCAGAGAATGACGTCAGTTCAAGACAGCCTAAAAAAACAACCTGTGTCAGATACGTAGATATAATGAGTAGCCTCATTCATCAAGTTTGGACCTCGCAGGTGACACAACGAACTTCTGTTCACACGTAATATTGAGTCAACTTCACCAATGTCAATAACGTGCAACTATTTCTGTGAAGTGAATAAAAACTTCAAATCTAAAAGCTAGTTTCTATCTATTGACTAATTCTTCTCTCCCTCAGTCCATTTTCTTCTCCGTACCCTACGTCTCTACAAGGTAGTGACTTATGCAGGACAAAGCAGTCCGCTTGATCGGCCCCATCCACCAGCTTAAATTCACTCTACCACTGGTGCACCGTGGCTGCAGACTGTACTATCCACAGGATGCATTGCAACAAGTCGCCAAGGCTTCTTTGACACCCCCAGCCAAACCTGCGACCTCCACCAAATAGAAGGACAAGTGCAGCAGGTGCATGGGAACACCATCAGATCCATATTCCTCTCTCAAGTAAAACACCATCCTGACTTGGACATATACTGCCGTTCCTTCATCACTGGGTCAAAATTTTGGAACTCCCTACCTAACAGCACTGTGGGAGTACCTTCACCACACGGACTGCAGCGGTGCAAGAAGGCGGCTCACCACCACCTTCCCATGGGCAACTAGGGATGGGCAGCCATGGGCATCAACAGCCCTTCAGTGATTTTTCAAAGTGGCTATTCCTCATCTCTGAGCTGAGAAAGTGAATGCCAGGAGAATATTCAACCAGTACAGCTTGATCTTGTCCTCACCTGCTGTCCACACAGAAGAGAGTAAGCAGGAACAGGAACTGCAGTGGACCTTTTTTTCTCACTTCCCAGACTGGGACTAATGAATCCTAATGTAGTGCCCCCATCACTGCCCTTGCGGAGATCAACTATCCCAGCATAGAACCAAAGATAAAACTGGAAACTCCTGGTTTGCAGAGTTCAATAGCCCCACAACATGGTGCAAATTGAATGATGCCGCAGTCCCATTAAAGCTGGATTAATTCATTTTTCCCTAGATTAACCTGGGATGAGGGAAGGGTGACTCCAGAATCAGGAAAAGTTGAAACTGTCACCCCTTGAGTCTGCCAGTAATCTCCTCAAAGATGCCAGATCATTGACAATTCAAAATCAATTGCATTTCAGCGCAATTGATTTTTATTATTAATAATTAACACAGAGTTGAAAAGATGCCACAGTCTGAAATATTCCTTGTGAAAGCTATTGGCATAAAAATTGTACAGTGCAAAGTGAAAATATGTTAGACTCGTAAAACTAAAGGTGACCGTGATGTCTAATTTAACAAAGGACAATTTCTTCAGGAATAGTGAGGGTGACATAAATAACCTTCCTTTAGGCCCATATCCAATCTGTCATTAATATTAATAGTTACTGTTTCCTCCGTGGATGTTTCCAGGGGTTGCACGTGCTTAGAGTTGAGGGCCCACTAGAGATAGCTTTGTCCTTCTTAATTTGGGCAAGCTTCACACAATGTTAGAACATTACAAATGACCTCCTTCATCTACATCGTGCTTAAAAGGACATGCAGTCTGTACTGTCTGTACTGCGAGCTTCCAAAATAAATGTCAGTGATGTGCAAACACTTAACACGTTCTCTATGACATTCCTCTGTCCACTCTTAATAGGGGGCGTCAACCCATTTAGAATAAGTAGGCCAGCACCCCAGTTAAAGCATCTGATAGAGAAATGCCAACCAAATATACTAATATCGCAGTCATTTCATGGCTACAGATGTTAGCACATCTCGTGTGGCGTTCCTCAATGGTAATTTGGGGTGTAACGGGAATGTGCAGCAATCAAGAGGGCGAGGGACCAGCCATTGATGCATCTTTATTAATGTGGCTTGTGCAGTGTTTCCTCATCTTCATTAATTTTTCATCTACGATTAAATGCTTTCGAAGTGTAGTCACTATTGTAATGTAGGAAATGCGGCAGCCAATCGGCACACAGCAAGCTCCCACAATCAGCAATGACCAGACAATCTTTTGTTTTTTTCTTTCGGGGTGTTTGTTGTGGGATAAATGTTGGCCAGATTACCAGGATAACTCCCCTGCTCTTAAGTTGAAAATAGTGCCATCTTTTATATCCACCTGAGACAGCGGACAGGGCCTTAGTTTAACATCACATCCAAAAGATGACACCTCAGTTAGTTGCAGCACTCCCTCAGCAATGTTCTCTTTAAGCTGCTCGGCCGTGTGGCTGCGCAGCTCTTTGGACCTTCCGCATAGCCGGCTCGCGGCTTTTCAATAGGAAAAACTGCGCGTGCACGGTATTTTGAATGGGCCGCACACCCCAAAAAAAATAAGGGAAACATTGTCCCTCAGTACCGCACTGAAGTGACAGCCTGGAATATGTGCTCAAGTCCATGAGTGAACCCATGACCTTTTGTGGGAGCTTGCTGTGCGCAAATTGGCTGCTGCGTTTCCCACATTACAACAGCGACTCCACTCCAAAAGTACTTCATTGGCTGTAAAGCGCTTTGAGCCGTCCGGTGGTCGTGAAAGGCGCTATAGAAATGCAAGTCTTTCTTTCTTTCTTTGAATCAAAGGCAAGAGCCAAGGCTAACACCATCTTGGTGTCCTGCACTATGAGCCTCACCCCTTCATCTGAGTTTCTCCATGATAAAATAAATTCCTTCTCCTGCTCAGAGGTCGTGTAAAATCTGTATGGTAATTAGCTGGAATTGTTTGCACTGGGTTCTCACATAGGAAGTAAAAAGCGTTTATTCAGAGTTAAGCCAGCGAGGTTGCCAAGCAGCGGAGAGCTAATGGCTTCATGTTCTAAACAGATGGCAAAGCCTAGTACAGAATGGCCTGCAAGGGAGTCAGAATGTCCTTAAACTGGTGATTACGTGCAATCCAAGAAATAAGCAGGCATTTGGGAATTGCAGGATGTTAGAGCTGGTTTATTTCAGTCCTTGTTTTGGCCCTGGATTGGTGTGGGGAGGATGATTCATAAAACGGTAAGCATCAAACCAGGTGATCCAGAATGCCGAGCGATCTTGTTATTCTGGCAAATATATTCAAAGGTTAAACGATGGAGTGTGGTGATGTGAAACCTGAATGGCTAACAGAGGGAATCTGGATGAGACGTTAAAACGAGACCCTGCCTGCTCTCTCAGGTGGATGCAAAAGATCCCATGGCACTATTCGAAGAAGAGCAGGGGAATTTTTCCAGTGTCCTTGCCAACATTTATCTTAAAAAGTTTATCTGGTCATTATCACATTGCTGTTTCTGGGAGTTTGCTGTGTGCAAATTGGCTGCCGCGTTTGCCTGTACAGGTTGAGCGTCCCGAATCCGGCAACCTCGGGACCGAGGCCGAGCCGGTTTTCATGTTTTTCCGGACTTCGGAACGTGTTTCTGATGTCCGAAGTCCGGAAACGCCCGAGCCCAGGTTGTGATATTTCTGGACTTCAGACATCAGAAACACGTTCCGAGTCCAGAAATGCCTGGGCCCAGGTTGCGATATTTCCGGTTTTTGGTAAGCCTCCCTCAGGGTGTCCGGATTCCGGAACATTTTACGGATTCCGGACGACCCTGCCACCAATCGTCCCGGAGTCCGGATTCCGGAACTCCGGATTTTGGAGGCTCAACCCTGTATTACAACAGTGCCTACACGTCAAAAGTACTTCACTGGCTGTAAAGTACTTCGGGATGTCTTGAGGTCGTGAAAGGCATTACTGTATATATAAATGCAAGTTAGATCGAATTACATTGAATATACAGCACAGAAATAGGCCATTCGGCCCAACCAGTCTGTGCTGGTGTTTATACTGCACACGAGTCTCCTCCTATTCCATCTACTTCATCTCAGCCTGTCAGCATATCTTTCTTTACCTTTTCTCTCATGTACTCGTCAAGTTTCCTTCAGCAAGCATCTAAGCTTTTTGCCTCAACCATTTCCTGTGATAGTGAGTTCCACATTCTAACCACTCTCTGAGTAAAGAAATTTCCCCTTATTTCCCTATTGGATTTATTAATAACTATCTTGCATTTATTTAGTGTCACCCTTTGCAGGTCCATCAAAATATGCCCAAATTTGTGATCCCTGATGCCTAGTCTAAAGCCCATGGCTGGTTTTGGGGGTGGGGAGGGGAGAGCGATGACGTATTGCTCAGAAGTCAGTGTGTTTGGCTCATTCAGCCAATTATTGGCACCAATATTGGGAGACTGGATGGTGCAGTGTGTTACACACTAGCCTTTAACTTCTGGGACGTGCATTCATATCCAGCCCAGGCTGATACAATGAAAGTCTCCTGCCTGCTATGATCCAATGTGTAATGAGTTTGGGCCATCTCAATCCAGTCGCTAGTGAGCATGGGTCCAAAATTTCGAATTCGGCACTAATCGGCATTAACTTGGCCACACCACTCAAAAAGGCCATAGAATGGTTGGTGTGGGAAAATGGAAATGCCACAGTGGCACAGTAAGCCAGTGCTTTTCTGAGGTTGGGTCTCAGGCATGTTGTTAGAGACTTACTCTGCGGTACATAACCTGGGAGGGTTTGGTGTTGACACTGGGCGCATGAAATTGAAAGTATTCCATTCCGCTGCACACAAACTTCCCTCACCTCTGACGAGCACAAAATTCTCCCCTCCCCCATAAATAACAAAGTATATCTAAGTAATGGTGAGTCTCATTAAACACACGCCAGCTCTGTTTGGGAAATAAACTACGAATGTTTCAGTGACAAGAAACCTGTCTTAATGAGATGGTCCCACCTCAGAAGACAGAAGACCTTGACTAAGCAGGGAAACAGGGTATTGCCGGAAATTATCTGGAAGTTTTTTTTATACATAATGTGGAACTTTAAATAGCTTAGCATGACCGACTTTAAACCAACAATGTCACTTACACAAGGAGGGCTAATGCAGTAACTGGGACCTCATTCTAATCAGCACTCTTGTCTTAAAGGGCCCTCATGGGGCGCATTCAGGCATGCTCAGTTCTGCTCCTAGGCCTCTGTTAATACCGTTCGATAATTTCCAGCCCGAGATGATTGTGAGCTGTCTGAGGGCAACTCACTATCTCACAGTTTCTCTCTGCCCCCTCTCCTCCCCCACCCCGGCTTTAGTGTAGGCAAAGGTGCTGTGCCTCCTCATGACTGATCAGGGATTCACTGTTTGGGGAGATGGTGCTTGCTTTCCTGCATCCTGCTGTAATACAACACAAATATGTTAATACACGACAGCCTTGCAGCATTGAACTATGTATCAAAAGTGATCACTAACGTGGTGAAAACCCCTAATATACACTTCTTTAAAAAGCCACAGAGGGTAGAGATTGGTCTTCGGCAGTAGTTCAAAACTGGGCAACAGCGAATCGGCAGCCTAATGGAAAGAAAATCAGGCAGGGTGTAAAACAGGCTACTGATTTGCCATTGTCCGCTTTGCGCTACTGAACAAGACCCATTTCTACCTCGCATGCCCGTTTACATGCATTTACTGCATTTTTTCAGTACACGGTTATGATACAAAAGGGTAGATTTTCAACTATACATTGGGTGGTAATAATTGGCGCTGAGATCAACCGCCCGTTTTAGAACGTGCCCGTTATAGAAATGTATTTCGGGCGGTTTCTATAACAGGGCGGGTGAATCGCAACACCAGGTTTACACCCGGGCAGCAATTTAAAACTTACCCCAATCAGTCTGTCCGATGGAATGATTGGGACTCATGGTAACACCTTGGAATCACTGAATCATACAGCACAGAAGAAGGCCATTCGGCCATTGTCCTGCGCCGGCTTTCTGAAAGAGCTATCCAATTAGACCCACTCCCCTGCTTTTTCCCCCCTAGCCTTGTAAGGAGGTGATTAAGAGTAGACCCCATAGAGGTAGACAAGTTGGTAAATAATAGAGAAAAGGCAAATCTAGAACATTACTTCAAATTGAACCACCTAGATAGGACAAGGGTGTACAGGTTCAAACTAGTGAAAGGACTAATTTCAAGGAGTTTTTCACAGAAAGAGTGACCGGCACATTTAGTAAACTTTTAGATAAAACACGGAAGACAAAAACTCTGGAACTCTTTAAGAAACATTTAGATGGGGGGGGATAGAGGGGGGACTGTAGGTTCCTTCTGAATAGATCAGTTAGGATGGGACTGAATGGCCTTTCACAACCATATATATGGCAAATACATGGCAGATGCAGTATAACGTGGATAAATGTAAAGTTTTCCACTTCGGTAGGAAAAACAGAAAGGCAGAGTATTACTTAAATGGTAATAGATTGGGAAATGTTGATGTACAGAGGGACCTGGGTGTCCTTATACACCAGTCACTGAAAGCAAACATGCAGGTGCAGCAAGCAGTTAGGAAGGCAAATGGTATGTTGGCCTTCATTACAAGAGGATTTGAGTACAGGAGCAAGGATGTCTTACTACAGTTATACAGGGCCTTGGTGAGACCACACCTGGAGTACTTTGTGCAGTTTGGGTCTCCTTACCTAAGAAAGGATATACATGTCATAGAGGGAGTGCAGCAAAGGTTCACCAGACTGATTCCTGGGATGGCAGGACTGTCGTATGAGGAGAGATTGGGTCGACTAGGCCTGTATTCACTCGAGTTTAGAAGAATGAGAGGGGATCTCATTGAAACGTATAAAATTCTGACAGGACTAGACAGACTGGATGCAGGGAGAATGTTTCCCCTGGCTGAGGGGTCCAGAGCAAGGGGTCACAGTCTCAGGATACGGGGTAGGACATTTAGGACTGAGATGAGGAGAAATTTCTTCACTCAGAGGGTGGTGAACCTGTGGAATTCTCTACCACAGAAGGCTGTGGAGGCCAAGTCACTGAATATATTTAAGAAGGAGATAGATAGATTTCTAGACACAAAAGGCATGAAGGGGTATGGGGAGAGAGCGGGAATATGGTACTGAGATAGAGGATCAGCCATGATCATATGGAATGGCGGAGCAGGCTCAAAGGGCTGAATGGCCTACTCCTGCTCCTATTTTTCTATGTTTCTATTATATCTTGTAGTATCAGGGTGGCTACAGTGGCAAGGGTCATTGACCAGGGATGCACAGGGGCAAGGGTCATTGACCAGGGTGGCTATAGGGGCGAGGGTCATTGACCAGAGTGACTATAGGGGCAAGGGTCATTGACCAGGGATGCACAGGGGGTAAGGGTCATTGATCAGGGTGACTATAGAGTCAAGGCTCTTTGATCAGGGATGCACAGGGGGTGAGGGTTATTGACCAGGGTGGCTACAGGGTCAAGGGTCATTGATCAGGGATGCACAGGGGGTGAGGGTCATTGACCAGGGTGACTATAGGGGCAAGGGTCATTGACCAGAGATGCACAGGGGGTGAGGGTCATTGATCAGGGTGACTATAGGGTCAAGGGTCATTGATCAGGGATGCACAGGTTCCTAGCCCACCTTAAAGAGTTTTTATTGGGTCGGGTACACTGTCTTGTTTCAATAAAAACAGCTGCACGTTTTACAATGTTCAGCCCTCAAAGAGTTAATCCACATTACAGAAAAGGTAACAGTAAGCCAGATTGATTTTATTTAAATGTGATCCTTAAATTCAAGAATCATGCTTCTCAGCATTATTAAATTTATGATTTATTTATTTTGTCATCAGCATGTGTAATGCAATAATGATGTATAAAACTAAAATTAAAATGCCCAAGCGCCTCAGTGATTTGCATCATGTATAATAATTAAGATGCCCTGTACCTGCAGAAACAAAGTCAATAAAGATTCAAGTACTGTTAACGCTGGATAGTTACACATCAATAATATTTCACTTAGTACCCTCAAAATTGATTTCTTTTTTTGTCTGTGTGAATGCATTTTTGAGCTAATAGCCTACTATCTGTTGTAATAAAGAAATACAGTTTAAAAGCAACCTAGAACTAGGAAGTTTAGTTCAGCGGTAGAGCATTTGATTGCAGGTCAAGAGCTCCCTGATCCAAATTCAGGTGCTCCTCAGAACTTGTTGCAAAAAAAAAGATTTGACTCACAAAACTATAATCTACATCAGAGGAAGGTTGACTCAGATCCATGCTTGCTGGGATAATTGTTAAGATATTTCAGTAGAGAAGTGGGCGGGGAGGACTGATGCTTGCTGTATTTTTTGAACTTTGGGACTAACCAGATGGACCATAATGGTCTCCTCTGGTCCTTTTAAAAAAAATTCATTCATGGGATGTTGGCGTCGCTGGCAAAGGCCAGCATTTATTGCCCGTCCCTAATTGCCCTGGAGAAGGTGGTGGTGAGCCGCCTTCTTGAACCGCTGCAGTCCGTGTGGTGAAGGTACTCCCACAGTGCTGTTAGGGAGGGAGTTCCAGGATTTTGACCCAGCGACGATGAAGGATCAGCGATATATTTCCAAGTCAGGATGGTGTGTGACTTGGAGGGGAACTTGGAGGTGGTGGTATTCCCATGCATTCCTACTGTCTTGGTCAATGTACTGAATTCATCAAATTGCAAACACCAAACACTCTGATGTTGCAGGCTTGACATTGGACAAACCAAGCTATTTAAAGTTCAACATTTTTTAAAAATGTATTAAAAAAAACATAGCCGGTGATTGCATAATAGAATTACGGTGAAAAAGCACAGACTTACAGATTGGAGAAAAAGTATCACACACAAAGGGAGAGCTCATGTAGCACGACACTGAGGAAAAGAAGGCGACTGAAGTGGTCCTGCTGCAAAGATAAAATTGAATTCTTTCCTCCACTTTGATCTGCTTTTGCCGTCGGTTCTTATTAGTGTATTATTTTCTGGCAGCTTACGTTACAGCAAAATATAAATGTGGAATATTCAGCGGGAATTCTAATTGTTTTACTGATCAGATTTTTCCCCGCAAAGGACTCTTTTTTTCCCTGCATGTGTGATGTTATTCCTGTATATCTGCTGTGTATATACACAAATGTGAACACTCCGATACAAATGCAGAAAATTGAAATGGTGGACTTATCTTCTCACTCATAGGTACAGATTTTTAAAAAATATATATTTTTTAATAAATAAATAATAATGCAGGGTTTCCACAGCAGAGGAACAGGAGAACCCCGCTGGAATCCACCTCCATTGCTTCTGTCTGCTTCTTCATATTGTTTAAATGGGCAGTCTCTTTGTGGAAAGAAGTGTTTGGCAAACCTTTTATTGTTGGGGTGGGGCTGAGCTGTGGAAGGTTGTTTTACATCTTTACCTCAATCGAAGGATAATGCCCCCTGGTGAGCTGGGTGTGGGCAAATATCCCGTCACCCCTCCCCCCCCCCCATTTGTTAGGGTTGCCAACTCTGGCTGGATATATTCCTGGAGCTGCCATCACATGACCTCCTGCCTCCCACCGTCCCGCCCCCCACACATCTGCCATTGGCCGCCTGACATGTCCATCCTCGCAGCACCCCGCCCTCTCACACCAATTGGAAAGCGAAAAGACTATTCATTACCTGATTGGACGATTCTGGCAGTCAAACAGCCTTTGGTCCCATGTCTGATAATTTTATAAATTTTAATCAAAAAAATGTTCAAATAAATTTTTTTATCTCCTCAATTTTTCTCCTGAATTGCTCGCAGTAGAGTCCTGGAGATTAGCTTTTAATTCCTGCAGACTCCAGGTCAATCCTGGAGGGTTGGCAACCCTACCGTTTGACCTGAACCTTTCTTGCTAGATGAATGGGGGGAGAAAAAAAGATGGGAAGATATTAAGTTTCCCAGCTCCATCATCCCTTGACCTGCTGACCACAAAGAGAAGCATCCAAATATGGACAATCATGCTTCATACAGCAATTGAAGTGCTTTCATGGACTGCTGCAGGAGGGGAGTAACCGGTTAAAATGATACAAAAGCTAAGGAAGCGCACAGAATAATGAATTCAGCAGGGATATCGTACAATCAGGTGGTGGCCATTAATTATGAAATTGTGGTAAAGTTTCTGTGAAAACAACAGCCAATTAATCAAGCAACCAGCTGCATGAGTAATCAAGTATTTTCAGATTGAGTAATCATATTTTCAGGCCAGGAGAGAGAAAAAAAAGGACAAAGTTGCACAGATGCAGGAGTCGTCGTTATCTGACGCTCTCCTTCTGGATCTTTAGCACTTTAACAATTAGGAGGTGGACCTTTAACAGTGACAGACTACACTGGAGTGTTCGAGAGGCTCTTGATAACTCACTCTAGCCTGACCCCATTATTCCCCAGGGTGGAGGGGAGAGATTGTTACACAGTTAAATTTAAATACCCTTGCTTTGGTTTATTTCTTCCCCTCCCCCCGCCCCCATCCCAAAAAAGAGAATTACCTGATTTCCGAAGCTCCACACTAATAAATCTGTACTTGCTGGACAAGCAAACAGTTCGGCAAGATTCTGATAAGCACAAGGTAGCATCTGCCAAGCAGCGTTCTGCTTGAATCAGGATAACTGGGTCCCAAAGATAACAAATTGGCAATTTGCAGCATTTGCACATTTTGAAACTGATTCTAAATCACAACAGTGCCCCCAGTATACTGGAAGCCAAATGATTCTCACCTAAAAGCCATTAACATTAGACTAATGCGTGCTTAGACCTTTTGAGGAGATTAAGGAACAATTTTGCGGCAGCGCTTCCTGCAATCAGCACTGAAAATCTAAAATAGATTAATGCTGAAACTACCTCTTGCTGTGCCCATGTTAGTTGCTCTCAGCTGAAATACTACTATTTGCCTCGCTGTCCCTCAGTGGGGGAAAAAATTACTCAAGAGTGCCAGGTCCCGCTTGCTATCGAGTAGCTCTCGCTGGAAGGAAAGGAAGAGAAGTGAAGAAAGAACTGTCCAAAGTTCTTGCAGTCGGGGCTGTCACAGCAACGAGTCACGTATTAAAACCGCTTCATCTGAGGCCACAACATCTTTCAAAACTCCTAGGCTGCCTGCCCCTTTAAGATGCTGCAGGCATTCACTTTCCGTAGGAGCGGCCTTTTCCCCCAGCTCTTTTACCATGAGGGGTTCACAGCTGACCTCACCGGATGTCCAAAGTCATACACTTTCCAGCAGATAATGATCTTGAGTGGGGCCCATGGCTAATGATCCCTCCCAGCCCTTGGACACCAGGGCCAGATGTAGTGTCACACCACTACCCTAACCTAGACTAACACAGACCAGAGATTGAACTTGCGTCCTTTCTAGTCTCTATGGCTCAACACCACAGCCACAAAGTGCACTCAACTATCAGGAGTAGCAAGCACAGGAGTTAACCAGTTTCTATGTTTAGTGCCTAGAATTTACACTGAAATCAGTGAGAAAAGCAAAGAGGAATCCAAAAGAAAACAAGCAACTAAATGGAATAGCAAAATATTGCAGATGCTGGAAATCTGAAATAACAACAGAAAATGCTGGAAAGGGTCAGGCAGCATCCGTGGAGAGAGAAATAGGGTTAACGTTTCAGGTCTGTGACCCTTCGTCGAACTGGAAAAAGTTAGAGATGTAACAGATTTTAAGCAGGTGCAGAGGCAGGGAAAAGGGGGAGGGGAGGAGCGAACAAAAGGGACGGTCTGTGATAGGCTGGAAGGCAGGAGAGATTAAATGTTGCAAACGGGGATGGCAGAATCATCAACACCTGCCGCCTGAAAAAATAGGGGCAGGGATTATAGTCTGCAATTGTTGAACTCAATGTTGAGTCCAGAAGGCTGTAAAGTGCCTCATCGAAAGATGAGGTGCTGTTCCTCGAGCTTACGTTGAGCTTCGTTGAAAAAGTGTAAGAGGCCGAGGACAGAGTGGTCAGAGTGGGAGTGGAGCGGAGAATTAAAGTGACAGGCGACTGGAAGCTCGGGGTCATGCTTATGGACTGAACGGAGATGTTCCGCAAAGCGGTCACCCAATCTGTGTTTGGTCTCCCCAATGTAGAGGAGACCACATCGTGAGCAGTGAATACAGTATACTAAATTGCAAGAAGTACAAGTAAATCGCTGTTTCACCTGGAAGGGGTGTTTGGGGCCCTGGAAAGTGGGAAGGGAGGAGGTAAAAGGGCAGGTGTTGCATCTCCTGTGCTTACATGGGAAGGTGCCGTGGGAAGGGGAAGGGTGTTAGGGGTGATTGAGGAGTGGACCAGGGTGTTGCAGAGGGAGCAGTCCCTTCGGAATGCTGAAAGGGGAGGGAAAGTTACGTTTGGTGGTGGGACCATGCTGGAGGTGGTGGAAATGGCGGAGATAATCGTTGAATGTGGAGGCTAGTGGGGTGAAAGGCGAGGACAAGGGAAACCCTATATTGGTTCTGGGAGGGAGGGGAAGGGGTGAGAGCAGAAGTGCCGGAAATGGAACGGACACGGTCGAGGGCCGTGTCAACCACGGTAGAGGGGAATCCTCGGTTGAGGAAAAAGGAAGACATATCAGAAGCATATGGGTGTACAGCGTAGGTGTTGATGATTCTGCCATCCCTATTTGCAACATTTAACCACTCCTGCCTTCCACCCTATCACAGACTGTCCCTTTTGTTCTTTCCTCCGCTCCCCCTTTTCTCTGCCTCTGCACTTGCTTAAAACCTGTTACATCTCTCACTTTTTCCAGTTCTGACAAAAGGTCACAGACCTGAAACGTTAACTCTGTTTCTCTCTCCACAGATGCTGCCTGACCTGCTGAGTGTTTCCAGCATTTTCTGTTGTCATTTCAATTAACTAAATAGAATCAGAGAGTGGTTTTGCGCACGGTAGCGGTGAGTTTGGCAATGCCCATCAAAATCTCGGCAGGTGGCAGAGCTCAGTTGAATGGGAGATAGGATTTTTGTCACCTCACATCATAGGATCAAATCTTTGGCTTAGTGGTAGCATTGCCATCTGTGAGTCAGAAGGTGCAGGGTTCAAAGCCCACTCCGGAAAGTCCCAGTGAGTGGAAAATGGAGCTCTGGCTCTGAATTCTGGGTTGACATCCAGTGGGATACATGTCCAGGGAGTGTGAATGCCTCCCCTAGCCCCCACCTCATCGTATGTGTTGTTGGCACCCATAAAACTCTCTCAATGCCCTATTGACTAATGTAAAGATGGTAACTTCCAAATGTTCCGACAAAGCCCCTTTTCAAAGCCATCATTGCAGTCAAACATCCTATATCCATAAAACTCAGGTTCAGAAAGATTAATGTGTTGCACTTAACATGTCAAACATCAGCCGGAATTTTCCGGGGTTGTTGCGGGTGCGATCGGAGGCAGGTCGGGTGGGAAAGCTGATATTTTTTGGGAGCGAGTCAGTAACCCGCTGTCTTCCCACCCCCACGCGCCTTTCCCTGGGCGCGTTTGCCGGTGCGACAGCGACCCGACCAGACGAGGCGGGCGACCTAAGTTAAATCATTATAAGCTTGTTTTCAGACCCTTAAGCTCCTTTTTCCCCCTACAGTTTAAATTTACCTGGATGGCCACGGGAACCACGTCTGTCAATCTGAGGCGGGAGTTCAGTGGTCATTGCTCCAGCTGATTACTTGACAGCATCAAATGTAATATAAAAGCTCCCACCTGACAGATGACCACTTTCCTCAGCAGAAGCTGTTTCTCACTGCATTCCCAGCACAGATTCTGCAGGCTGCAAGTCTTTCCAGCAGAGTCTCCATCCAGTGTCACCTCATTGGAAGAACCTCTCTCGCTATTGACAGATCGCTTCTATCATCTCTACTTCACCTGCCGTCTATTCCATCAACATGGGTGCCATTTACACTGTCTCACCTTGGTCCTCAGAATCTGACCACGATGAGCCCCAGCACCAGCAGCACCAACAGCAACACCAACCTTCTCCGCAATCACCTGATGTTGCACAGGACAGAGGGCATCAGCACCCGAACACATTGCTGCCCGGGAGGCCAGGGATGGCCTCACCATGGCCAGATTTACTTAACTTGACGCTATACACCCATATGGCTGCCACATGATGCGCCAGGTTGGCACCACCCCACAGCAACACCATAAAGCATCCCTGCAATGACCAAACCATTCCATTCACGCTCACCACCTTTGCTGGAGATATCGTTATGTCTCACCATTCACTGCAACTCACTAAGCCACTTCCAAAGGTGCACACAAATGTGTCCAAGACAGGAAAGTGCTGAAAATAAAGATTTTTATGTTTCACATCACAGTAACGGAAACTTTACATAAACATTGGCTAAAACATCCAAGTGGCTACCCTTGTGAATCTACTTGTGTGTCATCTTTCTCTTCCATGAGCTTCTACAAGGTGCTGGCCCTGTGGCTTCAGCAGAGGTAGAGGCAGCCTGCTCACTTCCCTGCTGCCAAGGAACTGGAGAGCACCTTGCTGCACATCAGTGGGGCCATGAGGACCCACGTCTACACTGACATCCCTCCTAGAGAGGAGGTGTATGAGCCTCGGCCATCTATTCTCCATACATAGCCATCTATCCTCCATAGATAGCCATCTATTCTCCATAGAGTTCATGTGCTCCTGTGAGTGGCGCATTAGCTGCTCCATGTAGGTGGCAATCCTATCCATGGAAGAGCCTACAGTCGCCATCACTTGCAACACAATGGTGCTCATGTTGGAGATGGACTCCTCCGTGCTCTGAACATTTGCAGGCATCACTGTCGCAAAACCTGTCAAAGCCTCCTGCACTTCTTCCTGCACCTCCAGGATCGCCCTCTTTCTGGATGGCCCCCGAGGTTCAGCGTCTGCATGCAGCTGAGCAGAGCTAGGAGCGACCTGTCCCCTCCGGCTAGGACTCTCCACTGCTGTCCCTGTCTTCTTCTTCTTCTTCTTAGGCAGTCCCTCGGAACCAAGGTTGACTTGCTTCCACACTAAAAATGAGTTCTCAGGTGACTGATGAGTCCAATGCGGGACCTACAGTCTCTGTCACAGGTGGGGCAGATGGTGGTTGAAGGGGCGGGTGGGTGGGGTGCTTGGGTTGACGTGCGCTCCTTCCGCTGTTTGCGCTTGGCTTCTGCTTGCTCCCGGCGAAGAGACTCGAGGTGTTTGGCGCCTTCCCGGATGCTTCTCCTCCACTTTGTGCGGTCTTGGGCCAGGGATTCCCAGGTGTCAGTGGGGATGTTGCAATTTTTCAAGGAGGCTTTCAGGGTGTCCTTGAATCGTTTCCTCTGCCCACCTGGGGCTCTCTTGCCGTGTCGGAACTCCGAGTAGAGCGCTTGTTTTGGGAGTCTTGTATCGGGCATGTGGACGATGTGATCCGTCCATCGGAGCTGATTGAGAGTGGTCAAAGCTTCGATGCTGGGGATGTTGGCCTGAACGAGAACACTGACGTTGGTGCATCTATCCTGTCAATGGATTTGCAGGATCTTGCAGAGGCAGCATTGTTGGTAACTCTCCAGTGCTTTGAGGTGCCTGCTGCACATGGTCCATGTCTCTGAAGCATATGGGAGGGCAGGTATCACTACTGCTCTGTAGACCATGAGCTTGGTGCCGGGTTTGAGGTCCTGGTCTTCAAACACTCTCTTCCTCAGGCAACCGAAGGCTGCACTGGCACACTGAAGGCGGTGTTGGACTTCGTCATCGACGTCTGCCCTTGTTGACAGTAGGCTCCCGAGGTATGGAAAGTGGTCCACATTGTCCAAGGCCTCGTCGTGGAATTTGATAATCGGGGAGCAGTACTGTGTGGCGGGGGTAGGTTGGTAGAGGACCTTTGTCTTACGGATGTTTAGTGTAAGGCCCATGCTCTCGTACGCTTCGGTGAAGGTGTTGACGATGGTTTGGAGTTCGGCCTCAGAGTGTGCGCAGACACAAGCTTCGTCTGCATACTGTAATTCGATGACAGAGGATGGGACGACCTTGGATCTGGACTGGAGGCAACGGAGGTTGAACAGTTTCCCATTTGTTCTGTAGATTAGCTCCACTCCAGCGGGGAGCTTACTGAGGGTGAGATGGAGCATTGCAGCCAGGAAGATTGAGAAGAGCGTTGCTGCGATGACACAGCCTTGCTTGACCCCGGTTCGTACGTGAATTGGGTCTGTGGTGGAACCGTTGGTCAGGATCACGGCTTGCATGTCGTCGTGAAGCAGGTGGAGGATGGTGACAAACTTTTGAGGGCAGCCGAATTTGAGGAGGACACTCCATAATCCCTCACGGTTGACGGTGTCGAAGGCCTTAGTGAGGTCAAAGAAGGCCATGTACAGCGGTTGGTGCTGTTTCCTGCATTTCTCTTGTAGTTGACGCACGGTCCCTGTCTCCACCATCTGCTCTTGCTCACTTGTGACAACACTACTCTATCTCGCATTGCACCCAGTGAGGTGTGCGTAGCTGCACTGGTGCTGGGTGTGCTTATGTCTGGTGACGGTGCGCCCTCAGAGGCTGGAGGCTTCTCTGAAGAGTCGTCTTCCTCTTCCTCCTGGACAGTCGGGGGAGTGCGGAGGGGGGAGCTCTTGATTGACCTATGGGAGACTAAAGAGATGAGTTAGATATGTCATATGAAGAATGGGTACAGATACCATCATGCACATGATGACCATTCACTGGCTGCTGATATCAGTCCCCATATGAGTGACTGATGTATGCCATGTAGCTGTATGATATTTAATTTTGCTGAGATGTCCCCCTCTCTCCGTCTCCCACCTCCAGCTGCTCGGCATCTCCAGATATTTCTAAAGCAGTCTCCTCTGCTGTTGTAAGGTTTGCAAATGATGGAGGGCCACCGCCGGTTCTCCCCCTCTCCCTCTTATTTTGGGCTCTCTTTTTCTGCAAGGAGGGAAAGAAGAGGTTGAGTGAGAGTGATGGAATGAGTGTAAGGAATGGATGGGTTAGATCTTTAGAGGGAGACTATGATGGAGTGGGGTGCCAAAGCCAAGTGGCCTCCTTGTATGTTGTTAGTTGGTATGATTGCACTAGGATGAGGGTAAGTGTGAGGGGTGGGTAGTGAGATGGGGATGTGATAATGTAGATAGACAGAGAGGGATGGGTGGATGTGCAAGGTATGTTGGTGTGAGTAAGGATGTGCAGGAGTAGGGTTGGGAAGGCAGAGTGATGGGGATGTGATGAGAGGCACAGCAGGATGAAGTGGAGAGTGGATTTGTACTCACTTTTCCTGATCTAATGAGATAATTGAAACGTTTGCAGCACTGCACCCAGGTCCTCCTGACCACATCCCTGCTGGTGACTTCCTCTGCAATCTCCAACCAGGCTGTTTTAGTCTCCTGGGGTGGTCTCTTCCACCAATTGGAAGGGAAGAGGACCTCCCTGCGTGCTCGGACTCCCTCCATAAGTCAGGAGGGAGTCATCGGAGAACCTGGGTGCAGCCCTCTGCCTCTGTGCAGTCATTGTCAAAGTGCTTGCAGCACTCCAATGCTGTAGTGCATTGACAGCACTATGTTACATTAAAATTCAAATCTAATGTGGTCATGGCCTCTTTAAAGATCCCAGCTAAAAACGTGTCATGAATGACGTCACCAGACCCGCACTATTTAATTGGGCCGGGTAACGCACAGGGCGGGCTTAATAGGCCCTATTAACGTAAAGTCATTCTGTGGAGAGGGATGGAGCTAGCAACGGGGTCGCAACCCACCATGGCCAGTGCCCGCACTGGACCCGCCCAGGCAGGGAAAAATCCGGCCAAGAGTCAAACCATGTATTTATCAAAAGTAACATTCTTGGTGGCCCACTAATCCCCCATCACATGGTGGTGAACAAATTTAAAACAACAAGCACTGAAGAAATCTCTATCTATATGTACACAACTTGCAAGCTTTAATGTTAGAACTGATAATAGAGTCTTACAGCACAGAAGGAGGCCATTCGGCCCATCGTGCCTGTGCCAGCTCTTTGAAAGAGCTCTCCAATTAGTCTCACTCCTCCGCTCTTTCCCCATAGCCCTGCAGATGTAATGCTTTTGTTCCTTTCATCAACACTCTTGCCTCCTCTTACCTTCAGCTCCAACCCCCCTCACTCTGCTCCTTTAAATTTCCCTCCCTTGTTGTTCCGAAGCTCCAAACACGCCATCCTTAATGCTCTTCCTCCTCCCTACATAACAGTCATTGCACTTCAAAGTAATCTGTCGTGTGAAGTGCTCGGAGATGCTTGACACGACAGAGCACTAAATAAATGCAAGCATTACATTTATGAATCTCACTGTGTTCATATCAAGACTCATCACACCATCTCCTGCTGTAATTGTTGGACTCCGTACCCTCCTTCCTCAGTCTTTTCTTCTTCCTACAATCTGCATCCCGTTAAAACCCAAATGTGGCATCGCCTAATCGCTCCATCTTACGTTACCTAATCGCTCCTGCTCTTTTCAACTTTGGGTAGATGTCCTGCACAAACGGATCTTGTCTTCTCGATTTTTTTTTTAAAAAGGGGAACAATGTTCTAATTACTGTCCTACGCAGTTAAGAGATAAAAGGCAAGTGGTTGCTGTCACAGCAATGAGTCATGCATTCAAACCACACGAAGCAGCAAGGAACAGCATAACCGGCATCACGTTGCGCTTTTTGGGGCAACTTCACCTGCTGTTCGTACTAAGAATGAGTCACAGTTATGCATTTCATCCCAGTATGACACAATTTTTCTCTCCCTCGACACAGAGAGAGAGAGAGAATTTAGAACACCAGAAACTTTCTAGTATAATTTTAGTCATGTTAGCCCGGTCAAGATGAATAGATTTGTGGTGCAATTTAAAGCACTCAATAGTTGCAGTTGGCGATAAATCATTATCTTCCTGTCCTGCTTTGGCTGGGGGAAAAAAGGTTATCAGAGTTTATTTCCAGAATGCTATGGCTCTGCCAAAACCCACATTTACTTTGTGAGTCGTTAACGGTAGTTATGCATCTTGCTTTCCCCCCCCAAAAAGAAACAGTCTTTTAGATTTAAATGGGGTTTGTCATCTGTCTCACTCACTCTGCTCATAAATTTCCCTCCTGGCAGTGTTGTCTGCTTGGCACTCATGCTCTGAACTGAAAAAGACAATAATAAGCATGGAACCTATCTAGTGTTTTTTTTAATATTTGAATGGCCTGGAGGGGCAGGGGGCAGGGAGCAGAGTGGAGCTGCCAACTTTACCAAGTTTTGTCCTCGACCACGATTCTTACCTGTGTGTGTGTGTGATCTCTTTCTGCTTTGACCGTGCACTGCGCAAATACCACAAGTGGATGAATTTTCCGCAACTCCCATTAACACAGCCTCCCAGTGATCCAACCGAGCAAATTTTGCCCCATGGTATATTCAACTTAAGGACACAAAGGGGGGGGGGGTGAAATTCTTCATCCAGTCAATAAATTTACCCCCAAAAATGAGAAATGGGTCTGGATTTTGATACTGGGGCGGGTTGGGGTCGTGTTATCCACTTTTCGTGTTATCCACCCGACTGCAATTGGATGTGGGAGATTGATGCAATTTTCACCTAATTGGGCAATTGAGTTCCAGCATGTGGGAACCCATGAACCAATGAGTGTTTTCAGTCTGAAAGTCGCCTCTGATGATGTCATCATTGCTGCTGCATTGAAGGTCTTCAGAGACTGCCTGGCCTTTGCTGTGAGAGGACCTGGATGCAAAATGAGGAGAGAGAGAGAGAGAGAGAGAGAGAGAGAGAGAGAGAGACCATTGCTGTGAGAGGACCTGAAGGCAAAATGACCAGCAGCAGCCCTATTCCTACTACTACTTCTCCGTTGTAATAGTGGACCTGCAGCTGATAGTCAGCTTTCGAAATGTGCTCCCGCCAGGTTTCACAATCGTGGTTCAGAACAGGTGTGCTTCACGTAGAACAAGGGTTAAAATCACAAAGGCCTTTCAAAATGGCATTATTGAGCCAATTTAGTGCTTGTTAAGGGCCTTAACAGCCTATCCTGTCTCTTAAAGGCGGGACAGAGTCGGGACCAGCAGACACGATTTAATGAAAATTGCGTGGAGGCGGGATGGAGGCGGACTTGTGCCCACCCGCCAGTTTTCGCAATTTTAACCCCCCACACGCCTCCAAACCCGCCTCCACGGGTCAATGAAAATCCAACCCATGCTGTTTGTGCTCGCATTGAATTTTTTTTTGGTATACAGGAAACTCTCGTTTAAACGGCACCTAAATATCCGGAATTCTCTAATAACCGGCAAAATTCATACTCCGAAAACAACACCTCAATAACCGGAAATGTTGCCGAGTCCGAGTCTCCCGCGGTGGCCGAGTTAGTCAGTGGGGGCTAGTGGAGGCCGTCAAACAGCCTGCAGAGTGCGCAGAATCCCTCCCCTTTAACGGAAGGGGAGGGGTGATGAAACGCGTCAGCGCTATGTGGAGCGGCCGCGTAGTGCTCCGGCGCTACCGCACTTTGCGCTCCAGACACCGCCCTGAGAGGAAGTGGACCGCCCGAGATAGCGCTCCGCTTCCTCGCCGGGGCGGTAAGCCCAATTTAGCGGCCGGGGCGGTACTCCCGCGCTGGACGCTAACTGGCTGGCGCTAATTCGGTTACCGCTCCCAAACGGGGCATAACCCTCAATCGGCAGTACTGTACTTAATCAAGCATCTTCCACCATCCATTTAACACAACATTCTGTAGGTGAGTACCCAATTATACTGCACATTTCTTGATTTTTTAATTTTTGTTTGTTAAAAATAGCCTCGGTAGATATACCTCTCCGTTATCCGGAATTTTTAATCAACCGGCACCATCCCGGTCCCGTCGGTGCCGGATACGAAAGAGTTTCCTGTATTTCTTAAGAGTAATTATTCTCATCATATGCCACTATTAAGATGCAGCAGATGCCTGTGGTGCTCTCACCTTCCAATGAAACCGGAAGCCACTGCCTGCGGCCAGTATGGACGAACATGCTGAACCATTGGGGGAGCCCAAACTGACGGTGTGAGCTGGATTATTAACCAGCTAATTGCTGAGAAACAGAAGGTGAATGAGTGGCAACAGTCCCATTGGCCAGAAAAGATCCCACACCCCCCATGGTCAGTTCTGGAGACCCCCAGCCCTTCCTGTGTGCAGTATTTCTGAAAGACCTTGACAGTGGTATTACAGATAGAATTACTTCCGTTTGCAGATGTGACAACATTGTACAGAAAGCTAGGGTGTTCATGAGAATTCACGGGCATTCATCAGAGATTCGGAGGTACATGGTGACTGTACAAATGGAACTTGTGTACTGAGAAAAGGTATGGAGTATACATCTGTGTTTTTTTAATAGTACAAGGAGTGAGCCAATGAGACTCAATTTTCTTGCATGTGACCTCACTGGTTCATTCCACCAATCTGAGTACACAAAGAGAATATCCCTTTTTTGATTGGTTCACTGTTTTTTTGCTGGCGCCTTCCTTTGAGCTGCTGTTACAACTTATTGCTTGAATCTCTATTGGTCACCCAACAAAACATGGAACAACAAAGAGGTGGAGAATATATGACTTCTAGAATATCTGCCAACATTGCTCCCAATGCCTCGGCATCATCTGCCTTTCCTTAGTTGGGGACCCCCCCCCCCCCATTTCTACTCCCACTCACTCCCTTGGTCTGCTGTCAGGCGTTGGCTGCCATGTGCACTCTGATCTCGCTCCTGCACCTCCAACCCTTGCTTTTCCTACTATGTCAGCTTCGTCCCTTGGCTGTGTCACTCAGTCCCTGCCCTGCTTAAGCTCCACAGCCTCCACTGCTCAGCCTATGAGCAACATGGCAGGAGATAGGTCACGTTACACTACAGCACTGCTGCATTTGAAAATATTTGGATGCCGAGAGGCTCTTTCCCCCGGCTGCCGAGGCTAGAACTAGGGGGCATAGTTCTCAGGACTAGGTCTCAGGATAAGGGGTCAGCGAGATGAGGAGAAATTTCTTCACTCAGAGGTTTGTGAATCTTTGGAATTCTCTACCCCAGCGGACTGTGGCTGCTCAACCATTGAGTATATTCAAGACTGAGATCGATAGATGTTTGGACACTAAGGGAATCAAGTGATATGGGGGTAGGGCGGGAGAGTGGAGTTGAGGTAGAAGATAAGCCATGATCTTATTGTGATGCGGAGATGCCGGTGTTGGACTGGGGTGGACAAAAATGAGAAGTCAACCGGGATCTTGGTTTCATGTCACGCTACATGACGTAGAGTCATCCAGACTCGAGTCGTCGTTGGCTTGTTCACAGATGTGATTTCCAGTTTAAAAAAAAAGTAAAAAGCTTAACCATACAGACTGCAGCATTTGACACGTTGGACCCCCTGTGACCCCACCTCATTGTCTTAGCTGTATTTTGCTGTGTCTTTGATGTAATGCCTTCCTAACTGGCCTGATTGTCTCTCTGCCGAGGTGTGATGGAGGGCAGTCAGAAAGATTTACTGTAGTCGTCTGACATTGTACGCAACACATTATTCTCTGTCTATATATGCTTTGCTGATTTGTATTCCTTCACTTTACCTGACGAAGGAGCAGCGCTCCGAAAGCTCGTGATTCAAATAAAACTGTTGGACTATAACCTGGTGTTGTGCGACTTCTCATTATGATCTTATTGAACGGTGGAGCAGACTCCAGGGGCCATATGGCCTACTCCTGCTCCTATTTTTTATGTTCTTACGTAATATTTATTGACAATATTAAGCCACTCACCGACCAATTCTACCACCGGTAATGCCACATTAAAGGACTTTGTTCCTTTACTGCTGAATGGCAGTGATTACGCGAGCTAGGAAAATGCTGCAATCTAATCTATCACGCCCAGCCAACTGTCAGTGCAGGTGCTGGGTCAGATATAAATGTATGCTCTATTTATTATACGAGCAGCAAGAGAGGTTAAGGCAAGACAGCTCAATATAACTCAAGACGAACTGCAGCGCCGCAGCCCTGAAAATGTCCGGTTCTTTAATCCCAAGAAAATAATGAACAGGTGAAGCTTCCATTTTATTTTTTAAAAAACATTTTTTACCCCTGCCCCCTTTGGTTTTAAGTGAAGCTCACTTCGGCAATTCCTGTCACATTGCGCTGTATTTCCACAAGTAATGAAATCAAAGCGGTGGCATCATTCGATCTGAGAGCTGTCGGATGCAATAAAAATGTACAGCATGTCAACACATTCACTGGAGTGAGTCGGTGCAGATGACGCCCACTGAGAACACATTTTCTTCCCAGGCTCCTGGAGTAAATCAAATCTTCCACCCGTCTGCTGTTGGCACTGTTCGCTCTCTGTCCGTCACAGAACAGGGTCAGGACAGGAAATTCACAGAGCGCAGAATGTGACTGTAACATGGAAAAGGAGAGGGATGGGGAGGGAGGTGGGGGGGGGGGGCACTGTTACATAAATGCTTTCTCAAACACTAAAATTACTTCAGTAGCATCTGATAGCGAATCTCGAGCAGGTCTGCTTCAGGAGCAGTGCCAGCACTGCGGTGATGTGTAATCACATTTAAAGAAATATTACAACGTAGCTGTAGGGTGGGCAGGAGAATAGTGAGCATTTGTTCGCACCAAGTCACGTTCACCCATCATCCCCCTGCTCGCTGACCTACATTGGCTCCCGGTTAAGCAATGCCTCGATTATAAAATTCTCATCCTTGTTTTCAAATCCTCGTCCCTCCCTATCTCTGTAACCTCCTCCAGCCCTATAACCCTCCGAGATCTCTGCGCTCCTGTAATTCTGACCATCTCCGATTTTCATTGTACCACCATTGACAGCCGTGTCTTCTTCTGCCTAGGCCCTCAGCTCTGGATAACCCTCCCTAAACCTCTCCACCTCTCTACCCCTCTCTCATCCTTTAAAATGCTCCTAGCTGGCGGTGCCCATGGAGCTGTGCCTCAGTAAGGATTCAAAGCCTTCAGGAGAGGAGAGAAAATAACATGTCACGGATCAAGTGCAGACACATTAACTGGAGTTGGCCATCTATAGCCTACCAGACTGGCAGGAGATTAAATCTGATTTGCTGCTTCATCCTGGTTTTAAACAGTTGCGATTTCTCTTCACCACCTTTAGTTTTCTTAGCGATTCATTGTTGACAAAGTCCCAACTGCCTTCTAGTTACACAACATTATGACATTTAATAAAACAAAATTTGAGCAAAGCTGCTGGAAATTATTTTAATCAGAGATGATATTTGACCTAAGCTATATTATTTTCTAAATGAATTTAATGGTTTAAGCAAAGCATTGCTCAGTGAACATTTGCCTGAAGCATTTGTTGAGTTCTGCTTTATCTATGTCATGTGAACTCTATGTGGGCTCACTATAAAGCCCTTGTATTCAGGCATATAACTGACAATCTATATCACCACTTAAGCTTAATTTATAGAGTGCCTAAGATAAGCAAAATATTAAATTACCAATAAATATTTGTTAAATAAAAGCCTGCCATCTCAGAACAGCAGTCATGTTTAGTAGATATGAAGGCATTCAATAGGGTGGCCCGGGGCAGATCCCATTAATTTGAACTATTCTGGCATTCTGGAGCAATACACAGCTCAGGCCCAGGGAGAAGTGGTTGGAATTGATGAGTTTGTGTGTCTGTTACGTGAACCTAGAGAACACAGAAGCCTAGAAATGACAGCTGGTGATATGAGTGGCGAACACTGAACCCATTTGTATGACATTCCTCTGTCCATTATTTCAACACAGGTGTTCAGGATTTATTTTGCATTGTTGAGTGCCTAAGGTAAAATAGTGGGCAAGGAATACTGTGCAAAGGCACTAAATTTCATCGGCTAATATTGGCAATAGACATTTCTAGGTTCGTGAGCAGAATAGGGTGAATGCACTTTGAACAAATAGAGAAATACATGAAGTAGCAATTGTCAGTCTTCTGCCATGTTCCCTTATTGTGGCGGAGGGAAATCAGGCAGCTGTTCCATTGCTTGATGAATCAGGAAGCATATCGCTTCAGCTATGAAGAGAGACTGGACAGGCCGGGGTTGTTTTCCTTAGAGCAGAGAAGGCTGAGGGGGGACCTGATTGAGGTGTACAAAATTATGAGGGGCGTAGATAGAAAGGAACTTTTCCCCTTAGTAGAGGGGTCAATAACCAGGGGGCATAGTTTCAAGGTAAGGGGCAGGAGGTTTAGAGGGGATTTGAGGAAAAACTTTTTCACCCAGAGGGTGGTTGGAATCTGGAACTCACTGCCTGAAAGGGTGGTAGAGGCAGGAACCCTCAACATTCAAGAAGCATTTAGATGAGCACTTGAAACGCCATAGCATACAAGGCTATGGACCAAGTGCTGGAAAATGGGATTAGAATAGACAGGGCTTGATGGCCGGCGCAGACACGATGGGCCGAAGGGCCTCTTTCTGTGCTGTATAACTCTATGACTCTATCTATATCCCTCCAAAAACTATGTTTCATATTCTTCCTTCTTTTGCTTTTTCTCTACATCTCATGCTTTTCTCTGTCTCACTTTCTCTCAGTGCAATCAATACAACACTTCAGCAGTGTGATTCTCTGATTCAAGCATATGTAAAATGAATCGAGCTTAATAAAAAAAGAGACTTAATGGTCATTCGAGCACTCGATAACAGTAAAGCTCAAACCCAACAAACCCCTCTTCGCTGACGTGTACAACTGTTATTAACTGCTCCTGTCTGAGGGTAAAATCCACTGCGCGGAGGTGATTCGTGTATCAAAAAATAAGGAGGACACAAGATATTTTAGCCAATTTTCGTTTATTAATAATATTCTATTAGTTCCACATTTTAAAAAGAATTATCTGCTGTACGTTACCATTGGAAAGCACTGTTGTGGCAGATGGAGATCATTAAGGTGATAGCAGAGTCATTCAGGGTGTACTTACATTAAAGTGCTTCCTCCTTGTACACTTGAAAAATATATTTTGTTAAAAGACCTCCCTCGATGAAATGTTATTCACTACAGCAGGATTTTACATTTTGTTGTAAATTATGTTCCAATATTGCAATGTGGGATACGCATATAAAGGTTTGGCAAAAACTTTAATTAATGCATTGCCCTTTTAATATATTCAAAATGTACAGTTTTTCTGTTCATTTTTCTTTTTGTGAAATAAAATATGTAAAATTATTCCGTCACACTCAGTGTGCTAGATCGCGACACCTCTTCTATTGAGGGTGGATAGCCAAATATTACTGGTGCTCCTTGCTAGTATTAGCAATACAAGCAGCAATAGTAATAATATCCTGGTCAATATTTATCCCTCAACAGATTATCTGACAATTTATCTCATTTCAGATTGTGGGAGCTTGCTGTGCGCAAATTGGCTGCCGCATTTCCTACATTACAACAGTGACTACACTTCAAAAGTACTTCATTGTCTGTAAAGCCCTATATAAATGCAAGCTCTTTCTTTTTTTGAAGTGGGTGTGATTTACACAGGCACAGTTTCCGCAAATGCAACTCGGGATGATTTCCCCCCTCGGTGCTGTTTCCCACTCAACTTCCATTTGCGAAGCATTATAATAAATGCAGGTTGTTGCTGTTGAATTATACTTGAAATGAGAGGATGGGTTGCAGCCAGTTTCTGATCCCAACCAGACCTACTACACTTGCCCTTGTAACCAAGAAATGAGCCCACAATCCCCCTTTGACAGGAAAGTCCCGCAGCCTGAGATTTTGGAAAGGCAAAGTAAACGTATGAAGCTTATCTGAAAAAGAGGTGACTAAATAGCAATATAGGACAATGTTAAGAGGACGTAAACCCTACCGGCCCCTTCTCCCATCCTTCCCACAGTACAATACAGTGCACAGTCCATTAAGGCAGGTTACATTTTATTTTCCCATGACTTACATTGATTTGTAAATAGCATCTGTGAGAGTCTGTCCCCCGCCCCCAAGGGAGGATCTCACACTTATTTTGGGTTTCTTCAGAGGCAAAAGCCTTTGAACCCCTGGGAGTTTTTATTTCTCTCTCTCCCTGGTACACAACTGAATATATAAAGTAGGCTGAACACCTCGAGCAGTGATTACACAGAGATTCCACTACCAGCTGCTCCCGATGACAAGGTCAACATCTTGCTCCTCTGCCAATGAGAAAGACACAGGCCCAATATAGCTCCGTTTGTGGTAGGTAGCGATTTGCAACTTTGTCATATTTAATCATTTGCTGCTGAATGAAGCAAATAAAAAAGCTGCTGCCTCTGCAGAATCAACCCTTTAAGGACTGCGGGAGTCTTCACGAACCAATCATGCCCTCCCGCTTCCAAACAAGACGCTTACTTGCGATTACATTTGGGACGGGAAGGGCAGCAGGGATTATTCTAGTTGGGCTATCAATTTTTTTCTCTCCACGATAGCCGATCTCCCGTGACATTGTTCATGGTAAGTGAAAGAAGTGCGACGACTTAAGTGTGACAGGAAGTGTGATGCTTACAGGAAATGCACACCATATTTTTCACCAGAACAATGCCGGGGCTAAAAGCGTTACAACGTTATGAGGACAGGTTGCATAAACTAGGCCTGTATTCCCTTGAGAATAGAAGATTCGGGGGTGAACTAATTGAAGTGTTTAAGATGATTAAAGGAGTTGAGAGAGCAGACAGAGAGAAACTATTTCCTCTGGTGGGAGAGTCCAGAACAAGGGGGCATAACCTTAAAATTAGAGCTGGCCAGTTCAGGAGTGATGCCAGGAAGCACTTCTTCACACAAAGGGTAGTGGAAATCTGGAACTCTCTCCCGCAAAAAACTGTTGAGGCTGGGGGTCAATTGAACATTTCTAAACTGAGATTGATCGATTTTTGTTAGGCAAGTGTATTAAGAGTTACGGAACCAAGGCGGGTAGATAGAGTTAAGATTCAGATCAGCCATGATCTAATTGAATGCCAAAACAGGCTCGAGGGGCTGAATGGCCTACTCCTGTTCCTATGTTCCTTCCTATGTAAGCTTAATTCAGTTTAAAGAGAGATCTGCTGAGGTTACTGTTAAACTAGGGAAAGTGTGAGACTTGGAGTCTCTGGGTCTAAGTAAAACTAAACTGTTGTTAAATTATGATAAGAATATAATTTTCTTTAGGAGCAGGAAATGACTATTAAACCCAACAGGCCTGTCTCTTTTTTGCAGCTTAACCCAAACTACCCTAGTTGTCACCGTATCCCTCAATCCCTTCTCTCTTCTGAAACACATCTGAATGACTCTTAAGCCATTTATGCGGTCAATCAAGGTCCTTCCCTGGTAATGTAGTCCCACCACTCCGCTACCTTTCAGCTGAAAATAGTTCACCTGACTCTCCTTCTTACTCCTAACTTGTGACCTATTTATGAATCATTCGCCTTAGTGAACAATTTGCTTGGATCAACTTAGAAAAATTTCCGTCGTCAGCTTGAAGACTTTGGGGGGGAAAAATTCGGTTGCTTTGCGCCTCCCGTTAGTGCCTAAGAGGGCGCTAATGGGGCGCAAAGCAACTAGCGCCCGGGCGCGGTGCCGCCAACACCTCCCGCGAAATTTAGTGGGAGGTTAGCGGCAGCAGTAACCGTTAGCGCCCCGCTGCGCTGCCGGCGATGACGTCATCGTCGTGCGCAGTGCCCCGACTGCGATCTTTGGTAGCGCCCCCTGACTTACTGCCGGACACTATGTCTGATGGGGTCAGGGGGGCCTACCTGCGGCTGGGGCGGTGCTATTTAAAGGCGAGGTGCCAGGCGGCCATTTTTGTTGCTGGCCGCCTGCCAGCACCTGCCTCCGCTCCCGTCCCCGGCCTCCTGAGCCGCCCCCCGCCCCCCCCCCCCCCCCAGCTGGGCCCTGGGTTGCGCAGCGCAAGGCCCCGCCCCTTTAAGAAGGGGAGGAAGGCCTGCAATATCGCGACGTAACATGCTGCGGCACGTGGCGCTGCGGCACGTAGCGCCGCGATATTCCCTCGCAGCACCCCAAGAGTGAGGCAGGGCGCTTCCAGTAGCGCCCCGCTTCCCTCTTGGGGCGCTACTACTCAATTTCAGCTGCGAGGGGGCACTAATTTTTCCGGGGCGCTAAAAGTGACACTAAAAGTAGCGCCCCAAAGGGGGCGCGACTCAATTTCTCCCCCTTTAAGTCTTCAAAGTCTCTTTATCCAAGGAAAAAACGCCCAACGTCCTTAACCTTCCTCAATAACCAAAGCCATTGTTATACTGAATAAATCAAATTTCATTTTTATCACATGGGATTGCAGGATTTTTCCTGTAAATACCACAAACCGTAGCCTTGTTCATATTTCTGATACCTGTACACCAGTTTGGACCTTAAAAGGCTGCTGAATCCTGATAAAGTAGCACTACATGATGATTATTACATTTGGATCAGGATTCCCGTAAAGCGTAGGGGGAGTAAGCAAATTGGCAAATCCCGCAACCCACTGAGTCATCCAATCATGTAAACAAAATACTTCCCAGGATTGGTGACCGTGCAATAGTGGTGACTTTCCATGCTATGCTGCTCGCTCTGGGTGAAGTTTGGCAGCGGGCTAACTCTGCGTAGGGCAGCGAGTATTAACCCTTAGACTGCCAATAGGTCCAAGGAAATTCCCTGGGTTGATACGTTTGGTAAGTTTTCACCTCATGTACTGTGGAGAGAGAGAGAGAAAGAGAGAGAGAAAGAGAGAAAGAAAGAAAGAACATTTATATAGTGCCTTTCATGATCTCAGGGCACCGCAAAGCACTTCACAGCCAACAAAATACTTTTTAAGTGTAGTCGCTGTTGTAATGTAGGAAACGCGGCAGCTAATTTGCGCACAGCAAGCTCCCACAAACAGCAATGTGATAATGACCAGATAGTCTATTTTTTAATAATGTTGATTGAGGGATAAATATTGGACAGAACGCTGGGGATAACTCCCCTGCTCTTCTTCAAAATTGTGCCGTAGGATCTTTTACATCCACCTGAGAGGACAGGCGGGGGCCTCTCATCCGAAAGACGGCTACCTCCGACAGTGCAGCACTCCCTCAGTACTGCACTGGGAGTGTCAGCCTAGATTTTGGGCTCAAGTCTCTGGGGTGGGACTATGAACCCGCAACCTTCGGACTCAGAGGCGAGGGTGCTACCCACTGAGCCATGGCTTACACAAGAACAAAACAATATTGCAGTAATCAACCTAGACAAACACCCACAGTAGTTTTTGTTACTGTAATATTAACCCAATATTTTTTTTTTAATTACATTAAAATGTACATTTTATCACTGCTTGCCCAGTGCTTCCTTTGCCTCCATACTCTCCATTCAATATTTTAATTTTACCTGTTTTATAATATAATCTTTTCTACCTATTTCTTTCCTATTTTTTCCAACTTAAAAATCCTCAAACCTGCTCATCTTTTTCCGCTCAGCTCCCACTGTCCCTTTTGGTTTGAGCAAACATGAAAATTATCTTTTGATTGGAGCCAATCATGCCATAAAGACCTTAAGATTGAAAGGACAAGAAAATTTGCCTACAACGTACAAAGAATGCTCTTAAAAATGAGCAGGGAAAATGTTGGACTTGAATCAGTGTCTTCTATTTATGCTGCGGAGATGCCGGTGTTGGACTGGGGTGGACAAAATTGAGAGGTCGCACAACACCAGGTTATAGTCCAACAGTTTTATTTGAAATCACAAGCTTTCGGAGTTACTACTCCTTCGTCGGGTGAAGTAAAGAGATACAGAATCGCCAAAGCATATATAGATAGAGAACAATGCATGTGTACCTTACAATTGCAGACAACTAAATTAAATCATCCTGACTGTTTATCTGCCGAGGTGTGATAAAGTTAATCAGGTCAGCCAGGAAGGTACCACATCAAAGACATAGCAAGATACAACTGAGACAATGAGGTGGAGTCGCAGGGGGTCTAACGTGTCAAAAGCTGCCGTCTGTATGTAAAACGATAAGCTTTAAAATTTTTACTTTTTTACTGGGAATCACATCTGTGAACAAGCCAACGACGACTCGAGTCCGGATCACGTCATGTATCATGACATAAACCCAAGATCCCGGTTGAGACCGTCTTCATGAGTGCGGAACTTGGCTATCAGTTTCTGCTCGATGATTTTGCATTGTCGTGTGTTCCTAAGGTCGCCTTGGAGAACGCTTACCTGCAGATCCGAGGCTGAATGTCCTTGACTGCTGAAGTGTTCCCCGACTGGGAGGTAACAATCCTGCCTGGCGATTGTTGCGTGGTGCTCGTTCATACGTTGTCTCAGTGTCTGCATGGTCTCGCCGATGTACCATGCCGCGGTGCATTCTTTCCTGCAACGTATGAGGTAGACAACGTTGGCCGAGTCACATGATCTCAGAAGTACCATCGTTCGCAGCAAATTACCCAGCTTTCAGGATAACAGCGACCACGACACCACACAACCCTGCCACGGCAAACTCTGCAAGACATGCCAGATCATCAACACAGATACCACCATCACACGTGAGGACACTACCCACCAGGTACATGGTACATACTCATGTGACTCGGCCAACGTTGTCTACCTCATACGTTGCAGGAAAGAATGCACCGCGGCATGGTACATCGGCGAGACCATGCAGACACTGAGACAACGTATGAACGAGCACCGCGCAACAATCGCCAGGCAGGATTGGTACCTCCCAGTCGGGGAACACTTCAGCAGTCAAGGACATTCAGCCTCGGATCTGCGGGTAAGCGTTCTCCAAGGCGACCTTAGGAACACACGACAACGCAAAATCATCGAGCAGAAACTGATAGCCAAGTTCCGCACTCATGAAGACGGTCTCAACCGGGATCTTGGGTTTATGTCACGATACATGACGTGATCCGGACTCGAGTCGTCGTTGGCTTGTTCACAGATGTGATTCCCAGTAAAAAAGTAAAAATTTTAAAGCTTATCGTTTTACATACAGACGGCAGCTTTTGACACGTTAGACCCCCTGCGACTCCACCTCATTGTCTCAGTTGTATCTTGCTATGTCTTTGATGTGGTACCTTCCTGGCTGACCTGATTAACTTTATCACACCTCGGCAGATAAACAGTCAGGATGATTTAATTTAGTTGTCTGCATTGTTCTCTATCTATATATGCTTTGGCGATTCTGTATCTCTTTACTTCACCCGACGAAGGAGTAGTAACTCCGAAAGCTTGTGATTTCAAATAAAACTGTTGGACTATAACCTGGTGTTGTGCGACCTCTCAATTCTATTTATGCACCAGGATTGGAGCAGGAGTTTACAGAATGTGCGAGGCCTTTAAGAGGCCTTTTGGCCATAAGATGGGAGATTTGGTAATGAGAGGGTGGATCTGCGTCACTCCTACGTAGCCGACTTGGTCATCTGATACCTGAGCCAGGCAGTTTCCTAGTATTCCAAGACGCCATTGGTTGATGAATCCACCCCACTAGTTCCCGTCACCGAGAGTTGAGATTCTTCCCGCTCAGCTACAGATAACCCCCTGCAAGTGGGAACTGTGTCCCTAGCCAGACAAATAGAGGAGGTTTCCAATGCTCTAAGCTAATTCCTAATTTATCTGGGTTGAGGTAAGTGGGGAATATCCCTACAGGTAGAGACTATGCTCTTCATATCAGGAGAATGGAAATGTTACTTCTGCGGATTTCAGAGTAGTTTTCTACATTCATAGAATCATAGAATAGTACAGCACTGGAGGAGGCCATTCGGCCCATCGAGTCTGCGCCGGCTCTTTAGAAAAAGAAACAATATTCAATCTTGGAATATTGGCCTTTTAGTGGACCTTAAGGGCTGGATTTTATTAATGGAGACGTGCTGGAGGCGGGACTGCTGCTTGCCGAGTTTCAGTCCCGCTTCCATCAGCTTCTGGACAACCAGCGGGATTTTCCCCTGATTGACCTTGTTAAGCCCACCCGGCGGGCTCAGCAGGCCAATTAGGGGGAAGTCAATGACGGAGCACGTCAACGTCTGACGTGTCATCTGTCAAGAATATCTGTGAAGCTGTCAAAGACTGACATTCTGCGTAGTTTGATCAGACCTTGTGTTCAGGACTCATCAAACCTTTCTACTTTGCAGAAATCAGCTGGCTGTTGTATCGGAGGATCCAACAGCCAGTCTGTGATCTCTACATGGAGATGTCGGGGACTCTGGCTCCACAGCGGCTGAAGGCTGTAGGTAGAAACAAAGGTAAGTTAACATTTTCTAACACTTTACACTCACCTCACATACTTATCACTCCACACTTGCACCCATCACTTGCCTCTACATCGCACTTTCAGACCCGTCCGACCCCCTCCAACCCCCGCAGCCCGCACTTCAAGACGAAAAATGGGGATAATCCTATTCTCTGCCTGTTAACTACCTGTTAACAGGCAGTTAATAGACTTTAATCCCTTCCTGCCTCCAAGGAGACGGGACCCGGGCGGGATGGCTTCCCGCCTCCAGGCAAGAGGGCACAGAGGCAGGTTGGGGGCGGGTTTGCCATCCGCCCCCAAATTCTGCCACTTTCCCGGCGGTCCCGCCTCCATACCCGCCTCCTCGGGGCTGGTAAAATCCAGCCCTAAGAGTCAACCACATAGGGCTGGATTTTTCCAAACTTGGCGAGTCCGGGGCGGGCGACGTCCGCGGCATGTGGGGACCTCACATCTGTCTCGATCCCGGCCTCCAACAAAATATTCCGATGATGGGTCTTGTTAAGCCCGCCCTGCGAGGTTCTCGGCCAATTAATAGGAAGTGGGTCTGATGATGTCATTTGATGACGCGTCATCAGCCAGTTTCCTTAAAGAGGCCATGTCCAAATTGATTTTGACAGTTCTGCTGTCAGTGTTCTGCAGCATTGAGGTGCAGCAAACACTGACAAGCACTGCACAAAGGTGCACAGCTGCACCCAGGCTCTCCCATGACTCCCTCCATATGCGTATGGAGGGAGTCACAGCATGCAGGGAGGTTCACTTCCTTTCCAATGGGCGGAAGAGACCTCCCCAGGATACCAACGCAGCCTGGTTGCACATTGCACAGGAGGACACAAGCAGGGATGTCATCAGGAGGACCAGGTTACAGTGGCGCAAACCTTTCAATGATCTCAGTAGATCATGAAACGTTACTGCCAAGCCACACTCAACCTCATCCTGCTGTGCCGCTCATCACATCCACATCACTCTGCCTTCCCTACCCTACTCCTGCACATCCTTACTCACACCAACTTACCTTGCACCTCCACCCATCCCTCTCCATCTACATTATCACTTCCCTATCTCACTAGCCACCCCTCACACTCACCCTCATCCTAGTCCAATCATACCAACTAACAACACACAAGTACGATAGCAAAATACTGCGGATGCTGGAAATCCGAAATAACAACAGAAAACGCTGGAAAAACTCAGCAGGCCAGGCAGCATCCGTGGAGAGAGAAAGAGAGTTAACGTTTCAGGTCGATGACCTTTCATCAGAACTGGGAAGAGCCGGAAATCAAATAGATTTAAGGCCAGGGTAAAGCTGGGAAAAGGGGGAGGGGATAAAGGAACAAAGGTGGAGATGAAGAGACATTAAGAGACATTAAGAGATATGCAAGGCTAGAGGTGGTGTTAATGTGACAGATTAAGGCTGAATGAAGTGTGAAATCCACTGGCAGAATGAAGGACAGCTGCCAGCTTCTAGGAGGAAAAAAAAGGTGGGGGGGGACAAATAAAAGGGTGGATAAAATAAAATATAAATGTGATTGGAGCTGAGGTTATGATCTAAAATTGTTGAACTCGATATTGAGTCCAGAGGGCTGTAGCGTGCCTAAACGAAAGATGAGGTGCTGTTCCTCGAGCTTACGCTGAGCTTCCGTGGAACAGTGTAATAGGCCGAGGACGGTGAGGTCAGAGTGGGAGTGAAGCGGTGAATTAAAGTGACAACACACAAGGGTAGGCACTTGTGTGTTTTAGCCAATGTTCATGTGAAGTTTCTGTTAATGTGGTGTCAAACATTGAAATCTTTATTTTCAACACTTTGCGTTCTTGGACAGATTTGTGTGCACCTTTGAAAGTGTCTTAGTGAGTTGCAGTGAATGGTTCAGAACCCGACATACTTACCTAGCATGATCCCCAAGCGACGGGTTCCTCCTGGGAAACTTGGCAAAATTCTTTGGAACTGGGAAAATGGGGATTTAATTGCTTTAAACAGCCTCCTAACAAACACAATTAAATGACCCGCCACTTAGTGCCGTGTCTGCAAAATGCAGGCAGAGCCGACACTTGGGAAACTGACAAGGAGGCGGGTTCAGAGCGGGATACCGGCCCGCTGTCAATCTTTTTTGATTTTGACAGCGGACCCGCCTCCAAACCCACCTTCTGAGCGCCGGCAAACTTCAGCCCATAGTGTGGGACCGGAGTCACATAGGGGGTGATTTTCTCAATGGGGAGATTTTGGAGGCGGGACTCCCACTTGTCGGGTTTCAGTCCCGCCTCCATCAACTTCTGGCCAACCCACGCTATTTTCCCTTGACTGACCTTGTTAAGCCCGCCCAGTGGGCTTATCAGGCCAGTTAAGGGAAAGTTGGTTGCAGAGAACATCAACGTATGATGTTTCATCTGTCAAAAATTTTTGACAGATGAATTATCATCGTTTGACAGCTCTGAGAAGCTGTCGAACAGTCACATTCTCTGTAGTTTGATGAGATCTTGAATTAAAGACCTCATTAAACCTCTTTCTTTTGCAGAAATTAGCTGGTTGTTGCATTGGAGAATGCCACGGCCATCTGTCATCTCTACCGCGGAGGTGCGAGACTCTCCGCATACCCACCGACTGAAGCCTGCAGGAAGAAACAAAGGTAAGTACAGTTTTTCTAACACTTTGCACTTACCTCAGATACTCACCTCTCCACACTTGCACCCATCACTCACCTCCACAGCACACTTTTGGACCCCGCAGACCCCCTAATCACCTCGGTGACCCTGGCGGGGTTCGGAGCCTTCGGGAGGCCCGCACTTGTGTGGGCAAAAAGGGAATAATCCTATTTTCTGCCTGTTAACTACCTGTTAACAGGCAGTTAAGTGGCTGTAATCCCTTCCCACCTCCAAGGAGACGGGACCCGGCGCGGGACGGCTACCCGCCTCCTGGCAAGATGGCATGAAAGGCGGGTTGGGGGTGGGTTGGGCACCCGCCCCCAGATTCTGCCATTTTCCCGGCAGTCCCGCCTCCAAACCCAACTCCCCAGGGCTGGCAAGATCGTGCCCAAACAGGCCAGATTGGGATGGGGTGGCAGGTTTCTTTTCCTGAAGGATATTAGTGAACCATTTGGTTTTTATCAACAAAACAGCAGCTTTTGCAGTCATTTTTTTCCTCATGCTAGCCCACAAATTATCAGATTTATTGAACAGCTTACGATTTTGGGATTTGAACTCTCAACCTTTACTGTTACAACAACATTATAATTCTGTTATACCATAGGCCCCACACGACTACATTAGACACTTGGCTGACCAAAATTAAACTAGAATGAGTGCTGAGTTATTTTATCCAAATATTTATACATATAACTTAGTTACATGCAGGATATAGCCAATTGCAACTAAACATAGACAGATTTCTGGTTTGGCAGGATGGGAGAATATACATGGGAGAATGGCTGGGAAGTGGATTCATCTACTAAATGAATTCTCTATGAAGGGACTGAACTGCAAGGGTTATTATTAAGTGGATACAAAAGGTACAGAAGGCAGACCTCTGGTACTGTTACTCTTAGCTGCGACTAGGACGCATGCAAGAGTGAATTGGGCACAAATCTTTTTCTGATTTTCCCTCTTTGGTCTCCATTCTCTCTTCCTTGAGTGTGAGTCATTAACCAGAAGTCTCATCTGTCTGCCTGTTCAGGTGGCCATTAATTATTCCATGGCAAGAAGAGCAGGGAGTTCTCCTGGTACCTCTGGTAACAGACTAACAGCTCCCGGCTGTTTGAGAGCCATTGCTGGGACAAAATGGCGGCCATCTTTCTCACATAATCGTCATTCCACAAAGTAAATCATTGAGTGAAGCTTATCGAGATGTTTTGGTGACATAACTGACGTAAGAAACCTACTAGGCACTTGGTCTAAGCGTTAAACAAAGCTTTAATCAACTGTTTTACAACATGGAGGTCTAGTTGTGTTCTTCACTAGTTCCTGTTAAAGAATGTCCTGAGCAAGCTGGGCCCATGCCCGAGTATTTATACTCTCCCTGGACAGCGCCACCAGCAGGCTGCCCAGTATTATTTCATAAGTCATTTCCACATGAATGACAAGATTCATGTCAATAACATGATGCTGTAATGCAATTATTTTTGTTCTCGAGTCTCAGTTGAGATGGGGAAACTGGCTGTGACCCAGCGCTGCTGTAACATTGTTTTTGGGGTGTCCCACACACAGTGTCGCCTCGCATGAACCATTTTGTAATAGACCGACTCTCAATCAAGTCAATCACTTTCCTCTCGCAGCGACAGATGCTCCAATTTTGTCAGGGTTGGATTCCCATCCTGTCATTTAGGAGCAGCTGCGGAATGTTTGCATTAGACTGATATGTCAAGAGAAAGAGAGAGAAAATGATGGATGATGTGTGCATGAAAATGTGATGTTCGTTTTGGAAATAGCGACAACTTGCAGGCACTGTGAATAAAAAGTGAAACTATGAGATTAAAAGATCAAATTGGAACAAATCCAAACTGTGCAACAAAAAAAATGCTGAAAATAGAGACTATGAGGCTGGGCTCTTGGCATGAAGAAGTCAACGGGGGGTCATTTTGGCTTTTGGCCGATAGTGTAAAATGGGCGTCATCGGTTCAGCCGCCCGTTATACATCTCTCCTGGTTTTCATTTCCATTGAAGTGAATATCGCCCTTTTTACACTATCGACCAAAGTCAAAATTATCCCCCAGCGTTCTCTGGGTAGAGACTGGGTAGCAATGTGAATCAAAGTGTTTTTTTCACCTCTGGAACCTGGGATTGAATCTAGTCTAGAATGGTGGGTTAAAGGCTTCTTTTCTCTGCTGACAATAAGGGGGCTACTAAAATAACTTTAGATGGTTTCAACTCAATTGAACAAGCCTAAAAATGACAGTTTATGCTACATTAGGGGTAGTATAGCACTGCAAACTTTTAATCCCTGTGGCTTTTTGAGTGTTGTTGGAGCTGCACTCATCCAGGCGAGTGGAGAGTATTCCATCACACTCCTGACTTGTGCCTTGTAGATGGTGGAAAGGCTTTGGGGAGTCAGGATGTGAGACACTCGCCACAGAATACCCAGCCTCTGACCTGCTCTTGTAGCCACAGTATTTATGTGGCTGGTCCAGAAAAGTTTCTGGTCAATGGTGACCCCCAGCATGTTGATGGTAGGGGATTCGATGATGGTAATGCCGTTGAATGTCAAGGGGTGGTGGTTAGATTCTCTCTCATTGGATATAGTCCTTGCCTGGCACTTGTGTGGCACGAATGTTACTTGCCACTTATCAACCCAAGCATGAATATTGTCCAGGTCTTGCTGCATGCGGGCATGGACTGCTTCATTATCTGTGAAGTTGCGAATGGAACTGAACACTGTGAAATCATCCCGACTTCTGACTTTAAAATGGAGGGAAAGTCAATGATGAAGCAGCTGAAGATGTTTGGGCCTAGGACACTGTCCTGAGGAACTCCTGCAGCAATGTCCTGGGACTGAGATGATTGACCTCCAACAACCACAACCATCTTCCTTTGTGCTAGGTATGACTCCAGCCAGTGGAGAGTTTTAGCCCTGATTCCCATTGACTTCAGTTTTACTAGGGCTCCTTCATGCCACACTCGGTCAAATGCTGCCTTGATGTCAAGGGCAGTCACTCTCACCTCACCTCTGGAATTCATCTCTTTTGTCCATGTTTAGACCAAGGCTGTAATGCGGTCTGGAGCCGAGTGGTCCTGGCGGAACCCAATCTGAGCATCGGTGAGCAGGTTATTGGTGAGTAAGTGCCGCTTGATAGCACTGTCGACGACACCTTCCGTCACTTTGCTGATGATTGTGAGTAGACTGATGGGGCGGTAATTGGCCAGATTGGATTTGTCCTGCTTTTTGTGGACAGGACATACCTGGGCAGTTTTCCACATTGACGGGTAGATGCCAGTGTTGTAGCTGTACTGGAACAGCTTGGCTAGAGGAGTGGCTAGTTCTGGAACACAAGTCTTCAGCATGACAGCCGGGATGTTGTCAGAGCTCATAGCATTTGCTGTATCCAGTGCACTCAGCCATTTCTTGATATCATGTGGAGTGAATTGAATTGGCTGAAGCCTGGCTTCTGTGATGGTGGGGACGTCAGGAGGAGGCTGATATGGATCATCCACTCGGCACTTCTGGCTGAAGATGGTTGCAAACACTTTAGCCTTGTCTTTTGCACTCGTGTGCTGGGCTCTGGCATCATTGAGGATGGGGATATTCATGGAGCCTCCTCCTCCCGTTACTTGTTTAATTGTCCACCACCATTCACGACTGGATGTGGCAGGACTGCAGAGCTTTGATCTGATCTGTTGATTGTGAGATCGCTTAGCCCTGTCTATAGCATGCTGCTTCTGCTTTTTAGCATGCATGTAGTCCTGTGTTGCAGCTTCCCCAGGTTAACACCTCATATTTAGTTACGCCTGGTGCTGCTCCTGGCATGCTATTCTACAGTCCTTATTGAACCAGGGTTGGTCTCCTGGCTTGATGGTAATGGTAGAGTGAGGGATATGCCGGGCCATGATGTTACAGATTGTGGTGGAATACAATTCTGCTGCTGCTGATGGCCCACAGCGCCTCATGGATGCCCAGTTTTGAGTTGCTAAATCTGTTCTGAATCTATTCCATTCAGCACAGTGGTAGTGCCACACAACATGATGGAGGTGTCCTCAGTGTGAAGACGGGTCTTCGTCTCCACAAAGACACTGCTACCAATACTGTCATGGACAGATGCATCTGCGACAGGTAGATTGGGGAGGACGAGGTCAAGTAGGTTTTCCATCATGTTGGTTCTCTCACCACCTGCCGCAGGCCCAGTCTGGCAGCTCTGTCCTTCAGGACTCATCCAACTTGGTCAGTAGTGGAGCTGCCGAGCCACTCTTGGTGATGAACATTGAAGCCCCCCCCACCACACACCAGGGATGGTGATGGAGAAGTCTGGGACATTGGCTGAAAGGTATGATTCTGTGAGTATGACTATGTCAGGCTGTTGCTGACTAGTCTGTGAGACAGCTCTCCCAATTTTGATACAAATACTCACGTGTTAGTGCGGAGGACTTTGCAGGGTCGACTGCGCTGGGTGTGCCGTTGTTGTGTCCAAAGTCGATACCAGGTGGTCCGTCCAGTTTTTTAAAATTCTTATTATTGTTTTCTGTTGCAGTTTGTTACAACTGAGTAGCTTGCTAGGCCATTTCAGAGGGCAGTTAAGAATCAACCACATTGCTGTGGGTCTGGAGTCACATATAGGTCAGACCAGGTAAGGACAGCAGATTTCCTTCCCTAAAGGACAATTGTGAACCAGATTGGTTTATACAACAATCCGATAGTTTCATGATACTAACTTTTTATTCCAGATTTATTTAATTAACTGAATTTAAATTCCCCAGCTGCAGTGGTGGGATTTGAACTCACTCTGGATTACTAGTCCAGTAACATAACCACTATGCAACCGTTCCCGTAAGAAGCTCAACACCATCCAGGACAAAGCAACCCGCTTGATTGGCACCCCATCCACCACCTTAAACATTCACTCCCTCCACCACCGGCGCATCGTGGCTGCAGTGTGTACCATCTACAAGATGCACTGCAGCAACTCGCCAAGGTTTCTTCGACAGCCCGCGACCTCTACCATCTGGAAGGACAAAGGCAGCAGGCGCATGGGAACACCATCACCTGCAAGTTCCCTGCCAAGTTACGCACCATCCTGACTTAGAAGTATATCGCCGATCCTTCATCGTCGCTCGGTCAAAATCCTGGAACTCCCTCCCTAACAGCACTGTGGGAGTACCTTCACCACACGGACCGCAGCGGTTCAAGAAGGCGGCTCACCACCACCTTCTCAAGGGCAATTAGGGATGGGCAATAAATACTGGCCATGCCAGCGACGCCCACAGGAATGAATAAAAAAAAACTAAACTGTCCATAATTTAGCACAAATGGACATTTTTAGGCTTGTTGAGACTCAATCCAGTGACTATAGGCTTTGTAGGTCTCTAAATTTTTCTCTCAAAATCCAGTTGGATGAGTTTAGGCATTCTGCATTTAGCTCCCAACAGACAGGGGCCCACAGCATGCGATCCCTAATCAGCACTAATTTGGAAATTGATGAAATTTGAGAAGTTATGAATGAGATAGAAAAATGGAAAAATATCAACAACAAAAAGCTAGTGTAGGAAGAGTTTTCTCTTCTGAGATGGGAGTCGAGACAGCAGGAGCTTTACTCTGCATCTAACCATACCTGATCAGGAAATCTTTGATCATAGAATCATTAAAATTTACAGCACAGAAGGAGGCCATTCAGCTCATCTTGTCCGTGCCGGACGACAAAGAGCTATCCAGCCTAATCCCACTTTCCAGCTCTTGGTCCGTAGCCTTGTAGGCTTCGGCACTTCAAGTGCATATCCAAGTACTTTTTAAATGTGATGAGGGTCTCTGCCTCTACCATCCTTTCAGGCAGTGAGTTCCAGACCCCCACCACCCTCTGGGTGAAGAAATTTTCCCTCAAATCCCCTCTAAACCTCCTTCCGACCAATTACTTTAAATCTATGCCCCCTGGTTGTTGACCCCTCTACTAAGGGAAATAGGTCCTTCCTATCCACTCTATCTAGGCCCCTCATAATTTTATACACCTCAATAAGCTCTCCCCTCAGCCTCCTCTGTTCCAAAGAAAATAACCCCAGCCTATCCAATCTTTCCTCATAGCTAAAATTCCCCAGCCCAGGCAAAATCCTCCTAAATCTCCTCTGCACCCCCTCTAGTGCAATCACATCCTTCCTGTAATGTGGTGACCAGAACTGCACGCAGTACTCTAGCTGCAGCCTAACTAGTGTTTTATACAGTTCAAGCATAACCTCCCTGCTCTTATATTCTATGCCTCGGCTAATAAAGGCAATTATCCCGTATGCCTTCTTAACCACCTTCTCTACCTGTCCTGCTACCTTCAGGGATGTGTGGACATGCACTCCAAGGTCCCTCTGATCTTCTGCACTTTTCAGTGTCCTGCCATTTATTGTGTATTCCCTTGCCTCGTTAGCCCTCCCCAAATGCATTACCTCACACTTCTCCAGAGTGAATTCCATTTGCCACTGTTCTGCCCACCTGACCAGTCCATTGATATCTTCCTGCACTGAGTTCCCCAAATGGAAAGTTACATTCTCCAGCACTAATATCCTTCAACGTGATGAGCACAAAACTCCCAACAAAAAAAGAAATACAGTGGAATGCTGATAAATACAGAATGACTCTCTTTAGAGCAGATTAACCAGTAATTGCTCGCCCTTTCCTATGAAATAACAGGCAGTGCAATGGGCTGAACTTAGCAGAGGTGCGCTGTGCCATCTCAAATAGACACAATCGAACATAAGAGTCAATAGACAGTTTGTCACATTCATTTTCTTTGCCAAGTTTGAACAGATAGTAATTACATTAGACAACCCTCTGATCAAGGCAGACAATGGAAGAGTTAATTACGGGGGCAGTCCTCTGACACTTACAAACAGCCCGTTCAACATCTGGAATTCTCTGTAATTTACCAGCATCCAGAGGATGGCTAGTGGGTGCTGTGATTCCCAATTTAAAAAAAAATCAGTTTCTAGAACCCTCCACTGCTTCCGAAGCAAGGGTAAACAGAAGAGGCTGAATTTTATTTCACGATATTTTGGAGGAATGTTTGTTCATCTGAACGGCGTCCTTCAATTACCAGAAATTATTTTTCAACCTACGCTGGTGGGAATCAACGCCAGAATAATGCAACATCACGTCTCCTTGCTTTTGTCGAGAATATTGGATGCCTCCCAGCAAATTACAACATAATGATTCAATTGAGAGGTTCCAATAACATCATCTGAGATCGGAGACTAGATTACTGACTTGTAATTCACCGAGGCAGCCAGTAATAACATATTGGATTGCAAAATTTTCATACAGGAAAAATATAAAAATGGTTCTTCTGCTGAAGCAGTGTGCTCCTAAAGAATTCCAAATTTGGGGCAGTATAAGCAGGTTTCAGTTCTTTAGTGACAGTTCCTTCACATCTCTTGAAAGTCCAATCAAAGCAGGCCACATTTTATTTTGATGACTTCACCCTCAGTCCCTTTTCATCTATAAACATTTCTGGCCCCACTATCTCCTCCGACCTCAAATTCTCAGTCTCAAATTCCCTCCAGCGTTAAAGCCGCCTTTTAAGGAACTCACTTTCCTCTTTCATGTTGAACATTTCTTCTCCTTTCAACAGCTCTTCACTCTCTATAAAGACCATAGGCCTGAAAATCCTGGGCCCAGAGTAAAGGAGGGTTGTGGGGGCGGGGGGGGGGGGGGGGTTGCTGCACAGACCCAGAATGTAGGGTAGGATGCTCTTCCTCCAAGTCTCCAGCCCTATTCTTTTACGCTGCCATATTCCGGCGGAAGTGGGAACAGGCTCTTTTGGGGAAGTCACCAGAACAGGCGGGACTGGCTAGATGCCGTTCCAGATAGAAATACCCACAGTACTGCCAACAGCGTCCACAAAGATAAGCACACCTGTACACCTTCACGTCAGAACCAGATTCTGATGGAAGTGGGGTCTACAACCGCATCAACTGCGGGTTTCCCAACAGCAATCGCAGACCAATCAAAATTGCCATTGGGAAAGCAGTAACTTTGAATTAGTGTCATGTTTTTTATTAGCATTCATCTTTTCCCAGAACAGTTGGCCCCATAACAAAGTAACAAGCTGCCACTCTGAAATTTGCGACTCCTCCCCATCCAGGGCGAATGTCCCAGTCACAAACGACGTGGGCTACCCGCGTATCCCACCCCCCATCCAGGCTACCCACGCACCCCAACCCTACCCAGGCTACCCGCGCACCCCAACCCTACCCAGGCTACCCGCGCACCCCAACCCTACCCAGGCTACCCACGCACCCCAACCCTACCCAGGCTACCCACGCACCCCAACCCTACCCAGGCTACCCGTGCACCCCAACCCTACCCAGGCTACCCGCGCACCCCAACCCTACCCAGGCTACCCGCGCACCCCAACCCTACCCAGGCTACCCGCGCACCCCATACCCACGCACCCCAACCCTACCCAGGCTACCCGCGCACCCCAACCCTACCCAGGCTACCCGCGCACCCCTACCCTACCCAGGCTACCCGCGCACCCCTACCCTACCCAGGCTACCCGCGCACCCCAACCCTACCCAGGCTACCCGCGCACCCCAACCCTACCCAGGCTACCCACGCACCCCAACCCTACCCAGGCTACCCACGCACCCCAACCCTACCCAGGCTACCCACGCACCCCAACCCTACCCAGGCTACCCACGCACCCCAACCCTACCCAGGCTACCCGCGCACCCCTACCCTACCCAGGCTACCCGCGCACCCCAACCCTACCCAGGCTACCCGCGCACCCCTACCCTACCCAGGCTACCCGCGCACCCCTACCCTACCCAGGCTACCCGCGCACCCCAACCCTACCCAGGCTACCCACGCACCGCAACCCTACCCAGGCTACCCGTGCACCCCTACCCTACCCAGGCTACCCGCGCACCCCTACCCTACCCAGGCTACCCGCGCACCCCAACCCTACCCAGGCTACCCGTACACCCTGCCCCCACCCAGGCTACCCGTACACCCTGCCCCCACCCAGGCTACCCGTGCACCCTGCCCCCACCCAGACTACCCGTGCACCCTGCCCCCACCCAGGCTACCCGTGCACCCTGCCCCCACCCAGGCTACCCGTGCACCCTGCCCCCACCAGGCTACCCGTACACCCTGCCCCCACCCAGGCTACCCGTGCACCCTGCCCCCACCCAGGCTACCCGTGCACCCTGCCCCCACCCAGGCTACCTGTGCACCCTGCCCCCACCCAGGCTACCCGTGCACCCCAACCCTACCCAGTGCAAACGACTTTGACCCAGGATCTGTGAGGAGTTTAGGGCTGCAATATACTGGCAGCCGGAACTCCCCACCCCAGGAATTTCAGGCAGTGTGCATTCACTTACACAAATCTTTGAAGGTGACAAGTTGCTAAATTTGTAAAAAAAAAGCCGACGGGATCCTTTGCTTATAAATTGAGGCAGAGAGTACAAAAGCACGGATGTTATGCTAAATCTTTATAAATCACTGGTTTGACCCCAGCTGGAGTATTGTGTCCAATTCTGGGCACTGCACTTTGGAAAGGACGTCAAACACTGAAGTGGGTGCAAAGGAGATTTACTAGAATGGTACCAGGGATGAGGGGTTTCAGTTATGTGGCGAGACTAGAGAAGCTGGGATTGCTCTCCTTAGAGCAGAGAATTTGAAGGGGAGATTTAATAGAGGTGTTCAAAATTATGAGGAGTTTTGATAGAGTAGATAGGGAGAAACTGTTTCCATTGACTTGACAGGAGGGTCGGTAACCAGAGAACACATTGGTAAAGAGCCGGGGAGTGGGAATAATGGGTAACTCTTTCAGAGGGCAAACATAGGCACATTGGGCCAAATGGCCTCCTTCTGTGCTGTATGATTCTATGATTAGTGGAGTACCACAGGAATCGGTGCTAGGACCCCAGTTATTCACAATATATATTAATGATCTAGACGAGGGAACTAGATGTAATAACTCCAAGTTTGCAGACGAGACAAAGCTGGGTGGGCGTGTGTGTTGTGAGGAGGATGCAGAGAAACTCCAGTATGATTTGGACAGGTTGGGTGATTGGGCAGATGCATGGCAGATGCAGTATAATGTGGATAAATGCGAGGTTATCCACTTTGGTGGCAAAAACAGGAAGGCAGATTATTATCTGAACGGCAATAGATTGGGAAAAGAGGAAGTGCAACGAGACCTGGGAGTCCTTGTGCACCAGTCGTTGAAGGTAAGCATGCAGTTGCAGCAGGCGGTTAAGAAGGCAAATGGTACGTTGGCCTTCATAGCAAGAGGATTCGAGTACAGGAGCAAGGATGTCTTGCTGCAGTTGTACAGGGCCATGGTGAGACCACACCTTGAGTATTGTGTGCAGTTTTGGTCGCCTTATCTGAGGAAGGATGTTCTTGCCATGGAGGGAGTGCAGCGAAGATTCACCAGACTGATTCCGGGGATGGCAGGAATGACGTATGAAGAGAAATTGGGACGATTGGGCTTGTATTCGCTAGAGTTTAGAAGAATGAGAGGGGATCTCATTTAAACTTATAAAATTCTAACAGGACTGGACAGACTAGATGCAGGAAGGATGTTCCCGATGGCGGGGGAGTCCACAACCAGGGGGTCACAGTCTAAGGATAAGGGGTAAGCCATTTAGGACTGAGATGAGGAGAATTTCTTCACCCAGAGAGTGGTGAACCTGTGGAATTCTCTACCACAGAAGGCAGTTGAGGCCAACTTATTAAATATATTCAAGAAGATTTAGATATATTTCTTAAGGCTAAAGGGATCAAGGGATATGGGGAGAAAGCGGGGACAGGGTACTGAATTTGGATGATCAGCCATGATCTCATTAAATGACGGAGCAGGCTCGAGGGGCCGAATGGCCTACTCCTGCTCCTATCTTCTATGTTTCTATGTTTAATGCTGCTCCTGTATCTGGTCTTCTGGAACTCCTCTTGTTTTACAGTGCAATCATTCTCTCAGCTGTAGCCTCCAACCTTTCTCTCTCCATCACAAACTTAATTTGTTTCTATATTAATCAACACAACAATGGTCATTGCTCCACCGAACTTGCTATCTCATTCGTGCTTGTTTCCAAAAACACACTCGCACACATGCCCTTCCTACTCCCTGCAATTTCCTTGTGTTGGTGAATTTGTACTTATCAAGCCGAGAGAGGTTAGCTGTGGCATATTGAACATTTTTCCATTTCAGGCACCCAGTGTCAGTATGAAGGAGCCTTATTCTATATCTGTTATCTTCCAGGTCAAGTACAGATATAGGATAAGGCTCCTTCTATCCTGCTGTGACAATGTGACACTGCACCAATCTCAGAAGAATATCCTATTGGACGAAGCATGACATATTTCTATATCCCACACCATCCTGTTGGTCTCTCTTGTGACCTTTCCAATCTAGAGCCAGAAGGTTTCATGCTGTGGGATCAAACCAACTGAGAACTGGGTTAAGACCATCTCAGAGGACCCTTTACAGCCAACAAACAGAGGAGAGACTCTCATTCCATCCAGATGGATTGGACTTGAATTCAGAGGTGAAAGGCTTGTGTCTCAATTGGCAACACCCACTCCCCTGATATGTAACAGCTTACCCATAAGAGTAAAACAACAACTTGCATTTATATAGCACCTTTAACATAGTAAAACGTCCCAGGGCACTTCACAGGAACGTTATCTAACAAAATTTTGCACCAGGCTATATAAGGAGGTATTAGTACAGGTGACCAAAAGCTTGGTCAAAGAGGTAGTTTTTAAGGAGCTTCTTAAAGGAGGCGAGAGAGGTAGAGAGTCGGCGAGGTTTAGGGAGGGAATTTCAGAGTCAGAGCCTAGGCAGCTGAAGGCACGGCCGTCAGTGGTGGCGTGATTAAAATCAGGAATGCACAAGAGGCCGGAATTGCAGGAGCACAGAGATCTCGGAGGGTTGTAGGCGCTTTTTGTGCGCGGTCCCTTTAACTGGCTGCACGGTCCATTCAGATTTTCGCACATGCGCGGTTTCTTCCATGTAATGGCCGGTGAGCGGCCTGCGCGGGACCTCCAGACCGCTGCGCGGCCATGCAGTTAGCAAGAACGTTGGTTGTAAACATAGAACATAGAAAACATAGGAAAATAGGAGCTGGCGTAGGCCATTTGGCCCTTTGAGCCTGCTCCACCATTCAATATGATCATGGCTGATCCTCTATCTCAATACCATATTCCTGCTCTGTCCCCATACCCCTTCATGCCTTTTGTGTCTAGAAATCTATCTATCTCCTTCTTAAATATATTCAGTGACTTGGCCTCCACAGCCTTCTGTGGTAGAGAATTCCACAGGTTCACCACCCTCTGAGTGAAGAAATTTCTCCTCATCTCAGTCCTAAATGTCCTACCCCGTATCCTGAGACTGTGACCCCTCGTTCTAGACCCCCCAGCCAGGGGAAACATCCTCCCTGCATCCAGTCTGTCTAGCCCTGTCAGAATTTTATACGTTTCAATGAGATCCCCTCTCATTCTTCTAAACTCTAGCAAATACAGGCCTAGTCGACCCAATCTCTCCTCATACGACAGTCCTGCCATCCCAGGAATCAGTCTGGAGGAGGTTACAAAGATAGGGAGGGGTGAGGCCATGGAGGGATTTGAAAACAAGGGTGAGAATTTTAAAATCGAGATAAATACAGATGAGGAAGAGCATTCCACCCATCTTAGCTCACCCAGCTAGGTGGGAAAATAAATGACTATTCTCCCCTCCCCTCCCCTCCCATCACATCATATAATTGTACCAAATAAATTAAAGGTTTTTTTCCTCCATTAACCTACCCTGGAGTGTCGATCATTCATTGCATGAAGACGTTCTTTTCTTTAGTCCTAAATTGATCTTTCACCAGTTTTATCCAATGCTCCTTTGTCCAAGTACCTTGGCTTATCTTGAAGTAGTGCTCCAGATTTACTTCGAGGAAACAAGTAACCACTCCATGACTTGATATCCACAAGTGGCCTATTCTTGAAATGTAACTCTGCCCCAACCCAGTCGTGTGCCCACTGCCTGCCCCTATCGGAGTAGCCGAACCAGTGTGAGTGTGACCTACTGTGGGCTGTTGCTGATTGGGCAGGAAGAGCAGTTCCTTGAGGAGAAGTGGAGCAAAGCAGGAAGAAGCATAATCGAGAGGGGAGTGGCAATGAGTGAGAAACAGTATCCAGTGAGGATTGGCAATGCTCTGATACCAAGGTACAGCAGAGAGATGTGGACAGCCTGGATCCAGTGGCGAGAAACTGTCAAGTTAGATAAATAATTCCAATCGTATTGTGTTCAGGCAGAACATGTTTGTTGAAAATAACTTGAACAGTAAAGTAAATAACTCAACTGAATAGGAAGGAACAACAACAGAAAACGCTGGAAAAACTCAGCAGGCCAGGCAGCATCCGTGGAGAGAGAAACAGAGTTAACGTTTCAGGTCGAAGACCTTTCGTCAGTGTTCTGACGAAAGGTCTTCGACCTGAAACGTTAACTCTGTTTCTCTCTCCACGGATGCTGCCTGGCCTGCTGAGTTTTTCCAGCGTTTTCTGTTGTTATTTCGGATTTCCAGCATCCGCGGTATTTTGCTATTGAATAGGAAGGAAAACTGGCAACTGAAAAGGATTTGTTCTGTAGAGCGAGTCCAAGCCCCAGGCTCAGGCCCAGGCCCAATCCTAGGCCCAATCCCAGGCTCAGGCCCAGGCCCAATCCCAGGCTCAGGCCCAATCCTAGGCCCAATCCCAGGCTCAGGCTCAGGCCCAATCCTAGGCCCAATCCCAGGCTCAGGCCCAATCCTAGGCCCAATCCCAGGCTCAATCCTAGGCCCAATCCCAGGCTCAGGCCCAGATTGTGCAACATAAATATTTAAAGGAAAACTTTTTTTGAAAACTTCAGTTTTCCTGCCAGCATGATCTCCTGCCCTGCCAAGGCACTCCGATAACATGAACTGTGGGGAACATCCTGGAGCAGCTCCATGATAAACAGGACAGAGACAGCAGATTGTGGGAAACTATGCTGTAGGCTGGGACATTTACGGCTTTTCTAAAAAAAAAACCTTCATAGAATGCCATCAATTACAGGTGCAATTCTCTGGCTTTGCTGAACATAAATGACTCAATCTCTGTAGAATTAAAGGCACCAGCTGTTTGTCGGATGCAATTTTTTTTTCTGACTCTTCAGATTTGAAAGGTTGACCACCCCTGTACTAGATGGTCCCAACTCAATCATCTCCTCCCAAAACAAAAACAGCCCCTAGTTTCTTCCGCCTTTCCTCAGACACCAGCTTTGTGACCCTTCCCCACACATTCACTACCTGAATGTTTTCTTTACGTCTTGATAACTAAATATGAATTCTAACCAGTGCACTGTACGGCTTTAGCATGCCATCTTCTGGCTTACACACTATTAATCTAGCAACGTACTTTAGCATTTCACCAGTTTTATCCAATGTTCCTTTGTCCTAGTATCTTGGCTCATCTTGAATAGTGCTCCAGATTTACTTCTAGGAAACAAGTGACCACTCCATGACTTACTATCCGCAAGTGGCCTGTTCTTGAAATGTAACTCTGCCCCAACCCAGTAGAGTGCCCACTGCCTGTCCCTATCAGAGTAGATGAACCAGTGTGAGTGTGACCTACTGTGGGCTGTTGTTATTCGTCAGCCGTGACTCCATTGGTAGCACTCTCACCTTTGAGGCAGTAGGTCATGGGTTCAAATCCAACCCCAGGGACTCGAGCACCAAATCTAGGTTGACACTCTGGTGCAGTACTGAGGGAGTGCCTTTTGGATGAAACGTTAAACCGAGGGCCCGTCTGTCGTCTCAGGTGGACGTAAAAGATCCCATGGCCCTATTTCAAAGAAGAGAGGGGAGTTCTCCCCGGTGTCCTGGTCAATATTTACCACTCAACCAACATCACTAAAACAGATTATCTGGTCATTATCACATTGGAATAATTGGCACCTTGCTGTGTGCAAATTGGCTGCCGCGTTTCCTACATTACAACAGTGACTGCACTTCTAAATTCCTGAGGTTGTGAAAGGCGCTATATAAATGCAAGTTCTTTCTTTCTTTATTACTGCTCCACCGTGATAATGACATGCTAAGTTCCAAGTCTACCACGACCCCCCAAATCACATTCAACTTTACCTCTAACTAGCTCTGCAAGATTCCATTGTACAAATTTCACAGCCATTTCTCTTCCAGGATGGAGTATTTTCACCAGTCTGCTTTAGATTTCATCTACCAATGTTCCACACATTTACCGATTTTATCCAGCTCCTTCTCCAGGTCCCTAGCAGCTTGCAGTTTGAATGGCCCTTCCCTAGTTTTGTAGAATCTGTGGAATTTAACCGATTTGCATTGAGTATCTGAATCAAAGTTTTCGGTGTGGATTAGGAACAGTACCTCTGTCCCTCCCCCACTCAACATCACTCCAATAACAAACATTCGCCAATGGCACCTCCACCCAAAATCACATTGCAGTTTGTGGGAGCTTGTTGTGCGCTAATTGGCTGCCGCGTTTCCCACATTACAACAGTGACTCCACTTCAAAAAGTACTTCATTGGTTGTAAAGCGCTTTGAGACGTCCCGAGGTCGTGAAAGGCGCTATATAAATGCAAGTCTTTCTTTCTTCCTTCCTTCCCTTCAGATAATTTCTTATTATTTTCCGCTTTAGTGGAAGCCTGTGTGAGAACTCTATTGAAGGCCTTCTGGGAATCGACATGCACAGTGACAGATGGCTTTCCACAGTCCATTTGGGACGTCACCACAACGACATTTGCCCTTGTGTTTTTCTGAATTAGCATCCCAGGTGGACTGTGGAGTCAACGTATACTTGTGCAATGCCCATCATTTTTTTTTCCTGGCCGGAAGTTTAAGTAACAATACACCTCTGATTTTAAAAAAAAAATTGCCCCCTTTTGATTTTAAAACACTTTAATTAAAACTTAAGACGTACAAGCAATGCTATTAATAAAAAAAAGTCACAGATCAGTCGAACGCTTGGTATGTCTGTAGCAATATTGGAACAGCGCAATTTGACAAGCTGTAGAGAATTATATGCTTCATATTTAATTGGTTTTATATCTTGTAGCATCAGGGACTGAGTGTTTTGTAATTAATATTTTTCTTGTAATTCTATAGTTATTAATAACTTTAATCACTAATGATGATATGCATTGAGTGGTGCTTGCATTTTTCAATGCTGAATATTCAAGAATAAGTATCTAACCATTGTGTCAAGCTGTAGGTTAGTTGGTAGTACTCTCACCACTGAGTCAGAAAGTTGTGGGATCAAGTCCCACTCCAGAGACTTAAGCACAAAAATCTAGGTGGACACGCCAGTGCAGTGCTGAGGGAGTGCCCCAACTCTGGGCGGCTAACGTGGTCCAAGTGCCTGTTGCTGGTGCCACCTCTCCGGGCAACAACACCAGACTGGGCTCCTGCCTTCCAACAGCGGGCAGGTCAGGCTGCACCAGGCAGCTCGGGATCACCCTCCTGGGACGTGGGCAGCAGCAGCCCTGGTGCAGGAGCACACGGCCATCAGCACAGACCGACCACAGGCCCACAACTCATCAGCCCGGCCATCGTTCCACCAGGCCCCACCTCTCTGGTCCCATGTTCACTGGGACATGGCCAAGGGGAGCTGCTGACTGACTGTAAAATGGTCTGTCTGGAGTAACAGGATGAAAATGGCTTCAATGCTTCCTGGATCAGCTGATCTGCGCCTGCTTCAGGTGACTATGGAAGGGAGCAAGTGGACAATTAAGGTTCCACTGTACGTTGTTGCATTCTATTAGATGAACAAGAGCACTCAGTATTTGACAAAACAAAAATTGAAGTACTATCACACCTAAAAACCTGGCACATATTCATCAGTTTCATTTTACTCCTGCCTGATTTTATCTTTAATGAGTCATTAAATTCACCTAAAGAAAAACTAACCATCCTTCTTTCCCTCCCATTAATTCAGGCCCATTTAGAATTGATGGACTTTCCAAGGTGGCACTGTACAGATGTAGTCTGTCATCCTAATTACCATATCTTCAAGATTATAAATTCAGACTCGGGCATGTATTAGATTCCTAATTTGCTGTCTCAGTAACGTTCTGCAGTGTACAAGACACATGTATATTTGGAGATCAGTGCTGATGGAATTTATTCACTGGCTTGTCTCACTTAGAACTCCAATATTCTAACTCTTTAACCCATTGAAACCATTGCTTCTTCTTCTTCTCTCGGATTCTTTGCTCTCTAGCACAGTAACAGGAGGAGTCCTGATCATTAAAGGGACCGCGCACCCAAAATAAATTAGGGGGAACATCAGTGCAGACACGATGGGCCAAATGGCCTCATTCTGTGCCGTAAATTTCTATGCTTCTAGTAAAACATCCCAAGGCGCTTCAGCAGACATCGCTGCATAGCGACCAGAAGCAGCAACCCTGACCAATTTTCCCCCCTCCCTAACCCAAGCATATTGAGGCCAATTGTAGGACTGCGTGTGCATTGTGAAATACCCAACATGATGTGTTCCTGTGCGTTATTGCTGTATTTTATACCCCTATTTCTTGGCAAAGTTAATGAATATATTTGTTTTCAAGGGCTGGGGGCACTGGTTTTTCCATTTGAAAATTGTATTTCCACACGACAGTAAGAGAATCTATCTCGATTAGCCAAAATGTTTCATTCTGCCAGAGGTTGAGGGGCAAATTACAGAACAGTGCCGGAAATAAAGCCTCGCTTGCAACTGCTCAATTCATGGCTGACCTATTTTGAAAAGAAAATGTAACTAATGGCACAAGAAATCCCTTGGTGTCCAAAATAAATGTTTAATTCCTCGACAGTTCCTGCATCACTTCAGGGCTGGCAGGCATTCACCCAAGATTGTCGGGAGTATCAGGGAATTGGAGCATGAAGGAAGGCCAGCCAATCCAATCTTGCAACAATGGAATTGCAAGAGCCTAACCCGCACCACCTAGTTTGTGTTAATGTACAACAAAACTGGTCCAGTGAGCAGGAGGATGAAACAAGCGGAGATGCCTTCTCATGGAGCTTTGCAACGTATTACAGCACGTTCCAACTGCCTTGCTATCTCTGTCAAGGATAAGTGCCTTTGTTAAAACATTGATAAAGTGACTTTTACGCAAAATGTTTAACTCACTGTATATAGTGCTCAGGCGTTAATGGGCTCTCGCTAATTAAGACAGCGGTGGGTCTATCTATTCACAACTAATTGTACCAAGTAGATAAAAACACAGTGGGCCAAATCTTGTTGGAGCAGGGCATCTCGCGGCCTGCGCCATTAGTTAGACTTTTTTCTGCACCATTTAGCTCAAAATGAATTAGCGCCGTAACTTGCTGGAAGTGCGTGCTGATAAAAGGTGCAGCGAGGGCAATGGGGCATCTGGCACCTTAGTTAACAGTGGGTCCCAGCAGTGTATCTTCTTAACCAATGAGATTGTAGGATTGAGAAAGAAAGAGGAATGACAGAGAAGGAGGGTGAATTAAGAGTCAAATCAGGTATAGAAAGAAAAATAAAGAGAGAGAATTAAAGAGAGGGAAAGAAAGATTGGATTAAGAGAGAAAGAAAAAAAAGAGACAGAAAAGAAAAAAATTAAAATTTGACATTTTTAAATCTCTAACAACAATTGACTGCATGCAGGATTGAGATTGAACAGTTTAAATTGTTCCCTTTCTGGGCCAGAGAGGTTGATTCACATTGCATTAACAATTATCACATCGTTTAAAGGGTACTTGCGCTCTTAATCACCAGCCCTAACTTTCTGCAGCGAGTTTAATGGGCAATTAATGTGCAAATCCAGCACGTTCTTAAAAATAACAGGGAGGCTGCGGCGAGATGCTGATTGTGCAGAGCAAATGGTGGAGCAGCGTAAATGGACCAGCAAGTTCTGGAAATTTGCAACACGGTGTATCTCTTACTCCCCCTGAATTTGCTGGTTGATTTGCACATTAATAACGGCGTGCATCGTGAACACGCCATTATCTTTCCAGCAAGATCAACCAACTTGATTTTTTTTTAAATCACAATAGGATTTTTTTGGGGAGCAAATTAATTCAATGGTTCAGCCAGTTTAAGCAGAGAGTAGCTGAGCCACACAGCACAGGAGAGTTCAGAGAGTAATCCGTTAGCTGATCTCAGCCAGGATACCTGTAGAGCATCTTCCAATCAGTCCTTGCTGGTGTGGAGAAAAAAATTACCAGGGTTCCTGCTCTCAAACAACAACAACAACTTGCATTTACATAGCGGCTTTAACAAAGTAAAATGTCCCAAGGCGCTTCACAGGAGCGTTATCAGACAAAATTTGACAGTGAGCCACATAAGGAGAGATTAGGACAGGTGAAAGAAATAGGTTTAAAGGAGCATTTTAGAGAAGGAGGTAGCAAGGCAGAGAGGTTTAGGGACGGAATTCCAGAGCTTGGAACCTAAACACTCAAGCCGGAATTTTACCGGCGCTCAGCGTGCGGGTTCGGAGGCGGGTCCCGCTGTCAAAAATCAAAAAGATTGACAGCGGCTCGGTATCCCGCTGTCAACCCGCCTCCGTGCCAGTTTCCCAAGTGTCGGGTCTGTCATCCCTGAAAAGGAGGCTCAGGCTATCACGCCAGGTCATCGCCGACATTTGCACATTGCTGGAGCAAGACCTGCAGCCCAGAGGAAGGGGTGGACACCCCTTACCAGTGGCTGTCAAAGTCACCAGCACCCTCAACTTCTTCACCTCAGGCTCCTTCCAGGCATCTGCAGCAGACATTTCCAGCATCTCGCAGTCGACCGCCCACACATGCATCACACTGGTCACTGATGCCCTCTTTAACAAGTCCGCAAATTATATCCACTTTGCACGTGATGAAGGCAATGTTAATGAGCGGGCGCTCGGCTTTGTCAATCTGGCTGGCTTCCCACATGCAGGGCGTCATCGACTGCACACGTGTGGCCGTCAGGGCATCCCATCAGAACCCAGCAGTGTTTGTCAACCGCAAGGGCTTCCACTCCCTCAATGTGCAGCTGGTTTGCAACCGTAGAAAGATTATCATCCATGTGTGCGCCAAGTTCCCTGGCAGCTGCCATGACTCGTACATCCTGCGCCAGTCCACCATCCCTCAGCTCTTTGCACCGCCAAACAGTCTTTCTGGCTGGCTGCTTGGAGACAAGGGCTATCCCCTGAAGACGTGGCACATGACACCTATAAGGAGGCCAACAAACGAGGTGGTGGGACGTTATAATCAAAGCCACATCTCCATGAGAAGGGTCATCAAGCAGGCAATAGGCTTGCTGAAAAGGCGCTTCAGATGCCTGGACAGATCTAGAGGAGCCCTTCAGTACGCACCAGCCAGGGTCTCCAGAATCGCCGTGGTCTGCTGCGTCCTGCACAACATAGCGCAGCAGCGAGGATTAGCGCTGGATGAGGAAGACGGCGCAGAGTGCACATCCTCTGAGGAGGAGGAGGAGGAGGAGGAGCATGACTTTGAAAACAAGGAAGACCTGGAGGAGCCAGAGGTGCCATTGCGAGCAGTACGTGACCACATTGCTGCCCATGATGCCAGGGATGCCCTAATCAATGGCACATTTACATAACTTTAAAAGCTCAGACATGTGTCTGGCACAGGCGTACGCAGGCTGGCATCACCCTACACCAACAATATAGAGCACTCCAACAATGACCATTCCATTCTTTTCACTCTCACCACCATTGGTGGAGGTCAAATGAGCCCTGATCGTTCACTCTGCCACTTCCATTTGAGCACACACATTTGGCAAGGACTACAAAGTTTGAAAAAAGTGATTTATTACAGCTACATCACAGAATTTCAACATCACATTTATAATGAAAAACACACCGTGTGACTATCCTTGTGACTGTTTGTGTGGAATCTTTCTTTTCCGAGTGCTTCTAAGTGGTGCTAACCCTGTGGCTTCAGCAGAGGTAGACGCAGCCTCCTCACCTTCCTGCTGCGCCTGCTTAGATGCCTTTGGCGGTCGTCCTCTGGGTTTTGGAGCCTGTGAGGGCCCCGCCAAAGTCTGCTGCTCCTGCGACTGTGCAGGGGCAGACTCGGCCATCACTGTCCGGGGAGGCATCTGGGGCTCTGACCGAGGGGTTGGTAAGGGGGTGGAAGTGTGAGCGCTTGGAGAGGAGCCCCCACTTCCATGTCCCTTCCCACCATCATCCCTCTCATGGGCCACCCGCACTTACCTACTATCACCTCGAGAGCACCTTGCTGCACTTCAATGGGGCCATGAGGGCCCACATCTATACTGACACCCCTTCTAAAAAGGACGTCTATGAGCCTCTGGTTTCTCTCCTCCGTAGATGCCCAACTACTTTGAAGTGAAACCGTGTTCTCAGGAGACTGGCGCATTATGTCCTCCATGCAGGTGGCCATCCTGTCCATGGAGGAACTTATGGTTGCCAATGAGTGCGCCATGGTGGTGCTCATGGTTTGAGATGGACTCCTCCATTCTCTGTACACTCGCAGTCATCACGGTCAAGAAACCTGCCAGAGCCTCCTGCACTTGTTCCTGCAGCTCCAGGATCGCCCTCTTCCTGGATGGCCCCCGAGGCGCAACGTCTGCCTGCAGCTCAGCAGAGCTGGGAGCGTCCTGCGCCCTCCGACGAGGAGTCTCCACTGCTGTCACTGTCTCCACCATCTGCTCTTGCTCACCTGTGATGTGTCATACACCAGGTGACAACACTACTGTATCTCACGACGGACCCACCGAGGTGTGCGTCTCTGCGCTGGTGCTGGCTTGCCTTGTATGAGGTGACGCTGTGCCCTCAGAGGCAGGAGGCTCCTCTGAGGACTCTTCTTGCTCTTCTTCCTGGACAGTGGGCGGAGGGCCTCTTGATGGACCTGTGGGAGAGTAAAGACATCAGTTAGATATATGAGATGTCGACTGCAGACACATACCATTATCCACATGATGAGCATTCATTTTCTGTTGACATCAGACCCCATATGACGGACTGATGAAAGCCATGCAAGTGTATGGAAAAGAATTCTGTCACCAGGTTCTTCTAATGAGCCCCAGCCCCTCTCTCTCCATCCCCCACTTCCGGCTGGTTGACCACTCCAGCGATCTCCAGTGCTGCCTCCTCTGCAGTGGTCAGATAGGCCATGGCTTGTGGTCCTCCTCCAGTTCTCTCCCTCTCCCTCTTATTGTGGGCTCTCTTTTCCTGCAAGGAGGGAAAGAAGAGAAGCTTGAATGACAGTGATGGATGAGTGTAAGGAATGGATGGGTTACATCTTTAGAGGGAGAATATGATGCAGTGGGGTGCCAACACCAAGTTGCCTCCTTTTGTGTTGTCAGTTGATGTCACTGCATTACAATGAGGCTGAGTGTGAGGGGTGCATAGTAAGATGGGGACCTGATAATGTAGATAGAGAGAGAGAGAGGGATGGATGAAGGTCCAAGGGATGTTGGGGTGAGTAACGTTGTGCAGGAGTAGGGTTGGCAATGCAGAGTGGTGGGGATGTGATGACAGGCACAGCAGCATCAAGGTAAGTGTGGCTTTATACTCACTTTTCCTGATCTTAGAAGATCATTAAACCTCTTGCGGCACTGCACCCAGGTCTGAACGACATGCCTGTCACCTCCTGCGCCATCTGCAGCCACGCTGCCTTCGTCTGCTGGGGAGGCCTCTTCCTACCGTCAGTAGGGAAGAGAACCTCCCTACATGCTCTTGCTCTCTGCACAAGATGATGGAGCGAGGCGCTGCTCTTTGGCGATGGGAGCACGTTGGGCGCACCTACACACACTGACAGCACTGAATTCTGTGAAATTACAACTGACTGCAAATGGGGCCATGGCCCCTTTAAATATACCGGCAAGAATCGCGTCATCCGCTGACGTCACCGGACCTGTACCTTTTAATTGGGCCGGGAAACGCGCAGGGCAGGCTTAACAAGGCCCATTACGGGAAGATCTTATTTTTCAGCGGGATCAACGCCACCGGCCTCTCCCGCCACGAAGCCACCCAGGTAGGCAAAATCGCGGCCTCAGTAGCCAGAGAACACAGATTTAAGATAATTGGCAAAATAACCAGGGGGAAGATGAGGAGACTTTATTTTTAGGCAGCAAGTTATGATCTAAAATGCACTGCCTGAAAGGGTAGTGAAAGCAGATTCAATAGTAATTTTCAATGGGGATTTGGATAAACACTTGGAAATGAGTCACTTGTAGGGCTATGGGGAAAGGGCGGTTGGGGGGGGGGATTAACTGGATAAGCTTTCAACGAGCCGGCGCAGGTACAAGGAGCCAAATAGCCTCCCACTGTGCGGCAAGATTCTATTCAAATCACGGATCAAAGCTAGTCATTTTGTTAATTCACACTTATGGTGGAGCTTTCTCTTTGAGAGATCAGCGACAAAGAATTTTCTCTGGAGATAAAAGGTCTTGATCGATGCGAGAATGCTGATCAAGAATAGGTCAGCACTTGGAACGCCGGGATGCACACTGCAGATAGATACAGCAACTCCTCTAACCCTCCCCACCACCAATCGCATGCAACTTAACAAGCCTGCGGATCTTTTGAATCTAATTTACAAGATATTTATGCTAATTTCTACATTTCCACCCAGGCAGGAGCATCGGGAGAGTGGATGACATCAGCAATTTTTCTGTGAAATTAAAGATAATTAGATGTTATTAATTGAGAGGAGTAGGCGACACAGAGAATAAGGTTAGCTCCAGATGACTGAGTTCCACTGCTCACTGTGACAGGCCCTGCTGATAATTTATATTAAAGTGATGCACAGATATAATTATTAAAAAAAAACCATGAAAACCCACAAAGCTGTGTGAATTAGGACCATGCATGTTGATTAACAGCTGTGCAAACCACAGTAGATATTCATCCAACCTGTTATCTGTATTGCATCGTCCAGTGAATATGTATAGAAATTAATGAAGATAGAACATCGCTAAATCAGGAACCTCATTCAGAGGCCACAAGAAAGCTGGGGTGAGAAACCGAAAAGCATCACACAGCAGTGAGGTAGTGACTGAGACATTGTTCGGGCAGAGTATAGGAAAAGACTTGCATTTCTATAGCGCCTTTCAACATCTGACGTCCCAAAGCGCTTTACAGCCAATGAAGTACTTTTGAAGTGTAGTCACTGTTGCAATGTAGGAAACGCGGCAGCCAATTTGCACACAGCAAGCGCCCACAAACAGCAATGTGATAAATGGCCAGATAATCTGTTTTTAAGTGGTGATTGAGGGATAAATATTGGCCAGGACACGGGGTGGGGGGGGGCAAACTCCCCTGCTCTTTGTCAAAATAGTGCCATGGGATCGTATACGTCCACCCGAGAGGGCCCCAGTTTACTGTCTCATCCGAAAGACTCCGGCTGTTCAGCACTCCACTGGGGTTTCAGCCTAGATTTTTGTGCTCAAGTGCCTGGAGTGGGACTTGAACCAGCAACCTTCGGAATCAGAGTGCTACCAACTGAGCTATCAAGCGGACACTACAGGGAGGTTTGCTCTGCATCCAAGTATATATCTGATCAGAGAGTGCTGACACTGGGTGCCAACAGTGGTTAATTCCCAGGAAAGCTCGATTCAAAAAAAAGTCATGGAAAAGCTACTGGAAGCCATGGTTTGCGAGACAGCTCACATTCCCCCAATCTTTTATGTTATTTACAAGATAAAAAGATAACATTTTCCAACAAAGTGTTTATTTTAAGAACCAGAATGGTTTTAATTTGACTCATTCCAGACTGGGGCCTGCAGCTGGAGATCTGACTTCTAAGAAATTGCATGGAACCGAACGGAAATGCCAGTGTGCCCTATTTCCCTGGAGATATGCAAGAGGGGTCATGAGGAGGCCTGGCCCTCATCACGCTCTGCCAACATGGGTTTCAGAGCAAGGGGAAATTCCACAACAGAGGGTGGAGATTTCCAATCACTATTTAACTTCTAGTACTCCTCTGGTGAATTAATAGTTAAATCCATGGTCCAATGTGAACAGACCAGATTTGACCCCCATCCCACTCCATGCTCATCTTAGCCGGGGCAGTGGTTATGCTGCTACAATCGTCTTAATCGTCTTTCGGATGAGACGTTAAACCGAGGCCTCGTCTGCCCTTTCAGGTAGATGTAAAAGATCCCACGGCACTATTTCAAAGACGAGATGGAAAGTTTTCCCCGGTGTCCGGGCCAATATTTAACCCTCAAACATCACTAAAACAGATGATCTGGTCATTATCACATTGCGGTGTGTGGGACCTTGCTGTGCGCAAATTGGCTGCCTCATTTCCTACATTACAACGGCAGCCACACTTCAAATGTACTTCATTGTGTAAGATTCTCAAAATTCACAGATCCCCCAAAACTCGAAGACAAACCCTAAGGAAAAAGACTTTGGACTCTTTTCTAGCTATTACAGGGTGGTGAAGTGCATTGGGCCTAACCGAAGGACTTTTTGAGCAAAAACCAAGATTTGGTACTTTTAAAACATGTCTGGGCTTGTAAGGGGGAAAAAGCTGTGAAGGAAGGTGGGTTCAACCTCTGTAAAAACAGTTTGGGTATTGGAGCTAACGGGAACTGTCTGGGGAACCGTATGATCTCGCTGGGAGTGTAAATCGGCCCCTATCAGACATTAGCATCCGAACAATAAACCCGAGGAAAACCAGTCTCCACCCCAAGTTACAGAGCCCATTAAGACATGCATAAAACAGATCACTTCGGCATACTCTTAGAAATCATAGGCCCAGCCAAGAAAACCCAAAACATAAGAACAATCAAACTCCGATTAAGTGGCAAATCGACAGGATGGGAGCCATCCCGGAACCACTTCACACCTTAACAAACCTGTTACCGTTAATGAGCCCTCCAAAACTAACAAAGACCGAGACCTGATTTGGCGCGCAGATAAGGAACCTTCAATGGGTATAATTGAAGACCCGTTCTCAATCTGAAAAAGAAAAAGAGGAAGGAAGAACAAGAAGACATCGACGGAGGCATTCTCCGCAACACAGTTCTAAAACCAACACCGTTCAGCGTTCCGTGTCTAGCCAGGAGGTCGACAGCTCGAAGGCCAGACCATCCAACAAAGCAGGCTGACACGAGAAGAAACCAGAACGACTGCCTCAGTGACCACCGGACACCTCACGGCAACAAGGCCCTCACGAAACAACCAACCAAACACCAAGTATCAATATTTGGGCCACCGCGACCAAAGAAAACCAACTCGAAGAAAAACCGAAGAACCGCAAAGTTTCCACTCTACAATCTACTCCTGACTCACCCCTGGGTAAGATTTTCCCTTAAAATAACTCTAAACCCTACTTCTAAACCAAAGAAAAGTGGGTACTCACCTGATAAATCCAATACGCACCCTACCGCATCAGCGGACTCACGAAGACTGACCAGATACGCAGTTGAAGTTCTCTACCGCGTACGGGGTACGGCAGACACCAACCGACATATAGAGTGAACCCCAAAACCGCGAACTAACCTAACTGTCAAAGATTCTGGTGAGTATCATCCCAGGTCCACTAGAGTCCAACCTAGCTACCAAAGTGGGATTGGGAGGGGTGAAGTATTCTTTTAATGTTATTTCCCTCGCTTGTACCGAAGTGTTCCCCACTTTTAGAGTGTTAAGAGTGTTTGTGTGGTGTTTTACTTTCTTGAATAAAGATCAAAGTTCTTGCATCAAAACCAGTTGTCTGCTGCACTTTTTGTCACAACCCCCAAATAAGTCCAAGGTCTAGAACCAAGGGAGTGGGAGCGATTCGAACTGCTCAGAAATCAGAGGTGAAGCTGACACAAACCACCACCCCCTACATAATGGTGACCGTGGCAGGACCGCGGCAAAAGGGATGTGATGCAGTGGACACTGTTTTTGAGGAGAGAACCAAGATGGAAGAGAGGATTTCCTCTTATGTGTTCGAGAAAGTGAACATTACCAAGAAATGGATACTCAGTCTGTTGCGTGCTGAGCATCCAATAGACGCTGCAGTAAATGGACTGAGAGCAAAGACCACAAGAATTCTGTGGAAAAGGCCATCTGGTTCATCTACTCCCAACGACAGATCCAGCTGCTAGATAAACGTGTTGAGGCACTTAAGGCAGAACTGCAGGAGTCTGCTCAGCTGTCTCAAGCAAGGGCCCTAGCAGGGGAAACATTACTGAATGAGCTAACCACCTGAAATCAGGAAAAGATGCAGTTAGTGGAAACACACAGAAACAGGCCGGAATATTTTCAGTGTCAGGTCACCGAAGCAAAAACCAGTGAACTGGTGTTACGGGATGAGAACGCCCGCCTTGCCAAACAAGTAAGAGAGCAGGAGGAGAGGTTGAGAGACGTCCAGGCAGCTTACAAGATAGCAAGCACTAGGGTGTATGAGGCGGGAGATCACGGCCCCTGCCAGAAACAAATTGAGAGTTTGAACCTTGCTCTGTCCAGGGCGAAAGGCATGGTATGCCTACTAAGCCCGGGTGCGGCCCGGGTGGACCTGGAAGTGCAAGGGGAAACTGTTCGGACACCACCTGTGGCGCCGGGGAACGACCCGGTTTGGCAGCAGGAGGGACGGACGATTTGTGAGGCTGGCAGGGAGTGCTCACCACCATCTGTGGCGCCGGGTTTTGACTCGGTTTGGCAGCAGGGAGGGGAGGGCAAACCAATGCAGGAAAGGTTGGAGCCGGGGCCGATGTGCCCGGTCTGGCAGCAAAAGTTTGGCCCGCCCGGCGGTGGTGGGGGTCAAGGACCCCTTGAAAGCCAATTTGTGGCTCCGCATGGCACCCAGCAGCTTAGGGCTATGATAAGCCACCTGGGCAAACTCACCCAAAAGGGGGACCCCTCGGAGTGGAACAGGCAGCAGGCATCAACGAGTGCGATGATGCCGAGATGGCAAAGATGCTCCTGTTCTCCCTAGATAGCAAAATCTACCAGTCCCTCTCCGCAGAGAGTAAAAGAGGGCAGGGTGGATATGCTGCTATCCGGGAGGGAGTTCTGGAGGCCATGGGAATGAATGATGGTAGTCCCTTTTCCCGGGTGGAGAAGACAACACAGCTAGTAGGGGAGACCCCACAGGCTTTCGCAGTCCGACTGTGGCCTGTGTACAGGAGTGCCTGTAATGGAGTTCTCGACCGGGCTCACCTGAATCAGGATGAGCTGGCCCACTGGCTCCGAAGTCTGGTGGCAAACAGCTTGCCATGGATCAGGGCCAAGGCTGAGCTGTGGTTTGACCCGAAAGACCCCTGGGTCACCGAGGAGACAGTGGTCAGACAAATGACCCTGGCTTACCAGAACGGTAGAGGGACAGAAGAGCACCCACCTAAGGGAAAGGTACACGAAATAAGGCCTAGTAAAAAGAAAGAGTGGCACCAGGAAGGGGGTAACCCTTCCGACATGAAGCGTAACTGCTTCGGGTGTGGGAAGAGTGGGCATTGGAGAAAAGACTATAGGAATCCGTGGAAGGATAACATAGGGAAGAACTCCCCATCTCCTGCCCCAAGCACCGAAGCACCGACCTCTTCCCCCACGCTAGACTCGGTCATGGCCGCGATCCGAGCTCTAGTCAACGGCCCGGGGAAAGTAGCCACTGCCACTGGTGCTCTAACCCCATCTGCCCCCCCAACGCAGACTTATGACTAGAACCAGCGCAGCCTGTCTACCTGTATTCCCCAGAATACGATGGTAAGGGGGTGGAGACGGTGCAGGGGAGATATTTGGTGGACGCCGGAGCTTCCAGCACGGTGGTCCATTCGGAAGACCCGACCAATTCACCCAGGTCTAACAAGGTCCCATTTAGTCTAATGGGGTTCATAGGGAACGAGCAGGCTGGGGCAATGTCCAAACCTTTGGCCATAGATTTAGGATCCCTCCATACCATGTGGGAGGGTAACCAAAAGGCCGACAAGTCGGCCAAGCAGGGGGCCAGGGAAGGGGTATTTTGGGATCCGCACCAAACGGGTCCGGTAGCCGCAATCCGGAGCAAGGGAGGCACCCAGGGGGTAGCCTTGGCCCCAGACTTAAAGCAGGCCCAAGCCCAGGATACTGTCCTCAAGGCCGTCCTGAATGCCCTGGAAAAAGGGGAAAAGATAGAGGGCCCGTACGGCACAGCAGCCATCACTGTAAAGGAAGGCATGCTGTTCAGGGGGGGAGCAATGGGTGGTGCCGCAGCAGCACCAAAAGGAATTCCTCCAACTGGCCCATGAGGGTCCAGGAGTGGGGCATCCCGGACCTGAGACCACCTAGCAACGGGTGGAACAGACAGGATGGTGGCCAGGACTCAGGGAAGAAGTCCGCAAGTTTTGTGCCGGCTGTTTGGTGTGTGCTGCTAACAACCCAGAAAAGGAAGGTATCTATGGGACGCATCAGGAGGGTAGAGGGACCATGGCAGTCGATCCAGGTCGACTACATCGGGCCCCTACCCACCACCCAGGGAGGCTTTAAGTACTGCCTAGTCCTGGTGGATGTGTTCTCAAAGTGGGTGGAAGCGTTCCCATGCCGTACTGCTACCGCATTGGGTACGGCTAGGATCCTGGTCAGGGAAGTGTTCTCACGATAGGGACTACCGCAGTATGTGGAGTCCGACCAGGGGAGTCATTTTACCGGGCAGGTCATGCAAGAGACTCTCAGGGTACTCGGCATAGAGGGGAAATGGCACGTCGCCCACAACCCGCAGTCATCGGGTCCTGTGGAGCGTTTAAACCGTACCATTAAAGAAAGGCTACGGAAGGAAACGGGAGACTCACCCAAGAAGTGGGTAGAAGTCTTACCGTTGGTCCTCATGGGGATCCGAGCCAGCCAGTCAAAAAGCACGGGATATTCCCCACACCAGCTCATGACTGGCAGGATTATGCGGACCCCCACCCATATGCTAGCCCCGGTGCTCACGGAAGATCAGCTCAGAGAGGTGAACCGGGACAGCTTCGTCAGGAATCTGTTTGAACACCTTAAACAGGTTCACTGGCAGGCTGCTAGCAACATGGGAAAACAGCATCGGAGTAACCGACTGCTGCTAGAACCCCGCAAACACCACGAGTGGGAGATAGGGGATCAGGTCATGGTTAGGAATTTTGCCCGGGTAGGGAGTTTCGAACCACTGTACATGGGGCCGTACAGCATTGTCGACAAGGCAAGCCCCATGGTCTACGCCATAAAGATGCCCCTCTGCACAAAGTGGTTCCACATTAACCAGTGTAAGCTGTTTAAACCCAAAGGGGAACAGTCAGCAAGGGTGAACCGCCCTAAAGTTAGAGATCCTCAGCAAGCAGCTGTGGCAGACTCACAGACCGCACCGGTAGGGGCAGTGTGCTGTAGCACAGGAGGGGCCACCCCACCAATTATGTGGGACTCGGACGCACCCCCGGTAGCCAGAGTCCTGAGAAGGTCTCCTCGCACACCACAGCCAAAACTACCATGGTCACCAGCGCATCGGTTTCAATGATTCAGCCCAGCAAGGGCCGCAACCCGAAAACGAACGCCCAAGGTCAGGGATCATTCTAGGAATAGGGATCCCCAGCCTGCAGCCTCCAACGGTGAGGGACTCACAGGAGAGGTAGCGGTGGGCAAAGAGTACGAGAGGGAGCCCCAGCCTGCGGCCTCAGGTTGCGAGGAACCCACAGGACAGGACAGGGACTCAGCAGCCACACCAAAGGGGGTAGTGTGCTGTAGCACAGGAGGGGACACTCCCTGGATTATCAGGAATTCAGGGAAACCCTCAGTTGTTTTAAGAAAGACTCTTAAGGTCCTGCGGTACAGGCCACCTTACGCCCAGGCATACAAGCTGCCCAGAAGCTGCCCAAGGCAGAGGCCATACAGGATTTAGCCTGGCCGTCCGGAGACGGGCGGCGTGTGTACAGAGTTTTAGGTATTTTAGGCGTGTTTTACAGTTTTGGTAGTTTTAGTTTTAGTGAATTATTTTTACTTAAGTAAGTTTAAATTTTCGAGACTCGATCACCTGTCAAGCCAGAGAACCTTCTCAGGACATGGCTATCTGTTTTGTGTGTCCCTACAGAGAGGAAATCGGCATGACAAGGGTTCTGCTCCTGCTCGCCCTGGTAGGGGTGAGCATCGGTGACCGAGGTGACGTGGAGGACTCCCACATTTATGGGTGCTCGGGAGAGAGAGCGCCGATCGTTACCGCTGGGGGTGGCAAACCGGGTGTGGAGGAGCTCGCTATTTACTTCCATGAGGGAAGCTGGCCAGGGTGGCTGGGGTCTAACTCTACAAAATACTCCAGCCAGACCGGGTTCACATACGGGGAGGCCTCCATCCCGTGCCCCAGGGTACAGGTCGTTGCTACAAGGGTCAGTGTCACTGAGGGGAAACGTGTGTGTCTCACCTGCAAGGGACGGATTCCCCTGGATAGGTGGTGGTGGCTCAGGAAGCTGAGCAGGGACATAGGAGACCGTACAGCTGACTGGGAACGACTGGGGAACGACACCTACCGGACGATCACAGGGACCCCAGGGGGAGTGAGTGTGTGTTGGGATAAGTGGTGGGAGTCGGAACAGGGAATCTATGTCTGTATGTGGGGATCAGAGAGAGCCTGCCCCACAGGCATATCCACATCTTCTCCAGACAATGGCAAGATGCCAGGAAGGGGATGGGGTGGGATTCTAGCCTGCATGCGTGCGCGCTCCCACACTCCCCGATCCCAGTCAACGCCACCGAACTCGTAGCACGCCCCCGAAAGCCCCTGCCCAAGACCACCACCAAGGGACCAGAGAATGGGCTAGTGCTAGTGCCGACCGAAAAGGTACTCTACCAGGGGGTACACTATGCAGTAGCTTCAGTTATCCTAAACCTTACCGAGGTACACTTACCTGAGTGGTGTCCTAAGGAGACAGAACAGCTATACCAGGCCCTGCTGAAAGAAATGTTTAGGAAATTCTATGAATTTGACTTTGCCAACATAGACAAAGCAGAGCTGTGCAAACTACACGCAGAGCACACTATGGGCGCAGGGAGACAGAGAAGGGGGACCTGGAACGATATTTTCACTACCTACAATACAGGATCCTCTGTAATAAATAGCCTGGATGATATAGAACTACAAACACAGATAAATGGTCTAAAAACCCAACTAAGAAAGATCCTAACGGAAGAAAACACAGTGGTAGGCTCAGAGCTACACGAGGACCAAGCTATGACGGTCCATTTAAAGGAGATCATTGCTGAGCTGGAGAGACACGCTAAAACAGTAAATGCACTCATACGGGAGGATAGGAATGCTTCGGATCAGGCTGCACAGAATGAGGTGTGTGTGCTATACGGGGCATGGTTGCTGGGCGAGGGCCGCAGCAACCTGGAGGATTTAAAACAAGGTTTAGTCCCCTCCTGGATTAGCAACAAACACCTCGCAGCCCTCCACCCGTTTAGCAATTCGCTGAGCCCGTGTCAGCTCCGCCTAGCCTCTGAAGCCTACCCTGTCCCAGTAGATTGTGGGCGTTCCAATCACTCTATCATGGGGATAGTAGTGAGGATGCCGGTCATGGGTGGGACAGCCCGACCCGCACCGGTATACAGGGTGGAGAACATTGGGATCATTCAAGGGGGTGCACATGTCCATTTCGCAGCGGTCCCACCTTACGTCATAAAGTGGGAGCACGCTATGACAGGTACTGACCTCTCCGGGTGGCGGAGCCGGGGTACACACATAATACTGTGTCCCCAGCACTTGAATGCCTATTCTAGACCACAGTGTGGGTTTAAAGCTGCTGGCGCACGACCTATCAACTGTACCATGGAGGTAATGGCACAAGGCCATGTTCCCCCACAGGTAGCATTCATAGGGGGTGGGACATATTGGGCTGGATTTTGTCTTGGGGTCGGGTTGGGGTCGTGTAATCCGCATTTCGTGTTTCCCCCCCGACTCCAGATTAATGTGGATACCTGATGCAATTTTCACTTAATTGGGCAATTGAGTTGCAGCATGTGGGAACCCATGAACTAATTAGTGGTTTCAGTCTGAAAGTCGCCTCTGATGATGTCATCATTGCTGGCTACCTGTTCTCAGAGATTGTCTGGCTACTGGTGAGAGAGGACCTGTCTGCATTACTTCTGATGTGAGTGGACCTGGATATATATATGAATATGAGAGAGAGAGAGAATTTTTTTTGCATCCAAGTCCTCTCACACCAAATACCAGGCAGTCTCTGAAGACATTCAATGCAGCAGCATCAGAGGCGACTTTCACACCTAATACTACTACTACCTTCATCACATCTCCGTTGTAATAGTGGACCTGCAGCCGATAGTCAGCTATCCACTTGTGCTCCCGCCAGGTTTCACTGGAGTGTTTCACACCAGGCGTGCTTCACATCAGAAAAGGGTTAAACTAGCTAAAACATTTCAAAATGGCATTACAGAGCCAATTTAGAGCTTGTTAAGGGCTTTAATGGCCTCTCCCGCCTCTTGGAGGCGGGATGGAGTCGGGAACCACGTGACTGATTTTGTCAAAATTGCGTGGAGGCGGGATGGAGTCGGGATGGGGTCGGAAACCCCGACCCCGCAAATTTAACCCCCCACGCGCCTCCAAACCCGACTCCATGGGTCATTCAAAATCCAGCCCATTGTGTCACCACAAGTGCGCCCCACTACCAGCATGGACAGCACATCTGGTGTCCGGTAAGTGACAGCAGTTTCTGCTTTAAACCTGAGGCAGAAGTTCAAGTGGCCCAGGAACGGATTATCCCCATTCCTGAACCCTCAACTGTTCACCTCACTGTCAGGGAAAACATTACCAACCTGCAAAACGATGTCACATTCTTCGGCTATAAGATTCCCCCTCTACCCAAACATCTTACTGCCCTACTCAAAGCAGTACAAGTATCGCAAAAGCATTTCTACACTCTGGAAGAAAAGACAGTCGAGATAGGGGCCAAGATTTTAGGTATCATAATTCCACCCTGGTGGGATATTTTCGAAAATATAGTGGTCCCTTCCTGGATCAGAATCGCTTCCCACATTTTAGTGGCCTGCCAGCTTGGCATAGTTTTCTACTTACTGTGCACAAAATGCAAGGGAAAGGACAGAGTGCTCCGATCCCGACATGAGGAAGCATGGGACCAGCATAAAGCCTATGGCCAGGTTTAGGGCGAGCCTTAATTGTTTTATTAAAATGAATAAAAGTTTTTTGTGATCGTGTATTATTCTTTTTTCTATGTATGTACTGTGTTTTTCCAAGTGGTGCAGGGGTGTTGGACCCCCTCCGTGCTTGGATGTGAATGTAACTGAATTCTTACCTGTGTCTGCATCTGAACAGTACACCTAAAGGGAAATGTGTGATTTGGGTCTTAGATAGGTAAACTACAGGGGAAGGTTGGCTCTCGAGGATCAAGAATTTTGCTCACCCAGTATGATACTCTAGCTAGTAAAGTATCATGGGGGACTGTAAGATTCTCAAAATTCACAGATCCCCCAAAACTTGAAGACAAACCCTAAGGAAAAAGACTTTAGACTCTTTTCTAGCTATTACAGGGTGGTGAAGTGCATTGGGCCTAACCGAAGGACTTTTTGAGCAAAAACCAAGATTTGGTACTTTTAAAACATGTCTGGGCTTGTAAGGGAGAAAAAGCTGTGAAGGAAGGTGGGTTCAACCTCTGTAAAAACAGTTTGGGTATTGGAGCTAATGGGAACTGTCTGGGGAACCGTATGATCTCGCTGGGAGTTTAAATCGGCCCCTATCAGACATTAGCATCCTAACAATAAACCCGAGGAAAACCAGTCTCCACCCCAAGTTACAGAGCCCATTAAGACATGCATAAAACAGATTACTTCGGCATACTCTATAGAAATCATAGGCCCAGCCAAGAAAACCCAAAACATAAGAACAATCAAACTCCGATTAAGTGGCAAATCGACAGGATGGGGGCCATCCCGGAACCACTTCACACCTTAACAAACCTGTTACCGTTAACGAGCCCGCCAAAACTAACAAAGACCGAGACCTGATTTGGCGCGCAGATAAGGAACCTTCAATGGGTATAATTGAAGGCCCGTTCTCAACCTGAAAAAGAAAAAGAGGAAGGAAGAACAAGAAGACATCGACGGAGGCATTCTCCACAACACAGTTCTAAAACCAACACCGTTCAGCGTTCCGTGTCCAGCCAGGAGGTCGACAGCTCGAAGGCCAGACCATCCAACAAAGCAGGCTGACACGAGAAGAAACCAGAACGACCGCCTCAGTGACCACCGGACACCTCGCGGCAACAAGGCCCTCACGAAACAACCAACCAAACACCAAGTATCAATATTTGGGCCACCGCGACCAAAGAAAACCAACTCGAAGAAAAACCGAAGAACCGCAAAGTTTCCACTCTACAATCTACTCCTGACTCACCCCTGGGTAAGATTTTCCCTTAAAAAAACTCTAAACCCTACTTCTAAACCTCTTAATGTCTCTTAATGTCTCTTCATCTCCACCTTTGTTCCTTTATCCCCTCCCCCTTTTCCCAGCTTTACCCTGGCCTTAAATCTATTTGATTTCCGGCTCTTCCCAGTTCTGATGAAAGGTCATCGACCTGAAACGTTAACTCTCTTTCTCTCTCCACGGATGCTGCCTGGCCTGCTGAGTTTTTCCAGCGTTTTCTGTTGTTATTTCGGATTTCCAGCATCCGCAGTATTTTGCTATCGTACAAGGAAAAAGGGTACTCACCTGATAAATCCAATACGCACCCTACCGCATCAGCGGACTCGCGAAGACTGACCAGATACGCAGTTGAAGTCCTCTACCGCGTACGGGGTACGGCAGACACCAACCGACATATACAGTGAACCCCAAAACCGCGAACTAACCAAACTGTCAAGGATTCTGGTGAGTATCATACTGGTCCACTGGAGTCCAACCTAGCTAGTAAAGTGGGATTGGGAGGGGTGAAGTATTCTTTTAATGTTATTTCCCTCGCTTGTACCGAAGTGTTCCCCACTTTTAGAGTGTTAAGAGTGTTTGTGTGGTGTTTTACTTTCTTGAATAAAGATCAAAGTTCTTGCATCAAAACCAGTTGTCTGCTGCACTTTTTGTCACAACCCCCAAATAAGTCCAAGGTCTAGAACCAAGGGAGTGGGAGGGATTCGAACCGCTCAGAAGTCAGAGGTGAAGCTGACACAAACCACCACCCCCTACAATTGGCTGTAAAGCGCTTTGGGATGTTGTGGCAGGCACGATATAAATACTAGTTCTTTCTTCAATATCCCTTGTGTGGGGGGAAAGGTCAAAAAGGAGCTCATTCCGAATTTCTGCTGCTGATTATTATTCAGTGGCTCCTGTTGGAAAGAGGATGCGTGTGGATCCAGGGGGAAAGGAGTCAAGGATGGCTGTGGTCACCCCCCTTCTCTCACGATTAAGTACCTTGATGGAAACAGTAGCCTAGTGGTTATGTTACTGGGCTAGTAATCCAGAGGTCTAATGATCTAGAAACATGAGTTCAAATCCTGCCATGGGCAGCTGGGGAATTTAAATTCAGTTAATTAAATAAATCTGGAATAAAAAGCTAGTATCTGTAATGGTGACCATGTAACTACCAGATTGTCGTAAAAACCCATCTGGTTCACTACAGTCTCTTTGGGGAAGGAAATCTGCCATCCTTACCCGGTCTGGCCTATATCCAGACCCACAGCAATGTGGTTGACTCTTAGCTGCCCTCTGAAATAGCCACAAGTCCCTCAGTTGTAATAAACAACTACAACTAAGAAGTAGCTTCACTGCAGTGGCTCAAGGGCAATTAGGGCTGGGCAACAGCCCACATTCTCTGAATGAATAAAACAAACATGAGTGCCATACATGAAGAATGGGCACTTGGCAAGGTTCCAGTGCCCATGGAACCATACCCCAGCATCAGTCAATGCTTTCATGATAGGAGGAGAGGATACTGATTTTCTTTTTAAGCTCATCACAGGATGTCAGGACAATTAAATAGGGCAACCCTGACAACTGAACTGCTTAGTCACTGGGTCAGTTGTCCCTTCCCATGTGACGTTTGAGACCTAAAAGGATTTAATTGTGGACGAACTAAAGACACAAGCTTCTGCCCCTGTGATCTATAAATCACTGCATCTATGTTCTTTGCCAAGTTGGTTTCTAATTTTGCCTCAGTTTAAAAATAAGACTTTACTTTTGTAATGTCATAAATCTGCCTGTATGTGCTTCATCAGAGATCCCTAATAATACCTTCAGTACAATTAGCACCATGCTCCCACTGGTGTGATTATTTTGGGAACAGAGTAGCTCATTATAAAGAACTAGAAATGTCCCAGGCTGGCAACCTGTGATTAATCTCAATTTATTAGTGTAATTCTAGGAACAGCAGGTCCAAAACCATATTTACCTGTGTATAATTTTGTGTTGTACACTGCGACAATCAACGGCAAGAAGCCAGTGACTGCTTCAGTGGACAAACTGGTGGACCACGGTGTTTTGCTACTCAATAATACACGTTGCACACTGAGCTTCTGATCTGGTCTCATTGGTTCAGTTGGTAAATACACTGCCCACAGTGCAATTGAGGCATGCCCACCAAGATGTGCCCATGTTCATAGAATCATACAGCACAGAAGGAGGCCATTCAGCCCATCGTGCCTGTGCCAGCTCTTTGAAAGAGCTGTCCAATTAGTCCCACTCCCCCGCTCTTTCCCCATAGCTTCCCCCCACCCCACACCGTGCTCTTTTCCTGGTTGGTGCCGAGTTAGTCGATCACAGTTGTGACCAGTAATGGAGATGTTACAATTGCCATTGCACCCCTGTGTGTTGGGAGCTAAAACATAAATAAATTGCTCCCAATTGTGAGCCAGTGATATTTGTTGGAATGTGCACGCATGTGGATGCTCAGCGAGGATAGCAGAAGGTTGAATTCTGATGCCCTCCTCTCACCCTGGTTGAATATACCCTACTGACACTCACTAAAGATTGGCTACTTAAATTTGTGTTTTTAATTATTTGTTCTCCACCTGTGAGTGACGCTGACAAGGCCGCGTTTATTGCCCACTCCCCGTTGCCTCGAGACAATGCAGCAGTTCTCATGGGAATTAACATCTCACAACCTCTGAACTGTTAGTCCAACAGAGCTCGTCGCACCACAGGGAGTCGACAGTTGCAGGCGAGAAGGGAAGAAAATGATTGTGTTTTAGTGCTCAAGGTACATGGAGAGTATTGCCAACACACCACCGCAGCATGTCAAGAGCAGGAACCAGATTTCAGAAGTGTTTTCATGTATCGTCAGAGCAACCACTACAAGACACACAGAATGAAATAGCTTTTGAATATTGCTTTTATCCAGAGCTTTTTAAATGTTGGCTTGCGTGCAGCCTGCAAGTCTTCCCGCTGCTGCTAAACAAAAAAAAACAGTTTGCTTAGAGCTGAAAAGTCACACGAGACAGCTAGGTATGGTGTGAAATCTATGTTTAACAAGCGGGGAGTAAAGACAATTAGCATCAGTTGAATGTTATTGGGATTAAGAAACATGGGTATTTTAATTATAAAGGCGGGGGGGTAAAGAGTGATAATCAAACCATTTAAATTACCTGAATAAAACAATCAGGTAGAAATTATTGCTGATGACATCATGTGAATACTAAACACACTCCTCTCTGCTAATTTGACGGAAATTTCACCTAACGGTTTTAACAGGGAAGAGAAGAATTTGATAGGAGCACATTAATACATCAGTGACAGCGTTTTCTATCCTTAGAACTTATTGAAACCCATCATAGATATAAAGAGGGAGGTGGAGAAGAGTCAGAGTCTGGAGCGCCCTGTGAGTGCACGAGTACAAATGATGCATCACACAGATTCACATTTTGTCAATGATGGACATATGACGTGAGCAATAGGTCAAACAAGATAGGCTTAAAAATGAAAATTAAATAAAAATTAAAACTGGAGAGTGTACCCACCCCCAAGTCCCCACCACAGTCGAATATCCCACTTATACTTCTGCTGCCCGCTTCCTAACTCGCACCAAGTCGCATACACCTCTCATCCCTGTACTCGCTGACCAACACTGGTTCCTAATCCACCAACGCCTCAATTTTAAAATTCTTATCCTTATGTTCAAATCCCTCAATGGCCTCGCCCCTCCCCATCTCTGTAACCTCCTCCAGCCCTACAACCATCCGGAAAAAAATCTGCGTTCCTCCAACTCTGGCCTCTTGAGCAAGCCCACCTCCTTCAACCCGCCATTGGTGGCCGTGACTCCAGCCATCTAGGCCCCAAGCTTTGGAATTCCCTTCCCAATCCTCCCCACCTCCTTTAAGAAGCTGCTTAAAACCTACCAAGTCACCTGTCCTAAAGTCGTCTTCTTTGGCTCAGTGTCAATTTTTGTCTGATCACACTCCTGTGAAGCACCTTGGGATGTTTTGCGATGTTAAAGGCGCTGTATAATAAAAGCAAGTTGTTGATATCCACTCAAACAAAGAATAGCCATTTGGGTGAGGTTAGCAGAGAGAGCCAGCAGCCATGGCAATGGACCGTACCCCAACACAAGGCAGCACGTGGAGGAAAAGGGGAGGGTGATTAAGGGGGAGAAAGAGACTGGGGGGAAAAAAAGCAATGTCTCGCAGCCAACCCTTCTTCAACTCTACCCTCAAATTTATGCGCCAGCATCGTCAGCCGCCTTTCAGCATTCAGCTCACATGCTCCATCATGAGCACACAGAGAATAAAACAAGTCTCATGAACAAAAAAATAACTTTCCCAGAGACAATCCGTCGTGGCATGAAAGAAACCAACGGGGACCAATTGTTCTTCTGAAAATGACACAAGAAAGACAGTAATTGTACACCTGACATTTTAATCCCAGAAATTTTTCAAGCGCTTGGTGAAATGTATAATTAGACAGGCAAGTCTATGGGCTCGGCCGTGTTAGACACAGAAGTAAATAAGGAGAGCGAGAGAGAGCGCGCATTTGAAAAGGTTAAAACCATCTGCTCTTTTTTCTCCCCCCAAAGTATTGTCAAAATCTCGCTCGCTTCCAGCAGCACCATTCCGCGAGGAAATAAAGGGGTAGACAGGTGACACGTCAATTTGCACCATCATAGCTAGATGTGGCAGCGGGTGCTTTGTAGCAGCATTTTTAGTAATGGTGCCAAGAAGAAGATATGGAACGGGATAAAATGGACACAGGAAAGGTCAGAGGTGAGAAGAATTTGGATTTTTTGTTGCAAACACAATCACTCCAAGCACAGAGGCCTTTCCTGCTATTTCTGTTCTAAATTTGCTTTCCATTAAATTATATTCTGTGGTTCAGCTTTATTGATCTAATAATTTGGGCAGACCATATTTATATATATATATACACACACACACTTTAATACTTTATTTACTTCAATGAGGCCTCCCCCTTGACCACTTTTTTTTGAAACTATAAAGCCTGAGCTTCTCTAACCTTCCTTCATAGCGCTGATGAGAATGTATCCCTTTTTAAAAAATAATCTTTGTGGACTGTGTATAGCACTGGCAAGGCCACACTTATCCAGCCTTCATTGGTCAGAGGAGGAGGTGGGGGTGAGCCTTCTTGAAAAACTGCAATCCTTGCCCTGATGGTGCTCCCACAACGGTATCAGCTTGGGATTCCTAGTATTTTGACTCAGATACGAACAGTGTCAGCTATGGCTCAGTTAGTAGCTCACTCGCCTCTGAGTCAGAAGGTTGTGGGTTCAAGTCCCACTTCAGGAACTTGAGCACATAAAGCTAGGTTGACACTCCAGTGCAGTGCTGAGGGAGAGCTGCACTGTTGGAGGTGCCGTCTTTTGGATGAGATGTTAACTGAGGCTCCGTCTGCTCTCTCAGGTGGATGTAAAAGATCCCATGGCACTATTTCGAAGAAGAGCATGGAAGTTATCCCCCCTCAACCAACAGTAAAAAAAAATCTGGTCATTAGCACATTGCTGTTTGTGGGACCTTGCTGTGCGCAAATTGGCTGCCGCGTTTCCCACATTGCAACAGTGACTCCACTTCAAAAGTACTTCATTGGCTGTAAAGCGCTTTGAGACGTCCGGTGGTCGTGAAAGGCGCTATAGAAAGGCAAGTCTTTCTTTTCACTGACAAGACAGGAAAAGACCTTCTGGTCCATCCAGCCGGGACCACACAATTGCGATACCTTGCCTCTCCCCACCCCACCATCACAATATATACACTCTCCCCAGCCCTTCCAAAAACCATGTGATCTGGTGGGAGAAGAGAAACATTTTTTTTAAAAACCTTGGCCAAGTGGAGTGGATGTCCAAGTCAGGATGGTGCATGACTCAGAGGGGAGCTTGGGAGGTGATGGCAACGTTGCTGCTGTTGTTCCGGTGGGGCTAAGAGGTGCTACTGAAGCAAGCTTGGCGAGTTGTCGCCGTGCATTCTGTAGATAGCACACACTGCGGCCACAGTGGACCATTGGCAAAGGGGTGGGTACTGGGCACCGATCAACAACAAACAACTTTGCATTTCTATCAAGCAGATTGCCAGCATTTTTTTTTGTACATGACAACCGAAACTAATTACACCACACAAGTGTAATCTGCAAAGAGACAAGAATAGTAGAAATCTAAACAAATACTGGAATTACACAACATAAGGAAAAAAAAAAGATTAATAGTTTTAGGCGAGACCCATTTCTCTCTCTCTCGCAGATGCTGATGTGAACTTCCAATTTTTTCTGAGAAAGCATAGAATGGATAAATCCAACAAGAAAATAGTCACTGGTACCTTTTCACTCCAAGAAGAATATTCCTGCTCATTACAGGGTGGATTTTATGAATTAGCATTTCCATCGTGTGATGCTCAATGCCTGGAGCGATAATTTATAAAATCCAAATTGCATTTCAACTTGAAAAGCATATCAATGCAGTTATGAAGTCTTAATGAGGTCGTTTGCATTATTAGTTAGAAAATAACCACAGCAGCCTTGACACAGATGCAATAGAGATAGAAAAAAAAGATGGAAATTGCTCCTTTTTTATTTTTCCTTTCATTTTTTTTCCTAATCAGCAACCCTCTAACAGTCACAATCTCAAATTCCACCCTTCAAAGCCACATGTTCAGATAATTTTGTTAGCTGGAACCAGAGAAAAGTAGGCATTTTGCCACTTTTTGTTAAAAGGGAAATTTCAGTCCTAGAATATGAGGTCAATAGTGAGTTATGGTCCAGTTTAAACAGTTCGTGAGACAGTGTTCAAGGACAGTCACTTGATCCACTTCTAGTTTCTATTTTACCATTTCGGGCTGGATTTTGTCTTGGGGTCGGGTTGGGGTCGGGTTGGGGTCGTGTTATCCGCATTTCGTGTTCCCCTCCCCCCCCTGACTCCAGATTAATGTGGATGAATTATGCAATTTTCACTTAATTGGGCAATTGAGTTCCAGCATGTGGGAACCCATGAACTAATTAGTGGTTTCAGTCTGAAAGTCGCCTCTGATGATGTCATCATTGCTGTCTGTCTCAGAGACTGCCTGACTGTTGGTGAGAGAGGACCTGCCTGGCTTTTGCTGTGAGTGGACCTAGATGTAAAATGTGGCAGAAGGAGAGAAAGAGAGAGAGAAGGAGAGAAGGAGAGAGAGAATTTTTTTGCATCCAAGTCCTCTCATAGCAAAGGCCATACAGTCTCTGAAGACATTCAATGCAGCAGCATCATTCACACCTAATACTTCCTTCATCACATCTCCGTTCTAATAGTGGACCTGCAGCTGATAGTCAGCTATCCACTTGTGCTCCCACCAGGTTTCACTGGAGTGTTTCACATCAGGCGTACTTCATGTCGGAAAAGGGTTAAACTAGCTAAAACGTTTCAAAATGGCATTACAGAGCCAATTTAGGGCTTGTTAAGGGCTTTAATGGCCTCTCCCGCCTCTTGGAGGCAGGACGGAGTCGGGAACTCCGTGACTGATTGTCAAAATTGTGTGGAGGCAGGATGGGGTCGGCACCCCCGACCCCGCAAATTTAACCCCCCACACGCCTCCAAACCCGACTCCACGGGTCATTCAAAATCCAGCCCGAAGTGTTTGGAAGCACCTTAGCTGTGGCCTGCAAGGCCCAGATGTGTCCTGCTTAAGATCTGCATGGTAACTCATTGGTAGGAAAATGGGCACTCATGATGGGCGTTTGTCTAATCAAGGTGCCTTAGGTTCAAGAACTGCAATTCTTCCCTTCAAAAGAAAACTACCAGTACTCATTCCTGTTGAATCCTGTGGCTTCAACCTTATTCGGAGAGGGATCCAGAGATAGAACAGGATAAGTTCCTTTCTGTGAAGTCAGTAGGCTGAGTTTGCTCCCCGCCACACCCCACCATTAACAATTGTGCACAAGAGGACCCTCCCCATCATTAATTCTTCTCCAAGTAGTGAATCACATTTGGAAGGATCAGCTTGACTTATCGCTTCTTCAAAAGAACAAACGCACTAAGAAAGACTTGTATTTATAGAACGCCTTTCACAACCTCAATGTTCCAAAGTGTGTTACAGCCAATGAAGTACTTTTGAAGTGTAATCACTGTTGTAATGTAGGAAATGTGGCAGCCAATTCGCGCACAGCAAGGTCTCCCTAACAGCAATGTGATAATGACCAGCACATGGGTTTTGACAGCATTGATGAAGGAATAAATAAATATTGGCCAGGACACCGGGGAAGAACTTCCCTGCTCTTCAAAATAGTCATGATTGCGCCATGGATCTTTTACGTCCATTTGAGAAAGCAGCTGGGGCCTTGGTTTAGCATCGTCTGAAAGTTGGCACCTTGGACATAGCACTCCTCAGTACTGTAATGTGTCAGCCTAGATTATGTCCTCAAGTCTCTGGAGTAGGACTTGAACCCAATGAAGGAGAGAGTGATTTATAATTTCTCCAGCATTGGAGAACCAGAAGTTGCCAGATACGTGTCACTGCTTTGGGGAGAGTGGGCGATATGGACGCCAAGTGTGTATATATATATATAAATATAAATATAAATAAAATGAGTTTATTTCCAATCTTTCCTCATGGTAACTAAGGTTCCAGCATCATCCAGGGGTTTCCTGCAATCTGGGCCAAGTGGCCCAACGTTCAGGCCAGGCTTTGAGACAACACAAGCCTAGTGTGCGACCCCCTTCTCCCACCCACTGCACTACTGGCACAGGGAAACAAAACCCAGAAGTAACTTTAAATTGGGGTGGGGGAGGGAAGAGTCATTTTGCATTCAATTCAGACCGAATCTCAGGAGATGTAAATCTCTTGAGCCACGTCACCTTTGGTGCCAGTGCACCAGTCCGCAGAGTGGTGCACTTTGCTTCATTTAAGCCTAATCATCTCTTTTTTTTTTTAAAAAGACACTAACACAAAACTGAAACACAAGACGAGTGTTTGCGCTCTTCAACTAACCCACCTCTCTTCAGGCTCGCATTTCTATAGTATTTAACATTAAAGTACGGAAAGATGCTTCAGAGAGGAGACATGGACACAGTGGGAGGGGAATTAGACCAAATGCATGGCCAAAGTAGATGTCACTGGATGTAAATATTTTATAGATTGCACCTTTGAGTCTCCCCTCAACAAAATCTCCCATTTCTCCCCCACCATATAAATTTCCTCAAAAATAATACCTGCATCAACCTCAAAACATCAGAGCATTTGAGATGTGATTTTTTTTCCCCCCCTTTGATGTTAAGATTCAGTGAACCAACCTTTAGTGCCTACAACTTCCTATAGCCTCAATCATGAAACAAATCACAGTGACCATTGCAAATGTCAGTGACCCATTTCCCAAGACATTCCTCTTTTCTCTCTCACTTTGCAGTTCCCCAGGCAGGTTCCACGGGAGATACCAGGCTTGTTACCGACCGCAGGGCAGAAGACGGAGTATGAACTTCTTCAGGCTGTTACGGGAAGCCATCAGCGTTCATTAGAAAACTATATTATAGCACTGGACTTTTAGATTGAAGATGATAAAGAACTAGGCACCACACCAAGCATATATTGGCCTTGGAGGGAGTGCAGAGTAGATTTACTAGGCTCCAAGGGTTAAATTACGAGGAGAGATTACACAAATTAGGGTTCTGTTCCCTGGAATTTAGAATATTAAAGGGGTGATTTGATCAAAGTTTAAGATATTACGGGGAACTGATAGAGAAACTATTTCTGCTGGTTGGGGAAATCTAGGACTAGAGGAAATCTAGTTTTAAAACACATTTAAAAAAAAATAAAACCAGCAAGTGTAAATTTTAAACACAGGTGGGTGGTATGGATGATTTTGAAAGTTCAGCATGGCCTAAGAGACTTGCAATAACCACCAAGTGGTATGGGAAGAAAATTCTAATAACTCCACTTCTAAGAAAAGTTGAACTAGCTGATTTATACCACTCAGAATTTCAGTAATCAACTGCAAAATACAAGAGTAGTTATAAACAATGCGATTTGGCATCAATGTGGATCTTGCCAGTACAGGCACAGCCATTAGACACTGAATCACATCCATGGGAGTTTTGTAAATTGGATGCATCAAGCACAAGGCAGCAACAGAAGTGGGAGAAGGGATCAGACACTTCAATAATTACCAAAGCATTCATAAAAGGTTTCTGAATCAATTACGCCACTAATCACTTCCACACATTACCCAATTTTATTGTTAAGAAAGCAATACTGTGCAGACACAAATTTTGCCTTACATTATTGAGCTTGGGAGTAGACAGGAGCAGCAATAGTGACACTGCAGCCCCCTCTACTGCCTTGTAAGGGTGCTGCAGACCAAGTTAGAAATCAGAAGTCGCACAACACCAGGTTATAGCCCAACAGTTTTATTTGAAATCACAAGCTTTCGGAGCTGTTGCTCCTTCGTCGGGTGAAGTAAAGAGATACAGAATCGCCAAAGCATATATAGATAGAGAACAATGCATGTGTACCTTACAATGGTAGACGACTAAATTTAATCATCCTGACTGTTTATCTGCCGAGGTGTGACAAAAGGCAATCAGGTCAGCCAGGAAGGTCCCACATCAAAGACATAGCAAGATACAACTGAGACAATGAGGTGGAGTTACAGGGGGTCTAACGTGTCAAAAGCTGCAGTCAGTATGTAAAACGATAAACTTTAAAATTTTTACTTTTTTACTGGGAATCACATCTGTGAACAAGCTAACGACGACTCGAGTCTGGATCACGTCATGTATCGTGACATAAACCCAAGATCCCGGTTGAGACCGTCCTCATAAGTGCGGAACTTGGCTATCAGTTTCTGCTCGATGATTTTGCGTTGTCGTGTGTTTCTAAGGCCGCCTTGGAGAACGCTTACCCGCAGATCCGAGGCTGAATGTCCTTGACTGCTGAAGTGTTCCCCGACTGGGAGGGAACACTCCTGCCTGGTGATTGTTGCGCGGTGTCCGTTCATACGTTGTCTCAGTGTCTGCATGGTCTCACCGATCGTCGCCAAGTTAGAAATCAAGAGAGCAGCACAACACAGAAATAGACCCAGGCCATTCCACTCAACCCACCAACTCTGCCAAGTGTTTTTCTCCACAAGTCAGTCAATAGGAATGTTACAATTAAGAACATTGGAGTAGGACATTCAACCCCGTGAGTCTCTCCCACCATGCAACTGGATCATGGCTGATCTGAATAGGATCCATCAACTAGAGAGGTTAAAAAAGGCAGCACAGCTCCTGATCGCCATTTGGGAGCTATGCCAGAAGTGTTTGTGTGGGCAGAGTGAAACAGCTGGGAGTTCTTCTGGTGGTCTGGCCACTCTTCTTCCCTTAACCGATTACCTGGTCACTGCTGTTTGCAGGACCTTGCTATGCACAATTTACATAGGATATATGGTACAGAAACAGGCTATTCAGCCCAACCAGTTCATGCCAGCGTTTATGCCCCACTCGAGCCTCCTCCAGTCTTTCCTCATCTAAATCTATCAGCATAACCCTCTATTCCCTTCTCCCTCTTGTTTGTCTAGCCTCCCCTTAAATGCATCTATACTATTCGCTTCAACCACTCCCTGTGGTAGCGAGTTCCACATTCTCACCACTCTTTGGATAAAGATGTTTCTTCTGAATTCCCTATTGGATTTCTTGGTGACTATCGTATATTGGATGGCCTCTAGTTATGCTCTTCCCCACAAGTGGAAACATTCTCTCTGTATCCACTCTATCAAAACCTTTCATAATTTTAAAGACCTCTATTAGGTCACCCCTCAGCCTTCTTTCCCCCCCCCCCCCCCGCCCCCCGCGCCAAAAAAGAAAAGAGACCCAGCCTGTTCATCCTTGGCTGATATGTATACCCTCATTTCTGGTATCATCCATGTAAATCTTCTCTGCACCCTCTCCAGTATCATCCATGTAAATCTTCTCTGCGCCCTCTCCAGTGCCTTTATATCCTTTTTTATAATATGGTGACCAGAACTGCACGCAGTACTCCAAGTATGGTCTAAACAAGGTTCAATATAGGTGTAGCATAACTTCACTATATTTTAATTTTATCCCTCTAGAAATAAACCCTAGTGCTTGGTTTGCCTTTTTTTTTTAAATGGCCTTGCTAACCTGTGGCGCAACTTTGTGATTTGTACTCAGATCCCTTTGTTCCTCTACCCCACCTAGACTCGCACCCTCCAATTTGGCTGCCATAATGACAACTGCACTCCAAAAGTAATCCCTGGGTTGCAAGAGTATTGGGACATCATGTAGCTGCAAAATATGCAAATTCTTCCTGCATGATCAGTAGTCTGCAACACACTTCTAAAACCTATTGAATATAGTGGCACAACCACTTTCTGTATGATTTCAAGTGACCTAGTCCCAATTAATTACAAAGTTGATCACATGTGATTGTATTGCAGGCTCCAGACTTGAGGCTTGAGTTTATAGATAATTCAGCCCAAGTCTGCCCAGATTCTTTTCTCCACGAGGCAATCTAATCCCATGTTCCTGCTTGTCCCACATACCTGCCAATTTAAGAGGCGGTCACATTCCCTTGTAAAATAAAAGATTCCCCCCCACCCCCACACCACGCAAAATTTCTCCAAATTCAGTGATAATTAACTCTGTCCACGAGGAGCAGCTTGATTTGAGAGGACAGGACTGACCGACAGCAGCCTTCGGGCAGAGGGGTTTGTAAATTTTTAAATCTGGAAGAGCAGCGAGGGAAAGCGTTACGAGAGTTCCCCATCAGCACACTCAAAACAAATGAAGCTCGGCTAAATCTAATCAGTCAAGTGGGGCAGGGAAGAGGGGGCGAGTAAAACACTTCAATTACCCTGCAAATTGTATTGAAGTATCTAATTTAGCAGCCAGAGGCAGGTAAACAAACACTTGCTCTGACACAGGAGTCTGTTTACATGGTGCTGATAATCACGATGTAAGACGGTGTCAATTAATGCAGTCTACTTTAGAGTGGCAGGTGTATGTCAGGGTGCCCCTACTGGCTTTCAACAACTTGCATTTATATAGCACCTTTAATGTAGTAACAATATAAAGTAGAATTTAGTAAAGATGTTCTTTACTTAGGTACAAGGGAACACCACAACTCTTCTGAAATTCCCCCCCTCGATTTACAGGATGTGGTCATCGCTGGCTAGGCCAGCATTTATTGCCCATCCTCAACTGCCCTGGAGAAGTTAAGCCTCTTTCTTGAACCACTGCAATCTTGTGAAGGTAGTTCCAGTGATATATTTCCAAGTCAGGATGGTGTGAGTTGGAGGTAGTGGTGTTCCCATGCATCCATTTCCCTTTACCTTCTAGGTGGAAGTGGTCACAGGTTTGGAGGTGCTGTTGAAGAAGCCTTGGAAAGTTGCTGTAGTGCATCATGTAGTCCTGTGTTGTAGCTTCACCAGGTTAGCACCTCTTTCTGGTACACCTGCTGCTGCTGCTGCTCCTGACATACACTATACTCCTCACTGAACCAGGGTTGGCTTGATGGTAATGTGAAGGATATGCCTGTTCACAAAGTTAGATTCTGCTGATATGGCCCAGTGCCTTGTGAATGCCCACTTGAGCTGCTAGATCTGTTCAAATCTATCCAATTTAGCAGTGGTAGTGCCACACAATGATGTCCTCAGTGAAGACAGGGCTTTGTCTTTACAATTCCTACCAATGCTGTCATGGACAGATATCTGCAACAGGTAGATTGGAGAGGATGAGGTCAAGGTAAAGTAGGTTTTCCCCCTTAGTGTTGGTTCTCTACCTGCTGCAAGCCCAGTCTGGCAGCTATTTCCTTCATGACTCAGCCAGCAGTGGTGCAACCAAGTCTGGTGATAGACATTGAAGTCCCCATCAAGTGTCAAGTCTGTTCCCTTGGTACCCTTCAGGCTTCTTCCAAGTGGTGTTGAACATCAGCTGAAGGAGGGCAGCAGGTGATAATCAGCAGGAGGTTTCCTTGCCCATGTTTGACTTGATGCCATGAGGCTTTATGGAGTCTGGAGTCAATGTTGAGGACTCCCAGGGCCACTCCCTCCCAACTGGTAGATCTGTCCTGCCAGTGGGACAGGACATACCTAGGGATGCTGGCTGTCCCACAGACTACTTGGCTAAGTAGTCTGTGGGACAGCTTCCAAATTTGGCACAAGCCCCCAGATGTTAGTGTGGAGGACTTTGCAGGGTCCCATCTCAGGATTCTTAGTTCAGGCCTCTGGACAACTGCATCTGCTGTTGCAGGGTTAATGAACCTATTGCTCACTACTTGCTCTAGAAGCAAGCCCATGTTCCTAAGCCAGCAGGAGCACTGGGAAAGGTCAGTTATTCCATTGAGATTTAATATAAATTGGCAGTGGTTTAGGGTTTAATATACACCAAGTATTACATTTCTACATTTGCAGTAAATCCTTTCCCTGAACTAGTGGCAATTTACTGGTTAGAAAAAATGCCCTTATTCCGTTCCACAGACTAGAGAGGCACACGACAAAAATTACCATAATGGGGCAGACTACAGCCAACAAGAGTTCCAATGGCACATCTAAAATCCTGTCACTACAGTTCTGGCTTCCTTGAAGCTAGGTCTTCTGGCCCAACAGCAAAATATCCAGAATTAAATGCACAGTCAGGTGGTGCTTTGACTGATGAAGCTTTTTTTTGTCCAAGTTTAGCCTGGCATTCACTTCATTGTCAATATACACAAGGGTTTAAACACCATGGGCCCAGATTGAGGGGGTGGGGTACAGTGCGCACAAGTCTGGAAGCATGCAGCAAACCCAGGGATGTAGAGTACCAGCTGACCAGGCCACATTTCTATAATGAGGGGGGGTGGGAGAGAGAGAGAGAGAAAGAGGCTAAACGAGCCACTAGCAAATGTTTAAGCTTAAACTAAAAGCAAACCAAACGCTTTTCATTACAGAACTGATGGAAGCATAGTTTACAATTCAGTCAGTCAATGAAGGAATGTCAATTCTAGGGCAAGTTTGCAACAATTGTCTGCACGATTAAGCAAAAGGCTGAACGCTGACCAATTATGGCTATAGAACTGCATCAGCTTAACAATGGTTAGAATGTTCAATGTGACCCATGTTTGCGATTACAAGTAGATGGCGATTTGCAAGAGGTATAGGGAAAGTACCAAGATTTATTGTGAAAAAGCGATCATAAATTCCACCCCAAGTCACTTGAACATTGAAACCAGTATTAGTTTGTACGTTTATTAGCACAAAAACATGTCACAATGCACCTTATACAGCTTCTTGTAAAGTTTACAGAAAATAATTAAACCAACTTTGGCTCAAAAAGTACTTGACATTCTTTTGAATTATCTTGGATATGTGCACTTAACCAGATCAATACCAATGGCATTTGAGACAACATTGTAGTTAAGCCCCATCACTAGTGGAATAACTGCTTCCTGGAGTGGCACAATCCACACTGTTGAACTGGAGGTCAAATTTGAAGCCATAGTTTAATGGTCATTTAGCTATAGCTTTGGCATGTAGTATCCCTGTCTTCCTCCAAAAATGCTATATTAACGTTATATATAGTCTCTCCTCCACTCCTTTCCCCAAAAAACATTTAGACAATTCAATTGGTTTCTAGATACAAGTCCAGAGCCAATTACATCTTAGTGTGGGGGGGGGGGGGGGGGGGGGGGATGCATATACTGGAGCAATAACGTCTGCTTTACCAATTATAAAAATTAGTATCAGGTAAACTCAAGTTACCAGGCACACCCCAGCTAGGTGGGCAAGGCTGCAGATATTTACAACTTGCATCTATCGCATAGATACCAAGAGGATGGCCTGCAACTTCCATAGTCCAGGAAGATGGACTGTGTGGGGGGGGGGGGGGGGGTGCAAAGCAAATTTTCTAGCAAACTACAACATTACAGTATTTTCAGCAAGATATTCACAAACTAGCTTCTACCAAATTATGCTCAGGCAACATTTGTGGCCAATTCCAAAAATTGACATCAGTTTTCAAAGATTAGATATTCCATGAAGACCATTATATTATTCCCTTCGTGATCAAGAGCTCACACTTGGATCCAAGTGTGAGCTGAGGCTCAAAATTATAAAAATCAATATAGACCAGCAACTCAAACTAGTCATCCAATAATTTAAAAAAGTTATGAAAGTAAAGCCACAATAGCACTTTCTCCAACAACTGGGGAGTTACCTAATCCAGTTCAGTGCTCACCTGGTATCTGGGCCAAGAACTAACTTTGGTTACAAGTTAAAACAAAAAACAGGTCCATTTCTCCTCCAGAGATTCCATCACAGAAGAGAACAAAGTTGCCATTTTAAGCTATTTTTTCCAGTACAAACAGCTGGTTCTCAAATAGTCGTGCCAGATTGACTTCAGTACTCACAGAACGTGTAATTTTACGTTCATTGAAGAGACCAGAGAGGTTACTCTCGATACTCACAGAATGTGTAATTTTACGTTCATTGAAGAGACCAGAGAGGTTACCTTCAATACTCACAGAACGTGTAATTTTACATTCATTGAAGAGACCAGAGAGGTTACTCTCAATACTCACAGAACGTGTAATTTTACGTTCATTGAAGAGACCCGAGAGGTTACTCTCGATACTCACAGAACGTGTAATTTTACGTTCATTGAAGAGACCAGAGAGGTTACTCTCAATCTTACTTTTCAATTTGAACACAGGTTTCTCTTTGAAGAGTCTAGTCAACTTCTCTTCTATAACAAGCTTTCTTTGGCTTTTGCGCCATTTCCGTCTACAGTCACGATTGATCTGCAATTAATGACAAGTTTTATTTGGAGTTGTATAGTACTTGGTACCGAAGACCCAAACAAGCTTAGAAAATTAACTGGAATCATATGATGCCCTATTTGGACCAGTTAATGGCCATCATTTCTTCCCCTAGTGATCTCACTAATTGGTTACTGTACAAGACCGCTTTTACACAACTAGATCTGAGGTGATAACAATCAAGGTCCCAAAATACTGGGGTACTATTTTCTACTTGAAGGTTCATATGCATTATAGCCACAAAGTGTTGAAAATAGTGCAGGCTGATGTTACCAACCAGGAATGTGCATCTGCAGTTATTCTATTGTTGACTTCACATTCATTTATGAACCCATGTCTCCATTATATGCAAATAGAAAAATTCAAGTACAGTTGAAAGTAACAAGGGCATGTGGTCAGATGTTTTGAAAGGATTGATTTGGTGTAGAGCGATTTGGTGTAGGGAGCACAATATTGAAGTTTGCCAAAAATTAGGTCAACAAAGGACTCCAGCATTAGCAACATGTAGCAGATGTAATTTGATGAAAGAGGAGGAGAAAGTGTCAAAATAAGTGCAGGCAAATAAAGCCATTAAAAGCAGCAGATTTCAGAAAAATGATACCAAGGATCTGACTGGAGCAAAGAATTAATAGATTCTTAAAATGAAGGAAAGGCATCCTATGGTTGAGAGTCAGTAACATAGGTCAACTTAAAAATTGAAGAATGTCAAGTTAGGAAAATTAGTAGAGATTTATAGAATGCTTTTCCACAAGGATAGAATTACATCTTAACAGATTGAGGAAGATACAGGGCTATGAGGAATAGCAGGGTAGTGGGATTCATTTTCAAGCGTGCTGAAGAGACAATGGGTTAAATGGCTTTATGCTTTACAGAAGTACAAGTAGAAGAAAGCTTATATTGTTTCGGACATGGGTTTATTGAAGTGAGAAACTTGAGCTGTCATTGTATGGGTATGAAGCCAGACACGACACAACTACCTGCTTCAGCATCACTGGACAGGAGGGGATGGGGAGAAGAGAGAAATTAAGCAGCATTCCCACTCCTGCAACACTCCAAGATTTTCTGCTGGAGAATGTATGCATGGACATAAGAGGACAGAGCTGACTTGGCTGTGATTTTACGTTAGCACAGCCTACCAAGATCCCTTGGCACTTCAATGAAAAATGGAATTTTGGCTAGTCAACCTTCATCCCTCAGCCAACACAAATATATTGGTCATTTAGCTCATTGAGAGCACCTTGTGTGCCAATAGACTCATACATTTGGCTACAAGTCAGGTAGTTAGCTAATAAGCAAAGTGCTTATTGGCCTGTGGTTAATAGCGTGAAAGAAAAAGACTCATTTCTAGAGTGTCTTTCACAACCTCAGGACGTTCCAAAGTGCTTTACAGCCAATTAAGTACTTTTAGGAAATAGCAGCCAAACAGAATGACCAGAATCTTTTAGGGATGTTGGTTAAGGGATAAATATTGGCCAGAACACAGGGGAGACCACCTCCACTGCTCTTCAAATTAGTCGGGGGGAGGGGGGTCAGGGAAGAAAACAACAGTGCAGCATTCCCTCAGTACTACACTGGCGCGTCAGCCTAGATTGTGCTGTGAATCCGATTTACCCATGGTGTTGCAAGGCAACATCAAATCTCATTTCCAACCACACACCATTGCTTTTGCTCACAGCTAGTTATATTCTAGCATCACCATACAAATGAGATTAAAGTGGATGTACAAATTTGCTTCAGATGCATTTGAGAAAAATGTACTGATTAAACCATCAATTTTAAGGGCGCTGAAGCAGAAGCTTTAACAACCAGCATATTCTTGCAGAGTGTTTAAGACTCAAATTTGTACGGTTCCCAAAGGACAGCAAAATCCACAAGTCACAGGAAGTCCTGAGGATCTAGGAGATTTTATTCTGCCCACCAACTGCACCCCCCTCCAAACTGTTCAATGACCCTCAAGTCTAGTCAGACACATCCAATCCACAGCTCCTTTACAGGCAAGTGCACTTTAAAAAATTTTAATACCTTGTCAATATCCCAAATTTAACCCTCAGTCCAAAAGCTCAATTTTACTTGGATAAGGCTGTTGGGAAAATCTAAATGACTTACATTCCGCTTCTTCTGCTCAGGATCGTGCACCACATGATGGCGGAGAAGGCTTTCCTATAAGGAAAAGAGAAGTTATATGCAACTGAGCTGACGCATGTTTATGTGCAGCACTTTAGGTCATCTGAACTGATAAAAAAGGAAACAAGCTGCTGGATTTACTGGGACAGTGGGAAAAAGGGGCGATACAACTCCCTCAGCTTATTATAGGTCTTTATAGGTCTTTAATTTCTCTCCCACCACCACAACCGCAAGTGCAGAGAAGATTCTCATTTCCTGTACATACCTGAAAGTCAACAGCCACAAGCTTATGAATATTGAAAGAGGGGAATAAATGCATGGCAGCTCCACAGCAATATTTAATCAGAAACAAATTTCCTTAAACTCCATAAAATTTGAGGGTGCAATTAAGGGTATTAAGCTGTCAGCTACTATGCCTCATCTTAAAAACCCATGTTACATCCTAGATCATGCAAGTTCTCCACCATCTTAAAATCATTAAGAATATTCTGAAATTGGAAGAAATGTACTTTGACTTGGAGAGACTACCAAAAATTGAGGGAGGGAGCTCTTTCCTCCATAACTGTGCAAGAAACAGATTGCGGAACATTATGAATTATGGCAAATATTAAGACATACTCTGGCTTATAAATTGATGCTTGGCATTGTATGTTGTGAGCCAAACAGTCACTGAGGGTTGTGAATCTTTTGGAATTCTCTACCCTAGAGGGCTGTCGTTGAGTATATTCAAGACAAATCGATAGATATTTGGACACCATGGGAATCAATGGATATGGGGGGAAAGGGCAGGAAATAGAGTTGAGGTAGAAGATCAGCCATGATCTTAATGAATTGAAGGCTCGAGGGGCTGTATGCTCAATTCTCATTTCAAATGCATGAATCCATTCATATAGCAACTGGTCAGCCTGCTCCCAAGCGACATAGTAGACATAGAAATTACAATACAGAAACAGGCCATGCAGCCCAACTAGTCTGTATTACATAAGAAATAGGAGCAGGAGTAAGCCATTTGGCCCTCGAGCCTGCTCTGCCATTTAATGATATCATGGCTGATCTGATCTTGGGGCTCAGCTCCATTTCCCTGCCTGCTCCCCATAACCCAGCACTCATTGTTCAAAAATCTGTCTATATATCCTTAAATATATTCAATGACCCAGCCTCCACAGCTCTGGGGCAGAGAATTCCACAGATTTACGACCCTCAGAAGAAATTCCACCTCATCAGTTTTAAATGGGCGACCCCTTATTCTGAAACTATGCCCCCTAGTTCTAGATTCCCCCATGAGGGGGAAACATCTCTGCATCTACCTTGTCGAGCCCCCTCAGTATCTACAAGATCACCTCTGATTCTTCTAAACTCCAATGAGTATAGGCCCAACCTTTCTTCATAAGTCAACCCCTTTATCTCAGGAATCAACCTCGTGAACCTTCTCTGAACTGCCTCCAATGCAAGTATATCCCTCTTAAATAAGGAGACCACCAAAACTGTATGCAGTACTCATTAAGTATGGAGGTATATCCTCCACATGATCAGTAGTCCCAATTCCATGCACCTGTCCAGTTACCATAGTGCTCTTACAAAAAGAAAATACTGCAGATGCTGGAAATCTGAAATAAACAGAAAATGCTGGAGATACTCAGCAGGTCAGGCAGCATCTGTGGAGAGAGAAACAGAGTTAACGTTTCAGGTTGATGGCCTTTCATCAGAACTGGAAAAGCTGGAGAACAGGTTTTTAAGCAAGTGTAGGGGCGGGGATGAAAGAACAAAAGGGAAGGTCTGTGATAGGATAGAAGGCAGGAGAGGTTAAGAGGCATTCAAGGCAAGAGGAGATGGTAATGGGACAAGTTAACTTACCATTACCATCGCCTTTTGCCTTGAATATCTCTTAACCTCTCCTGCCTTCTATCTTATCACAGACTGTCCCTTTTGTTCTTTCATCCCCTCCCCCTCTTTCCCTGCCCCTACACTTGCTTAAAAACCTGTTCCATCTCCAACTTTTTCCAGTTCTGACAAAAGGTCATCAACCTAAATGTTAACCGTTTCTCTCTTCACAGATGCGGCCTGACCTGAGTATCTCCAGCATTTTCTGTTTTTATACCAGTGCTCTTATTCATTTTCCTTCAATCACCGATCTAGCCTATTAAATGTTGACATGGTCCCAGCTTCAATGACTAACTCCAGTAATGCATTTCACAGCCTCAACCCTCTTATCCATGGTCTCAAATCTAAATACAAAGAATAAATCCAAGATTATGAATTGATGAGATGATAAAGGCTGTATCGGCTTTATTTTCAACCAACTATCCCTCCCCCACAATACTCATTTGACTGTCACAAGAGTACCCTTAATGTAAGTGTAGGAAAAGGAATTAAAAAGGAAGGAGGCAATTGTTAATTTCACTCACTTTCCAGGCTCTGGAATACTTACTTTCATAGCAAAAGCCTTCTGGCAGTCTGGGAAGTGACACTGGAAGGCCAGGATCTTGAAATGGTCTTTTCGGATATGATGTTCCAAGTTAAAGGCAGTTCTGAAATTCAATTTGCAATCCTCAATTGGACATGTCCGATCAGACCTCCAAGCAGCATGGGTCCACTTGTGTCTACGTAGGCCACTTGAGTGTTTGAATTTCTTTTCACAATTGGTACAGCTGTATTCAACTGAAACACGAGACAGACATGGTTCAGCAAAAAAGCACGATCAATACAAATTCTCCAGAGTCAGGAGTTTTAACCTTTACCAATAACAGTAGCTTATTAAAGGTCATTCAAAACTACAGCTGAACCATGTCAGGGGAAGAAAAAGTTCTCATAAGTTTGCAGCTCACCACCATATGGCAATAGACAAGCGCCGGGGGGGGGGGGGAGGGGGGGGGGGGAGGGGAGGGGGGGGGGGGGGGGGGGAGGGGGGGGGGGGGGGGGGGGGAGGGGGGGGGGGGAGGGGGGGGGGGGGGGGGGAGGGGGGGGGGGGGGGGGGGGGGGAGGGAGAGAAAGAGAAGGCAAAAAGTAGCCCGGCACAAGAGGCCCAAGGCTTCCTATTGAGGCCAGGAGGAGCTGCCCCACAAGGAACCCTAAAATAAAACCTTCTAGCTCAGAAACTGGCTCCCAACAGGTTTCTGACTGGGGAGCAGACACTGCTGCCCCTCCCCAAAATTGCAGACTGGATTCAGACCGATCTGCATATTTGAAGTAGCACTCGGCTACCTTCCTGCAGGTATCCTGCTCAGAAGAAGAGGTTAAATCGGGACACAGCAGAAGGCAGTGGGATTGAGGGGGTTAAGCGGCTCATTATTTTTAACTGCCCACCCACCCAGTTTCTGCCAGGTGGGGGCAGAATGTTTTGACCCTTGGATACAATTACTAGTTTGTAGCCTTCAACAAATCTACAAGAACCTTTGTGCTTTTTGCACAGATCCCAAGAGACTTGACTTACTAGCTAGGATATAAAAAGTGATGAAACATTCCATTCTGCCAATTATACTAGAACGTGCAACTTGTATTTATATAGCATTATGTCCTCAGAACATCCCAAAGCACTTGACAATCTTTATCGCCAGTGAATTATCACCAGTGAATTAAAGTGCACTTGTGCAAGCATGCACTCAATTTAAGTTCAATCCTCTTGTCTTCTAAATTGAGAGAGGTTAATGCTAAGGAATTCAAGTGAAGTTGCTAAAATGTTCTTCGCCATTAAGACTCATGAGCTTCAGTGGCAGAGACCAATTTGAAAAGGGCCAATAGGGCCCATTTACTCAATGCCTCAGATGATGGCTCAGTAATGGATCACTTTAGCCAGATTGAAGGCCAAAGTTCAATGTGCCAAGTTTGCCAATTTCAGCAGTAGCAGTGCTACAATTGGCCATAGCACCAGTGAGGGGAGAAAGAAAACCACCCAGGGTTTTATGCTATCACCATCAAGTGACCTAAAGTGCATTTTCTAGCACAAATCAGGGAAGACTCAGCTCCACCGCAAACATAATACCCTCAGCCTTAACACAGGAAAAGTTTTCACATACATTGTAAAAGGTTGGGATTTAATTTAAACTGTAGAACACTTTATAACAGCAAAAAATGCCCCAAGTTTATACAAGCCAATAGAGGGGGAAAAAAAAAGCATATTTGGATGTGGAAAGTTTACTACAAATGGAAACAATGAGCTCATCCAAGTTGGCAACAAGCTTAACTAAAGATCTCCGCAAGGCATTTTGTGCTTCTGCCACAAAGTCATGCATCATTCTTGATATTTCACTGAAATAAAAGAAAACCCAATTTCCAGTCAAAAATTCACCAATAGGCTTTTTGGGACAAAAATCAGTTACTGGGTAAAAGGCAGTAGCTAAATAATTCTCTATATTTCAGTTAGATTGTAAAGCTACAATGTAGTTTCTTCATGGACAAGATTCATTGAGATACAAAAGCACAAATTGCAATAAAGACTCCAGTCACTGGATCTCTTACTTGGATGAGTTTTCAGATGCTTCTGCAGTTGGGTCCATGTTGTGGCAACAAGCTGGCATTCTTTAAAACTGCAGGGGTAGCCTGAGGGGGGGGGGGAAAAAAACATACTGCAATAGTCCAACTTTTATACACAAGGAACTTGCTAAATGGTTTTTGAAGCATCTGTTGAATTTTTGGTTAGGTTATGAAACCAAGTATTTAACCCGCTTGGGAAATTTATAAATTGAAGACATCCCCTATGGTTGGGAAGGAAGTGAATACATTGGCTACGAACAGCGGTGTGGGTAGCACGCGAGAGTCAGAAGGTTGTGGGTTCAAGTTCCACTTCAATCTTTTGGATGGGACGTTAAACAGAGGCACCGTCTGCCTTCAGCTGGACACCAAGACTCCATGGCACTATTTCGAAGAGCAGGGGAGTTCTCCCAGAGTCCTGGCCAATATTTATCCCTCAACCAACACCACAAACAGATTATCTGGTTTGTGCAAATTAGCTGCAGGGTTTCCTACATTACCACACTTCAAAAAAGTACTTGAGATGTCCTGAAAGGCACTTTACAAGGGCAAGTTCTTTTAGAAAGAGCAGTGTGGCAATAGGACAAGAATAGTTTTCTGGTTCACAATTCTTTTAACTGGACTTCCATCACTCCCTTTACCCAGAGTGCATATTCACAAACAAGTGTTAGTGGCTAGGAAAATAAAGCTAGGATAACAGCCAGTACATAAAAATAGCAATTAATGAGTGAGAAGGATAGAAATAGGCAGCTGTGTTGGGGCAGGGGAGCTACGTGGGTATGGAAAATAGGCCATGGAACTAAACTGCCAGATAGCAAAAAAAGCACACATCTTTAAGCAGACACAGAAGACAGACTTGCATTTATATAGCACCTTTCATGACCTTAGGACGTGCCAAAGTGCTTTACAGCCAATGAAATACTTTGAAGTATTCACTGTTGTAATGTAGGAAAGAGAGAAAAATATGATATTACACCATAGGATTCATTTATTCTTCAAAGTAATAAGTTATGCTCAGTTTAATCATCTCCCCAGTGCCTTTACCATCATGTTTTCTCTCGTGTATCTTGCGTTGATTCGGTGTCTTAAACTTCATGTCACATCCCTCCTTCTGGCACCTGGTGCAGAAAACAATTTTACAGATGCTAATTTTCCAAGTAGGATTTGTTCATCGTACTATACACAGTTAGCAGCGATGAGAACAGGCAAGATCAGTGGGAGGTGCAACCATTTGGTCAGTTGTAAACAGGAGGGATAGATGTAGGGTAACCCAATACAAAATATACTGGGGTATACAATAACCATCTGATTTTAGGCACTATTCCTCAGTTTTGACTCTTCTAAAGGGGGAATGATAAGTGATCATCTCTACACTGCGCTAGTCTTAAATCATGGAGCATTGACATTGAGACACAAGGCCCCCCCATTATATTTGCCTGGGTACAATTTGCTCCCAAGTAAATAAGAAAGGTTTACTGTATTAAAGCCTTGTCCTGAAAGTGACCCTTAACCAACTGTATTACAAGAGTGTACTAAATACTTAGTGCCAGTGATTGGCTCCATTTAAAAGCACCAATTAATTGGTCATTCTACAACATCTTAATATCTTCAATGAAATTTGTAGGTTCTGATGCAGGTTCTACCGCACTTACCAAGCCAAGGTTCCAAGTTGCATTGCTGATCTTTGCCAAGTTAACTGACCTCAGCCCAAGTGTCAGCTCCAAGAACATGCACATTGCCAATTTGAAATTGATGGTACGAAGATGCATACAAAACTTCACAGCTATATTTTCCAGTGAATTTTATGCCTTTCTACACCAAAGCTTCCTCCAGCACTTAAAGCTTGCAGTGCTGACTTAGTAACAAGGGTAGAAACTTAAAAAAAAAAAATCAGCCATGCTGAGCATCAGCAAGTGGAAGGACTACCCAAGTGCATTTTAGTATTAAATCTATTTCAGAATGTATTTGTTACTCACACAAAAGCAGGCTCTTTAGTGTGCTCGTAATAGTGGCTCCTTAAACCTCTACGCTTCTTGAAGGTCTTGCCACAATCTTCATAAGAACACTGCAAAAGATGGCAGCACAAAATTAATACAAGTTCTAATTTCATCTGGACCCATAGAACAAAAATTGGGCAAAAGTCCAAACAAGTGGCTGCCTCTTCTCTGCCCTCTCAAGTAGCCTAAACTAAAGATGTATTGAATCGCAATGACATGATGCCTGCTGGTCACAGAAGGCCATCACATGCTCCAGGATCACACTAGGCCTCAGAACATTTGGCAAACAGTCAATACCCTCCCAGCAATCCTGGACTTGGGTGAATGGATACCAAGGAGCAGACCTACAGGAGTTCCTCCAACCTACTCCCTCCTGCACACTGGGTGAACAAAGAGCACGGGTGAGAAAGGTAGCAAGCTCCTTCAGACCAAAAAAGAGCACTGCAACTTCTGACACCAAGTGAAATAAATTCCTCCTGGCTATGTGCCCATTTTACAACCAAGATTTTAAGTGGCTTAAATATAAATGACAATCACTGCACTATGCAGCATTCTCCAACCCAGGTCCCTAGTGGTGCCAGGGAGGACCTACTGAGGGGATGCTGGCACTTGCTGGGCAGCATGATAATCTTCCACCTTGATGTAAGTAGAACAAGACAAGGAGAAGAGTAAGTGAACAGAAGAAATTCCTCTAACACAGAATGGAGTGAAAGTTCCCTGCTCAAGCCAAGAGGTGGAGGTTTAGGGCCTTGCATCAACAGCTCTCTGGATGGGAGAAAATCAACACATCCGAACCCCCCCTTAATGCATCCAATGGCCATCAAGTTGGAGTATTGATTTTAGTTCGCAGATGGCATGGGCCACAGGACAGAGACAGCAGTCCGCTAATATCTGGCAATATTCATCCCACTCTCCCATTATCCAGTGTGTCAGACTCCCATTACTTTTGCAGCATGGGCTTGTCTCTCAAGTGTTGCCAATGCGGAGAATTTCAGAGGAGTGGCGCAACACTAATCACTTCAGGTTAAGCTAGAGCCCTTGCTGGAATAAGTCAAGTTGTTTCCTTGTAAAAGACAGACAGTTTGCAGAGATATCCCTTGCAGGTAGATGTCAAAGAGCAGCAACACAGTATTCAGGCCACACAGCTAGGTGGAACAGAACACATCTGCCAGCATTCAGAGGACCCTCAATGTAGGGGCATCTATTGGGTCTGAAGCTGGAACATTGCCAGCTGCAAGCACATGCTCAGTGCTTTACTGTCCAATAGATATTCAGCATTCCAGCACAGACCGAATGCTTCTCTTCATCCCAGAAGGAAAAGGATCGGTTTCTGCTGGATCCTGGTGGAAACTTCAGGGGGAGGATCAAAGCAACCAGCAGATACCCAAGCATGGTGTCCACTAGCTGGTTTATGACCACTCAACCCTCATAGGAAAACTTGAGCAGCCTGTCCAACATCCAATAGGTCTCTGGTCAGGAATGCTCAGGTAGACGGACAGGCAAGGGTATTAAAGGTTACAGAATCAAGGCAGGTAGATGGAGTTAAGCTACGATTGAATGCAGATCAGGCTCGAGCGGCTGAATGGCCTTCCTATGTGGGTGGTGCAACAGCGGAAAAGAGAGTCAGCCTAGTTTACCAGCCAAGCTCTTATTTTGTCCACAGTAGAACTCCACTGCTTCAGCAAGTTCAAAAATCCAAAGTTAAAGCTCGCCCATCAAGACTGCTTAACAAATCTACAATATTCACCACAAAGTTTTGAAAGGTAAAGCCAACTCACATTCTGTTCAAAAGGGATATTACGGCTGCATATTTACTACAATTAAGAGTCGGAGAACCCTTGATAAGCTATAATTGCACTATCAATGCAGTCTTCCTGACTGAAGCTTCACAAAAAACCATTTTACTTCCTGCCTATTTCTTTCTCATGCAACTTGCCGTGAAGTATTCTTGGTTTCCATGCCGATACTTCAGGTGCTTCTTCAAACGGTCATTGCTAACAAATGCTGCTGTGCAACCCACCGCTGTGCATCTGCAAAAAAAGGTTCCAAGGTAGGTTTCCTATAGAAAGCGGCTTTATCTCAAATATCAAAATGATTAGGGTAGTTAATGCAAAGTTCAGAAAGTCTTAGCTGTCTCTTTATGAATTTATGGTTTAAATCAGAAGCATGGTGGACAACAGAAATTCCTCAAGTACAAAAAGGCAGTTAGATCAACACAAGTGTCAGCCCTGGCTCAGCTGTAGCACGCAGAGTCAGAAGGTCATGGGTTCAAGTCCCACTCCAGAAACTTTAGCACACAATCCAGGCTGGCAGTACGGTCAAAGGTGCAGTCTTTCAGATGAGATGTTAAACAGAGGCCCTGCCTGCCCTTAGGTGGATGTAAAGAATCTCATGACACAAGAAGAGCAGTGAGTTCACCCTAGTGCCCTAGCCAATATTTATCCCTCAACCAACATCACTAAAACAGATCAGGTCATTATCACATTGTTGTTTGTGGGACCTTGCTGCATGTAAAATGGCTGCTATGCTGCCCTACATTACAACAGTGACTGTACTGCAAAAGTACTTAAAAGGGGAAGCTGGACAAGTTGATGAGGGAGAAAGGAATAGAAAGGAGATGTTGATAGGGCAACATGGAGGAGGTTCATGGAGCATAAACCAGTTGGGTTAATGGCCCATTCCTATGCAATACTTCATTGGCTGTAAAGCACTGAGTCATGAAAGGCACAAGTTTCTTTCTACATAGGAGCTAAAGCTTTAAATTCTGCTGTTTATTTTATTTGTAGGCAACAGGTAAAGAGCATTAGGACTACAAGCTCTACTAAAAAATTTCAACTTACTGTACAGCTCATGTTGGATGGAGACTACAGAGAATGTACTTTTAGCAGAAGCTCCGGCATATACTAAAGCTTAGTTTCCAAAAAGCTCATTAATTTCATTTATACTGTACCTTTTGGGAACAAAGTGGCAACAGCCTCCTGAAAGGGGGTGTTTACACCTCAGGGCATTAGCATGCTTAGTCACCTCATTACACCACCATCTTCCATCGTCCCATCCGGCAGAGGTAGGGGTCCCCAATGGAGGGCTCTACGCGGGAGTCCTCCCTTTATTGGGGACTTGGCCTGGAGGGTGTTGCACGGAGCAGTCCCGTGCAATACAGTTTTAAGTAGGTTCACTGACTCCCAGGCCACTTGTCTTTTCTGCGGCCTGGAGGAGTCCGAGTTCCACATGTACATAGAGAGATTGCAGCCCCTCTTCCATTATTTGAAGGGGCTGCTCCTCAATTTTTGGCTGCACTTCAGTCCCACGCTCCTGATCTTTGGTCACCCGCTGTGGAGGGGAGCGGGCAGATCGGGGGACCTCCTCGTAGGACTGCTCCTGGGCCTGACCAAAGTGGCAGTCAACTGGTCCAGGCAGCGGGCGGTCGTTCGGCCTGTCTCTTCCGCGGCCACGTCCGCGCCCGGGTGGCCCTGGAGATGGAGCACGCAGTGTCCGCTGGCACGCTCGAGGCCTTCTGCGACCGGTGGGCACCACAGGAAGAGTGCATCATCACGCCCGGGAATACAATTGTAATTTAAGTTGTTACGGTTCTTTTAAAACAATAAAACTGTAACTTTAAACAGAAGAGTACATCACCATCTTTGCATTCCCCCAACACACAAGTGGCAGTAAACAGTTCCATCTAGTGGCAAGCAATAAACCTGCAGCTACCTACCTCCCAAATTCTGAGTACGATAGCTAGAAACAACCAAGTTCATAGACACAGCTGGTTTGTAGACATCTGCTAATTTTTACTAAAAAACAGAAAATCAAAGAGTTTGTAACGTATTTTACCTTTCCCACTACGGCTTGGGCCTTAAGTGGATTTTAATTGGACTTGGGAGAGTTTATTGGGCTCTCAAGATTAAAGGGGCGATCATTTTCTATTCACCTTGACCCTAGGTAGTTGGCAATTTTAATTAGACTCGATCAAAAAAGTATAATACCTAGGGTCACAAATCGGTTCAGTAAGATAGCAGCTTTGATATTTTTTCCTCTCAGGATTTACTAGTCGCAAAGAAGCTTTAACTCACCATGTGGCAAGATCAGAGCCCCAGAAGATGAAAGGATTCCGAAGCCAACAGTCGTCACCGGGCCCAAACCAACCTCAGCCACCAGGTCCACACTCGGTCCCCAGGGTATCGCCAACCACCCAGGCCTTACCTGAACTGCTTCTGTCCCAAATGCTGACGTGTATGTCTCTGCAGGTGAGACTTTCGGGTGAAAGTCTTCTGACATTCCTCCCGCTCACACTTGTAAGGCTTCTAAACAAAAATATGTATTGTTTAATGGATTTAATGAGAAGAGAACCGAATGATGACTTCTTAAGGAAGCTCTCGTTCAACTCACTCCTCACCTGCCCCGTGTGGCCACCGAGATGTTGTTCCATTTTCCAAACCCTGGTGAACGTGGCCAGACAGCCCTGATAAACACAGGGAAAACACGGTAGCTCAGTCTCTATCATCATCTCCTCCGCCTCCATCATCCTCTTCTTCTCAACCTAGAGTAAAGGCCGCACAGGCTTTTATTTATACATCTACACAGCCATCGGGGTGTTAAACGCAGCTGGACATCGACTCCGCTCCAATAATCAGATAAGAAAAGGATCTACTTTTAGAATTGAAAGTGGATAATGGTCAACTTTTGACAGGCTTCAAGTTGAAGATGCTGGCAGCAGCCGGCAATCTGTGGTCTGGAGCTCTTCACGTGTCGGTTAATTTGAACACATGGAAATTCGTGATCAGTAATCTTCAGACAGCTGAACAAAGTATTCTTAAAGACCCTTCCTCTATTGGGATCAGGAAGCTTTTTACTATTCCCAACACACCTTTTCGCAATTATTTTGTTTCACATAGTCAGCCACACCCCCCGGGAATTCTTTAACTGGCGTTTTATTGGGTGAATTGTAATGTTGTTTCAGAATATTTTCTGTTTAACATTATGATGTCCCAATGGATATTAAAACAGAATCTCATCTGAATCAATCTTGTGATCTTTCTGATAATGTCAAAACTGTTATTCCCCTCAACACATTTGGATGGGCCATTTTATCAAACAACCCTGATACAGCAAATATAACTTTTGGCAACTATCAAATTCTGCAGGTTGCAAACTATTCATTTGGTTCAACGTTCCTAAATTACAAGATAATTGCAGATAACAAAGACCTTCAGTCTTTCTTTCATCTGCCCAGAAAGATCCTGCAATCTCCCCATCCCCACATTGCAATACCCAATTGTTTCTAAAATGATTCCAGGGTTATCACCTCTACTATCCTATCTGGAAGCTTATTCTAAGCACAGATCATTCTATATATAAATAAGAAGAACTTTCTGATCGCAGTCCCATGCTATAACTCAAAGTAATACAACAGGACATGATTAACTGCCTGTTCCCATCCCAGTCTGTTGTGGCCTGGAGGAGTCCGTGTTCCATGTGTACGTAGAGTGTGAGAGATTGCAGCCCCTCTTCCATTATTTGAAGGGTCTGCTCCTCGATTTTTGGCTGCACTTCAGTCCCATGCTCCTGATCTTCGGTCACCCGGTGTGGAGGGGAGTGGGCAGATCGGGGGACCTCCTCATGGCCATCAACTGGTCCAGGCAGCGGGCGGTCGAGGGGGTCGTTCGGCCCGACTGCCTGGCTCTATTCCACAGCCACATTCGCGCCCGGGTGGCCCTGGAGATGGAGCACGCGGTGTCCGCCGGCACGCTCGAGGTCTTCTGCAACCGGTGGCCACTGGAGGGACGGGAGTGCGTCATCACCCCCGGCAACCAAATTTTAATTTAAGTTGTTAAGTTTCCGTTAACTTTTTTTATTTACAGTCTATTTGTTTATTGTTTTCCTCCAAAAAGAGCTACAGTCTGTTGTGATGATTTAAAGGGACACTCTCATCATCCTGTGGAGTTTAGGTACAGGCCCTCCAAAAAACACATCCGAATAATGAGTTTGACAATGAGCATTTATCATATAAGAGAGATCTTGCATTTATATTACAGTATGATATTCCAATGTACTTTATGACCATTGAAGTGCCATCATCAGTCACTGAAGGCAAATGTAGTATCCAATTTGCCAGACCAGATGAGATGAGATGAATTATCAGTTAATCTGTTTTCGATTGAGGGACAAACATTGGCCTACACTCTGGGAGAATCCTCTGCTCTTCAAATTGTGTATCGGATCCTTTATAACTACCTGAAAGGGCAGAACCTCACTTTAACGTTTCATCTGAAAGACAGTACCTCTGAGGTACTGCACAGAAGATTTAATCTGTATCGTGTGTTCAGGTTCTAGAATTGAGGTTTGAACCCACAACCTCCTGACTCTGAAGCGTGCTACCAGCTGAGCCAATCTAACATCTGTAGTTGACTATACATAGTTTCTGTATCTTAAAATAATGATAAAAATAATGGATTTGACAATGTCATTTTTATTTATGGATAAACCAAGGTGAAGGGAAAGTTACATATTGGCAGATGCCATCAATGAAAGACTTACATTTATATAGCACCTTTCACGACCACTGAGCATCTCAAAGCGCTTTCGAAGTGTAGTCACTGTTGTAATGTGGGAAACGCGGCAGCCAATTTGCGCACAGCAAAGTCCCACAAACAGCAATGTGATAATGACCAGATAATCTGTTTTTGTTATGTTGGTTGAGGGATAAGTATTGGCCAGGACACCGGGGAAAACTCCCCTGCTCTTCTTCGAAATAGTGCCAAGGGATCTTTTACGTCCACCTGAGAGAGCAGACAGGGCCTCGGTTTAATGTCTCATCCGAAAGACGGCACCTCCGACAGTGCAGCGCTCACTCAGCACTGCACTGGAGTGTCAGCCTAGCTTTCTGTGCTCCAGTCTCTGGAGTGGGACTTGAACCCACAACCTTCGGACTCAGAGGCGAGGGTGCTACCCACTGACACTGTGTAATGTGTAATGTCCCATTGTAATGTTGAAAATAGTTAAGGGAAGATAAGGTAAATTAGGGAGCAGTGAATAGGTGATGCAAAGCTTGGCCTATAAAAGCCTGAAAACTCTTGGTGGAAAGATAAGTTCCATTTTTGAGCTACTGGGAAAGAATGAGTAGGAGTAGATGACTATGTGATGAGCCTTGATTTCAACCAAGTGAGGATATAGGTAGGAGAAATAGTAAATCTAGGATGGTGAGTTTGCACCATATGAGGAGCTGAGAGGTAAGTTCAGAGAAGCACTGACCCCAGTGTGGATAAATAGAGAGAAGTCGCACAACACCAGGTTATAGTCCAACAGTTTTATTTGAAATCACAAGCTTTCGGAGCGGCTGCTCCTTCGTCGGGTGAAGTAAAGGAATACAAAATCGACAAAGCATATATAGATAGAGAACAATGCATATGTAACTTACAATGGCAGACGACTACATTTAATCCTCCTGACTGTTTATCTGCCGAGGTGTGACAAAAGGCAATCAGGTCAGCCAGGAAGGCACCACATCAAAGACATAGCAAGATACAACTGAGACAATGAGGTGGGGTTACAGGGGGTCTAATGTGTCAAAAGCTGCAGTCGGTATGGAAAACGATAAACTTTAAAGTTTTTACTTTTTTACTGGGAATCACATCTGTGAACAAGCCAACGACGACTCGAGTCTGGATGACTCTACGTCATGTAGCGTGACATAAACCCAAGATCCCGGTTGAGGCCGTCCTCATGAGTGCGGAACTTGGCTATCAGTTTCTGCTCGATGATTTTGCGTTGTCGTGTGTCTCTAAGGCCGCCTTGGAGAACGCTTACCCGCAGATCCGAGGCTGAATGTCCTTGACTGCTGAAGTGTTCCCCGACTGGGAGGTAACAATCCTGCCTGCCGATTGTTGCGCGGTGTCCATTCATACGTTGTCTCAGTGTCTGCATGGTCTCGCCGATGTACCATGCCGCGGTGCATTCTTTCCTGCAACGTATGAGGTAGACAACGTTGGCCGAGTCACATGAGTATGTACCATGTACCTGGTGGGTAGTGTCCTCACGTGTGATGATGGTATCTGTGTTGATGATCTGGCATGTCTTGCAGAGGTTGCCGTGGCAGGGCTGTGTGGTGTCGTGGTCGCTGTTATCCTGAAAGCTGGGTAATTTGCTGCGAACGATGGTACTTCTGAGGTTAGGCGGCTGTTTGAAGGCAAGTAGTGGAGGTGTGGGGATGGCCTTAGCGAGGTGTTCGTCGTCATCGATGACATGTTGAAGGCTGCGAAGAACATGGCGTAGTTTCTCCGCTCCGGGGAAGTACTGGACGACGTAGGTACCCTGTTGGTTGTGTCCCGTGTTTGCCTTCTGAGGAGGTCTATGCGATTTTTCGCTGTGGCCCGTCGGAACTGTCGATCGATGAGTCGAGCGTCATATCCCATTCTTACGAGGCCGTTTTTCAGCGTCCGTAGGTGTCCATCGCGTTCCTCCTCGTCTGAGCAGATCCTGTGTATTCGCAGGGCTTGTCCATAGGGGATGGCTTCTTTAACGTTAAAGAAGCCATCCCCTATGGACAAGCCCTGCGAATACACAGGATCTGCTCAGACGAGGAGGAATGCGATGGACACCTACGGACGCTGAAAAACGCCCTCGTAAGAACGGGATATGACGCTCGACTCATCGATCGACAGTTCCGACGGGCCACAGCAAAAAATCGCATAGACCTCCTCAGAAGGCAAACACGGGACACAACCAACAGGGTACCCTACGTCGTCCAGTACTTCCCCGGAGCGGAGAAACTACGCCATGTTCTTCGCAGCCTTCAACATGTCATCGATGACGACGAACACCTCGCTAAGGCCATCCCCACGCCTCCACTACTTGCCTTCAAACAGCCGCCTAACCTCAGAAGTACCATCGTTCGCAGCAAATTACCCAGCTTTCAGGATAACAGCGACCACGACACCACACAACCCTGCCACGGTAACCTCTGCAAGACATGCCAGATCATCAACACAGATACCATCATCACACGTGAGGACACTACCCACCAGGTATATGGTACATACTCATGTGACTCGGCCAACGTTGTCTACCTCATACGTTGCAGGAAAGAATGCACCGTGGTATGGTATATCGGCGAGACCATGCAGACACTGAGACAACGTATGAATGGACACCGCGCAACAATCGCCAGGCAGGATTGTTACCTCCCAGTCGGGGAACACTTCAGCAGTCAAGGACATTCAGCCTCGGATCTGCGGGTAAGCGTTCTCCAAGGCGGCCTTAGAGACACACGACAATGCAAAATCATCGAGCAGAAACTGATAGCCAAGTTCCGCACTCATGAGGACGGCCTCAACCGGGATCTTGGGTTTATGTCACGCTACATGACGTAGAGTCATCCAGACTCGAGTCGTCGTTGGCTTGTTCACAGATGTGATTCCCAGTAAAAAAGTAAAAACTTTAAAGTTTATCGTTTTCCATACCGACTGCAGCTTTTGACACATTAGACCCCCTGTAACCCCACCTCATTGTCTCAGTTGTATCTTGCTATGTCTTTGATGTGGTGCCTTCCTGGCTGACCTGATTGCCTTTTGTCACACCTCGGCAGATAAACAGTCAGGAGGATTAAATGTAGTCGTCTGCCATTGTAAGTTACACATGCATTGTTCTCTATCTATATATGCTTTGTCGATTTTGTATTCCTTTACTTCACCCGACGAAGGAGCAGCCGCTCCGAAAGCTTGTGATTTCAAATAAAACTGTTGGACTATAACCTGGTGTTGTGCGACTTCTCACTTTTGTCCACCCCAGTCCAACACCGGCATCTCCGCATCATGGATAAATAGAGAAAGACAAAACAGGTAGTGTGGGGAGAAAAGAGTTAAGTAGCTAGAGTTGAAAGAAGGATCATCCATCAGCCAACAAGCTTCCTCTTGCATCCTCTCCAGGACTGCTAGACAGATGTATAAGAAAAACATTGACAATCCAGTCCAGAACTGTTGGAGGTGACTTCTTTTTGGATGTGTTACAATGAGGCCTGGCCTGCCTATCCAGGTGGAGGTTAAATATCATAGAATCATAGAAAGTTACAGCACAGAAGGAGGCCATTTCGGCCCATCGTGTCCGCGCTGGCCAACAAAGAGCTATCCAGCCTAATCCCACTTCCCAGCTCTTGGTCCGTAGCCCTGCAGGTTAGAGCATCCCAAGTGCACATTTTAAAGGTGGTTAGGGTTCCTGCCTCTACCACCTTTTCAGGCAGTGAGTTCCAGACCCCCACAACCCTCTGGGTGAAGAAATTTCCCCTCAAATCCCCTCTAAACCTTACACCAATTACTTTAAATCTGTGCCCCCTGGTTTTTGACCCTTTGCTAAGGGAAATAGGTCCTTTCTATCCACTTTATCTGTGCCAGATCCAGCCTTTCCTCATAGCTAAGATTCTCTACTCCCAGCAACATCCTTGTAAATCTCCTCTGTACCCTCTCCAGTGCAATCACATCTTTCCTGTAATGTGGTGACCAGAACTGCACGCAGTACTCTAGCTGAGGCCTAACTAGTGTTTTTTACAGTTGAAGCATAACCCCACTGCTCTTGTATTCTATGCCATGGCTAATAAAGGCAAGCATTCCGTATGCCTTCTTAACCACCTTATCTACCTGGCCTGCTACATTCAGGGATCTGTGGACATGCACTCCAAGATCCCTTTGTTCCTCTGCACTACTCAGTGTCCCACCATTTAACGTGTATTCCCTTTCCTTGTTAGCCCTCCCCAAATGCATTACCTCACACTTCTCTGGATTGAATTCCATTTGCCACTGTTCTGCCCACCTGACCAATTTATTGATATCTTCCTGCAGTCTACAGCTTCCTTCTTCAGTATCAACCACACAGCCGATTTTAGTATCATCTGCAAACTTCTTAATCATACCCGCTATATTCAAGCCTAGATCATTGATATATACCATAAAAATATCCCCTGTGACATTATTCACGTGGCACTATTTGAAGAAAAGCAGGGAGTTCTCCTGGTGTCCTGGATGACATTCTTTCCTCCAACACCACCAATAATAGATTAACTGGTCATTCATCTCATTGTTGCTTGTGGGACCTTGCTGTGCACAACATGGCTGCCACATTTGCCTCCATAGCATAGTCACTGCAATTCAAAGTTATTCTTGGTATGTGGAACACTTTGAGATATCCTGAGTGTCATAGTTGACTGGGACTGCAGTGGTCTTTTTCCAGCTTGTACATTTGTATGTTCCTATGTGCTATGCAAACACAAGTCCATTCTTTCTATCTTTACTGGAGGAGTGCTGCAGTGACAGAGGTGCCATCCTTTGGATGAGACATTAAACCAAAATCCCATCCGTATGGAAGCTAACGATCCCATGATGTTATTTTGAAGACGAGCAGACAGTTCTCCGAGTGCTCAATATTCCTCACTCAATCAACACCACCAAACAAAACCCAGATTAACTGGTTATTCATCTCACTGCTGTTTGTGGGATGTTGCCAGTGCAGAATGGCTGATGTGTTTGCCAACATAGTAACAATCAGAGCACTCCAGAAGAAAATGCATTGTTCCAACACAATAAGGTATTATTGATTATTTACTTAATATGCAGGCCCAGGATTTCTGCTTCAGTGCTTGCCAACCCATCTAGGTACAATAGTGTAGTGGTTATGTTACTGGCCTAGATAATCCTGAGGCCTGGACTAACACTCCAGCTAGAACATGAGTTCAAATCCTACCATGGCAGTTTGAGAATTTGAATTCAGTTTAAAAAAAACTTGAAAATAAAGAGATAGTATCAGTAAAAGAGGCCGTCATTAAAACCCCAACTGATTCACTAATGTCCTTTAGGGAAGGAAACCTGCCGCCCTTGCCCGGTCTGGCCTATATGTGACTCCAGTCTCACACCAACGTGGTTGACTCTGAAGTCACCTCGGAAGCTACTCAGTTTGCCCCTTGCTACCTTCTTAGGGCAACTAGGGATGGGCAATAAGTGGCAACCTTGCCAGCGACGCCCGTATCTCAAGAATGCATACGCATACACGGCCGTAAGTGCCCTACAAGTTCCGGGTTTCTGCATGCGATGCGCGTGCGTGAAAACCCGGAACTTGCGATCTGTCAAGTTTCAGCTTGCCAGATCATATGAATCCAAAGGAAATGGACATTCGCTGGCACAGAGTTGGGCTGTTTGCCCAACGACTGCCCAGCAAATGCCCACGAAACTCTTACGCCTGGTAAAAGCGGGCATAAGGCCATCTTTTACCAGCATAAGGGTTTAAATAAATATTAAAATACATTTTTAAAAATGATTTAAACATTCAAAATCCTTTAAAATTAGTTCAGGTTATTTTTGGCCCGTTTAAAAATGTTTACATTTATTTTTCAAAAACTTAAATTTTTGTTTTAAATGTTTAATTAAACTGTATTTTAATTAATTTTGAACATGTGATGCTTTATTTTTATTTAAGTGGGGTGAAAGTGTGTTTTTTGGAGGATTCCTATTATGCTCATGGGGATTCCGTACGTAAATGGAATCGCCATAAGCATAATTAGAATCCCCCTTTGTCATTGGTTGGGCCGGCCCATGTAATCCCAGGGACGCTCGAGAACCACCTCTGACTGCAATTTCCAGTCCACTATATATTAAAAATAAAAATTCCAGTCCAATATGAAAGGACAGAAAATCACGGGCTGGGAGCATAAAAGTGGAAAAGACCAGCTGCACCATCAATCAGTCTAAGTATCTTTCACAGTTCTTATTTTAGAGTGTTGTGCTTCTTCCTTCCACAGGCTGACGTTGCACAACCTGTTATTATACACCCATAAGGGGAAGGTAAGTCCCATATGTAAACAAGTGCCTATAAAACACAGGCAGCCTTTTTTTAAATTTGTTTATGGGATGTGGGCGTCGCTGGCAAAGTCAAGATTTATTGCCCATCCCTAATTGCCCTTGAGAAGGTGGTGGTGAGCCGCCTTCTTGAACCGCTGTAGTCCGTGTGGTGAAGGTACTCCCACAGTGCTGTTAGGGAGTGAGTTCCAGGATTTTGACCCAGCGACGATGAAGGAATGGTGATATACTTCTAAGTCAGGATGGTGCGTGACTTGGAGGGAAACTTGGAGGTGGTGGTGTTCCCATGCGCCTGCTGCCCTTGTCCTTTTAGGGGGAAGAGGTCGCGGGTTTGGGAGGTGCTGCCGAAGAAGCCTTGGCGAGTTGCTGCAGTGCATCTTGTAGATGGTGCACACTGCAGCCACGGTACACCGGTGGTGGAGGGAGTGAATGTTTAAGGTGGTAGATGGGGTGCCGATCAAGTGGGCTGCTTTGTCCTGGATGGTGTCGAGTTTCTTGAGTGTTGTTGGAGCTGCACTCATCCAGGCAAGTGGAGAATATTCCATCACACTCCTTACTTGTGCCTTGTAGATGGTGGAAAGGCTTTGGGGAGTAAAGAGGTGAGACACTCGCCGCAGAATACCCAGCCTCTGACCTGTCCTTGTTGCCACAGTATTTATGTGGCTGGTCCAGTTAAGTTTCTGGTTAATGGTGACCCCCAGGATGTTGATAGTGGGGGATTCGGCGATGGTAATGCCATTGAATGTCAAGGGGAGGTAGTTAGACTCTTGTTTGTTGGAGATAGTCATTGCCTGGCACTTCTGTGGTGCGAATGTTACCTGCCACTTATCAGCCCAAGCCTGAACGTCGTCCAGGCCTTTTTGCATGCAGGCATGGACTGCTTCATTATCTGAGGAGTTGTGAATGGCGCTGAACACTGTGCAGTCATCAGCGAACATCCCCATTTCTGACCTTATGTTGGAGGGAAGGTCGTTGATGAAGCAGCTGAAGATAGTTGGGCCTAGGACACTGCCCTGAGGAACTCCTGCAGCGATGTCCTGGGGCTGTGATGATTGACCTTCAACCACCACAACCATCTTCCTTTGTGCTAGGTATGACTCCAGCCAGTGGAGCGTTTTCCCCCCGATTCCCATTGACTTCAGTTTTACTAGGGCTCCTTGATGCCACACTTGGTCAAATGCTGCCTTGATGTCAAGGGCAGTCACTCTTACCTCACCTCTGGAATTCAGCTCCTTTGTCCATGTTTGGACCAAGGCTGTAATGAGGTCGTTAGAACTTTTTCAAGAATTGAGATGAGGTATAAATTCAAGATGTTGTTGGCGCTAAACTTTCCACTTTGATTATAAAAACAAACTTTTATTTAAAATTTAGCAAAGAAGGTCATTTCAAGGGGCATTGTCTTCCTGTTTGACAAATCTTTTAGTTTATTTAAAAACACAAACACATAAAATGCTTTTAGACACATCTGCGGGTCACTCACATGCCACCGTCATGAGGACAATGATGCGTACAGTTTCTGCTTTCCCAAACCAAAGGTTATTTTCACAAGGGCAGTCCCTGTTTAGCACTGAGGTAAGTAAACTGCAGTTTTGTGAAATTATAGAAGAAATAATAACGTTTATTTCAGGAGTATCGCCGTCAGACAGCAAGCAGGCAGACACACCCACATGGATATATTTTCCTCTGCTTTCACACCCAGTTCTACTTCTCCACCGTTTCCCTTGACCGTACAATCACCCCCCACGCTGCCAGACTGCCTGTCTGACATTAAATTGTAGGATGAGCCAAAATTTCCTCCAATCACACATCAGTAAGATCAGAGCCACTATTTTCAGCCTGCCAACAACTTTTGGCACCAACTCCGTTCCACCTCCCTGGCGGTGTGCAACTTTTGACATACTGTTGGAACCACAGCTGAGCTTCAAACTCCATACCCTGTCCATTACCAAGATCACTTACCAATACCTCTGTGCGATATTTGTCTGCTCCCACCCCTACCTTACCCCCACTACCACTGAAACCTTTATCAATATCTTCATCACCTCTCGTCATAACATTTGAAACCCAAGGTCGCTTCTTTAACTGGGGTGGGGGCAATAATTTGCTTTAAGCCTGGTAACGGCATTCAATGTTTGTTTCATTAAGCCATATACCTTTATATATTGGGTTTTACACATGGCACAAACCAGGTTACATGCTGCTGGTGGGCAAGTGTGCTTCTTGTTTGTCCCCTTAACTTCACTCACTCAAGAGTCATTTTTGCTCATGTTTCTTTTATTTAGTTGATGTCTTTGCCACAAACCTAGATTGTAGATTTGATCAATATCAGCAGGATTAACCAAAACTGAGATTAGAACTTTTTAAAATAATTATTCCTGCTGATTAAATAAAGGAATTCTACATAGACATAAGGCTACAGGGCGGACATTCTGTTTAGTTATGGGATTCTAAGCATCACTGTGTTAGTTACTAACCTTGGGCGTACACATTGACAGGGGAACACTGCCATCTGCTGGTTGCTGATGGAATGAATCCTTCAGCTTGTTGAAAAGGCAAATAACATGTAACCCTATCTCAATGGAAAAGTCAATGCCTTCAGCAGAGCAGTAATCACGAGTTGTGTCTAATCCTACTCCTCATACCCTTTAATATTCCTCTTTTCAAGCAACCAGCTAATTTTGTTTCTGAAAACATTCATGGACTCTACTTCAACAATGGTCTGTGGAAAGGAAATCTGCATTCTGACCACTCTCCATGAAAAATGTTTTTCTAACCTCTAATCCTTTTTTTGACTATTTTAAATCTGTGCCCTCTCGTTACTGTTTCACTCACCAGTAGGAACAATCTATCACTGTTTACCCTAAAATAACCCTTCGTAATCTTGAAGATCTTTATCAGGTCTTCCCTTAACCTTCTCACTTCTCGTCTTTCTTCGTAACTGTAACTCCTCATCGCTGGTAACATCCTTGTTAACTTGCCCTACATTTTAACCATTGCTTTTATATCTTTCCGATAATAGGATGCCCAAGACTGTATGCAGTAGTCCAGCTGTGGCCTAACTAAGGTTTTGTATAAGTTTAACATCACACCCCCTATTTTCATCGCTCCACCATTGGTGGCTGTGCTTTCAGCTGCCTAGGACCTAAACTCTGGAATTCCCTCCCTAAATCTCTCCGCCTCTCTTCCTCTCTCTCCTCCTTTAAGATGCTCCTTAAAACCTACCTCTTCTATCCTAATATTTCCTTATGTGGCTCGGTGTCAAATTTTGTTTGATAACGCTGCTGTGAAGCACCCTGGGATGTTTTACTATGTTAAAGGAGCTATATAAATGCAAGTTGTCGTTGATGTTGTATTCTATGCTTCTGGATAGTAAACAAAGGATTTCATTTACTTTATATTGTGGCCTATCTACTTGCTGCTGTATCTACTTCTATAGCATGGAATTCAGGACAGTTTGATTTGTATATTTCAATTCTAGATTGGCTAAGAAAGTATATTTCTGTGAGAGGATGTTGCTAATTCTGTGTATTCCTCCCCTGCCCTCTCTAAAACACGGTTATCTGCACACCAAGGTCCCACTTCCATTTAAAATATTACCATTTAAGGTGTACAGGAAACTCTTTATTAACCGGCACCGATGGGACCGGCGTGGTGCCGGTTGACCAAAAAGTCCGGATTACAGAGACGTATACTTACCAAGGTACGAGAGCCCCGTACACAGCCACAGGTGCAGGAGTCCCTGGTGCACGGCCACAGGTGCAGGAACCTCGGTTACACGGCCACAGATCCAGGAACCCCGGTTACACGGCCACTAATATATAGTAAAACTTACCTGAACCTACTCCTGAATTTTGCCGGTTAAGAGAGATTTCCGGATATTTAGGTGTCGGTTAAAAGAGAGTTTCCTGTACTTTCTTTCTCTATTCTTACTTCCAAAATGTATTATTTCAGCCTATTAGAAAGAATCGGTAGCTCAGTATATTGCATAAATTGGATTTAGATTGTGTTTTTACCCGTGATCTGTTACTCACTCATTTTAATAAATCTCCCATCCATTCCAGGGTCAATGTGAATTATCCCATTGATTCAAAGGCAATTAAATAAATGTCCCCATTCATTCAATGCCAGTGCTGTATCACTCCATCCATTCAGTATAATTCCAATCAATGCCAGTGCTGTTCAAATGCCACTGTAGTTGCTTTCGGACCTTTCATAGAATCTTAACAGCACAGAAGGCGGCCATTCACCCCATCGTGCCTGTGCCGGCGCTTTGAAAGAGCTTTCCAATTTAGTCCCACATCTTAGCTTATTCCCCATAACCCTGCAAATTAGTCCTCGGCAAGTACATATCTATTTGCCTATTGAAAGTTCCGACGGAATCTCATTTCAAATAGTAACCTAATTAGTCTGGTGACCATTTAGATGCCAATCATGTAAATCTCCTCACCAAATCCAGTTAATGACCCCATCCATTGCAAAGTCTGTTCAATTAATTTTACACCCTTCCCATCCATCATTTGGGTGCCAGGGCAGTAAACATTCTAACTTTTCCAATATCAGTCCAGTTATTTGCCATCATCCACTATTAATATTGCTCTGTAATCAGCCATTGTGATTTGGCAATTGGCCATCTACCAGCAGAGGTGGTTATTGCTCACCCTATTACTTTTTGCCAGTCAGTACTGTGTGCATCTTTAATTTTTTCCCTCTCTCTGTCCTTCTGTGTGTCTGTGGTTCTCGTGTCCCTGTTTGTGTCTATGGCTTGCACTGTCCATTTCTGCATACATGTGACTCTCTTTGTCCCTCGGCATCTGTGACTCTTTGCCACTTCTCCTCTGTATGTCTGACTCTCTTCTGTGGGTCTATTGCTCTCTCTGGCTTCCTGTGTATCTGTGGTTCTCGTTCTGTCTCCCTATGTGTCTATCTGTGGCTCTGCCTCTGTCCCTGTGAGAATTTGTGCTCTTTCTCCCTCTCTGTATGTCTTGTGAATTTCATTGTCTGTTTGATGTGTTTGTAGCATTCTCTGTTCCTGTGTGTATCTGAGGCACTCTCTGTCCCATATATCTGCAGTTCTCTCTGTCACTGTATGTCTCTGTCTTTCCAATGGATGCACTGCAGCAACTCGACAAGACTTCTTCGGCAGCACCTCCCAAACCCGCGACCTCTACCGCCTGGAAGGACAAGGCCAGCAGGCGCATGGGAACACCAACACCTCCAAGTTCCCCTCCAAGTCACACACCATCCTGGTGTGGACATGTATTGCCATCGTTCCTTCATTGTTGCTGGGCCAAATCCTGGAACTTCCTACCTAACAGCATTGTGGGAGTACCTTCACCACACGGACTGCAGCGGTTCAAGAAGACACTCACCACCACCTTCTCAAGGGCAATTAGGAATGGGCAGTAAATGCTGACATTGCCAGCAGCGGCCACATTCTGTGAATGAATTTTAAAAAATGAAATCCCTGTATTTTGCCTTTATTTTTTGAATTGTAATAGCCACTTGCTGAACCAGGGTTGTTGCACCGTGCACCAGTCCACGGAGAGGTTCTGATCTTGCACTATTGGCAACCTCAATCAATTCATTGGACTATTTCTGATCCAAGTAACCTCAGGGTCGAATCCATGGGACCTCTGTCTTGTTTCAGCTCCAGAGCAAGGACAAGGTCAGTTCTCAAGGTTCAATATATGAAGTGGGTTGGAACATTTTACTACGTTAAAGGCACTTTATGAATGCAAGTTGTTGTATGTTGAAAGGTAGCTCAGGGGAAGTATCTTTATTATTTTGATATATCAAGGATAGGAAACTCTGTAATTTATAATAAATCCACTGTTTTGCACAGAATTCAATTAATTTTGATGGTCTGTTGGTTTATAGCCTGAGTCTCAGTCTGATAATCTGCCTACTAAAGATGAGGAGGGTCTTGTGGTACATTACAGTAACCTTGAGTAAAGTTTCAAGGCTCTCTGTTCAATCTGTAGGTCTCACTATCGTTCATGTAGATATTGGGCAGATAAAAGCACACTCCGGACTGTAGGGGACACAAGGTCCCCTTACAAATGTAGTTTTATTGCTCAACTCATAGAACATCTAGCGTAAAATCCAGTTGTTGAGTTTGAGTCAGACAAGTTTTAGGACCAGGCGTCTGGGCAAGGGTTAGAAGATTCAATTCTTCATTCTGAAATTATGCTGTGGATACAAATGTATGAATTGTCTGAAATTCCCTGTCTGCTATTTTAACAGTGGCTTTTGCTCATTTATTTCATTTTAAGTGGGCTAATATATTTGTCTGAAATGGGAGGAAATTTGGACAGACACCATTTCAGACGTGATTCTGTCCACCAATTTTCTTCTCTGTAATCCACCCAGACAACACTTTACGCCCAAGCAAAGAAGACAAAACCATACCCCAAGTTCAGTGAGGCTGCGCTTCCAGAGTGGAGCCTTGCAAGACTGGAGTGCGGTCAGAGAATCAGGACTATGTTGTTAGACTGGGTTTCCCACTATAAACCTCGCCGCCTCTCTCTCCTTCGTTAAGACACTCCTTAAAACCTACCTCCTTGAGCAAGCTTTCGGTCACCTGTCCTAATATCTCCTTATGTGGCTCGGTGCCAAATTGTGTTTGATAAACGCTCCTGTGAAGCGCCTTGGGACGTTTTACTATGTTAAAGGGGCTATATAAAGGCAAGTTGTTCCTGTTGTTCTAGCCCTCTCTCTGACTTGAACTGCTGTTTAGGCAGACTTTGCTCTAAGAGCCTTCCGAAATTTGCCCCTTGTTGCAACTTTTAAATAATTTTGCGTGCGTAATTGTGTCTCTGTTGATGTGGAATCGGCGTGGAAGTGTCAATGGGATGGATTCAACAGAAGCAGCAGCAATGCCAGCGACTTACAGAACCATTTCTACTTGGAGCCATCTTGTGGTGTAAAGGAAGAACAAAGACGCTTAAAAAAAAACAAGCAAAGTTGTTGCCATTGTATCAATTCGTTCATGGTAATCACTCCCTCCCCTAAGGATTAAGATTTTATTTTTACAAAGTATTTGTTTTTAGAATTGTACACTCGTTTACATATTGGTTCAGTTGTACATTTAGTTCACAGTATTTACAGGAGCGTGGATGCATTTACATACATATGTATATACATACATGTAAATACACATACATATATTTCATATATATAAAAATAGGCACACGTGCACATACACATATATATATATATATATATCTATTATATAATATACACACCTATATTTAATATACACATTTCATCATCGCTCGTTCAAAATCCTGGAACTCCCTACCTAACAGCACTATGGGAGTCCAATCACCACACGGACTGAGCGATTCATTAAGTAGGCCCACCACCACCGTCTTAAGAGCAACTAGAGAGGGGCAAGAAATGCCAGCCTTGTCAGCGACGCTCACATCTCAAGAATGAATATGAAGCAAAAACGCACGCGTGCACACACACACACAGCTGGATTTTAATGGCCAGTGGTTTTCTAGCGCTAAACCGCGCTGGCGAGTTAATTTATCGCCCGCCCTTTACAGAGTCAGACCGGCCATTTAACAGCCAGGCCGCATTTAAATCTAGCCGTACAACGTCCCACCTGTTCCAGCCGGGTAGTGGCCGAAAGTCCGCGAGGCCCAGATGCCACCCGCCAAAAACCAGGCAAGTGGCGCGATCGTCTGCCGGGCATCCCATGGCCGCGGGATGTCCTGAGATTTGGGGGGGGGGGGGTGGGGGCGGTGAGATCGTGGCAGGGGAAGCCTAAACTTTCCTTGTGGGGCCTGGAGGAACACTCCTGGTCCCTCTTGGACCCACAAGGACAGTAAACAAAAATCCACTTCCTTGCTGGGTTGGCCTGGCGGGGAAACGCGTTATCGCTTCCCACTCGGGCCGCCGAGTTAAAATTGGCGACATCTCGACCCAACGTGCATCTGTAAAAAAAGGACCCCGCTGGCTTCGGGTGTGTGTCCTCATTGCCTGTAGGTTAACATATGATCCTGTCAACTCTCTGCGGCTCCAGGGCGGGTAAATAACTTGGTCGATTTTAACTGGCCACTCACCTGATTTCCTAAAACTGTTGCCACTTATACAGACACACACATGCACATACATACAGACACATATAGCCACACACATATACAGACACACATACATAGTCACATATACAGACATACACAGCCAGACAAACGCACATACATATACACACATATACAAACAGACACACAAAAGACATATACAAACACACACACACATATATACATATACATACATAAATTTATGAAGTCAACTTTTAGGAGCCACAGCTAATTTATCAGGTAACTTAACTAGTCGGATTTTTCCCAAGGTGTCTTAAAATAATGAAATTATCGCCGCTGTTTAGAAATAATCTTAAAATGAATTAAACAGATGCTCATTGACACTGCCTCTTTTAAACTACAGAAAAGCAAACTACAGTGATGTTTAACCGAGTCTGCTATCAGTGTCATACTAAAAGCTCTCAGGAAGCCCAGCAGAGGCTTCTGATCCGAAGCAAATCTCCTAACCTCTGAATATGAGTTGATTCCTTCTCCGCTATCTAAATGTCAGGTATGTCGGGTTGAAGCCAGGAGCAGATCATCATTCTGTAAATGGAAGCGAGTCAGCACTCCCAAAGTCCGGAAATACTTTGGTGTCAAGGATTTCAACGTCCAGCAGAATCTGTGTTAGGGGCTAACGGGTGTGATCTGTCTGAACGCACGCTCCATGAGAAGCCGCTCATCGCGAGGGAGGGAGAATCCCACAAAATTTCATAACCAATGCAAGGGACAGGGGCGTAAGCTGGTTGGTAAAGGGGATTTGTCACCTCATCTGAAATGGGATCAGCCAATCATTGAAAGCTCCCTACTCAGGTGGCACCGTGCGAGCCGTGGCAATAAGTCTGTGCAGCAGTAGGATGTTTTGGGGCATAGGAACAGGAGTCGGCCGTTCAGCCCCTCGAACCTGTTCCGTCATTCAATCAGGTCATGGTTGATCTGTACCTCAACTCCATTTACCCGCCTTGGTTACGTAACCCTCAATACTCTTGCCTAACAAAAATCTATCAATCTCAGTATTGAAATTTTCAATTGACCCCCAGCCTCAACAGCTTTTTATGGGAGAGAGTTCCAGATTTCCATTACCCTTTGTGTGAAGAAGTGCTTCCTGACATCACCCCTGAACGGCCTAGCTCTGATTTTAAGGTTATGCCCCCTTGTTCTGGACTCTCCCACCAGAGGAAATATTCTCTCTCTATCGGCCCTTTCAAATCCTTTAATCATCTTAAACACCTCAATTAGATCACCCCTTAATCTTCTATACGCAAGGGAATGCAGGCCAGGTCTATACAACCTGTCCTCTTGAACCCCTAGTGCATACATGTGACATTCCTTTGGTGCTTTAGCAGTGGCATCAAAATAAATGCGTTCGAACCTCTGGACAGTGAAATGTCAAAGGTACTAAACATTTGTCATACATGGCTCAGTGCTAGCAATTTCACCTGAGTTAGAAAGAAGTGGCAGGGGGGAGCAGGAAGGGGTTTGGTGGGGGAAGGTGGGGTTGGGGAGTCCTGGGGGAGGAGAGACCGTGACTTTCCTTGTGGGACCTGGAAGAGCACTCCTGCTCCTCCTTGCCCCATAAAGGAAAGTTGTACACTCACATTGGAGGCCTCTTCTGTCTCCAGACCAGCTACAGTCTTGCTTCAGCCTGCTGGAAACTCACGGCATGTTCCTTACTCAGGCCCCGGTTAAGATGCAATTGATGTAACAGAACCCCAATTTGCTTAAATTCATGAGGCCCCCACTTATTTTAGGCGGGCGTCTTATCCACCTGCAGGTTAAAAGTCAGAAGGGTCAAGTTACAAGCAGGTAAGGTCGCCTGCTCGTTTTTAACTCCCCACCTACCTGGTTTCCACCAGACGGGTAGGGTTAAAATGGACCCCTCAGTGTTTCTGGTTTGAACCATGTGTCCTCCGTATGTTAAGTTGCCAATCCTAGCTGGGCCAACAATGAGAGGCATACAGTAGACAGCTGAGAGTAGGCTGCCTGACTGTTGTCCTGGCTATATGGTGTCTGATGTGGGTAGGAAATCCAAAATCAGGGAAGAATTTAATTTAAAACTAAACCTTGAATGAAAAAGGATTTTGCTGCTTTCACCTGAGTGTTCTGGAGAGGGAAAGAATACACAAGAATTAGCAGCACCGTCCCAAAGAAATATAAAAAATGTGCGGGTTAGGTTGATTTGGCTAAGGGGGGATTAAATATGTGGGGTTACGGGGATAGGATGGGATATGTTAGGGGGAATTAAATACGTGGGGTTACGGGGATAGGGTGGGATATGTGTCGGTGCAGGCTCGATGGGGATTCTGTGTGAGGGGGCAGGGACAGGGTGCTGGATTTGGATGATCAGCCATGATCGTATTGAATGGTGGAGCAGGCTCGACGGGCCGAATGGCCTACTCCTGCTCCTAGTTTCTATGTTTCTATAACCTTCTCAGCCAATCTAGAATTCAAGTCTACAGACCAAACCGTCCTGAATTCCAACCTGTAGGAGGAGGCCCAGCAGAAAGCATTCGGAGCGAGGGACTAAATGAGGGACTAAATAAATGATGAGACAGGAGGGGCCTGAGGTGTGGGGATGACGTCAGAAAGATGTGATTGCTCAGCTGCATCTTTGGGCTAAACATTTGTCATACATGGCTCAGTGCTAGCAATTTCACCTGAGTCAGAAAGAAGTGGCAGGGGGAAGCGGTTTGGTGGGGGAAGGTGGGGTTGGGGAGTCCTGGGGGAGGAGAGGGGAAAGGATCTTCCTTTCTCTTCTAAGCCCTGAGCTGTTTATTGGGCCAGCCTTCTTTCCAATGTAAGAGGTTGGCTCATGTTGATGATCCTACTTTTTGATTGGTTAGTTGTCAATGACCATGTGATAACTTCTACCTACAGTCCTATATATAGACGAAATGTCCAAGCATCTACGCTTTGTCTCCAAACAAAGACCAGCAATACCCAACCAACTGAGACAAGTGAGCTCAAGTGACGGGCAACCCAGGACCTGAAAGCCCTACTGATTGGAAGTCAAGCTCTTCATTGCTCATTTAAGCCCAGCTATCAACTGCATTCTAATGTTATGCTGACCTGAATTTAAATGTTGCCCATTTCCTTCGGGTCTGCCTGGCACTGAGCAGTCTGAAGTTTGATAATTCCTTTACTGTGCATTTGTAGGAGCTGGTGAAACTCCGATGGCATAGAGTGGACGTCTGGCTTGGGCAGCAGGTTGTCAAAGTAGTGATGTGACATTACCCTCCCTTCAACATTTCTCCCAAAGGGCCAGAACCCGTAAATCCACACTTCTTCGCAAAGTTCTATTGCAACACTTACAACCATTATGCCAGTAGAGAGACGATTCACTTGGATGCCTTTGGAAAGCCAGAATTCGGTCAAGTGTTTTAAGTACACGGGGTTGAAAAAGACAACTTTCTGCTTGGCCTGAAAGTCTTGTAGAGTATAAAGGGCCCTGAAACAGAGGACTGTGTTCTTAGTGTAGGAGAAGGCAGGTAGGAGGAGAAGAGCTTCATTGTAGACAGTCAAGTTAGTGAAAAATGGTTTCCTCCTGTCGTGGAGTTCCGCATACCTGTCAGAGAAAACACCCATTATTGCTTCACAACATCTTTACCAATTCAATGTGTAACTTTCTCTTTCTTACCCCTTTTCCTGGAGCGAGCCTTTGACTCAGTGGGAGCATTCCTACCTCTGATTCAGAAGGTGCAGGGTTCAAAACCCAGTCCTGGCGCGTGGAGTCAGAGCTCTGACTCTGAATTCTGGGTTGACATCCAGCAGGATACTTACATCCAGTGGGTGTGGGTGCCCCCCCCCCCCCCCACCCCTCATTGTATGGGTTGTGGGAGCCCATAAAACCCTCCTGCTGTATAGGACTACCCATCCTATCTGCTGGTGTAAAGATGGTTATGGCCATGGAAGGAGCGCTCAAGTCATCATCATTTCGTATCTCCAAGAGAAGATACGAAATGATGATGACCCCTTTTCTCACTATTTTTAGGCCCCCTCCCCCATCATGCATCATTCCCCACTCAAAACGACAACTATTCCAAGGCCTCCAGTCACAGTAATCTGCAACTGACTGGCAGGAAGTGTACGAGAGAGGTCTAAGAAAACGCTTCCCTTCTTTCCATCCGTCAGGGGAGTGCCTTATGGATCCCCTGACGACCCAGTTGAAATCAAGACCTCACCGTGGGAGAAAAATCACAGACTCATATCCTATGACAGCATGATGTGGTACATTAATGTACCACGGTCTTTCACCAGTGCACCAACACCCCTAACTTTACAAATATTTCTCTCAAAAAGGCTGTCCTCAAACCTGAATCCCGGTATGAGAAGACCTGCTTCATGCTCTCAGCTTGGCTCCATCACATCCTTTAGCAGACAATCTCAAGTGCAGACTGCAATATGCCACTTTCTAATTCCATGATGCAGAGATGCCGGTGTTGGACTGGGGTGGACAAAAATGAGAAGTCGCACAACACCAGGTTATAGTCCAACAGTTTTATTTGAAATCACGAGCTTTCGGAGCGCTGCTCCTTCATCAGGTTACCTGACGAAGGAGCAGCGCTCCGAAAGCTTGTGATTTCAAATAAAACTGTTGGACTATAACCTGGTGTTGTGCGACTTCTCATTTTTTTCTAATTCCAAACACATTCATTTCTTGATCTTGTCTCTTCACACCGCACACTAACACTATTCTCTTCTCACATCCTAGCACTTGCAAAACCACCAACTCCTCCCACCACTCCTTCCTCACTTCACATTCCACGTACTTGGCTTTACATTCACCAGCACCCCATCTTCATTCAACAACAGGAACAACAACTTGCATTTATATAGCATCTTTAACACAGTAAAACGTCCCAAGGCGCTTCACAAGAGCGTTATCAAATAAAATCTGACACCGAGCCACATTAGGAGATATTAGGACAGGTGACCAAAAGCTTGGTCCATCATGCTTCTTCTCCACCTCTCAGCACATGCACTATATGCACAAACCATACACATCTCCACTTACCTTTTCAACAGCTACTCACTAGCTCTCATCCTCTCTTACCGCAGGACAAAAGAGCACATAATGCGAGTGAGAGGACCAAGACCGGGGGAGGAGTACCCAACATTGTAGTCTTCACCAAAGCGGAACATGAAACCCGAGGGATCAGTGGCCCGGGGAAGGCCAGGAGCATCAGGGAAGGTGAGGCTGGTAGCTTCTCAGTAAAATGTCTACATATTACTTGTAACCATGGTGTCAGCCATGGCTTAGTAGTAGCACAGTTGCCTTTGAGTCAGAAGGTCGTGGGTTAGTCCCACTCCAGGGAATTGAGCACAAAATCTAGGCTGACACTCCAGTGCAGTGCTGAGGGAGTGCTGCACTGTCAGAGGTGCCGTCTGTTGGATGAGAGATTGAACTGAGACACCATTGGCCCACTCTGATGGACGTAAAAGATCGCATGGCACTATGTCGAAGAAGAGCAGCGGAGTTCTCCCCAGTGTCGTGGCCAATATTTATCCCTCAACCAGCATCACTAAACCAGATTATCTGGTCATAAGAACATAACAAATAGGAGCGGGAGTAAGCCCTACAGCCCCTTGAGACTGCTCCGCCATTCAGTAAGATCATGGCTGAACTTCTACATCAACTCTACTTTCCTGCCCTTTCCCCATATCCCTTGATTTCCTTAGTGCCCCAAAATCTATCGATCTCAGACTTAAATATATTAATCGACTGAGCATCCACAGCCTTCTGGGGGAGCGAATTCCAAAGATTCACAGCCCTCTGAGTGAAGAAATTTCTCATCATCTCAGTCCTACATGGCCAACCCCTTATCCTGAGACTATGACCCCTCGTTCTAGGCTCTGCAGCCAGGGGAAACAGCCTCTCAGCATCTACCCTGTCAAGCCCTCTAAGCATATTATACGTTTCAATGAGATCACCTCTCATTCTTCTAAACTCCAGAGAATATAGGCCCATTCTACTCAATCTCTCCTCACAGGACAGCCCTCTCATCCCAGGAATCAATCTAGTGAACCTTTGTTGCACCCGCTCTAAGGCAAGTATATCCTTCCTTAGGTAAGGAGACTAAAACTGTACACAGTACTCTGGGTGTGCTCTCACCAAAGCCCTATATAATTGCAGCAAGACTTCCTTACTCTTATACTCCAACCCCCTTGCAATAAAGGCTAACATACCATTTGCCTTCCTACTTGCTTGCTGTACCTGCATGTTAAATTTCTGTGATACATGTACAAGTATGCATGATTTCACACTGCATGTGTAACATAGATGCAAGCCCAGTTATTTAAGAATGCCATTCTTGAGTGGAAAAAAAATCCTTTGGAGCCCTTACTCAATGATGAGATTTTTCCCATTATTCCACCAGTTTGGAATGTTGAAATTGAGTCATTGCACAGAACATTACATATAAACAGTGATCAATAAATGATAATTGAATTGAGTGGATCCAAGTCTTCCTGCTGAGTTTTCTGGTTCTACCAGGGCCACATACAATCCCCAATCAAGAGAGAAGACTTCCTCATGGGTTCCTACCAAGTTACACTCCTAGTGAGCTAGCCTCTAGGCAGTGCATACAATGACTCATCCTTTGGTTTGACCTTTATTCTGAACAATGGGGAAGCACCCAGCCAGTATCTGATGCTTCCTCCAACACCATGGGTGAAGTTGGAAGCCCACTTTGCATGCCAAACCCAACATCCTAACGCAACATGAAGCATCACGGCATTGTGTCATCCCATCTCCACAAACCACTAATCCCCCCTTCCCCCTCAACAGAGGATGAAAGTCTTCTTCTCCTTCTTCTTCTTAGGCAGTCCCTCGGAACCGAGGATGACTTGTTTCCACATTAAGAATGAGTTCTCAGGTGACTGATGAGTCCAATGCGGGACCTACAGTCTCTGTCACAGGTGGGGCAGACGGTGGTTGAAGGGGCGGGTGGGTGGGGTGCTTGGGTTGACGTGCGCTCCTTGCGCTTGGCTTCCGCTTGCTCCTGGCGAAGAGACTCGAGGTGTTCGGCACCTTCCCGGATGCTTCTCCTCCACTTTGTGCGGTCTTGGGCCAGGGATTCCCAGGTGTCAGTGGGGATGTTGCACTTTTTCAAGGAGGCTTTGAGGGTGCCCTTGAAACGTTTCCTCTGTATCTGAGGGACTGCCTAAGAAGTATCTGAAATATGGCAGCTGGTGAAGGTGTCCACTCACCTCTCTGCAATTATGCTCGGATTTGCGGTCACCAAATTCGTTTTTGTACCAACGTCTTGGGCGAAATCTCCACCCACGGGAGGGAGGTTGCACCTGGAAAACAACATGAGCATTCAGTCCAAGAACTCCCCGGAGGAGCTCATATTTGGGAGATTCGTACAATGATTATAGGTCTTTATGTCAATTTATATGATTATATTTACCTCTCTCTTTAATTGGTGTTGCAGTTTCCAGTTTCCCATGGATCCTTACTAGTGCTGCCACTGGAGTCTTCCAGTCCTGGGCTACCACAGAGTGCAAATGTGACCCAGGATGGGGCAGAGCTATTGAATGTTGAGTAATCTAACCCCCTCCCTCCCTCTCTCCCCCCCCTGCCCCCCGCACCTCCTGATTTTAAAGCTGCACTTAGTGCTTAATTATAATTTTAAGAACATGAGTAGGCCATTCAGTCACTCGAGCCTGTTCCACCATTCAATGAAATCATGGCTGATCTGTATCCTAACTCCATCCACCTGCCTTAGCTCCATATCCTTTTCTACCCTTGGCTAGCAAAAAGCTATTGACCTCAGATTTAAAATTATTAATTGAGCTAGCTTTTTGTGGGAGAGAGTTCCACACTTCTACCACCATTTGTGTGAAGAAGTATTTCCTAACTTCTCTCCTGAATGGCCGGGCTCTGATTTTAAGGTTATGTCCCCTTGTCCTAGATGCCCCCACCAGCGGAAAAAGTTTCTCGCTGTCTACCCTATCGACTCCTTTCAAGATCCTAACAACCTCAATCAAATCACCCCTTAACCTTCTATATTCCAGGGAATACAAGCTTAGTTTATGTAATCTCTCCTCATAATCTAACCCTTGGAGCCCTGGTAACATTTGGTGAATCTGCGTTGAACTCCTCCCAACGATGATATATCCTTTCTAAAATGAGAAGTCGCACAACACCAGGTTATAGTCCAACAGTTTTATTTAAAATTACGAGCTTTCGGAGCTGCTGCGCCTTCGTCAGGTAGAGGTACCTTTACCTGAAGAAGGAGCGGAGCTCCAAAAGCTCGTAATTTTAAATAAAACTGTTGGACTATAACCTGGTGTTGTGCGACTTCTCATTTTTGTCCACCCCAGTCCAACACCGGCATCTCCGCATCATATCCTTTCTAAAGTGCGGTGCCCAGAACTGTACAGAGTACTCCAGATGTGGTCTAACCAGGGCTTTGTATAGCTGGAGTAAAACTTCCCCTCTCTGTCTCTGTGTTTCTCTCTCTCTCTCCTGCTCTGTCTCTCTCTCTCTGTGTGTCTCTCTCTCTCTGTCTCTCTCTCTCTGTGTGTCTCTCTGTCTGTCTCTCTCTCTCTCTGTCTCTCTCTCTCTCTGTGTCTCTCTGTCTGTCTCTCTCTCTCTCTCTCTCTGTGTCTCTCTGTCTCTCTCTCTCTCTGTGTCTCTCTGTCTGTCTCTCTCTCTCTGTCTCTCTCTCTCTCTGTCTCTCTCTGTCTCTCTCTCTCTGTCTCTCTCTCTCTCTGTCTCTCTCTCTCTCTGTCTGTCTCTGTCTCTCTCTTGCTGTCTCTCTCCATCTCTGTCTCTCTCCATCTCTGTCTCTCTCTCTCCGTCTCTGTCTCTCTCCGTCTCTGTCTCTCCGTCTCTGTCTCTCTCCGTCTCTGTCTCTCTCTCTCTCTCCGTCTCTGTCTCTCTCTCCGTCTCTGTCTCTCTCTCCGTCTCTGTCTCTCTCCGTCTGTCTCTCTCCGTCTCTGTCTCTCTCCGTCTCTGTCTCTCTCTCTCTCTCCGTCTCTGTCTCTCTCCCCGTCTCTGTCTCTCTCCGTCTCTGTCTCTCCGTCTCTGTCTCTCTCTCCGTCTCTGTCTCTCTCTCCGTCTCTGTCTCTCTCTCCGTCTCTGTCTCTCTCTCCGTCTCTGTCTCTCTCTCCGTCTCTGTCTCTCTCCGTCTCTGTCTCTCTCTCTCTCTCCGTCTCTGTCTCTCTCCCCGTCTCTGTCTCTCTCCCCGTCTCTGTCTCTCTCCCCGTCTCTGTCTCTCTCTCCGTCTCTGTCTCTCTCCGTCTCTGTCTCTCTCCGTCTCTGTCTCTCTCCGTCTCTGTCTCTCTCCGTCCCCCTCTCTGTTTCCCTCTCTGGGAATAGATTAAACTTATATGGTTGATATTCTCCATGCCTCACATTCCTAAGCATTAAACTCCGTGACAGTGTTTGTGTTGGTCAGTCCTGTTATTACAATATTTTTTCTGTTCACCCCGAAGGTTCTGTCTCTCGCTGGGGTCTGGGTTCCACGGGCAGTTCCTGCGATAGTGTAAAACGGGTGATAGCAAATCAGCAGCCCGTTTTAAATCTCTCCGAATTTTATTTCCATTGTGAAAGTAAAAATCGGAAAAGATGTAAAACGGGCTGCCGATTGGATGAGACGTTAAACCGAGGCTCCGTCTGCCCTCGCAGGTGGATGTAAAAGATCCCATGGCACCAATGTTCTCTTTAAGCTGCGTGGCCATGCAGTGCTCTGCAGCTCCTGCGCAGCCGGCTCACCGGCCTTTAAATAGGAAAAACCGAGCCTGCGCAGTATTTTGAATGGGCCGCGCAGCCCCTTAAAGGGGCCGTGCACCCAAAAAAGAATTAAAGGGAACATTGTATGGCACTATTGCGAAGAAGAGCAGGGGAGTTCTCCCTGGTGTCCTGGTCAATATTTATCCCTCAACCAATATCACTAAAACAGATTATCTGGTCATTACTTTCATTGTGGTTTGTGGGAGCTTGCTGTGCGCATATTGGCTACCACATTTCCTACATAACATCAGAGACTACACTTAAAAAGTACTTCATTGGCTGTAAAGCTCTTTGGGACATCCTGAGATTGTGAAAAGCGCGATATAAATGCTAGTCCATTCTTTCTTTCTCGCTCTCTCTCTCTCTTTCTTTCTTTCCTGTTTTACACTATCGCACAAAGACAAAATTACCCCCAAAGAGTTTCATGGTTTTAAGGTCTGGGGAAAGAATGAGTTAGTCTTGATTTTAATACAGAGAATTGTTGTACACACTGGGAGAGTGACGTTCTGCTGCAGCTCAGATCAGCTGTTAGTTTTGTACATCTCAGTTTAATTGTAGGCCCTGTTCCCTCCCCTCCCCCTGCATACATCATCTGCTTTCCTGGTGAATGGACTCATTCAGTTGGCACAGCCATCAGAAGGCCTTTGTTCGTTCCTCTGAAACTTACCGGAAAACAAAATCAGCCTGATCAATTTCAGCCCCGCAACTGCTGTTGGCTAATATCCCGCCGTTCCCAATGACCGCGCATCGCCTGTACTGCCGGCTGCTGAAGGCCGAATCCTGAAAACCAAGGACAAGCCATTAAAGAAAAGAAAGGTGTCCCAGTGCTTCCTGTTCCAACAACAACTTGCATTTATATAGCGCCTTCATCGTAATAAGACGTCCCAAGGCACTTCACAGGAGCGACTATCAAACAAAATTAGACACCGAGCCACATAAAGAGATATTTGAGCAGGTGACCAAATGCTTAGTCAAAGAGGTAGGTTTAAAGGAGCATCTTATCAGGAAGAGAGGTAGTGAGGCAGAGAGATTTAGGGAGGGAATTCCAGAGCTTAGGGCCTAGACAGCTGAAGGCACGGCCGCCAATGGTGAAGCAATAAAAATCAGGGATACACAAGTGGCCAGAATTGGAAGAGCGCAGATATCGCGGAGGGTTGCAGGGCTGGAGGAGATTACAGAGATAGGGAGGGGTTAGGCCATTGAGGGATTTGAAAACAAAGTTGAGAATTTTTAAAATCAAGGGGGTAAGAGGGCGCTAACGGGGCGCAAGGCAACTAGCGCCCGGGCGCGGCGCCGCCCACGCCTCCCACGAAATTCAGCGGGAGGTTAGCGGTGGCACTAACCGGTAGCGCCCCGCGGCGCTGCGCCACCGGCGATGACGTCATCGCCGTGCGCAGCACCCCAGCCATGATCTTCAGTAGTGCCCCCTGACTTACCGCCGGTCGCTATGTCCGACAGGGTCAGGGGGGCCTACATGCGGCCGGGAAGGCGCAATTTAAAGGCGAGGTGCGGGGCGGCCATTTTTGTTGCTGGCCGCCTGCCAGCACCTGCCTGCGCTCCTGTCCCCGGCCTCCTGAATCCCCCCCCCCCGCAGAGTGCCGGCTGCACTCCAAGAGCCCGGCACTTCTCGAGTGCCGGACTCTTTTGCCGGCACTCCCGATCCCCGGGGGCCCAGCTGGGTCACGCTGCGCAAGGCCCCTCCCCTTTAAGAAGGGGAGGAAGGCCTGCAATACCGCGGCACGTAGCACCGCGATATTGACTCGCAGCGCCCCAAGAGGGATGCGGGGTGCTTCCAGTAGCGCCCCGCTTCCCTCTTGGGGTGCAACTACTCAATTTCCGGCGCGGGAGCGCTAATTTTTCCGGGGCGCTACACCCCAAATGGGGCGCTACTCAATTTTTAGCCCAAGGTGTTGCCGGACCAGGAGCCAATGTAGGTCAGCGATCACAGGGGTGAACGGGACTTGGCGCGAGTTAGGATACAGGCAGCAGAGTTTTGGATGAGCTCAAGCTTATGGAGGGTGGAAAATGGGAGGCCGGCCAGAAGAGCATTGGAATAATCGAGTCTGGAGGTAACAAAGGCACGGACGAGGGTTTCAGTGTCACCAATGTAAACATAAAGACAGACAAGGGAAAGAGCTAAACCTAATGCACATAAAAGGGGTGGGGCAGGGGAAGAAAAATACTTTGCCCCCAAGAGATATAGAGATAAATATTTTCTGCTTTTAGCTCATCCCAGCCAACCCTTCTGCAGTTAATAATATTGGCAAAAGCCAATCTGGACCCAGCCTCTTGAAGCTGTGGTAAATTGGCCCAGTGAGCGAGGGCCAACTGACCTTCCTTCCTTCCTTGTGTGGAAGCATCCCATTGAGGACACGTCCGCTTCCTGTAGCACTTGATGTGCTGGAACAGCATATTGCCAGACAAGGTCAGTTTCAATGACCGTCAAACCAACATAACTGGCCACAAAAAAAAATGCAATCTCGGATTCTTGCCGTAGTAAGAGAGTCACAGGAAAGGTTTGCAGCATTGCAATGTAACATTTTAGAGGGCAAAAACTTATGTCAATTACAGAACATTAGTGTCCCTTCTAAAGCAGAGCACTTACCTTGGGAAAAATAGTAAAAATCGGATGAGTGATTTTTATTTTCTTCTTGGGCTCTGCATCGTAAGTTAGCTCGGTTCCTACTGGCGTGTTCCTCTGCGTGACCAGGCCGTCATAAGCAGCATAACAGCATCTCTTCAGTTCTGACCTGAAAGACAGGCAGTTACCAATTATTCAACCAATACTAATTCCACCAACATTGCAGGATCTCTGTGGCCATGGTCAACATTGTGCAGTGGAGTTGGAGGGAGGTTTTGAGTCAAAACCAAAAGTAAAAACAGAAAATGCCACTTTAATTCTCCATCCCACTCCCACACTGACCTCTCCGTCCTCGGCCTCCGACACTGTTCCAATGAAGCTCAACGGAAGCTCGAGGAACAGCACCTCATCTTTCGATCAGACACTTTACAGCCTTCCAGACTCAACGTTGAGTTCAACAACTTTAGATCATAACCATCGTTCTCATTTTCTCAGACAGCAGGGGCTGGCAATGGGTCTGCTGTAACCATTTACACTTCCTCTGGGCCCAGCTTATGTTTCTTTACTTGTCCCATTACCATCCCCTGTTGCCTCGCACCATCATCCCTTTTGTCATTTAATCACTCCTGTCCTCCACCCTATCACAGACCTTCCCTTGTAAAAGACACAATACTTGCTAGTTCAAACTGCTACGCATTTTATCATGATAGAAGGACTCAAGCCAGGTTCCAGCACCAGCGCTTTAATTTTAATTTCATTTGATTACAAGAGATAGATGGAGAAGAAAAATCCTTTCCACAGCAGATTGTGGCACTGAGACACGTGAACTTTTAAAATATCATACTTGTGTTATTTAATCTGGCTTCAAACTGTGTCAAGATGCCTCTTTGACGCCCCACAGATCCTGACTGAGCTACAAAGGAAAACAGTAATTACAGACAAAGTTATCTATTAGAGGGGGGGGTGGGGTAAGAGGGATCCCTTTAAAGTCGGCTCGGCATGATCCTGATCCACGCGTCTTGTTCAGACTTGAACAAAAGCAAGATACTGAAATCTGAAATCAAAATAACAGAGAATGCTAGAAAACACTCAGCAGGTCAGGCAGCACTCCTGCTTATCTTTAAAGGGCCTCTCCTCTTCCATAGGACATGGAAGAGAAGGAGTAGGCCATTCTGCCCCTCGAGCCAGTTCCACCACCAAGAGGAAGCCCATTAGGGCAAAGAGGAGAATCCCAACAGTGCTGCAGTGGGGATGCGGCTGCAGCACCAGAAGGAATGGAACACCATTTCAAGGGACAGACGCACCCTGAAGGCTGCGCCAAAGCTCCCATTGAGGAATATAGTGAGTAAGGGCTGGGCCCAGAATGAGGCCTTTCTTTAGACCCAATCCTTCCTTTTCTCGGAACCATTACTGCCACTTCCCCAGACCTACCGCTGCTTTCCACCTGTCGGCCCCAGTACGGTTGCCAACTCTGGTTGGACATATTCCTGGAGGTTTCATCACATGACCTCCTGTCTCCAACTGCCCTGCCAGTCAAACCGCCTTTTCTTTCCCCACCTCCAATACTTTTATAACTAATAAATAAAAGTGTTCAAAGAAAATGAAAAGAAAAAACACTTTTTTTTTAATGCCCCTATGATCTTTCTCCCAGGTTTGCTCGCAGCCGTGTCCAGGAAACTAGTCTTTAATTCCTGGAGACTCCAGGACAATCCTGGAGAGTTGGCAACCCTGGGCCCCAGGAAGCGGCAGTAATTCGGGCCGTTACCAGGACAATCAACTGGGGCCTGGGGCTGGGTGCTTTCCCCTGCTGCCATTTGCATGCAGCAGATGAAGAAGGGGCAGCCATCAGCGGTCCCAATGAGGGAGGCGAAGGGAGAGAAATCCAGCTCAGGACAGTGAGGCGGCAGCAGGCCTCACCAGCCAGTAAGCCTCACCACCAGTAGGCCTCACCAGCCAGCAGGCCTCACTACCGGTAGGCCTCACCAGCCAGCAGGCCTCACCACCAGTAGGCCTCACCAGCCAGCAGGCCTCACTACCAGTAGGCCTCACCACCAGTAGGCCTCACCAGCCAGTAGGCCTCACCAGCCAGTAGGCCTCACCACCAGTAGGCCTCACCAGCCAGTAGACCTCACCAGCCAGTAGACCTCACCACCAGTAGGCCTCACCAGCCAGTAGACCTCATCGCCAGAATATTCCTTCATCCTCCACCAGTGTTCCGAACAATTTCACGCAGGATCAGAGGAAAATACAGTCCGACATGTCGTCCAATTCTTAATTCTCTTAGCCACATCAGCAAGTGGGCATTGGTTCAAAAAAACAATTATCAGGAGTTCTGGTCTCTCTTGGGATTTAAATAATACTAAACTTGTTGCAGTATTTAGAACATTTAATATTCATAAACATATGAATAAGGCTGTTTGTACTATATACAGTAGAATAAAGAAACAGCGTTCAAACTAAGCATGCATGGAATTTCAGCTCTTAAATTTGATGTTAATTTCTGGCACATTCCTCGCTCAGAAATAACATTCCCACCAGATTATGCTTTATTTAAGATCGTGAACGGCCAAGGAAACTTGATACAAAGACCATCCTGTAGTCTATATAAGGGAGTGACATTCCTGGTGTGGCTCTGGAAAAAGTAGCTTAATTTACAATCTACATTAGAATTCTCCCTTTTCAAATGTAATTATTGCTCCCTTCTAACTTCTCACTAACACCCCTCGAGGTTCTGGCTCTCGGTGGGGTAGTTTAGTACTGTGGACTGACCAACTATATTGAGGTAGCTGTTCTCAGCAGGGGCAATTGTGAGGTCTTCAGCATCTCAGGGGCTAAGAAGGGGGAAAACAGTAACCTGGACTTCTCACTTCTGATCACTATCCAGTGACCCATGCTGGAAAGTGCATGGGTGTGTGGACATTGGCTTCGATCAGAAGTGGCGCTGGATGTGATGCTGTCCACGATCAAATAGCCTGCCACTCATGGTATAGGCTCCTAGATAAAGGATGGTCACTTGAGCAAGTATTTCAGGGCTGTCGGCACCCATGATACTCGGCATAAGCACCTTCAGGAGATGAGCAGGTAAGGTGGAAAATACATACATTTTTGTATTAAAATGAAGCCCCAGTTTGGGGTTAAGTTTGCGCTGTGGGGTTGCACTGCTCTTGTAGCCACATTTCGATATGGCTGGTCCCCAGTGCAGCTTCTGGTCAATGGTAATCCCCAGGATGTTGATGGTGGGGGGGGGGGGCGGGGGGGGCTCGGCGATGGTGGTGCCTGACACTTTTCAGCCCCAGCCTTGATGTTATCCGGGTCCTGCTATAGGCTGGCATTATCAGAGGAGTTGTGAATGGAGCTGAACACTGTGGAATCGTCAGCGAACAGCCCCACTCCTGACATTACGACCAAGGGAATGTCACAGATGAAGCAGCTGAAGATAGTTGGGCCGAGCGACACTTCCCAGAGTGATGTCCCCAGTCTGTGATGATTGGCCTCCGACAACCACAAGCATCTTCCTTTGCGAGCAAAAACACCTGTTGGGCCAAATGGCCTGTTTCTCTGCTGCAAAATTCTAAGACTCCAGTAATTGGAGGGTTTTCCCTTTGACTCACATTGACTACAGTTTTGCAAGTCTCCTTGGTGTCTCACTCGGCCCAGTGCTGCCTTGATGATGAGGGCAGCTACTCTCACCTCTCCTCTGGCATTCAGCTCCTGTGTCCCTGTCTGGATAATGTCTGGAGCCAAGTGATTCTGGCAGAATCCAAACTGAGCCTTTGTGAGCAGGTTATTTGGTGGGTAGGTGTTGTTTAATGGCAAGAATTATAACTCCTTGCATCACTTTACTGACGATTAAGAGGAGGCTGATAGGGCGATAACTGGCCAGATTAGATTGGTCCTGTTTTTTGTGGATAGGCATCTTGGGCAATCTTTCACATTGTTGGGTTGATGCCAGTGTCATAGTTACACTGAAACAGCTTGGCTAGGGTAACAGCGACCTCTGGTGACCTGGGGGGAAAATTTGGGTAGCGCCCATTTTGGGGTGCTAATATCGGCCGGGCGCAAAGTTTAGCGCCCGGCGCTAATTATCGCCTCCGACTGCAAAATTCGCCTCTATCGCCCCTGGAGGTGATTTGAGCGCTAAATCAGGCACTGCACACCTCTCTTAAGGCACAAACGTTGGGGAGCGAGGCGCTACCTCAGAACGCTACTGAAACTCAGGCGATGTCAATTACCATGGAAGCCAGACAGACTGGTGCCATTCAGTTCTTAAAGAGGAGGGACCATCTTGCTGGCCAGCCACATCATGCTCATTGCAACCTTGAATCTCTGCCTGGAGAGACCGCAGAAGCAATTGTGTTGGAAGCACTAATGGATAAGCCCAGGGAAAGAGCTCGGCACTTAGGAACCTCAAAAGTGCTGCTGAGGGCCAAAACTCCTTAGGACAGCGTTAAATCTCTCCAGACGGCTCTCTCCCTCTCAACCTGTGTGTACCAAAGTTTTGCCGACAAGAAAAGGCAGGAAGTGCCCGTCTTTAAATAGCGCTCCCCCAGCTCCTTCCCGACTTGAAAACGTTCCCCTCTACCTGTCGTTCCTAGCGGCAGGCGCTAAGGCAGGGGCGTGACTCAATATCCGGTCCGGGGCGCTACCGGGGCGTTGCACGCTCGACTGACGTCACGATCAGTGAGCGCAGGAGATCGTGGCAGTAGTGTTTAGCGCCGCCGCAAAATGACTGGTCAATTTCGCGAGTGGCGCTAAAATCGCCGCGCTCAGGCGCTAACCAACCGAATTTTTCCCCCCAGGTATTTAGTACTACAGCTAGGATGTTGTCAGGGCCCATAGCCTTCATTGCCTCCCGTGTGCTCAGCTGCTTCTCAGTGTCACATGGAGTGAACCAAATTGGGTGGACCTTGGGAGGAGGCAGAGTAGAATCAGCTACTCAGCACTTTTGGCTGAAGGCACTTGCAAACCCTCCAGCCATGTCTCTTGCACTCACATGCTGGGCTCCACCATGTCTCATTCAAAAGACGGCATCTCCGACAATGTGGCACTCCCTCAGTACTGCACTGAAATGGCAGCCTAGATTCTGTGTGCAAGTCCTGAAGTGGGCCTTGAAAACACAACCATCTGACTGAGCCAAGCTGACACTGGGCCCGGCGATAGCACTCTCGCCTCCAAGAACAAAGCTTAATATCAGAATTTTAATGTGTTACAAGAATGCTACATAGGAGCGCACCTGCAAAGAAAAATAAAGGAAATGGCTTCAATGGACAGTTAAAGGAACCTCTTCAAACCTAGTGCAGAATATGAGGAGATACAATAGAGTGCGTTCAAAATCATGAAGGGTTTTGATAGCGTAAATAAGGAGAAAATATTTCCACTGGCAGGAGGGTCAGTAACCAAAGAACACAGATTTAAGGTCATTGGCAAAAGAGCCAGAGGTGAGATGAGGAGAACTTTTTTTTATGCAGCGTGTTATTATGATCTGGAATGCACTGCCTGAAAAGGGTGGTGGAAGCAGATTCAATAGTAACTTTCAAAAAAAGGGAATTGGATAAATACTAGGGAAGGGGAGAAAAGTGCAGGGCTATGGGGAAAGGGCAGGGGAGTGGGACTAATTGCATCGCTCTTTCAAAGAGCCATCACAGGCACGACGGGCCGAATGGCCTCCTTCTGTGCTGTAAGATTCCATGATTCTATGGGGGATCAGTTTAATACTGTGTTTCACCGTTACAGCGCATGAGCTGAACAACTCACAAAAAACAATCGGCCCAGTGTGACAGGCATTTGTGTGAACCTGCCAGCAAGCAGCCGAACGGTTCCAGCAAGGCTCCTCCTTTCCAGATTCTGACTTTATAACATTTCTAAGAGGTATGAGGTTAAAAATAGAAAATGCTGGCAATGCGTAGCAGGCTCTTCAACATCTGAAGGGAGCAAATACAAAGTTAATGGCCCAGAAATTGATCTCGCTCTGTTCCCGCGGGGGTAAGCCTTCCCCGCGATGTCTCACCTCGCTTATGCTTTTTCAGATCCAGCTCGCACGAACTTGATGTTCCAGACATCAGCTGTGCTGGGCTTGCGTATCCCAGCGGCGTAGTGAATTCGTGCGAGCTGTGGGATCACGTGACTCAGTTAGAGCCAATGGCAGCACACCATCTTCCATTCATAAGTCTCACAGCATGGCTGTGAAATCTATGAATCTTACACCCCCCCAAAATAACAGCTAAACCTCAATTAAATTTAAAAAAAAAACCATCACATTAATAAAATAAGTATAGTTAATTAAATTAACCATTTTAAATAAAAAATTAAATTTTTGAAAAAATTTAAAATCTTTTAAAAAGTTATAAAAATAAACTTACCTGTCTTTAAAGTCTCTAAAAAAGATATGCCTGTAAAAAAAAATTCAAAAAAATACTTAATTCACTACTTACCTTCTTAAAAGCGGGTCTTACTCCTCCTTTTTACATTTCCAAAATCTTCCCTACTTACCTGCGCGTCCAAAGCATGAAGTGCACAGCGTGCGCGCAGCCTGTAGCGCGCACGCGATGCACCCAGGCCCCGCCCCCTTTTCAGAAGAGCAATTGCCGGTTTTCAGCGCATGCGCAGGGCATGCAGAAAACCTGCAATTGGAGTGGGAATACGCGAGAGTACGCACTGCGTACTCTCGCGTCCCGGGATCAATTTTCGGCCCAATGTTTCAGGCTGGGACCCTTCATCAGAATTCAGGAGCACTTATTTAGGATTTCAGCTGAGAAGCTCCAAGAACACTGTCCCCTCACCCATCGGGTAGACTTTTTCTTTTGCTTAAATGGATATTATTATTACTTTTCACTGTTCTCAATACCTTGGGGTCCAGGGCTTTGTCGGTAACCATTTCACCCATAAGATCTGCACTGAGTTTGCAAACCAAAGATTGAACAGTCTAGGGGTCTTTTCTCTAGAAAAGGAACCTGATAAGAGAGGTCTTTAAGATTATGAAAGGGTTTGATAGGGCGAGACCAGAACCAGGGGCCATAAATATAAGATAGTCACTAATAAATCAAATAGGGAATTCAGGAGAAACTGCTTTAACCAGAGAGTGGTTAGAATGTGGAACTCGCTACCACAAGGAGTAGTTGAGGCAAATGGCATAGATGCATTTAAGGGGAAGCTAGATAAACACATGAGGGAGAAAGGAATAGAAGGATATGTTGATGGGGTTAGATGAAGAGGGGTGGGAGGAGGCTCATGTGGAGCAACAAACACCAGCATGGACCAGTTAGGCCAAATGGCCTGTTTCTGTGCTGTAAATACTTTGTAAAAGATCTTAAAGATTTCACTTCCACGTTAACCCCTGGAGCCTTACCTGAATTTTTCGGCTTCCAGTTCCTGTTTGTGCCACTGGCATTGCTGAAGCTGTGCGACAGTTTTAATAACTTCCTCTTCAGTCTGCCTGCAAATGAATGTAAGAGAAAGGCAAATGAGGGGTTTGGAGAGAAGAAAATTATTGATTTCTTTAAAATGCAGGGAGATACACGACAGTGTAAGATGTAAGCAGGCCATTTGATTTTGGCTGTCAGCACAGAACTAGAGACAGGAGTCTAAAATGAACAAGCCTCCAGCGACACTAGATTCGAAGAAACTTTTTCTTCCCCTATACTTTTATTTTCCTTTAGTGGATGTGGAATAAACTCCCAGCAAAAGCAGATGAGGTGGAGTTGTTTATTTCAAAAGCAAAGCTTTTTGGATAAATATCTAGTTGGGAATGGGATTACAGGTTATAGGGATAATTATAGGCTAAGAAGGCAGATTTAAGATAATTCGGGAAAAAAGCCAGGGGAGAGATGAGGAGACTTTTTTTTACACAGCGAGTTGTTGTGATCTGGAATGCACTGTTTGCAAAGGCGGTGGAAGCAGATTCAATAGCAACTTTCAAAAGGGAATTGGATAAAAACTTGAAAAGGAAAAATGTGCAGGGCTATGGGGAAAGAGCAGGGGGAGTGGGACTAATTTGGGTAGCTCCTTCAGAGAGCCCGCGCAGGCACGATGGGCCGAATGGCCTCCTTCTGTGCTGTATGTTTCTATTCGATGGTTACCGCGGATTCTGTGCTGCTGGGTTGGGGGGTTATTGCTCAAGTAGAGCAGGCCAGGGTGAATAGTGGAGATGCATGCACGAATGAATTTTCGGGAATTTTCCTTGATTCCCTTTGGAGATTGGCGAGGATTAAACACAAGTTTCCCTGAGGTGATTTATTAAGTTGGGGAGAGTCAATGATAGGGTCAATGGTTCCTGGCCTGTGGAAGGAGTGGGCTTCATGAGTCAAAGAATGCAAAAAGGATCAAAAGTAGGATCAAGCCCACACCCCAGTGTAAGGTTTTTGTGTAAAATCTGTGTAAGATTCTCTTCCTTTTGTCTTTTACTGATGTTTTTCCCCCTAATAACTTTGAAGATTTCATAATCATTCCCAATCAATTTTTATAGACTTTCTCCCCAGATTTCCAGTATCATGCCCAGGTATACTTTTTTTTGTTATTTGTTTTTTTTTATGGGATGTGGGCGTCGCTGGCAATGTCAGCATTTATTTCCCATCCCTAATTGCCCTTGAGAAGGTGGTGGTGAGCTGCCTTCTTGAACTGCTGCAGTCCGTGTGGTGAAGGTACTCCCACAGTGCTGTTAGGGAGGGAGTTCCAGGATTTTGACTCAGCGACGATGAAAGATCGGCGATATATTTCGAAGTCAGGATGGTGTGTGACTTGGAGGGGAACTTGGAGCTGGTGGTGTTCCCGTGCGCCTGCTGCCCTTGTCCTTCTAGGTGGAAGAGGTCGCGGGTTTGGGAGGTGCTGCCGAAGAAGCCTTGGCGAGTTGCTGCAGTGCATCTTGTAGATGGTACACACTGCAGCCACAGTACGCCAGTGGTGGAGGGAGTGAATGTTTAAGGTGGTAGATGGGGTGCCAATCAAGCGGGCTGCTTTGTCCTGGATGGTTTCGAGCTTCTTGAGTGTTGTTGGAGCTGCACTCATCCAGGCAAGTGGAGAGTGGGATTCGGTGATGGTAATGCCATTGAATGACTGCCCTCCTGTCCTCCATCAATCTTACCCTCTATATAAACTCCTCTACCTACATCCCTGAACATTGTCTTCTCCAAGGGCCTCTCTGCATCCAAGGGCTCGATCAATAACAAGGTCATATTTGGCCGCTTCCTCATCTCCCTTACTATTTACATCCCCTCATCCTCCTTGAATCATTCTATTTTCACCACTCACCCATGGAAAAACTCTCCTCAGCTCCCTCACAAATTCCCAATTCCATCACCTCTAGCTTTCTTCCTATGACAATTGCTTCCTTGCTTCTGTCTTCAACGTATTTGTCTCCAGAAAATCAATCGCTATTTCTCCCACACCCCCTCCCCCCGCCCGCCCCACCTCGTTGCTCACCCTGGTACAGCCCTCTTCTTCACTCTCTCAAGTCAGGGGTTGCCAACTCAAACACACCTGGTGCACAAGTGGCCCATCCATCAATTGCCAGATCTGGATTGACCACATCACTCTTCTCAGCCAATATCACCGTTTATTATTCCAGGATCACCTGGAGGGCAAGGACAATCCCAGGCTCCTTTTGTCCATGACCAACCATCTCCTTAAACCCAACCCACCCCTCTACCCTCACTTCAACACCAAATATGAGGAACTCGTGGACTGATTCATCTCCACAATTGAAACCATCTGTGTAGCTGCCTCCATTGGTTCCTCCGCTTCCTGCAGCCCACTGCCACCTATTTTCTTCCCATTCCGCCACCCACTCTAACACAGGGCTCATTTCATCCATGAAACCCACTTCCTGCTTCCTTGATCCATTCCCCACTCAAGTCCTAACCACTCATCTCCCTTCCCTACCTGTATGCTAGCTGAACCATCATCAATGGTTCCCTGTCCTCAGACACATTCCTCTCCCCTTCAAAACCGCTGTTATCAACCACCCCAATCAAAGCAAACTACCATTGACCTATCTGTCCTTTCTAACACCACATCTCCAATCTTCCTTTCCTCTCTAAGGTACTTGAATGTGATTATCACCTCCCAGTTCCATGCCCATCTCTCCAGAAATTCACTCTTCGAATCCCTTGTCTAGCTTCTGCCCCTCTCATAGCACTGAAATGGACCTAGCCAAAGTCACCAGTGACATCCTTTATGACTGTGACTATGTGCTTAATCTTATCCTCCTCGACCTCTCTGCACCAATCGATATAGCCAATTATCCATCTTTCTCCAACAGCTCTCCTCCATCATCCAGCAATATGGGACTATCCTTGCATGGTTCATTTATGACCTATCTGAACAGGACCAGGACATCTCCAGCAATGGGTTCACTTCCATCCCTGGCACCATGGCTATTGGGTCCCCAAGGATCTAACCTCAGCCTTTTCCTTATCTACATCATCCTCAGGCATGGGGTTCATTTTTGCATATAGGCTGATGGTCCCCAGTTCAATTTTTTTCTTAATTGCCTTAATTGCCTTTGTGCTGCCTGCCCAACATCAAGTTAGTTCCTTCAGCTTAGCTTCAAGAAGACCAAAGCCACAAACTTCACTCCCTTGCCAATGACTCCATCCCCCACCCCAGCCACTGTCTCAGGTTGAACTGGACCATCTGGCATCCTGTTCAACCCTGAGCTGAGCTTTAAATCCTTCTTTCCTTACATCACCAAAACCACTTCCATTGGCACAACATTGCCCACTTCCACACTTACCTCAACTCCTCCACCACTAAGACATTTACCCATACCATTCCCACCTTCGGACTTGACTATTCTAATACTCTCCTTGCTGGCCTCCCACCCTCCACCCTCCATGAACTCCAACTTGTGCAAAACTCTGCCGCAAATATTCTGTCGCCCACTAGGTCCCACTCACCTATCCTCACTGACTTACTCTGGCTCACAATCCTCCCAACAGACAACATTTAAAAAATTCTTGTCCTGCAATCACCTACAGCCCTCCTGAATGCTCCGTTCTGCTGACACTGATCTTAACTGCATCCCACCCCCTCCCTATGCCCCACTTTTAGTGACAGAGCCTTCAGCCAGCTCGGTTTTACTCTTTGGAACTCTCTCCATAAACCTTTCCACCTCCCCACCTCTGTCTCCACTTTTAAAATGCTCAAGATTAATTTGTTTGACCAAGCTTTCAATTATTGAACGCAGCCTTATAAATAGTAATTGCTATTTGCTCTTGTCGATTAGTTTATTACATCAAATGCCTCAAAGTGTTTCACAAGACCACAGTCAATTTCAAGTGAATTACTAAGCACAGTGACTGTTTTTACTTACTCAAATATAGCAGCAGCCAGGAGATAAATGACCAATTTGGGTTATTATGGTATTGATTGAGAGACTAATGTTGGCCAAGACACTGAGAGCACTCCCTCCCTGTCCTTTTTCAAATAGTGCCAATGGCTTTTTACTCCCTCACACCGTCACCTCCTGGCTCCCCAAGCATCTAACCTCAACCCGCACCTCTTCCTGATCGACATGCTGCTCCCCATCAACATCATTCTCAAGCACAGATCTTTAACGTCCACCTGAGCCTCAGTTTATTTAGAGGACAACATCGGGAACAATGCAGCATTTTGCGGTTCTGGAGTGTCGGCCTAGATTCTGCACTTAAGTCCCTGGTATATGGCTCAAAGCCACACCTCTTATCCAGAGTGCTATCAACTAAGCCAAAGCTACACTATAAAAGCTGACTTACTTTCAACTAATATTCTGTTGTTACCAAATGACATTTTTTAATTCATTCTCAGGATGTGGACATTGCGGGCAAGGCCCATCCCCAGTTGCCATGAGAAGGTGCTGATAGGTCTGCTTGACCCACTGATCGAAGGTTGAGATGACCGAGTGGCTTGCTAGGCTACTGCGATCAGTAACAAACAACAACAACAATTTAACTCTCTCTCATTAATGCGTGGAATCCGTCTTGGTTTCCATACCCACCAACTGTGGCTCCGGTATTACGGAGGGCAGTTAAGAGCGAACCACATTGGTGTGGGACTGGAATCACATACAGGCCAAACCGGGTAAGGATGGCAGGGTTTACTTTCCTAAAGGACATCAGTGAACCAGTTTTTAATGACACTCAGACAGCTTCATGATCACTTTTATATACCAGCTTTTTATTTCCATATTTTGTAAACTGAATTCACATTCTCAAACTACCATGGTGGGATTTGAACTCAAGTTCTTTGGAATATTAATCTAGGCCTCTGGATTACTGGTCCAGTAACATAACCACCACACTACTGTACCCATACTTCTTCATGCAGGCAGTACCCTTTAAAGTATCTAGCAGAGAGAAGAAAATTATGGAGAATATTCTTCTCTCTGCTGAACACTTTAAAGAGTAATAACAACAGAAAATGCTGGAAACACTCAGCAGGTCAGGCAGCATCGTGGAGAGAGAAACAGAGTCATCGACAAGGGTCATCGACCTGAAACAAGGGTCATTGACCTGAAACAAGGGTCATCGACCTGAAACAAGGGTCATCGACCTGAAACGTTAACTCTGTTTCTCTCTCCACGGATGCTGCCTGACCTGCTGAGTGTTTCCAGCATTTTCTGTTGTTATTTCAGATTTCCAGCATCCGCAGTATTTAGCTATTGTATTTGACTTTAAAGAGTACACTGTCTGCATTAAAATGGATTTTCCCTTTTATTTAGTATTTTGCTGGGAAGCAGAACTCTTTTTTCTGTTTTGGTCAAGCATTGCCGGGTCAGGCATAAGATAGCCAACTGCAGACTAAACCCCTTGCACTCTGTGCTGTATATTTTCTTTATCCCAAACTCAGAAAAGATCCCACTACACCAATGTGAAATTTTAACCTCTGCCTCCCTATCAGTTACCGCATGTGCCATCCATTACTCAGTGGGTAGCACTCTCACCGGAGTCAGAAGGTTGTAGGTTCAAGTCCCACTCCAGAGACTTGAGCACGAAAATTTAGGCTGACACTCCAGTGCAGTGCTGAGGGAGTGCTGCACTGTCAGAGGTACCGTCTTTCGGATGAGACGTTAAACCGAGGTGGATGTAAAAAAATCCCATGGCACTATTTTGAAGAAGAGCAGGGGCATTATTCCCGGTATCCTGGCCAATATTTATCCCTCAAACAACATCACGAAAACAGATTATCTGGTCATTATCACATTGCTGTTTGAAGGAGCACTAATTGGCTGCCGAGTTTCCAACATGGCAGCGTTTATTTGCAACACCAGTGGGTTGGACCAGATTTCTGATTGGTCCCCTTGGAGGACCAGACAGAACCAACAGTTTGTCTGGAATGTATAATTTGATCCTGCCTGCTGTAGAGCAGTCTGCAATGTGTAATTTGATCCAGTATTGTCAGGCAGCCTACAGAAAGTGGAAGTGTAGTTAGCAGTATGCAGATCCTCTTTTATCTAGTGTTCTGCAATTGTAATTATAGTTGTCCTTGGCTGGTAAAATAAAAGACTTTATACTCTAATTAGCGGGTTAGTTACTTCATTGGAGTTTTTTGGGTTTTTTCCTTCTGGAAGTGATAAAAAATTCTTTAATTCAGAATGAAGGGTCCGTGTGTGTGGGATGCGTTTGTGTGCGGAGTGCGTTTGTTTGTGGGGTTCCTGTGTGTATTCAACCTTTTGACACACCAGCGAGTTCACAGTGGGGAGAAGCCATTCACCCGCTCCGTGTGTGGGAAGGGATTCACTAATTCATTCGGTTGGAAGAACATGATCCACATCTAATAGAGGGGGGTCAATGTGAAATGTCTTTCCATCTGGATCACGTTCTCTATCTCTTCCCACCCCCTTTAGACCTGGATCACGTTTTTTGTTTTCTTTTATTCGTTTTATGGGATGTGGGCATCACTGGCAAGGCCAGCATTTATTGCCCATCCCTAATTGCCCTTGAGAAGGTGGTGGTGAGCCGCCTTCTTGAACCACTGCAGTCCGTGTGGTGAGGGTACTCCCATAGTGCTGTTAGGGAGGGAGTTCCAGGATTTTGACCCAGCGACGATGAAGGATCGGCGATATATTTCTAAGTCAGGATGGTGTGTGACTTGGAGGGGAACTTGGAGGTGGTGTTGTTCCCATGCACCTGCTGCCCTTGTCCTTCTAGGTGGAAGAAGTCGCGGGTTTGGGAGGTGCTGCCGAAGAAGCCTTGGCGAGTTGCTGCAGTGCATCTTGTAGATGGTACACACTGCAGCCACGGTACGCCGGTGGTGGAGGGAGTGAATGTTTAAGGTGGTTGATGGGGTGCCAATCAAGCGGGTTGCTTTGTCCTGGATGGTGTCGAGCTTCTTGAGTGTTGTTGGAGCTGCACTCATCCAGACAAGTGGAGAGTATTCCATCACACTCCTTACTTGTGCCTTGTAGATGGTGGAAAGGCTTTGGGGAGTCAGGAGGTGAGACACTCGCCGCAGAATACTAGCCTCTGACCTGCTCTTGCTGCCACAGTATTTATGTGGCTGGTCCAGTTAAGTTTCTTCCCCTATCTCCTCTGTTCTCTCCATGCTCTAACCGCCCCCCCCACCACCCTGAGTTCCTGACCTTCTCCCCCCGAGTTCCTGACCTTCTCCCCACCCCCGAGCTCCTCTTCCCCCCCCCCTCCTTCGCCGATCCCCTCCTCTCCTCTGCTCCCTCTGATCCCCTATCCTCTCCCCCCCTCCAATCCCCTCTCCCCTCGCCCCCTCTGATCCCCTGGCCTTCTCCACATGGATGAGGCTGCAGGCCGCAGCCCTGCGGCTAGGCGCATGCCCATTTGAAACCTCCAGTGCGCATGCGCAGCCACAACATTGGGTGCGCATGCACGGTTCCTGCAGGGGCGGGATGCAAAAGCCCCCTTGCAAATAATCACTCCATTCCTACATTACAACAGTGACAATGCTTCAAAAGTAATTTATTGACTGTAAAGAGGTTTGGGTCGTCTTGAGGTCATAAAAAGCACTATATAAATTTAAGTCTTTTTTTTTAAGGCTTCTCTGAATGACACAGCCAATTTGAGGCAAAACATACAAGACAATGTTTTTGCAAACCCTTTCATTGTCTGAAGAGGATGAAGAGAGCTGCAACACTGACCTCTTAATGGTGTCATCAACAAGTGCCGCGACGGGATTCATCCAGTTGACATCGTAGCATTGTGCTTGTTTGTAAATGAATGAAGAACAGATTGGCAAACACTTTTTTCATGCAGACTGTGTCCCTTTTATGTGACCCAGGAATAGAACGAGATGCCACATTCTCCAAACGGTCAGGCTGTAAAACGATCCCTATAGCAGCTTGCTATACATTTCAATAACCTTCTCATGTGGGTGAGTGCAGCCTGCTTAGGAGGGAAAAGATGACTTTGGACTTATGGTGACCAAAGCTCTCCACCACTGGAGATGTCCTCGTGTCATTTCTGGGTCTGCTGCAGACTAATTGATCGAGACTGATTGCTAAAATTTGTCAACAACTCCATTCTTGTATCTTGTGACTACCAGGATGGTAGAAGGCGAACTAGACGGACCTTGCTCTTTTCTCGTCTAGAAATTCCTAGCTTTCACTTTCCTGGCTTTCAAGTACTGTTCGCTGTAAGAGATCACCTATTTATTTTGGGATTCTGACACTGTGAGCTGTTGTGCATGTGTGAGTTACAGAGCCTAAATTGTCATGGGAGCAATGATGCACACTGATAAAATGAGATGAAGATGGCGTGTGTATGGAAATAAAGAATTATGGATACAAATACAGAATAACTGGGAATGCGCGCAACAGAGGACAAGTTCCTCCTCTTGGCCGTATAGTCATAGAGAGCTGCTGACTGGAGGCCAGGCCAAAGAGGAGATAAAATGGGAGTGCAAGCCGTTCTCCTGTGCCCCCCGTGCTGCTCTTGTATACCGCCTGGTGGGCAGTCACAGAGCAACAATGGGAGCAGGCCACCCTCCCCACCCTTTCAGCTGTGGCTTGACGTGTGGTGCAGGAAGGAGCCTGAAGGTTGCAGTCAATGGGGTGGTGGCGGGGGGGGAAAAAAACGGTGGAAACCTCGCAGAGATGCGCCCGCCGGTTTCTAGTCTAATCAGCGTTTGGGTTACTGGAAAATGCTTGCAAAAAATGCAAGTTGTTAAGAAACGAGAAAATGGTGTCTCACCATTGAATGGGAGACGATGCAATCTCCCTGTAAATCCTCAAACACTCTGTGGAATTCCTTTGCTGCAGGGACCAAGAGTTCTGCTCCTGACTAAACAAAAGAGTGTTGTTAATTGGAGAACTGCGTTGCGAGTATGAAATAACTAATATAGCATATAAAGTAATTTGGGGAGTTTGACTGCATACTTACTTACAATAAAATATAATCCCATTCTCTCACTTTCCAGATTTTTGGCAACAGCTATTTAAGGAACGCAGTGTGAAGGGGAAGAAGGAACGTTGGTGATTTAATGCTTCATAAATGCTGCCATTGGCTGACTTGTGGGGGAGACTCCTCCACCATCTTGGATTGCACGGGATGGGCAGTTAACGAGCACAGATTGGGCTCTTCCCACAGGGGCAAGGGGGAAAACTGGGCTCTGGGAACTCTTGCATGTCGCTTAACAATTGGTCCAAGAGCGGAAAAGCCCATCAGTTACATGATGCAGGCTAACCTTGGGGGAATGGAGAGGAGGAGGGGACTGATAATAAATGCCTAACAAAAAGAACATTTCATTGTAAATGTTTGTGCTGCACCAAATCAAACGTTTACTGAAGCACAAGTTTTCTGTGCTGGGCAACCTATCACTTCTAAAACTCTCCCCAGCATGAGGGAACCATCAGATATAAATTACAATTCTCCTGTGAAGAATCCTCTATAACCTGTTACAATTAAACAGTGACAGATCTGCATTTTTTTTTTTGCCAAATCGACGATAGACTTGAGTACCACTGACTCTCTATAACAAGGCAAGAGGCGCCTTGCCAATGGTATAGTGGGTCAATCCACTGCCCGGTGAGCTATGTAACCGTACAGACCAGGAAGATACCACTGTACAATTTGCTGCTTTGTGCTAATCTCAGCCAGGGCCAGGGAATAAGAAAAATCAGCCACGGTGGGAGCATTGGGATGAGGACAAAAATCAGGCTAAGATGTGGTGTCAAAGAGCTTGCTGCCACTCACTCTCTAGGTTCGCACATGATGAATGGCTACTTGGAGGAGGCAGCAGAGTGCAGCAAGTGCCTCGGCAACTGTTCCCTCGCCCTAACGCTCTGTGGCGAGTCTAATAGATAATTAATGCACAACTGCAGCAAATTCATGAAAATTACGGGGAGGTTGAGGGCGAGATGCCGTTTTACTGCAGCGAACGGCGGAGCGGCGCAAATCATCCAGCAATTTGTGGCGATTGGCAATTCACGGGGTATCTCTTCCTCGCCACAAGTTGCTGGCCAGTTTGCGCATTAATAAATGCCGAGTGTCGTTCACCGGCCGTTATTTTTTCAGCAAATTCCGGCCCAATTGACAGAAAAGAACTTTCCAGCTGGCTTCGTGGGTAATTACATTGTCCAATTTTGTATTAAGTCAACTAGGACAACCCGGGTTGATCCCTAGTCTGAGCTGACAGTGAGAAGTTGGGTTTGATGTATCAAAAAGGCATGGGCTTGATAGGTCCACTGAGCTTTGCCTGTTCTGAAAAATGCTCCTGTTTCTACTCTTATCTGAGCTGGAGGAAGAGTAGAGGGGCGCTGTAATTGGATTCAGCACCCCTCTGCTGGAGAGAGGGAAACATCAGTTATGGTATGGTCAGAAGGGGGACTCCTCCAAGGAGGCTTTTGGCATCTCCACAGCGTGGTTCTAAACAGGCACTGGTGGGGCATCCAGAAGCTGGCCGTCATGTTGTCCACTGGCCTATGGAATAAGTGTGGCACACAGAGAATTCAGGAGAAAATAAAATGGGGTGGGGGGGGGGGGGGGGGGAAATGTTTAGAAAAGGTGAACATGGTCCAAAGACTTAAAATAATGAAGGTAGTTGCTCATGGATCAACAGAGAGCTACTCTGGGCAAAACCAGGTCAGAGGAACCAGAGAATATGACTGGAAATTAAGGCACAGTCTAAAAATGTATTTAGAGAGCACTCCTGCTCCTACTTGTATAGGTTAAAATCGTACCTTGTTGGTTGAGGCCTGGTTTTCCTGAGTGCAGCCAGTGCCGTCTGCCTCATGGCAAACCAATCTTGCAGTGCGAGCTTCAAATAGGCATCAGGCCCCTTATTTTCATATTCAAAGGGAGTCAAACACCTTTTTCAGATGTGGGCACTACATGTCGATTTTTTGGCTTTAACCTCAAGAAGGTAAGAGCCCATGGGATCCAGGGCAATTTGGCACATTGGATCCAAAATTCGCTTAGTGGCAGGAGGCAGAGGGTGATGGTCGAAGGTTGTTTTTGTGACTGGAAGCCTGTGTCCAGTGGTGTACCGCAGGGATCGGTGCTGGGTCCTTTGCTGTTTGTAGTGTACATTAATGATTTAGATATGAATGTAGGAGGTATGATCAGTAAGTTCGCAGATGACACGAAAATTGGTGGAGTGATAAATAGCGAGGAGGGAAACCTCAGGCTACAGGACGATATAGAGGGGTTGGTTCGATGGGCAGAACAGTGGCAAATGGAATTTAACCTTGAAAAGTGTGAGGTGATGCATTTTGGGAGGACTAACAAGGCAAGGGAATACACAATGAATGGTAGGATCCTAGGAAGGACAGAAGATCAGAGGGACCTTCGGTGTGCATGTACATAGATCTCTAAAGGCAGCAGGACAGGTAGATAAGGTGGTTAAAAAGGCATATGGGATACTTGCCTTCATTAGCCGAGGCATAGAATATAAGAGCAGGGAGGTTATGATGGAGCTGTACAAAACGCTAGTTAGGCCACAGCTGGAATACTGTGTGCAGTTCTGGTCGCCACACTATAGGAATGATGTGATTGCATTGGAGAGGGTGCAGAGGAGATTCACCAGGATGTTACCTGGGCTGGAGCGCTTCAGCTATGAAGAGAGACTGGACAGGCTGGGGTTGTTTTCCTTAGAGCAGAGAAGGCGGAGGGGGGACCTGATTGAGGTGTACAAAATTATGAGGTGCATAGATAGAGTAGATAGAAAGGAACTTTTCCCCTTAGTAGAGGGGTCAATAACCAGGAGGCATAGTTTCATGATAAGGGGCAGGAGGTTTAGAGGGGATTTGAGGAAAAACTCATAGCATACAAGGCTACGGACCAAGTGCTGGAAAATGGGATTAGAATAGACAGGGCTTGATGGCCGGCACGGACACGATGGGCCGAAGGGCCTCTTTCTGTGCCGTATAACTCTATGACTCTATGAACCAATATGGCGGGCAGTCCACTTCCAGCTCGTAATGAGTGCACTTCCTGCCTGCATATTGGAGGCTTAAAAAGCCATTTTAGAAACCGAAAAATGGGAACTGTGTGGTCAAATTTCTAGGCCACTATCCTGTAAAACAGATAACCACCTTGGTTTTGAAACATTCAAAAGGGAACTGAAATGTTCCCACATTTCAAAAAGGGAGCTTTTGTTGAGGGGAACAAAAATGAAAAATGGTTACATCACAGTTTGAAACAGGATAGAAATGTTAGAATGAGGTGAATGAGCATTTTTCCTTCCTACATTTTTATGTTTGTAATTGTTTGCTTCCCACTTATGGGTTTAAGTCTCCAGTCCTACCCAACAGCTTATTGTTTGATCAGTACATTTTCTCTCATTTCTCTCTCCTTGAAAACTTTCTCTCCAATTATCAACTCTATAGTCAGTGCTCCCAAACTCCAAATATCCCACCCTACATGCTGTTCCTTCTCCTTGCATCCTCAACACACTGTGTCCATCTCAGCTCTTTCCCGCAACCTCAAAACTGTACCATTCCTTACCTCCCTCAGTCTTCTCTGCCTACTAGATTCCAAAGTCAATTAAGCCCAAGTTTGGTGTTACTTATTAATTCTTAATTGACCTGTTTTTCTCTCTTACTCTTTTCAGTCTTGCTATTGTTCTGCACTGTGGGCTACTGCCCTATGCCCAGGTTTCTCAATAATAAAGAAAAGGTGCATTCTGACTCCAGTTGGTCGCAATGGCCGATAAATTCAGCCGGGCATTGCCTGGTATTTGGGCTCTAACTGGTCTACTAAGTGCCCAATATGGCGGGCAGGAAGCATGCACGCGCCATATTCGGAAAGGAAAAAAAACTATTGTGCAGTGCCCACGCCTGAAACAGGCGTTGGGCCGTTTGCATATGCAAATACGTCGCCTAACGCCTGTTTGAGGCTTCTGATCTCCCAACATGGCCTCCAACCCCCCTCTCCCTGGCCTCCGACCGCCCCCACCCTCCCCCCGGCCTCCAACCGCCCCCCTCCCCCGGTCCTCACTCGCTCGAGGGCCACTGCAACGCTTGTCTCATCACGCTACACAGGCTTAATGTTAATGACTCCCAAGGCCCAATATGGGAGGGTGCTTCAGGCTTCACCATTCAGGCGCAGGGGAATTGCACCCTGCCCAGAAATGGGCGCTGCCAAAATTCTACCCCACTGGTACTGAGAGTACCCACATCAAGCCCGTTTCTCCGGGAGTCTTCTGCTAAAGTTATGGCGGACAATCGGTTGAACCTCTGTGGAAATTCAACCCCGCTAATTCTTACCTGTAAGTACACTTCTCGCAGTCTCGGTCACCTCCTGTTTTTTCACTGTCATTTATTCTCTTCCCTTCGCTGTCATTGACTTGTAAATTTGAACCGAATACATAATTAAGCTTCAGTTTTGACAGCTGGACCATATACCTGGAAGAGAAAAGAGCCACGGAGCCAAGAGGCAACAGAGGCAAAGTATTTCAGTGGACATGAAGGTTTTCTCATTGTGATGATTTCTTTGCTACAACAGCTACAACTTGCATTTATATAGCTCCTTTAACGCAGTAAAACGTCCCAAGGCGCTTCATAGGAGCCTTATCAAACAAAATTTGGTGCCGAGGCATATAAGGAGATATTAGGACGGGGAAGAGGTAGGTTTTAAGGAGAGTCTTAAAGGTGGAGAGAGAGCTAGAGAGGCGGAGAGGTTTAGGGAGGGAATTGGAGAGGTTTAGCTTAAGGCCTAGGAAGCTGAAGGTGGGCCGATTAAAATCGGGAGGCGCAAGAGAAAAATAGAAACATAGAAGATAGGAGCAGGAGTAGGCCATTCGGCCCCTCGAGCCTGCTCCGCCATTTAATGAGATCATGGCTGATCATCCAAATTCAGTACCCTGTCCCTGCCTTTTCCCCATATCCCTTGATCCCTTTATCCTTAAGAAATATATCTAACTCCTTCTTGAATATATTTAATGAATTGGCCTCCACTGCCTTCTGTGGTAGAGAATTCCACAGGTTCACCACTCTCTGGGTGAAGAAATTCCTCCTTATCGCTGTCCTAAATGGCTTACCCCTTATCTTTAGACTGTGACCCCTGGTTCTGGACTCCCCGACCATCGGGAACATCCTTCCTGCATCTAGTCTGTCTAGTCCTGTTAGAATTTTATAAGTTTCAATGAGATCCCCTCTCATTCTTCTAAACTCCAGCGAGTATAAGCCCAATCGACACAATCTCTCCTCATACATCATTCCTGCCATCCCAGCCTGGTGAATCTTCGCTGAACTCCCTCCATGGCAAGAACATCCTTCCTCAGATAAGGCGACCAAAACTGCACACAGTACTCAAGGTGTGGTCTCACCAAGGCCCTGTACAACTGCAGCAAGACATCCTTGTTCCTGTATTCGAACCCTCTCGCTACGAAGGCCAACATACCATTTGCCTTCTTAACCGCCAGCTGCACCTGCATGCTTACCTTCAGCGACTGGTGCACAAGCACACCCAGGTCTCGTTGCACTTCCCCTTCTCCCAATCTATTGCCATTCAGATAATAATCTGCCTTCCCGTTTTGACACGAAAGTGGATAACCTCACATTTATCCACATTATAATGCATCTGCCATGATTCTGCCCAATCACCCAACCTGTCCAAATCATACTGGAGTTTTTCGGCATCCTCCTCACAGCACACACGCCCACCCAGCTTTGTGTCATCTGCAAACTTGGCGATATTACATCTCGTTCCCTCGTCTAGATCATTAATATATATTGTGAATAGCTGGGGTCCAAGGACCGATCCCTGCGGTACCCCACTAGTCACTGCCTGCCACTCAGAAAAAGACCCGTTTATTCCAACTCTTTGCCTTCTGTCTGCCAACCAGTTCTCTATCCAAGTCAATACCTTGCCCCCAATCCCATGTGCCTTAACTTTACACGCTAATCTCTTATGCGGGACCTTATCGAAAGCCTTCTGAAAGTCCAAATACACCACATCCACTGGTTCTCCCTTATCTATTTTACCAGTTACATCTTCAAAAAATTCCAGTAGATTAGTCAAGCATAATTTACCTTTTGTAAATCCATGTTGACTTTGTCCGATCCTGTCACTGTTTTCCAAGTGCTCTGCTATTACATCTTTTATAATGGACACCAGCATTTTCCCCACTACCGATGGCAGGCTTATCGGTCTACAATTCCCTGTTTTCTCTCTACCACCTTTTTTGAATAGTGGGGTAACATTAGCTACCCTCCAGTCCATGGGTACTGTTCCAGAATCTGTCGAATTTTGGTAGATGACCAGCAATGCATCTACTATTTGTAGGGCCACTTCCTTAAGTACCCTAGGATGTAGATTATCAGGCCCTGGGGATTTATCGGCCTTCAATCCCGTCAATTTCGCTAACACCATTTCCCTACAAATACTGATTTCTTTCAGTTCCTCCCTCTCATTAGACCCTATGTTCCCTGACTCTCTGGGAGGTTATTTATGTCCTCCTTTGTGAAGACAGAACCAAAGTATGTATTTAATTGGTCTGCCATTTCTTTGTTCCCCATTATAAATTCCCCTGATTCTGACTGCAAGGGACCTACGTTTGACTTCACCAATCTTTTTCTCTTCACATATCTATAAAAGCTTTTACAGTCAGTTTTTATGTTCCCTGCAAGTTTACTCTCATACTCTATTTTCCCCCTCTTAATTAATCCCTTTGTCCTCCTTTGCTGAATCCTAAACTGCTCCCAATCCTCAGGTTTACTGCTTTTTCTGGCCAATTTATATGTCCTCTCCTTGGATCTTATGCTATTCCTAATTTCCCTTGTTAGCCACGGTTGAGTCACCTTTTTTGTTTTATTTTTATGCCAAACTGGGATGAACAAATTCTGCAGTTCATCCATGCGATCTTTGAATGTTTGCCATTGCCTATCCACTGTCAGCCCTTTGAGTAACATTCCCCAATCAATCCTACCCAAGTCACGCCTCATACCATTGTAGTTTCCTTTATTTAAATTCAGGACCCTAGTCTCCGAGTCAACTACTTCACTCTCCATTTTAATGAAGAATTCTATCATATTATGATCGCTCTGACCCAAGGGGCCTCGCACAACAAGATTGCTAATTAATCCTTTCTCATTACATAATACCCAGTCTAAGATGGCCTGATCTCTAGTTGGTTCCTCGACATATTGGTCCAGGAAACCATCCCGTATACACTCCAGGAATTCCTCCTCCACAGTACTGTTACTAATTTGATTAGCCCAATCTATATGTAAATTAAAGTCACCCATGATAACTGCTGTGCCCTTATTGCACGCTTCTCTAATTTCCCTTTTAATGCCATCCCCAACCTCCGCATTACTGTTTGGGGGTCTGTATACCACTCCCACTAATGTTTTCTGCCCCTTGGTATTTCTCAGTTCTACCCATACAGATTCCACATCATCAGAGCTAATATCCTTCCTTACAATTGTGTTAATCCCCTCTTTAACCAGCAATACTACCCCACCTCCTTTTCCTTTTTGCCTATCTTTCCTGAATATTGAATACCCCTGGATGTTGAGTTCCCAGCCTTGGTCACCCTGGAGCCATGTTTCTGTAATCCCAATCATATCATATTCGTTTACCTCTATTTGCGCAGCTAATTCAGCCACCTTATTACGAATGCTCCTCGCATTAAGACACAAAGCCTTCAGGCTTGTTTTTTTAATGCTCTTAGACCTTTTAGAATTATTATTTACTGTGGCCATGTTTGATTTAAACCCTTGATTTCTCTGACTGCCACCTTTGTTTTTCTCCTTCCTGTCTTTTGCTTCTATCCTTGTTTCCCTTTTCTCTGTCTCCCTGCTCAGGTTCCCAACCCCCTGCCATTTTAGTTTAAATCCTCCCCCAGAGCACTAGCAAACACTCCACCTAGGACATCGGTCTCATTCCTGCTCAGGTGCAAACCGTCCGGTTTGTAGTGGTCCCACCTACCCCAGAACCGGTTCCAATGTCCCAGGAATTTGAATCCCTCCTCCTTGCACCATTCTTCTAGCCACGTATTCATATGAAATATCCTTCTATTTCTACTCTGACTAGCATGTGGCACTGATAACAATCCTGAGATTATTACCACCTTTGAGGTCCTATTTTTTAATTTACCTCCTAACTCCCTATATTCAGCTTTTAGGACCTCATCCCGTTTTTTACCTATATCGTTGGTACCTATATGCACCACGACAACTGGCTGTTCACCCTCCCCCTCCAGAATGTTCTGCAGCCGCTCTGAGACATCCTTGACCTTTGCACCAAGGAGGCAACATACCATCCTGGAGTCTCGTTTGCGGCCGCAGAAACGCCTATCTATTCCCCTTACAATAGAATCCCATTTCACTATAGCTCTCCCACTCTTTTTCCTCCCTTCCTGTGCAGCAGAAACACTCTCGGTGCCAGGAAGTTGGCTGCTGCTGCCTTCCCCTGATAAGCCATCCCCCTCAACAGTATCCAAAGCGGTATATCTGTTTGAGAGGGGGATGGCCACAGGGGACCCCTGCACTACCTGCCTGCGCCTACTGCTCTGCCTGGTGGTCACCCATTCCTTTCTTGCCTGTGCAGCCTTTACCTGCGGTGTGACCAACTCACTAAACGTGCAGTTTGGAGGAGCGCAGAGATCTCGGAGGGTTGTAGGGCTGGAGGAGGTTACAGAGAGAGGGAGGGGCAAGGCCATGGAGGGATTTGAAAACAAGGATGAGAATTTTAAAAATTGAGGCATTTACAAGATAAAGCTGATCTATGTGCGTCTATTGTTAAATACTGCACATTTCTTTTTCATAGGACTACTAATTCCTTTTCCTGCATTTTTTTAATTTTAAAATGTAGACCACTTTAGGTACTTATCAGACTGCATGTATTGGGTGATGATGCTCAAATAATCCCCACAAATTGTACAATAGAACACTGAATGCAATGTTCTCGGCCTCTTGCATTGTTCCACAGAAGCTCAGCGTAAGCTCAAGGAACAGCACCTCATCTTTTGATTAGGCACTCTACAGCCCTCTGGACTCAAAATAGAGTTCAACAATTTCAGATCATAACCTCGACCGCTATCACATATATATATTTTTTATCCACACTTTTTGTTGTGCCTTTTTTTTTCTTCCCTCCCACATGGCAGCTGTCCTTCATTCTGCCAGCGCAATTCACACTTCATCTAGAGCCATCCTTTGTTCCTTAACCAGTCCCATTACCATCTCCCCTTGCCTTGAATATCTCTTAATGCCTCTTTACTTCTCCTGCCTTCCATCCTATTGCTGACCTTCCCTTTTGTTCTTTCATCCCCTCCCCCATTTCCCAGCCCCTAAACTTGCTTTAAAATCTGTTCCCTTTCCTGCTTTTTTCTAGTTCTGACGAAAGGTCTTCGACCTGAAACGGATGCTACCTGGCCTGCTGAGTTTTTCCAGCGTTTTCTGTTGTTATTTCGGATTTCCAGCATCCGCAGTATTTTGCTATTGTCGTATATATATATACTTAGATCAGGAGTGATATCCAAAACTAGAATTTCCTCAATCTGAAACCAATTCCTGAAAAGGCAGTTTGGTACAAGAGCTTCCCAAGACTGTCAGGAATCTGGGGCACATCATCCTTCCCCTTCCAACTAGGCCCCAACTGCTAGCCTATAAGGAATTGCCTACTTTACAACAGTGACTACACTTCGAAAGCATTTCATTGGCTGTGAAGTGCTTTGGGATGTCCTGAGGATGTGAAATGCAAGTTTGTTTTTCATCTTCTTCTTTCTTTCACACCCATCACAAGACCATCAGGAATGGACACATATTGGCACTAAAACTCAGCAGCTAGACACCAAAGACACACTCGGCTGCCTTAAGTTTGAATACCTACCAGTAGGGAATGGGCATCTAGTATCCACCACTAGAACACAAGGAGTCAGAGGCACATCTGTACTAGACCACCACTGTGCCATCATTCATCAGACTCCAAACCACCACCATTATAAATGGATATCATCAAAAATAGGCAGTACCAAAAAGCATACAGCCAGTTAGCCAACTTCATATTCACACCCAGGAACCAACACCAACCATATCTGGCAACCTAGAAAAAGCCTAAAACATGTACATTCTAAATCTGAATTAATCCAAACATATCCAAATTAATATTTACATGCTTTACCTTGTAACAGGTGCTGTCTCCCTTTGCTCCTTTACTTTAATTATCTGCTCAGTCACTTAGCAATTAGATACTCTGGCAAATGATAAGCTTACAATGGCCTGCGAGATTAAGACGATGAGAACAGTGTGAGAAATAGTCAACAACTCAAGTTGTCTTAAAGGAGAACCTCATTTAAATGCTGCCCTTGGTGCCATGGTTCAACACAGAATCAGCACAGGGTCAGTTTCCACATATATACTGACAACACCCAACCTTCCCCCTCTGCCACCATTCCATAATTTTAACTGTGCTGGCTGACATTGAATCGTGGACGAGTTAGAACTTTCCCCAGCTCAGCATCAGGAAGACTGAAGCCATCCTGTTCATCTCCCACAAGAAATTGGGCACCTCAAGTGCGGATTCAGTTCCTCTTCAGGGCAACGAGCTGAGGATGATCTCGATGGCTCCAAACCGTGGTGTTGTGCTTGACCCTGAGCTGAGCTTCAATACCCACATCAAGCCTGTCACCAAAACCTCCTACTTCACAATATCGACTGCTTCTGATGCTTTACTCATCCCCACTGCTGTTGAAACTCTCAACCACATCTTCATCATCTGTAGGTTTGATTCCTCCAATGTACACCTTGCCCCCTCCTGAGCACTATCTTTAAAATCCTCAATTTGCTCCACAGTCTTGCTCCTCCGTAATATGCAATCATCTCCAAAATTACGTCACAGCACATACACTCCACTCTGGTCTACTGTGTCCCCCCACCCCCTGCTCCACCTTTAGTTGCAGGGATTTCAGCCATTGTACCTCCGACTGGAAATTTCTTCTTAAACCACTCAGCCTTACAATCTCTCTCCAAAACTTCTGTAAAACCTACTTCTCTGACCATGCTTTTGGGACTTATTGTTATCTTTCACCAATCATCTGTGAATGTGTAACAATACGGAATAAGTCACTGAGTCCTGGTTTTTGCTATGCATTTTTTTGTGCAATTTATGTTAGTTTATGTATATCTAACTAAAAGATGTCAGTCATAGTGCACTGAACACTTTCACCATAAGCATTCCCAAGTCATTTGTAGCACTCAGATACAGATCCCTCTAATCTGTGTTAACCCCCAACCTTGGCACAGTACTATTTCATCAGTGTGATTTTCTTCCATTTCTCACAACAACCATTCTTACAGTCATTCTAAATGACATGGGCCATTCAGAGATATCTTGTACCAGTCTGTGCCCACGTAAATTTGGGTTGAAACTGTTCAAACTTAATCCACATAGGACTCTCACAAGTCGCACAAGGCAACAACCCTCACATCAGCCTGGGCTGGATTGGAACCCAGGTCCAGAAAGGTGAAAATTTGGCATACCAACCGGCTGCACCACCCATCATCCAATAATTATGCCAACAGTAATTTCAAGGCTATAGTATTAAATCATTTTGCTAAAATTCCTACTGTTAGAGGGTATGTCATGATCAGCAATGTAATATGATAAATATCAGAACAGATGGGAACTTCTACATCAACTCCACTTTCCCGCCCTATCCCCATATCCCTTGATTCCCTTAGTGTCAAAAATCTATCGATCTCAGTCTTCAATATACTCATCGACTGAGCATCCACAGCCCTCTGGGGTAGAGAATTCCAAATGTTCATAACCCTCTGAGTGAAGAAATTTCCCCTCATCTCAGTCCTACACGGCCGAACCTGTATCCTGAGACTAGTTCTAAACTCTCCAGCCGGGGGAAACAGCCTCTCAGCATCTGCCCTGTCAAGCCCTCTAAGAACTTTATACATTTCAATGAGATCACCTCTCATTCTTCTAAACTCCAGAGAATAAAGGCCCATTCTACTCAATCTCTGCTCACAGGACAGCCCTCTCATCCCAGGAATCAATCTAGTGAGCCTTCGTTGCACCCTCTCCAAGGCAATTATATCCTTTCTTAGGTAAGGAGACTAAAACTGTACTAAGTACTCCAGCTGTGGTCTCACCAAAGCCCTATATAATTGCAGCAAGACTTCCTTACTCTTATACTCCAACCCCTTTGTAATAAAGGCTAACATACCATTTGTCTTTGTAATTGCTTGCTGCACCTGCATGTTAACCTTCTGTGATTCATGTACAAGGACCCCCAAATCCCTCTGAATCCCAACATTTGTTAGTCTCTCATCATTTAAAAAATATTCTGCTTTTCCATTCTTCCTACCAAACTGGATAATTTCACACTTCCTCACATTATACTCCATCTGCCGCCTTCTCGCCCAATCACTTAACCAGTCTATATCCCTTTGCAGTCTCTTGCCATCCGCCTCACAGCTTACTTTCCCTCCTAGCTTTGTATCATCAGCAAACTTGGATGCATTACACTCGGGGCAAGCCCGTGTGGTAGCTGGTGTGCAACGGCCACCCCACGTTAAAAGAATTCACGCACAGGCATCTTCCACCCTTTAAAATAAAGTTCGGGACCTGGAACGTCAGGAACTCATTTTTAGTGTGGAAGCAAGTCATCCTTGGTTCCGAGGGACTGCCTAAGAGAGAGGGAAGATTACACTCGGTTCACTAGGTAATTAATATAGATTGTAAATAGCTGAGGCCCAAGCACTGATCCTCGTGGTACCCCACTAGTTACACCCTGCTATCCCAAAAATGACCTGTTTATCCCTACTCTCTGTTTTCTGTCCATTAACCAATCCTCAATCCATGCTAATATGTTACCCCCAATCCCATGAGCCCTAATCTTGTGTAGCAACTCTTATGTGGCACCTTATCGAATGCCTTCTGAAAATCCAAATACACTACATCCACTGGTTCCCCCTTATCTACCCTCGCTAGTTATACCCTCAAAATAACAGATTTGTCAAACACGATTTCCCTTTCATAAAACCATGTTAAATCTGCCTAATCATATTGTGATATTCCGTGCCCTGTTAACACGTGCTTATAGATTCTAGCATTTTCCCTGCTACTGTTGTCAGGCTAACTGTTCTATCGTTCCCTGTTTTCTCTCTCCCTCCTTTCTTGAACAGCGGGGTTACATTTGCTACCTTCCAATCCACGGGGACCATTCTAGAATCTAGGGAATTCTGGAAGATTAATGATTAGAAAGAGTGCATTGCTCAATGTGACCATGCAAACACAAATGTTGACTAGTGAAGGGTTAGCCAGCAAAACATTTCCTTTAGCACAATATGCAATGCAAAGTATGGCTTCAAAGTGCCCACTGCTTCGCCTAATATGGAAAATGATAGAGGTCATTAACGAAGCAGCCACTATATGTTTGGCAACATGTTATCAGTAACGTTATACAGAAACTGCCATCGGCAGAGAGACAGACACCATACTTAAGTCTCTCATTTCCATTTTGGTAACACTCTTAATCGTGTTATTTATACTGAGCAATTGTCCTTTTATAAGCAAAAAAAATTACTTTTCTCCTTCAATTTAGGCCTTCCAAACTCAAATGCCATGGCCTGCCTGAAACAGCAGGCAGCTAACCTACTGCCAGAGCTCCGTCAATGCTGCTCAGTAACCCAATTACTCGGAGATGCACAAGAAGAATCCCATGAGGACGCTTCATCTAATTTTGCCTCGTATCCCTGCGGGAAATTTCTTGGCCTTAGGATCTCTATCTCCCCTAATGGCGTAGTCAAGGTCAGAAACTCGCAGCAGCACACTGCACCACAGACCAGTCTCCCCTTTCAGCTTTCCTCAAGAAACAAATAAGACTGCCCCCTTCCCCCCCAAGAAAAGACACTTGTTTTTTTATTAGAAATTCTCCTTTTTGCTCAAATGAATCCAAAAACTCCGGAGCAGAATATAAACAGCCTTGGAGGGACCCGTTTTAGCAGGAGAAAAGAGCACAGTGCGGACATTCAAACCACACTTCACTAAATAACACTTGCACACCTGCCAGCGCCAGAAAAGTGCAAGATCATCTTTAATCACTGGAGAGCTGGGAGGGAAAGGGTCGCCAATGAGAGTCGCAGTCGGAACATTCAGTGCCACCGAAATGAGTGAGAAACATCTTTCCGCGGGGTCGAAGCTTTTCTTAACTGGAAAGCCCTGTGCGCCGTCCAAACGGACGATTATTTGCACCGTTACCCCCTGTATATCGTCAGAAACTTACAGCAATACAAGAGCGCAGACTGCAGTAAATGATCATATGTTCTGATGCAACATAAGCTCACCCGTATTCCGTGAAAAGGCTTACGTACCTGTAATTGAGCGGCTCCTCAAAATTCACAACAAGTATTCCACACAGAAAAATGCAAATCCCACAGCTTAACACCATTATTCTCAAGGCACATATCGAAGCCATGTCAATCAGAACAGCTGTTCAAAATGCAGCCAGCAGCAAAGCAGATTAAACCGATTCCTGATTTTGTTTTTTTTTAAGGTGTTTCTTTTTTCCTCCCCCGGAAAAGGCACAACAACAAGGGAAGATCAAAAACGGAACTCTCTCGGCACAAGCTTCAGTATTTCAGCCTGATGCACCGAGATCTAGAGCTGGGCAGGTCTGTTTTCCATTCCTGGTGCATCTTGGCTGCTTGCCACTTTGTATCCTCCACAACTCTGCAGCTGTGTCATGTCCCAGCAAGAATGTCCTATCATGGGAATCAATGACTGGCTCCACTTGCCACACCGACCTCCCAACCTAACATCACCAACGTCTCCAGGAGCTGAGGGTTTGGCTCCAGTTAGTTAAAGAAACAGCTCATCGCAGCAATTGTGAAACAGTAACTGTTGTATTTCAGTGAGGAGGGGGGGGGGGGGATGGAGAAAATCCACCTGCCTCATGTTGCAACGCATTATGACACCAAAACCAGTCTCAGAAATGATCCTCTTTTAGTGTACACCGCCCCCCCCCCGCCCCCCCCTTATTCATTTTTACCTCAATTTCCCCAGTCCGATTCAGCGACAGACATTGCTGAGAGCCAATCACTGGCATGTTTTGTCTGGCTTTTCTTCTGCTTGAGCCAATGGCATCGAAGAAGGTGGGACTTCCTATCCCTTTTGGTTACAGTAAATGAAAACAGATTTATTTTCCAAGCCTGAAGGAGCCTGTGATATATTTACTGTATCATGTTCTGTCTAACATTCCTCAAATTAGGTTTACCTCAGTGCAACTCAGCCTCTTACTCAATGCCCTGAGCATCGCAGAACGCTTAACCTCCTGCTAAAAACACCAACCTTTTGGGAAAAAATACGTTTACAGAATTTTTAGTCCTAAATAGGTGCTCCTGAATTCTGATGAAGGGTCCTAGCCTGAAACATTAACTTTGTATTTGCACACCTCAGAGGTTGAAGAGCCTGCTACGCATTGCCAGCATTTTCTGTTTTTAACCACATACCTCTTAGAAATGTTATGAAGTCAGAATCTGGAAAGGAGGAGCCTTGCTGGAACCGTTCGGCTGCTGGCTGGCAGGTCCACACAAATGCCTGTCACACTGGGCCGACTGTTTTTTGTGAGTTGTTCAGCTCATGTGCTGTAACGGTGAAACACAGTGTTAAACTGATCCCCCATAAAATCTCGGGCCGCAAATTTAATAGCGGTCAGAGGGCGGGTTTGGAGGCGGGTCGGTAGCGAAAATGTAAAAGATTGACGGCGGGCTGCGAACCCGCCGCCATCCCGTCTCCGCGCTGCTTTGGCAAGTGTCGGGTCAGCGGCTCCCGATCTGACCCGACACCAAACGGCGGGAGAGGCAGTTAAGACAGTTAACAGCTTGTTAACTGCCTGGATAATCCTATTTTAACTGCCTGTTAGGATTTTGCAGGTTTTTCTGCGTGCTGCTTGTCGTCAGACAAACACGCCAGCTGCATTGAGCCGGGTTTAGCAAGGACATGAATTGTTGGCAGCTGCTCGAACAGCTTAAAAGTGGTCCTGCAATATCTCTGAGTTTCAGATGCCACAACTTAGTTCTTTGAGGTTTTGGGACACTTTTTGCACCTCTACTTATCTTGTGAGTGACTTAAGAAAACTACTAGGCACTTGGTCTAAGCGTTAAACAAAGCTTTAATCAACTGTGTTACAACATGGAGATCTAGTTGTGTCCTTCGCTAATTCCTGTTAAAGAATGTCCTGCGCAAGCTGGGCCCGTGCCCAAGTATTTATACTCTCCCTGGACAGCGCCACCAGCAGGCCGCCCAGTATTATTTCATAAGTCATTTTCCATGAATGACAAGATTCATGTCAGTGAGTATTGAGGCTGAAATCCATCTGCAGTGTGACTTCCTTGGAATACCCTCTGGCCACTTTGGCTGAGCGCACACAACCTCTATTCCTCGACTGAGATATATTCCAACTCGTCGTCAGAATCGGTGGAAGAGCAGCCGCGGCAGCAGCACAACCAGGCACAGCAGCAGCACCAACAGCAGGAGCACCAAACTTCTCCTCAGCCACCTGATGCTGCACAGGGCAGAGGGCGTCAGCGCAGGGCTGCACCTCGCCGCAGGAGATACCCCAAACACAGGGTTTAAAGGCAGAGGATGAGCTTCCTCAACATGACTGAGCAGCAGTGCCAAAGGAGGCTGAGACTTTTGTGAGAGGCAGTCACTGACATCTGCAGAATGCTGCACCAACACCTGGAGCCCAGAGGAGTGGGTGGACACTCCTTACCAGTGGCTGTCAAAGTCACCACCGCACTCAACTTCTTTGCTTCGGGCTCGTTCCAGAGATCAGCTGCAGACATCAGCGGCATCTCCCAGTCAGCCGCAGACGCCTGCATCACACAGGTTACCGATGCCCTCTTTGCAAAGTCGCACAATTACATTCACTTCTCCACGGATGAAGCAAGTGTGACCGCGCGTGCAGTTGGCTTTGTAAATATGGCAGGCTTCCCAAGGGTGCAGGGCGTCGTAGACTGCACACATGTGGCCATTAGGGCACCCCATCACAACCCAGCTGTTTTTGTCAACCGCAAGGGATTCCACTCCTTTAACGTCCAGCTGGTGTGTAACCACAGGAAGATCATCATGCATGTTTGCGCAAAGTACCCTGGCAGTTGCCATGACTCCTTCATCCTGCAGCAGTCTACTGTGCCCTCAGCTCTTCAATCCGCTAACCCAACTTTCCGGATGGCTACTTGACGACAAGGACTACCCCCTGAAAAAGTGGCTCATGACACCGATGAGGAGGCCATCAAACGAGACTGAGGAGCGGTACAATGTGAGCCACATTTCGACCAGAAGCATCATAAAGCAAATGATCGGTTTGCTCAAAAGCGATTCCAATGCCTCGACAGATCTGGTGGAGTCCTGCAGTATGCACCAGCCAGGGTGTCCAGAATCATTGTGGTCTGCTGTGCCTTGCACAACATTGCACAGCAGCGTGGCTTACCGCTACCTGAGGAACAAGTGGCTCAGCGTAGAGCATCCTCGGAAGAAGAGGAGGAGGACGAGGAGGAGGATGAGGAGGAGGACGAGGAGCCATGCCTTGCGGGGCCGGATGTCGCCAATTGCTGGCCGTCAGGCAAGGGATGCACTCATCCATGTCAGATTCGCGTAGGCTTATGTTTCAACCACAGGTGGCTGGCAGATGGAGATAAATGTCAGGACAAGCTGCTTAACATGCCATACATCATCTGTTCAAAAAATGGTGGTTTCCTATCGCTCTCACCACCATCATTACAAATGCAAGTAGCCCTGAGCCCTCACTGTGCAACTTCCATTTCTCAGCACACATAGGCCAATACTTCAAATCGTTGCCATCACTTTTTTTTAATTAAATCACAATCTGGATGAAAAGCGGTACTTTTTCACACAATAAAACACCCAAGTGACTACCCTTGTGACTATTTGTGTGTTAACTTCCTCTTACACGTGCTTCTACATGGTGCTTCCCCTGTGGCTTCAGCAGATGTAGAGGTACCTTGCTCACTTTGATGCTGTGCCTTCCTAGACTCCTTTGGCAGGCATCCTCTGGGTTTGGGAGCCTGTGCGGGCTCCTCCACAGTCTGCTCTTCCTGCGGCTGTGCAGGGGCTGAGACGGCCATCTCATATGGGTGTGGAACCTGGGGCTCTGACCGAGGGCTCCGCAGTGGCATGGTCGTGTGAACGCTTGGAGAGGAGCCCACACTTCCTTGTTGTCGGCCACCAACATCCCTCTCATGGGTCACCCACACTTCACTGCTAGCAAGTGGCTGGAGAGCACCTTGCTGCACATCAGTGGGGCCATGAGGACCCATCTCTGTACTGACAGTCCTCATAACGGGGACGTCCATGTACCTCTGGTGTCTCCCCTCAATAGATGCCCATCTATCCTCCATAGCAGACCATCTATTTCGAAGAGTCACCATGCTCTGATGAGTCTGGCGAGTTATGTCCTCCATGGTGGTTGCCACCCTCTCCATGGTGGCACGTTCATGCGCCATTGCCGCCACCATGGCAGTGCTCATGTTTGAGATGGACTCCTCCATTCTCTGCACACTCACAGTTACCGTGGATGCAAAACCTGTCAGAGACTCCTGCACTTGTTGCTGAAGTTCCAGCACCGCTCTCTTTCTGGATGGACCCAGAGGCACAGCGTCTGCATGCAGCTGAGCAGAGCTAGGAGGGTCCTGCGACCTCCGACGAGGACTCTCCACTGCTGTGGCTGTCTCCACCATCTGCTGATGCTCACTTGTGAGCTGTGATACACCAGGTGACAACACTAATCTATCTTGCGAATGACCCACCGAGGTGTGCGTCTCTGCGCTGGTGCTGGGTGCGCTGAATTCTGCTGACGCTGCTCCCTCAGAGGCTGCAGCTTCCTCTGAGGCTTCGTCTTCCTCTTCCTCCTGGACAGTGGAGAGGGGGGCTCTTGATGGTCCTGTGGGAGAGTAAAGGCATGAGTTAGACATCTGATATTTAGGTAGCAGTCACATCCTATTGTGCAGATGATCAAAAGTCAATCTCTATGAACATCATTTGCCATTTCAGTCAATCATGAAATATAAAAGAGAGGGTTTAACATGTATTCTGTCACCAGCTTCATCTAATGCGCCCGTCTTTCCGTCCCCCGCTTCCAGCTCCTTGCCACCTCCAACTATGTCGTGAGCATCCTCCTCCGTGCTTGTCCGTGTCAACAGGGATGGTGTGCCTTCTCCTGTCGACGCTCTCTCCCTCTTATTGTGGGCTATCTTTTCCTGCAAGGAGGGACACAAGATGAGTTTCATCGTGATTGATGGAGTGAGTGTGAAGAATCCATAACATAGAAGCTTAGAGGGAGACCAAGATAGAGTGAGGTGCCAAGAGGAAGGAGCCTCTCTGTGCGTTGTTAGTTGTTGTCATTGCATAACAGTGAGAGCGAGTGTGAGGGGTGCATAGTAGGATGTGGAAGTGATTCTGTACATAGAGAGAGAGGGATCGGTAAGGGTGCAAGGAAAGTAAGGGTAAGGTGGGATGTGGAGGAGCAGGCTGACAATGCAGACAATGCAGAGTGCTGGTGATGAGAAGAGAAGGGAAGCAGATTGAAGTAAAGTGTGATGTGATACTCACTTTGGATGAGCGCAGAAGATCATTGAAGCGTTTTCAGCACTGGACCCATGTGCGTGAGCAAACAGACCTAGCGCTGACCACCTCAGCAATTTGCAGCCAGGCTGCCTTTGTTTGCTGAGGAGGCTTCCTCCGGCCATCGCGAGGGAACAGGATGTCCCTGTGCTCCACAAGAGCTGGGAGGGAGTCTTCAGCAAATCTTGGCGAAGCCTTTGCCCTTGCAGTAGTCATCATGAGTTGCACGATTCCCAGAGCAGCAGAAACCAAATGCGAAGCTCAGGCTACTGGAGCCCTTTAAAAACAACTGAATGAGTGATGTCAGCAGAGGCGAGCAGCAGACCCGCTCCCACTCATTGGACCGGGTAGTGCACACGGCGGCCTTAATGAAGCCACTTAAATCAAAATCTATATTGGGGAGCAGATGAAACCGGCAGCGGGACCGGAACCCACCCACCAGCCACCCGACTCCAAACCACCTCCTCCATTAAATTCGCGGCCATAGAGTCATCGGGGGGAAAATTCAGTTGGTTGCGCCTCCCGTTAGCGCCTTAAGAGGGCGCTAATGGGGCGCAAAGCATCTAGCGCCCAGGCGCGGCGAAGTTTGCACCGCTCGAGAACTTAACTAGACATTTTGCGGCGGCGCTAAACAATACCGCCACGATCTCCTGCGCCGGCAGATCGTGACGTCAGTCGAGTGCGCAACGCCCTGGTATCGCCCCGGAGCGGATATTGAATGGCGCCCCCTGCCTTACCGCCTGACGCTAGCAACGACAGGTTGAGGGGAGCGTTCTGCAGTCATGAAGGGAAAGGGGGAGCGCTATTTAAAGGTGACCGCTTCCTGCCTTTTATTGTTGGTGCCATTTTTGAACTACGCATTCTGAGAGAGAGAGAGAGAGAGACTTCTGGAGAGATTCAACGTTGTGTGAAGGAGTTTTGGGTACTGAGCAGCACTTTGCAGGTTCATTTTGATTTGCCATTCCTTGTATCGATTTAGAAGAGACTGTGGGGGCTGCACTCTGAGCTCTTTGCCTCGTACTCTCCATTGTTCTTTCCAGCAGATTTGATGTGCAGGTCTCTCCAGGCCGAGATTCAAGGCTGCAATGAGCAGAATGTGGATGGAAAGCAAGATTAACCATCCCCTTTAAGAACTGGCCCTGCCATTGTGTGTGTGTTCCATTGCTGACTGACATTACATGAGCTTCGCCAGCGCTGTGAGGTAGCGCCTCGCTCCTCGGCCTTTGCGCCTTAAGACAGGTGTGAAGCGCCTGATTTAGCGCTCCAATCACCTCCAGGGTCGATAAAAGTCAAGTTTGCAGTCGGTGGCGATAATTAGCGCCAGGCGCTAATCTTTGCGCCCGGCCGATAATTGCGCCCCAAATGGAGCGATACTGAATTTCTCCCCCATAGAATCTTATAGCACAGAAGTAGGCTATTCAGTCCATTGTGCCTGTGCCAGCTCTTTGAAAGAGCGATCCAATTAGTCCCACTCCCCTGCACTTTCCCCATACTCTCTGGAGTTTAGAAGAATGAGAGGTGATCTCATTGAAACATACAAGATTCTGAGGGGGATTGACAGGGTAGATGCTGAGAGGTTGTTTCCCCTGGCTGGAGAGTCTAGTACTAGGGGGCATAGTCTCAGGATAAGGGGTCAATCATTTAAGACTGAGCTGAGGAGGAATTTCTTCACTCAGAGGGTTGTGAATCTTTGGAATTCTCTGCATCAAAGGGCTGTGGATGCTGAATCGTTGAGTATATTCAAGGCTGAGATAGATAGATTGTTGGACACTAAGGGAATCAAGGGATATGGAGATTGGGCGGGGAAGTGGAGTTGAGGTCGATGATCAGCCATGATCTTATTGAATGGCGGAGCAGGCTCGAGGGGCCGTATGGCCTACTCCTGCTCCTATTTCTTATGTTCTTATGTAACAATACTTCCCTGCTTTTCAAATCTATCCCGCTAGAAATACAATTGTAGCAACTTTCGCAATGCAATTGCAATCACCAGAAAAGTGATGTGAGCTTTGCCAGAACAGATGGCAGCAGTCGTCACTACTCCCACGTATAAGTCTTGATTCAGTTGCCTTGATGTTGATGCCAGCTACTGCTGTTTAGTTAAGTGCATTTGAGATCCAATTAACATGAGAGGATTATTTATAGACTAAGGTATCTGGCACAGTAACATAAACGAGCTCTGTTGGGATCATAGAGCATGAGAGCAAAGCTTGAACGATTCAGGTCATTGGAGTTTTCAATAAATTAGTGGAATTCCCCTAGCATTGCTCACAATGATATGCTGTTTTATAATGATAGGGAGTGTTCGAACACTCAAGTGTTATTATTTAACACAGTTGAGCTCCAGTGCCGTTAATCTTCAAGAAAAAATAAAAACGAAATTGCCTTGCTCTCCCGAGAGTTGTTTTATTCATTCTTTCCTCCTCTAATTCTTTCTGTGTCACTCTATCTTTTGTTGGCTTGCCTTCCATGTTCTCTCTCTCTGTATGGCTGATACACTCTTTTTGCTGTGGTGTCTATTTACTTCTGAATCTTTTCCTCACTCTCTCACTATGCATGTATCTCTTTCTGAAGTGGGGCTTTCAAGCGCTACTATAATTAAAGGGTTAAGAATGGGTCTCAGGAATCGAATGAGCTAATAGGCCTTTGCAGTAGTAAGCTTTTCTAAGTTGCTTAACTGGCAGTTGAGATAACGCTAAGAAATTTTGCAATAGTGTTAGAACTGTGATTTGTGTAACTTGGAGATAATTGCAAATAGCCGAACCGTTGAACCACGGTCTACACCTGGGCAGGGCGGGGACCGATATCCTAGGGGGAGTGTTTGCTAGTGCTCTGGGGGAGAGTTTAAACTAAAATGGCAGGGGGTTGGGAACCCGAGTAGGGAGACAGAGGAAAGGGAAACAAGGATAAAAGCAAAAGATAGGAAGGAGAAAAACAAAAGTTGCAGTCAGAGAAAGCAACGGTTTAAATCAAACATGGCCACAGTAAATACTAATTCTAATAGGTCTAAGAGCGTTAAAAAAACAAGCCTGAAGGCTTTGTGTCTTAATGCAAGGAGCATTCGGAACAAGGTGGATGAATTAGCTGCGCAAATAGAGGTAAACGAATATGATTTGATTGGGATTACCAAAACATGGCTCCAGGGTGGCCAAGGCTGGGAACTTAATATCCAGGGCTACTCAATATTCAGGAAAGATAGGCAAAAAGGAAAGGGAGGTGGGGTAGCATTGCTGGTTAAAGAGGGGATTAACACAATTGAAAGGAAGGATATTAGCTCTGATGATGTGGAATCTGTATGGGTAGAACTGAGAAATAACAAGGGGCAGAAAACGTTAGTGGGAGTGATATATAGACCTCCAAACAGTAATGCGGAGGTTGGGGATGGCATTAAAAGGGAAATTAGAGAAGCGTGCAATAAGGGCACAGCAGTCATCATGGGTGACTGTAATCTACATATAGATTGGGCTAACCAAATTAGTAACAATACTATGGAGGAGGAATTCCTGGAGTGTTTACGGGATGGTTTCCTGGACCAATATGTCGAGGAACCAACCAGAGATCAGGCCATCTTAGACTGGGTATTATGCAATGAGAAAGGATTAATTAGCAATCTTGTTGTGCGAGGCCCCTTGGGTCGGAGCGATCATAATATGATAGAATTCTTCATTAAAATGGAGAGTGAAGTAGTTGACTCGGAGACTAGGGTCCTGAATTTAAATAAAGGAAACTACGATGGTATGAGGTGCGAGTTGGGTAGGATTGATTGGGGAATGTCACTCAAAGGGTTGACGGTGGAGAGGCAATGGCAAACATTCAAAGACTGCATGGACGAACTACAGAATTTGTTCATCCCAGTTTGGCATAAGAATAAAACAAAAAGGGTGACTCAACCATGGCTAACAAGGGAAATTAGGGATAGCATAAGATCCAAGGAGAGGGCATATAAATTGGCCAGAAAAAGCAGTAACCGTGTGGATTGGGAGCAGTTTAAGATTCAACAAAGGAGGACAAAGGGATTAATTAAGAAGGGGAAACTAGAATACGAGAGTAAGCTTGCAGGAACATAAAAACTGACTGTAAAAGCTTTTATAGATATGTGAAGAGAAAAAGATTAGTGAAATCAAGCATAGGTCCCTTGCAGTCAGAATCAGGGGAACTTATAATGGGGAACAAAGAAATGTCAGATCAATTAAATACATATTTTGGTTCTGTCTTCACAAAGGAGGACACAAATAACCTCCCAGAGATGTTGGGGAACATAGGGTCTGATGAAAGGGAGGAACTGAAAGAAGTCAGTATTTGTAGGGAAATGGTGTTAGCAAAATTGAAGGGATTGAAGGCCGATAAATCCCCAGGGCCTGATAATCTACATCCTAGGGTACTTAAGGAAGTGGCCCTAGAAATAGTAGATGCATTGCTGATCATCTTCCAACATTCGATGGAATCTGGAACAGTACCCATGGATTGGAGGGTAGCTAATGTTACCCCACTATTCAAAAAGGGCGGTAGAGAGAAAACGGGGAATTACAGACCGGTAAGCCTGACATCGGTAGTGGGGAAAATGCTAGAGTCCATTATAAAAGATGTAATAGCAGAGCACTTGAAAAACAGTGACAGGATCGGACAAAGTCAACATTGATTTACAAAAGGTAAATCATGCTTGACTAATCTATTGGAATTTTTTGAGGATGTAACTGGTAAAATAGATAAGGGAGAACCAGTGGATGTGGTGTATTTGGACTTCCAAAAGGCTTTTGATAAGGTCCCGCATAAGAGATTAGCGTGTAAAGTTAAGGCACATGGGATTGGGGGCAAGGTATTGACTTGGATAGAGAACTGGTTGGCAGACAGAAAGCAAAGAGTTGCAATAAACGGGTCTTTTTCCGAGTGGCAGGCAGTGACTAGTGGGGTACCGCAGGGATCGGTCCTTGGACCCCAGCTATTCACAATATATATTAATGATCTAGACAAGGGAACTAGATGTAATATCTCCAAGTTTGCAGACGACACAAAACTGGGTGGGCGTGTGTGCTGTGAGGAGGATGCCGAGAAACTCCAGGATGATTTGGACAGGTTGGGTGATTGGGCAGAAGCGTGGCAGATGCAATATAACGTGGATAAATGCGAGGTTATCCACTTTGGTGTCAAAAACAGAAAGGCAGATTATTATCTGAATGGCAATAGATTGGGAGAAGGGGAAGTGCAACGAGACCTGGGTGTCCTTGTGCACCAGTCGCTGAAGGTAAGCATGCAGGTGCAGCAGGTGGTGAAGAAGGCAAATGGTATGTTGGCCTTCATAGCGAGAGGGTTTGAGTACAGGAACAAGGATGTCTTGCTGCAGTTGTACAGGGCCTTGGTGAGACCACACCTTGAGTACTGTGTGCAGTTTTGGTCGCCTTATCTGAGGAAGGATGTTCTTGCCATGGAAGGAGTTCAGCGAAGATTCACCAGGCTGATACCTGGGATGGCAGGAATGACGTATGAAGAGAGATTGGGTCGATTGAGCTTATACTCACTGGAGTTTAGAAGAATGAGAGGGGATCTCATTGAAACTTATAAAATTCTGACAGGACAGGACAAACTAGATGCAGGAAGGATGTTCCCGATGGTCGGGGAGTCCAGAACCAGGGGTCACAGTCTAAGGATAAGGGGTAAGCCATTTAGGACAGAAATGAGGAGGAATTTCTTCACCCAGAGAGTGGTGAACCTGTGGAATTCTCTGCCACAGAAGGCAGTAGAGGCCAATTCATTAAATAGATTCAAGAAGGAGTTGGATATATTTCTTAAGGCTAAAGGGATCAAGGGATATGGGGAGAAAGCAGGGACAGGGTACTGAATTTGGATGATCAGCCATGATCGCATTGAATGGCGGAGCAGGCTAGAGGGGCCGAATGGCCTACTCCTGCTCCTATCTTCTATGATTCTATGATTCTATGATTCTATGAACCACAAGAGGTCTAGAGGGGCAGGTAAGAAGAGTCAGTGAGTCAGAAGTACAATGTTGGTGAAACCCCACCTAGCATAAGCAAGTCATAGTTGCAGCAACAGCTTGCGGTGATAATGGTCATATGCTTTTTCGATAATGAACATTGTCACGCGATTGTAGGCAGCGTTGATGTAAGTTCTGCTCTATGTTGCATAAAAGACTGCTTAAAACTTTGTATCAGCAGAGAGAAGCCTGGCTAGACCGATAGCAGGTTGTCTCCCCACCGGTGCGAATAAAGACTGCTTGAATCTTTGAACACAGACCTGGTGTCGAGTGTTTATTTCAAATACTCCACTACACTTTCACTTGTGCCTCCTCTCTCATTTGTATCCCTCTCAATCTGTCTGCGTGCTCCTTTATCTATTCGATTTCTATTACTTTATTTAAAGCCCAGGATACACAGCAAGAGGCAATAGATACTTATTAAAAACTCTGTTTCTTTCTCCACGGATGCTGCCTGGCCTGCTGAGTTTTTCCAGCGTTTTCTGTTGTTATTTCGGATTTCCAGCATCTGCAGTATTTTGCTATCGAGATACTTATTAAAGTTGGATATTGGGAACAGGCTTTCTGGGAGCTGGTGGATCTGACACAACTGAGAGAGAAAGTAAAAGGCTTGAGTCTCAGGTTGGTTTGGAGTGATGGAGACAGCAGCATGCGCCCCTCTGGAATTTTTATTGGAGTGGTGGGGGGAGGGGGAAGGGACAAAGACCCAGAACAGAACCCCATCCCAAACTCCAATCCCTCTAGGTGATGTATGCGCTGGTAGTGCCCTCCCTGCCGTAGAAAATTTCAGTCCCTATATTTTCTCTTTAATTCTAGAAGCACTGGGGCGGGGGAAGAAGGGGAAACCACTACTAATGTTACACTGCAGATGTTGAAGATTCAGCTGTGGCCAAAACTGAGGGTCACACGCAAAAACATTCTCAACCGGATCTTTTATGCTTTACTGTTGAACTCCAAAACAATTGCTGGGGTTTTGATTTCTCATGGAAAAATTTAGCAAGCACTATGGTTTTCTTTATGCCTCCCAAGATAATAGCTGTGAGACTATCTGTTTATTCCATGCAAATCACTGAGATGCAGTGCAGTAACATAATAATCTAGGATGCGGAGATGCCGGTATTGGACTGGGGTGGACAAAAGTGAGAAGTCGCACAACACCAGGTTATAGTCCAACAGTTTTATTTGAAATCACAAGCTTTCGGAGCTGCTGCCCCTTCGTCAGGTGAAGTGAAGGAATACGAATCGGCAAAGCATATATAGACAGAGAACAATGCCTGTGTAGCGTACAATGTCAGACGACTACGTTTTATCTTTCTGACTGCCTTTCATCACACCTCGGCAGAGAAACAATCAGGTCAGCCAGGAAGGCACCACATCAAAGACATAGCAAGATACAACTGAGACAATGAGGTGGGGTCACAGGGATAATAATCTATGGTCCATTTATTTATTTGTGCCTGAAATCAGTAAATGTCTTACTAACTGCCTAGTTGCAAAACATTTGACTTAATGTAGAAAAATTCAAAATTAATTATGTAGATAAATTCTGTAACTGTTACACTGCCTGAAATATTAAAACTGGGTACTAATAAGGATATCAAATCAAGAAAAAAGGAAGACTTGCATTTATATAGCGCTTTTCACAACCTCAGGACATCCCAAGGCATTTTACAACCAATGAAGTACTTTTGGAGTGTAGTCACTGTTGTAATTTAAGAAACACGGCAGCCAATTTTGCGCACAGCAAAGTCCCACAAACAGCAATTAGATAAATGACCAGATCATCTGTTTTAGTGATGTTGATTGAGGGATAAATGTTGACCAGGAGAACTCCCCTGCTCTTCTTCGAATAGTGCCATGGGATCTTATACATCCACCTGAGAGGGCAGACAGGACCTCAGTTTAACGTCTCATCCGAAAGATGGCACCTCCGACAGTGCAGCACTCCCTCAGCACTGCACTGGGTGTGTCACCCTAGATTATGGGCTCAAGTCTCTGGACATCAAATAAAGTCCAGATTTAACTAAAAATAAAAAAAGAAACTGAAGATATGGAAATCCCCAGATACATAGAGAAGGGGGTTTGGGGGATTTATTGGGGATGACAGTGATCTAAACCGAACCAAGCTACCCCGGGAAATTGTAACCTAGAGGGATTCCGGTTAAAAGATAACAGCTGTGGCTGTTGCAGGATAGTGGCTGGGACAGAAGAATTAGTGACCACACAAACCCCTCGAAAAAACAGCAAGCTGGCCCAAATGACCAATGTAAGTCCCTCACCCATGAGAGAAAAAAGGCCTGCGGGAGTAACATTTCCAATAGCGTATAGGCAATTTTGGGGGGAAAAAGTGAAATTCGTCTTGGCCGTGCAATAGCGAATCAATGGCTCGTTTTACACTCCACGGGCTGCCAATCCGCTACCGCCGCTTCGCGGTACTGCCCAAGATAAATTTCAGCCCTTATTTGTTTACGTCATAAATTGCATTTTCCCTGTGGTTGGTCAGCAGGCTGAAAATAAACTAGGCAATTTGTTTGGTTTATTTCACTGTAGCTGCTGGTTCCAAAAAAAAAGTTTGAGCAATTTACATACAAAATAGACAGGCAGCAAAAAACCAGCTGGTCCATCACTATGAGCGGACCATCATGATTAACCTTTGCTTCCCAATCCCCCACTGCCATGCAATCTCCTGGGAGATCACTACTCTCTGGGAAAAGAAGAACCGCCTAACATCCAGTTTATTTCTACTCTTACATAGTTTAAACTCATGCCCCCTAGTCCTTCCCAATCTGTTAAACTGGAATAATCTATCGATAGGGATGCTATTCAGCTCTTTCATTATTTTATAGACCTCTATCAGGTCATCTCTAAGTCTATGCTGGTTTGATTTGATTGTCTGGTGGTTGTGATTGGTAGACTTTTGTGTCTCTTTTGAACTCAGCATGCTTAAGTAGTTATTAAAATAATCCAGCACAAGTGTGACACTTTGCATGTGCGGCACTTTGAAGTGTGGGATATGTGTACGAGATACAAACCTTTTGATTATGTATCAGTGAAGGACACAACAATGCTGTTAATTATATAACAGGCAAAGCATGATGGTGCACTTGGTTAAGGCAGTGAGCATCTACATCAGACCAGGAAAAGCCCATGTTCAATCTCCAGTCTGTGCCCAGGTAGAGTTAGGGAGGTAGGATACAATTGGGTGCACTACTTCAGGTTGCGGAGAAGAAAATTGGTCAGGCTTCCCATTCTCACTCAAATCCCTGCTAAAAATGTGCACGTGCACAAGTCAGGTGAGGGCAAGAGCAGGGGAGCTGTGATGCCATTCTCCTGGTTAAATGTTAGCCTGCTGACACAGTCTAGGTTCACGTGAATAATGGTCAGCAAAAGTACATCAGGAGGCTGCCAGGGACCATGAAACCATCCCCCTGCAAGGAGACAAGTTACAGAAATTACTCCAACTGCAAACTGCTACAGGAGGTGAATCTGAAACATGAGAGTGATTACATAAAACAGCAACTTTAAGGGTTTTTAAAAAAATCCTCCCAACTAAATTTCTCTTTGCAGTGCCCTCTACATAATAGGAATGACAAAAGCCTTTGCAACAAATTCTGAAGGATCATTCTACAGTTCAAGTTGGCTGTTGCAAGGTTATCTTCTGCAGGGAATAAGTTTACTTCCATCATTAAATACAAGGATGACACCAGGTCATAACTATCAGGAAGGATTGAACAGGCTGGGGATCTTTTCTCTAGAAAAGGGAAGACTGAGGGGTGACCTAATAGAGGTCTTTAAGATTATGAAAGGGTTTGATATGGTAGACATAGAGAAGATGTTTCCACTTGTGGGGGAGACCAAAACTAGGGCCCATAAATATAAGATAGTTACTAATAAATCCAATATTCAGGAGAAACTTCCTTACCCAGAGAGTGGTTAGAATGTGGAACTCACTACCACAAGGAGTAGTTGAGGTGAATACCATAGATGCATTTAAGGGAAAGCTAGATAAACACGAGGGAGATAGGAATAGAAGGTTATGCTGATAGGGTGAGATGAATAGGGGTGGGAGGAGGCTCACATGAAGCATAAACATCGGCATGGACCAGTTGTGCCAAATGGCCTGTTTCTGTTGAATGAAAGATCATGATGAAAGGTTCTGATGAAAGGTCATCGACCTAAAACGTTAACTTTGTTTCTCTCTCCACAGTTGCTGCCTGACCTGCTGAGCATTTTCTGTTTTTATTTCAGTGTTGGTGAAAAATTAATTCACTGGAGTCTGTCTCAAAGCAAAAGATCACAGTTTATTATTCAAAGCGCTCTGGGAGAAGAGTCATAGCCCCCGCGGTCTAGTGACCAGCTTCTCAATTTAATAGTGGCAGCCCAGCTTCTTTATACACTTCAAGAAGCCAGAAAATACAAACATCAGCAGTTATTACATCATGAGTGACCATAAGTCAGGCTCTCTAAAAACAACCTGATTAGAATTTTACAATGTTAGCGAAACCCATTTCCTAGTTCTGCTTTTGTCCAATGGTGGTTAGCTATCTGGACTGCAAGGTTTATTCTTGCTTCATCATAGCTTCGGTCAACCTGAGTTGTCTGTTTGTGATTGGACACCATTCGAGGTTAGTTTATTATAGACAACAATGATTCATGTTTTGTTCTGCAGTGTCTGCATTATCTATACCGCAGACCAAGCAAGCAGGTTTTTATTTAATTATACCCCTGTCTCCATCGGCTTGTAGCCTTCGGGAGATATTTTGACCTTTACTCTAGTCCTTTAAGCAGTTCAACTAATCTTAAGCATTACAACTGATTTGCCCTTACATTATTACAATTAATTTTACCCTTACATCAGATTTCCAGCATCCACAGTATTTTGCTTTTGTTTTGACATGTTCTGTGCTGTACATGCATGTAAATAGTGATTACTGGATAATGTGGCCGCATTAAAGTATATGAATGTGAAGCTTACAAATTCCTGTTTTCTAGTCGGTTTTCTGTTTTAACTACATCCCATGAAGCACAGGTGCTAACATAAGACACATCTACTGCCATCTTGTGACAGATAAAATGCAACTCCTCCGATCTTGTATTCCGTACTTAGCCAACTTACATTTATATCGCACTTTTTACAATGAAATCCTCCACAGTACTGTTTAGGAGCAAAGGTTGGGGAGGTGAAGAAAGGTGATGGTCCGAGGTACATCCGGTGAAGAGGCTTTTTTTAAGGTGGCAAGAGGAAACAAAGCAGAGGATCAGGAGGAGTATTCCAGATTGCAGAGGGGTGGTAGCTTGTCAGGAGAGGAAAGGATAACTGCCAGGACTATTACTGGGGAGAGTGAAAAAAGTAGAAAGGGAAGGATTTGAAAACATGATTTTGAAATTGATACGTTGAGGAATAGATTTACATTACGTACAAGAAGTTGTATGTGAAGGGGAGGGTACAGCCAGGAAAGAGCGACAGCGGCGTTAAGATCTATCTTGGTGGTGTCTGGCCCAGGATTAATGTTTAAAGAAAGAAGAAGACTTGCATTTATATAGCGCCTTTCACGACCACAGGACGTCCCAAAGCACTTTACAGCCAATGAAGTACGTTTTTGAAGTGTGGTCACTGTTGTAATGTGGGAAACGCGGCAGCCAATTTATTTGCGCACAGCAAGCTCCCACACACAGCAATGTGATAATGACCAGGTAATCTGTTTTAGTGATGTTGATTGAGGGATAAATATTGGCCAGGACACCGGGGATAACTCCCCTGCTCTTCTTTGAAATAGTGCCATGGGATCTTTTACGTTCACCTGAGAGAGCAGACGGAGCCTCGGTTTAACATCTCATCCAAAAGACGGCACCTCCGACAGTGCAGCACTCCCTCAGCACTGTACTGGAGTGTCAGCCTAGATTTATGTGCTCAAGTCTCTGGAGGAGGACTTGAACCCACGAACCTTCTGACTCCGAGGTGGGAGTGTTACCAACTAAGCCACGGATGACACTTTAATGAGAACTGCTGATATAGATGTGCATGTGGGGCATCTTGACCCTTAACTTAAATTGATCTGCATTTCTTTTGCATTCAGGCCTGCATTTCAACTTTTCATATCCCATCTGGATCTTTTAAAACATTTGACTAATCTCTATACCCAACACCCCAAATATGTTCCTCAGCTAGTATTAAGTTGGACAATAGCAACCAGCAGCTCTTCAGGAGACTGGTCTGTGAGCTCTCTCCATCCAATTCCCTGTTGACCACACTTAACTTAGGAAAAGTTAGACACTCTGTGCATTACAGCTCTACTCCCAGCGAGCAACCCAGTGCCATGGAGAGATGCTTTATTGTTTGGTTCATTATCCCTGTAAGGGCCAACCAAGGAGCACAGCCTGTTGTTGCTCCTTACAAATGCCCCAGCAATTAAGGAGGGACTGGCCATCAAATATGCACGCATAATTCTTTGCATTTCAAACAATAGTACAGTTGGCAGTTTCTACCAGTATCTAAGAAACAGATCCACAACATACACAACGAACAAAGCATAACATTTTCACATGCCTTATGTTTTACTGACACCCTAATTAAAATCAGTGTTATCACATTTCCATACAAAAGAGACTCGAAAAAGTTGCAAAGTCATGGTGCAGGGCTGGATTTTTGTGCTGGTAGGCAGGGATCTAGCAGATAGCAACAAGAACTTGGGTGATGAGGGTTCAGGAATTAGGAAACAATAGGATACAAGAGAATTCTGCACAAATTGAATTTTGCATAGTGGGACTTAAGAGAACGACTAGAATCATAGAATAGTACAGCACAGAAGGAAGCCATTCGGCCCATTGAGTCTGCATTGGCTCTTTTGAAGAGCAATCCAGTTAGTCCCACTCCCCCGCTCTTTCCCCATATCCCCGCAATTTTTTTCTCCTTGAAGTATTTATTCAATTCCCTTTTGAAGGCTACTATTGAATCTGTATCCACCACTCCAGCAGGCAGTGCATTCCAAATCCTAACCACTCGTTGCGTAAAAGAGTTTTTCCTCATGTTGCCTCTGGTTCTTTTGCCAATCACCTTAAATCTGTGCCCTCTGGTAATCAACCCTTCAGCCATTGGAAAGAGTTTTTCTTTATTTACTCTATCTAAATCCTTCATGATGTTAAACACCTCTTCTAAATCTCCTCTTCTCTGCTCTAAGGAGAACAAGCACAGCTTCCCCAGTCTATCCACGTAACTGGAATCCCTCACCCCTGGAAGCTTTCTAGTAAATCTCTTCTGTACTCTCTCCAAATCCTTCACGTAGTTCCTAAAGTGGAATGCAAAGATAAACCCCGGCTCCTATTCTCTACTGCTAACCGTCTTCTTAAACCCCTCTCCCCTGTCTCCTTCGATAAACAAATGGGAGGAGCTCATGGATTTCTTTGTTTCTAAGATTGAGACCATCCATTCAGCTGCCTCTGCCACTTCCCTTCCATCCCCTAGCCCACTGGGCCAAACTTCCTCTATGGTTCCCCCCCGCCCTAGCCCTGAACTCACATCTTTCTCCAGTTTCTCTCCGATCTCCCCTCATGACCTCTCCGCGCTCATCCTGTCCATGAGACCCACTTCCTGCTCCCTTGACCCTATTTCCACAAACTGCTGACCACCCAACTTCCTTTTCTGACTCCCATGTTAGCTGACATTGTTAACGGTTCTCTCTCCTCAGGTACTGTCCCCCTCTCCCTCAAATCTGCCGTCATCACCCCTCTCCTCAAAAAAACAGCCCATGACCCCTCTGTCCTTACAAACTACCGCCCCATCTCCAACCTCCCTTTCCTCTCCAAAGTCCTTGAACATGTTGTCGCCTCCCAAATCCATGCCCATCTTTCCCGCAACTCCATGTTTGAATCCTTCCAATCAGGTTTCCGCCCCTGCCACAGTACTGAAACAGCTCTCATCAAAATCACAAGTGACATCCTTTGTGACTGTGACAAAGGTAAACTATCCCTCCTCACCCTTCTTGACTTGTCTGCAGCCTTTGACACGGTTGACCACTTCATCCTTCTCCAACGCCTCTCCACCGTCGTCCAGCTGGGTGGGACTGCACTCGCCTGGTTCCATTCTTATCTATCTAATCGTAGCCAGAGAATCACCTGTAATGGCTTCTCTTCCCACTCCCGCATCGTTACCTCTGGTGTCCCCCAAGGATCTATCCTTGGCCCCCCCCCTTCCTATTTCTCATCAACATGCTGCCCCTTAGCGACATCATCCGAAAACACGGTCAGTTTCCACATATACGCTGACGACACTAAGACGTTCTGATTGTCTGACAGTTTATAGAGTTCAGACCCGTGGAACAGACAACACAAATCCCAATGAATCTGTGAAACTTTTTTACTTAATAATCAACAAGAGGTTACAAGTAATTACCAGAATACAAACTTTACTCAATTCATGTACTTATTACAAGCAAGCATCGAAAATCATTTACTTTAAGCTCAGGTGATTAGAAGCAAAACCACATACGTACTAACACCAGAGGAGAGGTCAATTCAACGATGACTAGACGTAGGACTTTAACTGGCTACTGATTGGGTCGTCATCGACTGCAGCCACGAATGTCAGTCCACAGTATCACTTATACCCCAAAACTTAGCAGCTCGCCCACAGCATTCGTGTCCCAAACTGTGTGATTAACGTTGTTTTTCTCGCTCTCTCCTTCTATCTGTTTTAACACTGAGTTAACCAAGGCCAGACATTCAAGGGTTGGAGGGAGTTGTTGTTTTTACATTTGCAGGTTGTTGACTCGTGGTTCTCACAGAATTTTCAAGATCTAATCTTTTGAAGGAAAAATACCAGCACATCTCATTTTAGCCAAGCAGTCTCTTGCCCTCAAAGCTTGTCGGTACATTTGGTCACTTTTAGATTCAGTCAAATTTACCGTGGACAGTATATTCTTACATTTTCCACCCTCAAGTGTCTGGACCTGAATTTAAGGTCACAGGCACTTATACGTTGACGTCCTCTTCTTTCCGGGTCTTCTGTAACAGCCTGACCAATGCTTGCTGCTTGCGGCGTCTGTTGACTCGACAAGTTATCATCAATAACTATAACACAATCGCCAACTGAACAATGACTGAAACACGGGAGGTAATTCTTATCCAGGGGTGAACTTCGATATTCATACCGATATCCCACCAAGACGAATCATCCCCAATCTTAGATATTTCTTTGCGCAGGTTCCGGTTTTTCTGGGCCAGGGTATAAAAGTGCTTTTGAGACTGACTAACTCGTTGCATTAACTCGTCCAGGTGTTCTGGTAGAGTTGGAATGTCACAGCCGAATCGAATCACGTACTGGTGTAATTGCTCTTTTAATTCATCTTCTACAGTGATATCTACTTGCCTGTGCGAATAAATGCTTAATAAACCCCGCGTCCCAAGTCTTACAGGTTGGACTGGAGTAAAGCAAAAAGTTCGCGCCGCAATGGGACAAGTCAGGTTGTTACCATACTGGTATTCCCTTTGTATGGTGGTGACACAATACTCACCTTTCCCTCGGTATGCAGATTGTACAGGGAAAAGCTTTCCTGCAACTACTTTCATGGTGCAGTTCCATTCTACCCCATCCCAATCAAATCTGCACGCAGGGTGTAAGGGGTTCCGTTTCCTTCCTCCTTACAATGTTCTTGGACCCCAGAATTATTCTTCTTCTTAGGCAGTCCCTCGGAACCGAGGATGACTTGCTTCCACATTCAAAATGAGTTCTCAGGTGACTGATGAGTCCAATGCGGGACCTACAGTCTCTGTCACAGGTGGGGCAGATGGTGGTTGAAGGGGTGGGTGGGTGGGGTGCTTGGGTTGACGTGCACTCCTTGCGCTGCTCGCGCTTGGCTTCCGCTTGCTCACGGCGAAGAGACTCGAGGTGTTCGGCGCCTTCCCAGATGCTTCTCCTCCACTTTGTGCGGTCTTGGGCCAGGGATTCCCAGGTGTCAGTGGGGATGTTGCACTTTTTCAAGGAGGCTTTGAGGGTGTCCTTGAAGCGTTTCCTCTGTCCACCTGGGGCTCTCTTGCCGTGTCGGAGCTCCGAGTAGAGCGGACCCCGGAATTACAAGAACAGAATACATGCGACAAACAGGTTTTGGCTCAACCTTAAATTCGTTTGTTTATTAAACCAACAAAACCACAGTACAAACCCCTTTTATGATTGATTTGACAAACTTAATTATTACAAACAAGCAAAAACCCCTTTATGATTTGACTGAAACTGACAATCACCCACGCGGCTGGCCGTTACCGGTGTTGATTGTAGGCCTGGATCCAGAGATGACCGATTGCCGTCCTTCTTCACCTGACTGCAGTGCCCACGCTCAGATGTTGTCCTTTCTTATAGTGTCCCAGTCCTGCGATCACACACCCCTGGGCCTCAGGTGAAGATTCAGTTAACAGCCGGCTGGAATGCCGGGTCTTCACATCTCATTATCTTGTTCTTCCAATGAGCTATGCAGAACTGCAAGCTCAGAGCCAACTCCTTATCTCCTCCCCTGCTGTTTACACAGCAGAAAGTTAATGTGATTCCCCTTACGGTGATGGGCACTTGGCTCATAGCATTGTTCAGGTGTTAATGCTCCTTCCATTCTTGTCAGGAACTGATCGTCGTTCATAATTGCAGTCAGCTTGCGGCATTGTCCAGTTGTTAATATTCTCCAAACCGATCATGAATCAGGGTTTCAGGTAACTCATTCCTTCTGTGCATCGAGGTTAACTGTTTCATGTCCTTCAAGGGGCTGCGTGTACTACCACGTCATAAGGGCAGATGAATGTGTCCTGAGTTTGAGCGCACCTGGTAAGATCTGGGGCCACCCTTTTGGTCCCATCCACCCGGGTCACATACTGCGGGGGCTCGTCATACCTTACTACGTGGTCTCCCTGACGTATTCCTATATTCTCCACGCGGAATAGAGGATTTGGGGTTGCCTTTTCATGCAGGATGGGATAATACAATACCATCCCGAATAAGGTGATGTCATTCTGTTCCGGCAAATGACATTCGTGTTTTACCGGGTACACCTGTACCAACCCCCTGACTTGGCACACTGTTATGGTAAATTGATAAGTGGACATTGCCCTCAGATGTCGATCAGTCACCCACAAGGGAAGCTTCCCCTCAGCAACGCGTTGCAGGTTTTCACGGGCTTGTTCCACTAACCAGGATCCATACATCACACAAACATCATTTTGCGCGGCCTCACTAGAGGCATTCAGATTCTCCTTTAAAATTTGGTTTATCTTTTTAACATGGGATTAAGAACATAAGAACATAAGAAGTAGGAGCAGGAGTAGGCCATATGGCCCCTTGGGCCTGCTCCGCCATTCAATAGGATCATGGCTGATCCGAACCTAGACTCACGTCCACTTCCCTGCCCGCTCCCCATAACCCTTAATTCCCTTATCAGCTAGGAAACTGTCTATCTCCGTTTTAAATTTATTTAATGTCGCAGCTTCCACAGCTCTCTGAGGTAGCAAATTCCATAGATTTACTACCCTCTGAGTGAAGAAGTTTCTCCTCATCTCAGTTTTGAAACGGCAGCCCCTTATTCTAAGATTATGCCCCCTAGTTCTAGTCTCACGCATCAGTGGAAACATCCTCCCCGCCTCTACCCGATCAAGCCCCCTCACAATCTTATATGTTTCGATAAGATCGCCTCTCATTCTTCTGAATTCCAATGAGTAGAGGCCCAACCTACTCAACCTTTCCTCATAAGTCAACCCCCTCATCTCCGGAATCAACCGAGTGAACCTTCTCTGAACTGCCTCGAGAGCAAGTATATCTTTTCTTAAATATGGAAACCAAAACTGTACGCAGTATTCCAGGTGTGGCCTCACCAGTACCTTGTATAACTGAAGCAAGACTTCCCTGCTTTTATACTCCATCCCCCTTGCAATAAAAGCCAAGATTCCATTGGCCTTCCTGATCACCTGCTGTACCTGCATACTAACCTTCTGTGTTTCATGCACCAGGACCCCCAGATCCCTTTGTACTGTAGCACTTTGCAGTTTCTTTCCATTTAGATAATAACTTGCTCTTTGATTTTTTCTGCCAAAGTGCATAACCTCACACTTGCCAACATTATATTCCATCTGACAAATTTCTGCCCAATCACTTAGCCTGTCTATGTCCTTTTGCAGGTTTTTTATGTCCTCCTCTCTCCACGGATGTTGCCTGGCCTGCTGAGTTTTTCCAGCGCTTTCTGTTGTTATTTCAGGTCAAGAAGTAGGAGGGTTGCTAGGGGATGAAATAGACATATTGGAAGCACACGCAAGGACGGTGAACGCGGTAATAGATCAAGCCAAGAAAATGTCTGACCAAGCGCAGCGAGCCACGGTTTGTACCATGTACGCCACATGGCTAGCAGGGGAAATTAAGCAGAACTTAGGACAAATTACTCATGGGGAGGTACCAAATTGGGTGACCGACCAGACCCTCACAGCCTGGGGAAATCGGGAACAAAAGGAAAATGGAACTGAAGCATGTGTGATAAGGGCCACTACTATGGCCTTTAATGAAAAGGAGGCATGTAAACACCCAGAGGCGGGGGTGATAGGATTGGTCCTGGCTGTACCACAACTCGATGGACAACATCCCATGCCTCTATGGGAAGTAGGGGATATAAGGGTGACCAGAGAGGACTACTTGGTGAAATATGTCCAACCCCATGAGTATGCAACCAGGATGAACAATAGTGTAGTAGGAGTATCCCTGAATCATTGCAAGACCAGCGGCACAGCAGTCATATGTCCCCATCCGGTGGGAATTGGAAATAGGGATAGATGTGGCTTCACCCAGACAATCAATTGTACGGTAGAAATCCGGAAGTTGTCACATCATGAAACCCTGGTGGCATCCCGGGAAGAAGGGATATACTGTGTTACCACCAGAGAAATGATATGTCCTATTGAAAACTCAAGCTTTTGTCTTAAGCCCCATCGAACAACATATTGTCAAGGTTTGGACAGCGCTTAATGTGACTGTAGACGCGGACGGAGGGCTGGGTGACATAAGCAGATCCGGAAACAGCACCGATCCCTCAGCTGGAGGAGCACCTGTGTCAACTGAGGGAGAAAGCACAATCCATCGTCACTCAGCATCACATTATCAAGGAAGAGGTCAAGAACCTAAGAAAGAAGGCGGATCAGGACCTCCAAGGGAGCACTTGGTGGGACAACAAATTGAACTTTGGACTCAATGTTGAAATTCATCCTTGGTTTCGGATTATCTCCCATGTATTAGTGATTGTACAATTAATACTTGTAATAGGATTATTGATCGACCGATGTCAGGCTTGTAAAAGGCGTCAGAGTCAGGCAGTGGCAAAACGGATTAAGAAAGATAAATGGAGAGAGTATGAATCGCTGTTGAAAGAAATACAGATGGAGTATGGAGCCCTAGGTATGGAAAGACGAGGGAAGGGAAAGACGAGGAAAGGAAGATAAATGAAAATAAAAGGTTCTGCTCTGGCTTCTCCCTGTTCAGACCACGTGACAGGCCAACATATCGAGTGTCTGAAAGGAGGACGAACCCAGCCAGCACATTTAAAAGGGGGACAGTGGCCCGGTGGGCAGGAAGCCAAGGGCCAAAAGGGGGGAGCTGTAGGGGAAAATATAGGGTTAAGATTAGAAGTAGACATTAGTAAGAAAACGTAGGATAGAAATACATCTGTCAAAAGATCACCACCCTAGACCACGTGGGCTGTTAGCAAGAGAAGGGATAATAAGATTACTCAGCATGAGGGGGCAGGGGTCAGCAGGTGCCGGTGATTAGGTCACAATAGACCAGGTTAACATTAAGAAAGACACCAAGTCAGCATTGTGTGAGACCATCAACGGAACGGTTATGGGGACGTAAGATGAAATTAGACTGTGAGCCCACGTGATCAGGGACCGCCCCTCATTACGTAGGACAGGGAATTTAAAGGGTGTCCAAATTTGTATTAATCAGAGTTGTCTGCCCTGAGCGGTCGGGAAGAGACTCTCCTGGCATATGCTCGAATAAAGCTTTATGGAAGGCAACTTCGGTCTCCGTGTCGAGTAATTGGTACTACTCCACAACAGCTACTTGTCAAAAACTTAGAAAGTGGGCGTCCCGGACTTGCGGTAACCAAATTAAGAAAACAGTGCTTTGTAAACGTTCAAATTGATTTAAAATAAAATCAAACAATACCTATTTTTTGTAATCCAATTAAAACAAAATACCATCAAAAAGTCCAAATTAATTCCTACTAAATACGATTAGAAACCATGGCAACTGTAACTTCAAGGCTGGAGCTTGAAAACAAACATTTACAGTTGAACAACTTCTCCTTTGACTCCACTCACTTCCTTCCAATTAAGGGTGTTGCTATGGGAACCCGCATGGGTCCGAGCTATGCCTGCCTTTTTGTGGGCTATGTGGAACATTCTTTGTTCCTATTCTACTCAGGTCCCCTCCCTTTCCAGTACATTGATGACTGTATCGGTGCCGTTTCCTGCTCGCGCCCTGAACTAGAACATTTTCACTTTGCTTCCAATTTCCACCCTTCCCTCACCTTCACATGGTCCATCACTGACTCTTCCCTTCCCTTTCTCGACTTCTGTCTCCATCTGAGGATAGGCTATTGACAAACATTCACGATAAGCCCACTGACTCCCACAGCTACCTGGACTACACTTCCTCCCACCCCACCTCCTGTAAGGACTCTTCCATTCCCCCAGTTTTTCCGTCTCCGCCGCATCTGGTCTGACGATGTCACCTTCTATACTAGTGCTTCCGACATATCTTCTTTTTTCCTCAACCGAGGATTCCCCTCTACCGTGGTTGACACGGCCCTTGACCGTGTCCATTCTATTTCCCGCACTTCTGCTCTCACCCCTTCCCCTCCCTCCTGGAACCACAATAGGGTTCCCTTTGTCCTCACCTTTCACCCCACCAGCCTCCACATTCAACGGATCATCCTCCGCCATTTCTACCACCTCCAGCGTGATCCCACCACCAAACACATCTCCCCCTCACCTCCCCTTTCAGCATTCTGAAGGGACTGCTCCCTCCATGACACCCTGGTCCACTCCTCTATCACCCCCAACATCCCTTCCCCTTCGCCCGGCACCTTCCCGTGCAAGCGCAGGAGATGCAACACCTGCCCTTTTACCTCCTCCCTTCCCACTGTTCAGGGCCCCAAATACTCCTTCCAGGTGAAACAGCAATTTACTTGTATTTCTTGCAATTTAATATACTGTATTCGCTGCTCACGATGCAGTCTCCTCCACATTGGGGAGAACAAACGCAGATTGGGTGACCGCTTTGTGGACGGAACACCTCCGTTCAGTCCGTACGGGTGACCCCGAGCTTCTGATCGCCTGTCACTTTAATTCTCCACTCCACTCCCACTCTGACCTCTCCATCCTTGGCCTCTTACACTGTTCCAATGAAGCTCAATGTAAACTTGAGGAACAGCACCTCATCTTTTAATTCGGCACTTTACAGCCTTCTGGACTCAACATCGAGTTCAACAATTTCAGACCATAACCTCTGCCCCTATCATTTTTTTTCTCTCTCTCACATGGCAGCTGTTGATCATCTTGCCATTGCCATTTACACTTCATCTAGTCATCTTTTGTCTCTTAACTTTACTATCTCCTTTTACCTTGCACCATCATCCCTTTTGTCTCTTAATCTCTCCTGCCCTCCATCCTATCACAGACCTTCCCTTTTGTTCTTGCCTCATCTCCCTCCTCTCCCTGCCCCTACACTTGCTTAAAAACCTGTTACATCTCCAACTTTTTCCAGTTCTGATGAAAGGTCATTGACTTGAAACATTAAACTGTTTCTCTCTACAGATGCTGCCTGACCTGCTGAGTATTTTAGAATATAACATAAGAACATAAGAAGTAGGAGCAGGAGTAGGCCATACGACCCTTCGGGCCTGCTCCACCATTCAATAGGATCATGGCTGATCTGAACCTAGACTCACGTCCACTTCCCTGCCCGCTCCCCATAACCCTTAATTCCCTTATCAGCTAGGAAACTGTCTATCTCCGTTTTAAATTTATTTAATGTCGCAGCTTCCACAGCTCTCTGAGGTAGCAAATTCCATAGATTTACTACCCTCTGAGTGAAGAAGTTTCTCCTCATCTCAGTTTTGAAACGGCAGCCCCTTATTCTAAGATTAGGCCCCCTAGTTCTAGTCTCACCCATCAGTGGAAACATCCTCCCCGCCTCTACCCGATCAAGCCCCCTCACAATCTTATATGTTTCGATAAGATCGCCTCTCATTCTTCTGAATTCCAATGAGTAGAGGCCCAACCTACTCAACCTTTCCTCATAAGTCAACCCCCTCATCTCCGGAATCAACCGAGTGAACCTTCTCTGAACTGCCTCGAGAGCAAGTATATCTTTTCTTAAATATGGAAACCAAAACTGTACGCAGTATTCCAGGTGTGGCCTCACCAGTACCTTGTATAACTGAAGCAAGACTTCCCTGCTTTTATACTCCATCCCCCTTGCAATAAAAGCCAAGATTCCATTGGCCTTCCTGATCACCTGCTGTACCTGCATACTAACCTTCTGTGTTTCATGCACCAGGACCCCCAGATCCCTTTGTACTGTAGCACTTTGCAGTTTCTTTCCATTTAGATAATAACTTGCTCTTTGATTTTTTCTGCCAAAGTGCATAACCTCACACTTGCCAACATTATATTCCATCTGACAAATTTCTGCCCAATCACTTAGCCTGTCTATGTCCTTTTGCAGGTTTTTTATGTCCTCCTCACTCACTGCTTTCCCTCCCATCTTTGTATCGTCAGCAAACTTGGATACGTTGCACTTGGTCCCCTCCTCCAAATCGTTAATATAGATTGTAAAGAGTTGGGGTCCCAGCACTGACCCCTACGGAACACCACTAGTTACTGATTGCCAACCAGAGAATGAACCATTTATCCCAACTCTCTGTTTTCTGTTAGATAGCCAATCTTCCACCCATGCCAGCATATTACCCCCAATCCCGTGATTTTGTATCTTGTGCAGTAATCTTTTGTGTGGTACCTTGTCAAATGCCTTTTGGATGTCCAAATACACCACATCCACTGATTCCCCTTTATCCACCTTGTTTGTTACATCCTCAAAGAATTCGAGCAAATTTGTCAAGCATGATTTCACCTTCATAAAACCATGCTGACTCTGTCCGATTAAGTTATGCTTCTCCAAATGTCCTGTTACTGCTTCCTTAATAATGGACGCCAACATTTTACCAACCACAGATGTTAGGCTAACTGGTCTATAGTTTCCAGCCTTTTGTCTACCTCCCTTTTTAAATAAGGGTGTTACATTAGCAGTTTTCCAATCTGCTGGGACCTTTCCTGAATCCAGGGAGTTTTGGAAAATTACCACCAATGCATCCGCAATCCCTACCGCAACTTCTCTCAAGACCCTAGGATGTAAGCCATCAGGTCCAGGGGATTTATCCGCCTTAAGTCCCATTATCTTACCGAGTACCATCTCCTTAGTGATTTTAATCGTGTTTAGCTCCTCCCCCCCTATAGCCCCTTGTTTGTCCAGTGTTGGGATATTTTTAGTGTCCTCTACTGTAAAGACTGATACAAAATATTTGTTCAGCGTATTTGCCATTTCCATGTTCCCTTCTACTAATTTCCCGGTCTCGTCCTCTAAGGGACCAACATTCACTTTAGCCACCCTTCTTCTTTTTATATAACTGTAGAAACTCTTGCTATCTGTTTTTATATTTTTTGCTAGTTTACTTTCATAATCTATCTTCCCTTTCTTAATTAATCTTTTAGTTATTCTTTGCTGGTTTTTAATGCTTCCCAATCTTCTATCCTCCCACTAGATTTGGCTACTTTATAGGCCCTTGTTTTTAGTCGGATACTATCCTTTATTACTTTACTTAGCCACGGATGGCTGTCTTTTCTTTTACGCCCCTTTTTCCTCAGTGGAATATATTTTTCTTGAAAGTTATGAAATACCTCCTTGAATGTACACCACTGCTCCTGTACCGTCTTACACCTTAATTTATTTTCCCAGTCCACTTTAGTCAACTCTGCTCTCGTTACTTCATACTTTCCTTTATTTAGGCTTAGTACGCTGGTTTGAGATCCAACTCTCTCACCCTCCAACTGAATTTGGAATTCAACCATGTTATGGTCACTCATTCCAAGGGGATCCTTTACTAGGACATTTTTTATTAATCCTGTCTCATTACACAGGACCAGATCTAAGATTGCCTGCCCCTGGTTGGTTCAGTAACATACTGCTCAAGGAACCCGTCCCTAATGCACTCTGAACTCTTCCTCAAGGCTGCCCTGCCCAATTTGATTTGTCCAGTCAATATGAAAGTTAAAATCTCCCATGATTATAGCTGTTCCCTTATTACAAGCCCCAACTATTTCCTGATTTATACTCCGACCAATTGAGTTACAACTGTTAGGAGGCCTATAGACTAAGCCCACTAGTGACTTTTTCCCTTTATTATTCCTTATCTCCACCCAAACTGTTTCACTATCCTGGTCCTTTGACCCAATATCATTTCTCACTATTGCAGTGATTCCATCCTTTATTAACAAAGCCACCCCACCTCCCTTTCCTTCCTGTCTGTCCTTCCTAATAGTCAAATACCCCTGGATGTTTAGTTCCCAGTCATGGTCACCTTGCAGCCATGTTTCTGTAATGGCCACCAGATCATACCCATGTGTAGTTATTTGTACCGTCAACTCGTCTATGTTGTTACGAATGCTGCGTGCATTCAGATAAAGAACTTTTAAACATGTTTTGTGACAATTTATTCCTGCTTTTACCCCCTTTACTACTTTACTTTTATCTTTATATATTCTGTCCCTTCCTGACACGCTCTGGTTTTTAATTACCCCACTGCTACTTTGCTCTATTGCCTTCTCCGCTGACATTTTTATTTTTTGCTCTCTTGAAACCTCCCCCCCACTAATTAGTTTAAAGCCCTCTCTACAGCCCTAGTTATTCGATTCGCCAGGACTCTAGTCTCAGCACTGGCCAAGTGAAGTCCGTCCCAACGGAACAGCTCTCTCCTGTCCCAGTACTGGTGCCAGTGTCCCAGGAAGCAAAACCCATTTCTCCCACACCAGTCTTTGAGCCACACATTTAACTCTCTGATTTTATTTACCCTAGCCAAATTTCCTCATGGCTCAGGTAGTAATCCAGTGATTACTACCCTAGAGGTTCTGTTTTTTAATTTGGCCCCTATACTTGTATAGTCCCATTTTTCCCAGCCCCAGTTAAAGCCACTGAACTCGTGGCACGCACCCGAAAGCCCCTGCCCACGACTCAGGCAGCAAGGACACACAGAGAGGGGTGCCCTGCCACCACCAAGGGACTAGGGAATGGGCTGGTACTAGTGCCGACTGAAAAGGTGCTGTACCAGGGGGTACACTACGCGGTAGCTTCCGTGATTCTGAACCTCACCGAGGTACACTTACCGGAGTGGTGCCCCAAAGAGACAGAGCAGCTATACCAGGCCCTGTTGAGAGACATGTTTAGAAGATTCGACGAGTTCGATTTTGCCAATGTAGACAAGACCAGAAGGGGAGCCTGGAATGATGTTTTTACTGCATATAGTGCAGGATCCTCTGTTATAAACAGCCTGGATGACGTAGAATTGCAGACACAGATAAACGGTTTAAAGAAGCAATTACAAAAAATCTTAACGGATGAAAATACAGTAGTAGGCTCAGAGTTACACGAGGACCAAGCTATGACGGTCCATTTAAAAGAGATCATTGCAGAGCTGGAAAGACACGCAAAAACGGTAAATGCCCTCATTAGAGAGGACAGGAATGCGACAGATCAGGCTGCACAAAACGAGGTGTGCGTACTGTACGGGGCATGGTTGCTGGGCGAGGGCCGCAGTAACCTGGAGGATTTAAAACAGGGTTTAGTCCCCTCCTGGATCAGTAACAAGCACCTCGCAGCCCTCCATCCATTTGAGAATGCATTAAGCCCGTGTCAACTCCGGTTAGCTTCTGAGGCCTACCCGGTCCCGGTAGATTGTGGACGTTCCAACCACACCATAATGGGAATAGTGGTGAGGATGCCGGTCATGGGTGGGACAGCCCGAACTGTGCCGGTATACAGAGTAGAGAACATTGGAGTCATTCAAGGGGGAGCACACGTCCGTTTTGCAGCGGTCCCACCTTATGTCATAAAGTGGGAGCACGCTATGACAGGTACAGACCTCTCCGGGTGCCGGAGCCGGGGTTCACACATAATACTGTGTCCCCAGCACTTGAACGCCTACTCAAAACCACAGTGTGGGTTTAAAGCTGCTAGCATACGACCAATAAACTGTACCATGGAGGTAATGGCACAAGACCATGTTCCCCCACAGGTAGCATATATAGGAGGTGGGACATATTGTGTCACCACAGGTGCGTCCCACTACCAGCATGGACACTTCTGGTGTCCGGTAAGTGACAGCAGTTTCTGCTTTAAACCCGAGGCAGAAGTTCAAGTGGCCCAGGAACGAATTGTCCCCATTCCTGAACCCTCCACTGTTCACCTCACTGTAAGAGAAAGTTTTACCAACCTGCAAAAATATGTGGCACATTTCAGCTACGAAATCCCCCCCTTACCAGAACATCTGACCAAGATACTAAAAGCAGTAATCGTCTCACAAAAACATTTCTACACGCTAGAGCAGAAAACAGTAGAGATAGGGACCGAGATATTGGACGTCGTAGTCCCACCCTGGTGGGACATTTTTGAAAATATAGAGGTCCCTTCATGGGTTAGAATGGCTTCCCACATCCTCGTGGTTTGCCAGCTGGGAATAGTATTGTACCTATTATGCACCCAGTGCAAGGGAAAAGGCCAAATACTAGAATTCCGAAACCAAAAGACTTGGAAGGAACATTATGTTAAGGTGGAGGGAGATATACCTGTTTGAATCTTTTATTTGGTGTCTTAAATAAAGATGGTCGTTGTTTCATTTTTGTTTTTTTTTTCCAATAAAGGTTTTGCCGTGTTTTTGTTTAATAATAAAGATGTGTATGTACCAAGTGGTGCAGGGGTGTGGGACCCCCGCCATGCTTGGGTGTGTGTAAATAATTGTATTTTGTATATGTATGTTTATGTACACTACATTTTCGAAGAATGGGAAATGCGTGTGTCATGGGACTATAGATAGATAATTACGGGGAAAATTGGCTGTGGAGGGTCGGAATTTTGCTCACCTTCGTAGGTATGATACTTAAAGCGAGTTTTAGTATCAACAGGGGGGAGTGTAAGGTTCTCAAAATGCCCACATTCCCCAGAGTTATTAATAAGGGGTACCCTGGACAAAATGGCTTCTGGACCGCGTGGCAGAAGCCTGCGACATTGAACAGAAACCAGGGCCCTGCAAAAACAGCAGGCCAGGTGACATGCCTGGGTCTGTAAGAGAGTTGCAAAATTCCCAGACCCCCAAAAGACTCGGAGGAAAAGAGAGAGACCCTAAGAAAAAGGGACTTGGGACATTTTAAAACCAATTGAGTGTATTGGACCAGGGACATTTTAAAACATGCCTGGGCAGACCTCAGTACAGGCTGCCAAAGGAGGCGGGGCTGGCCTCTACAGAGACAATGTTGTATATTACAGGTGGTCGACCTGTCTGGGGAACCGGATGACCCCACTCCAGCCCATCAAACTGCTTAGCATTTATACAAAGAAGTAAAGGAATGGAGTCCTCACCAAAACTCCAGGCATATCAGAAATACATGAATAAAACAAGCCCAAAAGCCCAGTCTATTCATACCAAGGCCCAGTTTCAATGGCCCGAAACTCAACACAAATGAACAACCATCAGACCTGTAGGGCTGGATTTTGATACTGGGCCGGGTTGGGGTCATGTCATGCACTTTTCATGTTATCCACCCGACTGCAATTGGATGTGGGAGATTGATGCAATTTTCACCTAATTGGGCAATTGAGTTCCAGCATGTGGGAACCCATGAACCAATTAGTGTTTTCAGTCTGAAAGTCGCCTTTGATGATGTCATTACTGCTGCATTGAAGGTCTTCAAAGATTGCCTGGCCTTTGCTGTGAGAGGAGCTGCAAAATAAGCAGCAGCCCTAAGTCTGCTCCCAGATATTTTTACACCACCACTCCCAGATATGTCTCCTCTCTATCCATCCATATATGCATCCCCATAGCCAGCCAGCCAAATGTGCTCCCGCCAGGTTTCACAATCATGGTTCAGAACAGGCGTGCTTCACATAGAACAAGGGTTAAAATCACAAAGGCCTTTCAAAATGGCATTATAGAGCCAATTTAGTGCTTGTTAAGGGCCTTAACAGCCTATCCCACCTCTTAAAGGCGGGACGGAGTCGGGACCAACAGACACGATTTAATGAAAATTGCGTGGAGGCGGGATGGAGGCGGACTTGTGCCCACCCGCCAGTTTTTGCAATTTTAACCCCCCACACGCCTCCAAACCCGCCTCCACGGGTCAATGAAAATCCAGCCTGTAGGCTTCGCAAAATCCCCCAGAAACTCGAACAGAACCCTAAAGGGAGTGATTTTTGGACCTTTCATACAAACTTGGGATGATGGGACCTAAGCGAAGTGATTTGAGGTAAAAACCTCAGTTTTGGACATTTTAAAGATCAGGGAAGAAAAACCCTGAGGAAAATGACTTTTGAATCTTACTGTTGGGAAAGACACCTTTCACAGACACAGACAGGCTGCGGAGGGGTGTGGCCAGGCAGTGGACAGCTTTGGGTATTGGGGCCCAATCAAGCTGTCTGGAAATTGTTTACACTGCATTCCTACCAAGGAGGAAGAGACAAACCCAAAGCCATCGAAATATGAATAATCCAAGACCTCTTTTGAAATTCCCAGGCCCAAACAGGATACCAGAAGCCTGAAATCAATAAAACATTTAGTACCCCGATTACTTCATCAAAAACCAATCAACCAGGTATCCACAGGGACAGATTTACAAGCCCGCCGAAAACCTAGGACAATAGGGACAAGATTTGGCACGCAGATAAAGGCCCTGCCTAAATGGGAAATATCGGAAGCCATCAGGACATGTTTAACACCAAGTTAAAGCCATTGAAACTACAAGCCCGCCAAAACTAAGACAATGGAATAAACAGGGCTCATTTGAAATCTAAAGGAAACCGATTTAGTAAGGGGTTTTGGGCGCGAAAAGGACAAAGGGGCTGAACAGTATAATTGGGGGCCTAATCCCCCAAGACAGTCTCTCTCTCTCTGGACTCTCTGACAACGCTCTCAATGTTCGCACAGCTCTCTCTCAGCTCTGTTCCAGCAAGACACCACAAGCCACGAGCAGGAGGAGGAAAGGCGGCCAACAACTTCACAAGCAGACCAACACGCAAGAAGAAACCAGAGCGACTGCCTCAGTGACCATCGGACACCTCGCGGCAACAAGGGCCTTACGAAACCTTTTACTCAAAAGACTCTAAACCCTAACTCTCAACTGTCAAGGATTCATTTGGTGAGCATTATCCCTGATCTCCTGAAACCAAAACCTAGCTAGATAGTGGGATTTTTGGGAGGGATAAGGTTTTTTTGTATATTATCTTTCTCCCTCGCCTGTACCGTGTGTTCCCCAACCTGTGTTTAAGTATTAAGTGTGTTTTAAGTTTGTTACCTTTTTCTTTTAATAAAGTCAAAATTCTTTCATCAGAACCTGTTGTCTACTGCATCTTTGTTCACAACCACTAAATAAGTCCAAAGTCTAGAACCAGGGGCGTGGGAGCAATTCGAACCGCTCACTGAGTCAGAGGTGAAGGCTGACCCCACACACCACCCCCTACAGAGTGTTGGTCTAAAATACTCCACAACAGTAACAATGCTGGGAAAGAGGGTGGCACAGGCAAGTGCTACTCCACCAGTGGGAATTTTATGCTCACAGTGGTGGAGAAACCACCCACAACGACCATGCCACCCACTACTATCCCAACCACAACTCTGAAGAGTACAATATCCACGCCCCTGACATGCCCTCCGGTCATGGATGGACCGGCGAGTGGACTGGTATTACATAACACAGACAAGCATTTGTATGCTAACGTCCCCTACCATACGGTAAAACTGATAATAAATATAACTAAACTGGAACTACCCTACTGGTGTCTAGAAGACACCAGGAACATGTACAAGGAAATGAAAAAACAGGCCCTGCTGACAGCAAGTAGAAACACAGGAAGGACTAGAGTTAGGAGAGGGATTATTAACGATGTACTGACCGGGTACGACACTGGAATGTCCACCGTCAACTCGTTCAGTATAGAAGAGGTTCAGCGAAGTCTGAATGAGCTCAGAAGTGTAGGGTTCTCAAAATTCCCACATTCCCCAGAGTTATTAATAAGGGGTACCCTGGACAAAGTGGCTTCTAGACCTCGTGGCAGAAGCCTGCGACATTGAACAGAAACCAGGGCCCTGCAAAAACAGCAGGCCAGGTGACATGCCTGGGTCTGTAAGAGAGTTGCAAAATTCCCAGACCCCCAAAAGACTCGGAGGAAAAGAGAGAGACCCTAAGAAAAGGGACTTTGGACATTTTAAAACCAATTGAGTGTATTGGACCAGGGACATTTTAAAACATGCCTGGGCAGACCTCAGTACCGCTCACTGAGTCAGAAGTGAAGGCTGACCCCACACACCACCCCCTACAGACCAGCAATCATCCTCCACTTAACAAATATTTAATATCGTTAAAGGCCATTCTCCTGCCATTAAAGTTAACAACCTTAACGAGCCCACCAGAATTAAACAAAGCACTGGGAAGATTTGGCGGGCAGATAAGGAACAATCCAACAGTATAACTATAGACCTGTGCTGGGACAAGAGAGGGCTACAGAGACGAGAGGCTGGGACAAGCCAGTTCTACAGAGAACAGAGATTGCAAGGCAGAGCACAGACTGGCAGTTTTGCAAACTAGCAGATTACAGCAAGGGAGCTACGGAACAGCAAGGCCAAGCAGACTGCAGTCGACCGAAGCGAGGACGAAACCGACCGCATCAGCGGATTCGCAAAGACTGAGCCTGGAGAGCCGCTGAAGTTTTCTGCCACATACGGGGTACGGCAGCCACCATCCAACACATCGAGCGAATCCCAAAACCACGACTGGCTTAATCGACAGGATTCGACCTGTCCAGAGACCCCTATTGGTGAGCATGATCCCTGGCCCCTCACAGCACACTTAGTTAGATATGGGTAAGGGGATTAAGACTGTGATTTTTCTCCCTCGATGTGCCGTGTGTTCCCCATTCCAATTTATGTGTATTTTAGTAAGCCTGTAACTATTCCAGTAATTTTTCAGTGTTGTATCGTTCATAAAATAAATACGATTTTCTTGTACCAAACCAGTCGTCTACTCCAATTCTGTATTGCCGCCTGTACCCAAGTCCGGTGTCTAGAACCCAGGGGTGTGGGAGCGATTCGAACCGCTCAGGAACCCAGTCAGAGGCGAGCTGACTACACACACACCACCCCCTACAGAAGGAAGCTGCGAGGACTATGGGCCCAGAATACTGAGGTAGGACAGGAAGCAGCCAGGGCACGTCAAGAGGTATAATAGCAAAATACTGCGGATGCTGGAAAACTGAAATAACAACAGAAAGCGCTGGAAAAACTCAGCAGGCCAGGCAACATCCGTGGAGAGAGAAACAGAGTTAACGTTTCAGGTCGAAGACCCTTCGTCAGAACTGAGAAAAAAGCTTTCTTCTCAGTTCTGACGAAGGGTCTTCGACCTGAAACGTTAACTCTGTTTCTCTCTCCACGGATGTTGCCTGGCCTGCTGAGTTTTTCCAGCGCTTTCTGTTGTTATTTCAGGTCAAGAAGTAGGAGGGTTGCTAGGGGATGAAATAGACATATTGGAAGCACACGCAAGGACGGTGAACGCGGTAATAGATCAAGCCAAGAAAATGTCTGACCAAGCGCAGCGAGCCACGGTTTGTACCATGTACGCCACATGGCTAGCAGGGGAAATTAAGCAGAACTTAGGACAAATTACTCATGGGGAGGTACCAAATTGGGTGACCGACCAGACCCTCACAGCCTGGGGAAATCGGGAACAAAAGGAAAATGGAACTGAAGCATGTGTGATAAGGGCCACTACTATGGCCTTTAATGAAAAGGAGGCATGTAAACACCCAGAGGCGGGGGTGATAGGATTGGTCCTGGCTGTACCACAACTCGATGGACAACATCCCATGCCTCTATGGGAAGTAGGGGATATAAGGGTGACCAGAGAGGACTACTTGGTGAAATATGTCCAACCCCATGAGTATGCAACCAGGATGAACAATAGTGTAGTAGGAGTATCCCTGAATCATTGCAAGACCAGCGGCACAGCAGTCATATGTCCCCATCCGGTGGGAATTGGAAATAGGGATAGATGTGGCTTCACCCAGACAATCAATTGTACGGTAGAAATCCGGAAGTTGTCACATCATGAAACCCTGGTGGCATCCCGGGAAGAAGGGATATACTGTGTTACCACCAGAGAAATGATATGTCCTATTGAAAACTCAAGCTTTTGTCTTAAGCCCCATCGAACAACATATTGTCAAGGTTTGGACAGCGCTTAATGTGACTGTAGACGCGGACGGAGGGCTGGGTGACATAAGCAGATCCGGAAACAGCACCGATCCCTCAGCTGGAGGAGCACCTGTGTCAACTGAGGGAGAAAGCACAATCCATCGTCACTCAGCATCACATTATCAAGGAAGAGGTCAAGAACCTAAGAAAGAAGGCGGATCAGGACCTCCAAGGGAGCACTTGGTGGGACAACAAATTGAACTTTGGACTCAATGTTGAAATTCATCCTTGGTTTCGGATTATCTCCCATGTATTAGTGATTGTACAATTAATACTTGTAATAGGATTATTGATCGACCGATGTCAGGCTTGTAAAAGGCGTCAGAGTCAGGCAGTGGCAAAACGGATTAAGAAAGATAAATGGAGAGAGTATGAATCGCTGTTGAAAGAAATACAGATGGAGTATGGAGCCCTAGGTATGGAAAGACGAGGGAAGGGAAAGACGAGGAAAGGAAGATAAATGAAAATAAAAGGTTCTGCTCTGGCTTCTCCCTGTTCAGACCACGTGACAGGCCAACATATCGAGTGTCTGAAAGGAGGACGAACCCAGCCAGCACATTTAAAAGGGGGACAGTGGCCCGGTGGGCAGGAAGCCAAGGGCCAAAAGGGGGGAGCTGTAGGGGAAAATATAGGGTTAAGATTAGAAGTAGACATTAGTAAGAAAACGTAGGATAGAAATACATCTGTCAAAAGATCACCACCCTAGACCACGTGGGCTGTTAGCAAGAGAAGGGATAATAAGATTACTCAGCATGAGGGGGCAGGGGTCAGCAGGTGCCGGTGATTAGGTCACAATAGACCAGGTTAACATTAAGAAAGACACCAAGTCAGCATTGTGTGAGACCATCAACGGAACGGTTATGGGGACGTAAGATGAAATTAGACTGTGAGCCCACGTGATCAGGGACCGCCCCTCATTACGTAGGACAGGGAATTTAAAGGGTGTCCAAATTTGTATTAATCAGAGTTGTCTGCCCTGAGCGGTCGGGAAGAGACTCTCCTGGCATATGCTCGAATAAAGCTTTATGGAAGGCAACTTCGGTCTCCGTGTCGAGTAATTGGTACTACTCCACAACAGCTACTTGTCAAAAACTTAGAAAGTGGGCGTCCCGGACTTGCGGTAACCAAATTAAGAAAACAGTGCTTTGTAAACGTTCAAATTGATTTAAAATAAAATCAAACAATACCTATTTTTTGTAATCCAATTAAAACAAAATACCATCAAAAAGTCCAAATTCATTCCTACTAAATACGATTAGAAACCATGGCAACTGTAACTTCAAGGCTGGAGCTTGAAAACAAACATTTACAGTTGAACAACTTCTCCTTTGACTCCACTCACTTCCTTCCAATTAAGGGTGTTGCTATGGGAACCCGCATGGGTCCGAGCTATGCCTGCCTTTTTGTGGGCTATGTGGAACATTCTTTGTTCCTATTCTACTCAGGTCCCCTCCCTTTCCAGTACATTGATGACTGTATCGGTGCCGTTTCCTGCTCGCGCCCTGAACTAGAACATTTTCACTTTGCTTCCAATTTCTACCCTTCCCTCACCTTCACATGGTCCATCACTGACTCTTCCCTTCCCTTTCTCGACTTCTGTCTCCATCTGAGGATAGGCTATTGACAAACATTCACGATAAGCCCACTGACTCCCACAGCTACCTGGACTACACTTCCTCCCACCCCACCTCCTGTAAGGACTCTTCCATTCCCCCAGTTTTTCCGTCTCCGCCGCATCTGGTCTGACGATGTCACCTTCTATACTAGTGCTTCCGACATATCTTCTTTTTTCCTCAACCGAGGATTCCCCTCTACCGTGGTTGACACGGCCCTTGACCGTGTCCATTCTATTTCCCGCACTTCTGCTCTCACCCCTTCCCCTCCCTCCTGGAACCACAATAGGGTTCCCTTTGTCCTCACCTTTCACCCCACCAGCCTCCACATTCAACGGATCATCCTCCGCCATTTCTACCACCTCCAGCGTGATCCCACCACCAAACACATCTCCCCCTCACCTCCCCTTTCAGCATTCTGAAGGGACTGCTCCCTCCATGACACCCTGGTCCACTCCTCTATCACCCCCAACATCCCTTCCCCTTCGCCCGGCACCTTCCCGTGCAAGCGCAGGAGATGCAACACCTGCCCTTTTACCTCCTCCCTTCCCACTGTTCAGGGCCCCAAATACTCCTTCCAGGTGAAACAGCAATTTACTTGTATTTCTTGCAATTTAATATACTGTATTCGCTGCTCACGATGCAGTCTCCTCCACATTGGGGAGAACAAACGCAGATTGGGTGACCGCTTTGTGGACGGAACACCTCCGTTCAGTCCGTACGGGTGACCCCGAGCTTCTGGTCGCCTGTCACTTTAATTCTCCACTCCACTCCCACTCTGACCTCTCCATCCTTGGCCTCTTACACTGTTCCAATGAAGCTCAATGTAAACTTGAGGAACAGCACCTCATCTTTTAATTCGGCACTTTACAGCCTTCTGGACTCAACATCGAGTTCAACAATTTCAGACCATAACCTCTGCCCCTATCATTTTTTTTCTCTCTCTCACATGGCAGCTGTTGATCATCTTGCCATTGCCATTTACACTTCATCTAGTCATCTTTTGTCTCTTAACTTTACTATCTCCTTTTACCTTGCACCATCATCCCTTTTGTCTCTTAATCTCTCCTGCCCTCCATCCTATCACAGACCTTCCCTTTTGTTCTTGCCTCATCTCCCTCCTCTCCCTGCCCCTACACTTGCTTAAAAACCTGTTACATCTCCAACTTTTTCCAGTTCTGATGAAAGGTCATTGACTTGAAACATTAAACTGTTTCTCTCTCTACAGATGCTGCCTGACCTGCTGAGTATTTTAGAATATAACATAAGAACATAAGAAGTAGGAGCAGGAGTAGGCCATACGACCCTTCGGGCCTGCTCCACCATTCAATAGGATCATGGCTGATCTGAACCTAGACTCACGTCCACTTCCCTGCCCGCTCCCCATAACCCTTAATTCCCTTATCAGCTAGGAAACTGTCTATCTCCGTTTTAAATTTATTTAATGTCGCAGCTTCCACAGCTCTCTGAGGTAGCAAATTCCATAGATTTACTACCCTCTGAGTGAAGAAGTTTCTCCTCATCTCAGTTTTGAAACGGCAGCCCCTTATTCTAAGATTAGGCCCCCTAGTTCTAGTCTCACCCATCAGTGGAAACATCCTCCCCGCCTCTACCCGATCAAGCCCCCTCACAATCTTATATGTTTCGATAAGATCGCCTCTCATTCTTCTGAATTCCAATGAGTAGAGGCCCAACCTACTCAACCTTTCCTCATAAGTCAACCCCCTCATCTCCGGAATCAACCGAGTGAACCTTCTCTGAACTGCCTCGAGAGCAAGTATATCTTTTCTTAAATATGGAAACCAAAACTGTACGCAGTATTCCAGGTGTGGCCTCACCAGTACCTTGTATAACTGAAGCAAGACTTCCCTGCTTTTATACTCCATCCCCCTTGCAATAAAAGCCAAGATTCCATTGGCCTTCCTGATCACCTGCTGTACCTGCATACTAACCTTCTGTGTTTCATGCACCAGGACCCCCACATCCCTTTGTACTGTAGCACTTTGCAGTTTCTTTCCATTTAGATAATAACTTGCTCTTTGATTTTTTTCTGCCAAAGTGCATAACCTCACACTTTCCAACATTATATTCCATCTGCCAAATTTCCGCCCACTCACTTAGCCTGTCTATGTCCTTTTGCAGGTTTTTTATGTCCTCCTCACTCACTGCTTTTCCTCCCATCTTTGTATCGTCAGCAAACTTGGATACGTTGCACTTGGTCCCCTCCTCCAAATCGTTAATATAGATTGTAAAGAGTTGGGGTCCCAGCACTGACTGAAGTAAGATATTAAAAATTGGACATAACAAGGGCAAGACGGGCATGACTCATTTGCAGAGAAGCAGGCCGATAACGAGATTAACAGAAGCAAGCCTATAACGTGCTTGACTAATCTATTGGAATTTTTTGAGGGAGTAACTGGTAAAATAGATGGGGGAGAGCCAGTAGATGTGGTGTACCTGGACTTCCAAAAGGCCTTCGATAAGGTCCCACATAAAAGATTAGCAGGGAAAATTGAAGCTCATGGGATAAAGGGGAAAGTATTGACGTGGATAGAGAACTGGCTGTCAGATAGAAAACAGAGAGTTGGAATAAACGGCTCATTTTCTGAATGGCAGGCAGTAACAAGTGGGGTACCACAGGGATCTGTCCTGGGTCCCCAGCTGTTCACAATTTACATTAATGACCTGGATCAGGGAGTCGGATGCAGCATTTCCAAATTTGCAGACGACACTAAACTAGGAGGGGGGGTGGGCTCAGAGGAGGAGACCAGGAAGCTCCAGAGCGATTTGGACAGACTGGGTGATTGGGCGGATAAATGGCAGATGCACTATAATGTGGACAAGTGCGAAGTTATCCACCTTGGGTGCAGGAACGGGAGGGCAAATTATTATTTAAATGGCAATAAATTGGGAGAGGGGGAAGTACAGAGAGACCTGGGTGTTCTTGTACACCAGTCACTGAAGGCGAGCATGCAGGTGCAACAGGCGATCAAGAAGGCAAACGGTATGCTGGCCTTCATAGCAAAAGGGTTGGAATACAGGAACAGGGATACCTTGCTGCAGCTGTACAGGGCACTGGTGAGACCACACCTCGAGTACTGTGTACAGTTTTGGTCGCCTCATCTGAGGAAAGATGTTCTTGCCATGGAGGGGGTGCAGCGGCGATTCACCAGGCTGATACCAGGAATGGCGGGATTGACCTATGAGGAGAGACTATGTAGTTTAGGGATGTACACACTGGAGTTTAGAAGATTGAGAGGGGACCTCATAGAAGTGTATAAAATTCTGACAGGTCTAGACAGACTAGATGCAGAAGGAATGTTTCCCTTGGCGGGTGAGAACAGAACTAGAGGACATAATTTAAGGATAAGGGCTAAACAATTTAGGACAGAAATGAGGGGGAATTTCTTCACTCAGAGGGTGGTGAACCTGTGGAACTCATTGCCACAGAGGGCAGTGTACGCCAGCTCATTAAATATATTTAAGAGGGAATTAGATATATTTCTACAGGCAAAAGGGGTTAAGGGTTACGGAGAGAAGGCGGGGACGGGATACTGAATTGGAGGATCAGCCATGATCTCATTAAATGGCGGAGCAGGCTCGAAGGGCCGGATGGCCTACTCCTGCTCCTATCTTCTATGTATCTATGTATCTATGTATGAGATTAACAGAAGCAGGCCTATAACGAGATTAACAGAAAACGGCTAGCACAGTTCTGGAAACCACATCATGGGCTAGCACAGCATTGTGTGTAAATTATGTGTTAACTTTGTATAAACCGCCACCCTCGGATAATGAGTAAATGTGTAATTTTTAAAATTAATTGGATGTCCGTAAGGGTAAGGCAGAAATGTTGTATAAATATGTGTGCTTTGATTAGCTCGGTGGAGTTGGACTTACGCAGCGACGTAAGAGGTTCTCCCCAGGCCTGAATAAACCGTTGTGACTTCAATTACTTGGTCTGTCTTTCTTTCAACAAGCCAGTAGCGTCGAGCTTGTATATCACTTGGTCCACACTTTGGGGGCTTACTTCACTGACCCTTGCGGAACACCACTAGTTACTGATTGCCAACCCGAGAATGAACCATTTATCCCAACTCTCTGTTTTCTGTTAGATAGCCAATCTTCCACCCATGCCAGTATATTACCCTCAATCCCGTGATTTTTTAATCTTGTGCAGTAATCTTGTGTGGCACCTTATCAAATGCCTTTTGGAAGTCCAAATACACCACATCCACTGGTTCCCCTTTATCCACCCTGTTTGTTACGTCCTCAAAGAATTCGAGCAAATTTGTCAAGCATGATTTCCCCTTCATAAAACCATGCTGACTCTGTCCGATTAAGTTATGCTTATCCAAATGTCCTGTTACTGCTTCCTTAATAATGGACTCCAACATTTTACCAACCACAGATGTTAGGCTAACTGGTCTATAGTTTCCAGCCTTTTGTCTACCTCCCTTTTTAAATAAGGGCGTTACATTAGCAGTTTTCCAATCTGCAGGGACCTTTCCCGAATCCAGGGAGTTTTGGAAAATTACCACCAATGCATCCGCAATCCCTACCGCTGCTTCTCTCAAGACCCTAGGGTGTAAACCATCAGGTCCAGGGGATTTATCCGCCTTAAGTCCCATTATCTTACCGAGTACCATCTCCTTAGTGATTTTAAATCGTGTTTAGCTCCTCCCCCCCTATAGACCCCCATTTGTCCAGTGTTGGGATATTTTTAGTGTCCTCTACTGTAAAGACTGATACAAAATATTTGTTCAGCGTATTTGCCATCTCCGTGTTCCCCACTACTAATTTCCCGGTCTCGTCCTCTAAGGGACCAACATTCACTTTAGCCACCCTTTTTCTTTTTATATAACTGTAGAAACTCTTGCTATCTGTTTTTATATTTTTTTGCTAGTTTACTTTCATAATCTATCTTCCCCTTCTTAATTAATCTTTTAGTTATTCTTTGCTGGCTTTTAAATGCTTCCCAATCTTCTATCCTCCCACTAGATTTGGCTACTTTATAAGCCCTTGTTTTCAGTCGGATACTATCCTTTATTACTTTACTTAGCCACGGATGGCTGTCTTTTCTTTTACGCCCCTTTTTCCTCAGTGGAATATATTTTTCTTGAAAGTTGTGAAATACCTCCTTGAATGTACACCACTGCTCCTGTACCATCTTACACCGTAATCTATTTTCCCAGTCCACTTTAGTCAACTCTGTTCTCATACCTTCATAGTCTCCTTTATTTAAGCTTAGTACGCTGGTTTGAGATCCAACTCTCTCACCCTCCAACTGAATTTGGAATTCAACCATGTTATGGTCACTCATTCCAAGGGGATCCTTTACTAGGACATTTTTTATTAATCCTGTCTCATTACACAGGACCAGATCTAAGATTGCCTGCCCCCTGGTTGGTTCAGTAACATACTGCTCAAGGAACCCGTCCCTAATGCACTCTGAACTCTTCCTCAAGGCTGCCCTGCCTAATTTGATTTGTCCAGTCAATATGAATGTTAAAATCTCCCATGATTATAGCTGTTCCCTTATTACAAGCCCCAACTATTTCCTGATTTATACTCCAACCAATAGAGTTACAAATGTTAGGAGGCCTATAGACTAAGCCCACTAGTGACTTTTTCCCCTTATTATTCCTTATCTCCACCCAAACTGTTTCTCTATCCTGATCCTTTGACCCAATATCATATCTCACTATTGCAGTGATTCCATCCTTTATTAACAAAGCCACCCCACCTCCCTTTCCTTCCTGTCTGTCCTTCCTAATAGTCAAATACCCCTGGATGTTTAGTTCCCAGTCATGGTCACCTTGCAGCCATGTTTCTGTAATGGCCACCAGATCATACCCATGTGTAGTTATTTGTACCGTCAACTCGTCTATTTTGTTACGAATGCTGCGTGCATTCAGATAAAGAACTTTTAAACATGTTTTGTGACAATTTATTCCTGCTTTTACCCCCTTTACTACTTTACCTTTATCTTTATATATTCTGTCCCTTCCTGACACGCTCTGGTTTTTAATTTCCCCACTGCTAATTTGCTCTATTGCCTTCTCCGCTGACATTTTTATTCTTCGCTCTCTTGAAACCTCCCCCCCACTAATTAGTTTAAAGCCCTCTCTACAGCCCTAGTTATTCGATTCGCCAGGATTCTAGTCCCAGCACTGGCCAAGTGAAGTCCGTCCCAACGGAACAGCTCTCTCCTGTCCCAGTACTGGTGCCAGTGTCCCAAGAAGCAAAACCCATTTCTCCCACACCAGTCTTTGAGCCACGCATTTAACTCTCTGATTTTATTTACCCTAGCCAAATTTGCTCGTGGCTCAGATAGTAATCCAGAGATTATTACCCTTGTGGTTCTGCTTTTTAATTTGGCCCTTAGCTGCTCATACTCCCTCAGCAGAACCTCTTTCCTTGTCCTATCTATGTCGTTGGTACCAACATGGACCACGACAACTGGATCTTCCCCCTCCCACTCCAAGGGGTAAAAATTCAGTTGGTTGCGCCTCCCGTTAGCGCCTTAAAAGGGCGCTAATGGGGCGTTAAGGCGCTAACGCCCGGGCGCAGCGCTGTTTGCGCCGCTCGAGAACTTAACTTGAGATTGTGCGGCGGCGCTAAAACTTACCGCTGCGACCACCTGCGCGCGCAGATTGTGACGTCATTCCGTGGTGCAACGCCCTTGGGGCGCCCCGGAGCGGAAATTGAGTGGCTCCCCCTGCCTTACCGCCTGGCGCTTCCAACGACCGGAAGACTGGAACGTGATCAATCGGTGTGGGGCTGGGGGGGGCGCTATTTAAAGGGGGCCTCTTCCTGTCTTTTTCTGTGGTCGACATTTATGCACCACTCGTTCTGAGAGAGAGAGAGAGATTCGGAGAGAGAGAGAGAGAGACTTCTACATTGACTCAACGCTTTGTGAGGTAGTTTTGCCTAGTTCATCCTAACTTTGCTGCTACTTTCGTTGCTGTACCTCATTACTTTTCTGGCAAAGAGAATATGGGGGCTGCAATGATTGGGGGCGTCGTCCTGCTCCAGCTCAATCGGAGGATAGTGAGACGCAGACAGAGAGTGGCAATGATGGCCAGACGGAGGAGGGCCATCAGGCGCATGTACAGGAGAGCTTACCCTCCCAGGGTATATCGTGAACAGCTCTCCTACATCCACATGTCCGAGGAGCTGTGTTTGCGAAGGCTGCAATTCAGCAAGGAGGTGGTCACTGAGCTCTGTCACCTGCTGCAGCCAGATCTGCAGCCTCAGCTGAGGTCCAGGACGTCTCTGTCGGTGGCAGTGAAGGTCACAGTGGCTTTGAACTTCTACGCCACTGGCTCATTCCAAGCTGCTGTTGGGGACCTCGCCAATATCTCCCAGTTTGCGGTGCATCGCTGCATCCGGCAGGTCACCAATGCCCTCTTCACAAGGAGACGAGACTTCATCTCCTTCCCTATGACCCCAGACAAGCAGCATGACCGTGCTATGGGCTTTGCGAGGGTAGCGGGCTTCCCCATGGTGCAGGGCGCCATTGACTGCACGCATGTGGCTTTGCGTGCTCCGCGAGAGAATGCAGAGGAGTTCCGGAACAGAAAGGGGTTCCATTCCTTGAATGTGCAGTTGGTCTGTGACCACAGACAGGTGATTCTCGCTGTCAATGCCCACTATCCGGGCAGCTGCCACGATGCTTTCATCCTGCGCCAGAGTACTGTGGCAGAAATTTTCGAGGCACCGCATCAGCCAGTTGGTTGGCTTCTGGGGGACAAGGGGTACGCATTGAGCACCTGGCTGATGACACCGCTCCGTGCGCCAAACACCCCTGCTGAGCTGCGGTACCAGGAAAGCCAACAAGCAACCAGGAACATTATTGAGCGCACAATCGGCGTGCTCAAACAACGATTCCGCTGTCTGGAACATTCCGGAGGAGCCCTGCAGTACTCGCCTGAGCAAGTTTCCAAATTCGTAGTGGTGTGCTGCATGTTGCACAACATGGCAATCCTCAGGACGCAGCCAATGCCACCAGGCCTTGCAGCACCACAAGAGGAGGAGGAGGAAGAGGAGGAACAGGCCGAGGACGATGATCAGCAGCAGCACCAAGGCAGGAGGGCGGCCCACAATGGTCAAACTGCAAGGGCCGTCCGTCAACGACTAATAGCAAGCCGCTTCTAGGGCCCCTGCCATTGCTACAAACACGAATCAACCCAGCACGCAACCCCTAAGCCGGCCAAGGCACCAATAATTCCAACCACCAGCCATGTATATTTTGAATACAGAAACTTATTTATTGTACAAACTCTGTGTGTGTCAATTCCTCATGACAAACTCATAGAAATAAACACAAAAAAACAGTCAATAACTTAACTGGTTCTCACAACCTGGAGATAATGTCCAAAACACTAAACAAAAGTTGGGCCATGAACCTCGGCCTTTAATAAAAAAATGACCAGCATTTTGGCACACCTCCTACTTTTTGCCCTTCGAGGGTGATCTCCTTCCCTTGCGCACTTCCCCCCTTCTAACCCTACTGCTCCTCCGTAATGGGACCTCAGTGGCTGCAGCAAGGCTGGTGGAAGGCTGCTGCTTGTCAGACTCTGACACTGCAGATGCCCCTGAAGGACGGCCTCGACCACTTCTGGGCCTGGAGCGCCCGGCTGCAGACTGCACCAACTCTGCATGGGCGGCAGCAGTCTGTCCTACAGGCGGTGGCAAGTGTAGTGGAGAAGTGACAGTGTTGGCAGCAGGAATGCTGTCATCGTGAGAGAGGACAGCAACTCCCTGCTCGCCCGACACACTGGCACTCCCACGGGGCAGCACTTCAGCATCCGGAGCAATTTGCCGGAGAACAGATTGCTGGCCTGCTGCGGCGCGGTGACAGCCCCGGGGACATGTGCACGAACTATCGAGGATGGCACCAGTCAGTGCTCGCGTGGCCTCAATCTGAGTCTGCATGAGAGCAGTCTCAGATGGGTTCCTGGCAGCCAGTGACTGAATTGCAGCACTAAGCTTTAGAGTGGCATCCGCCTGTGCTACAGCGAAGTGCTCCACACTCCTTGCCAGTGCCTCAATGCATTCGGGCACCCTTCCCACTGCACCCATGAGCTCAGTGTGCATGCCCACCGCCTGGCTGTTCATTTCTGCAATCAGCCGCTCCTCCTCTGCGTTCATTGCATTAGGAGTGTCTGGCATACTTTCCCTCTGGGGAGAAGGCTCCCGTTCTTCCCTCCCCCCCCCATGGCGTGGCTGCAGCCCGCTGGGTCCTGGAGCTTCACCATCATCAGCCCCTTCCCCCCTGCTCCCCCGTTCTTCCCTCCCCCCCCAATGGCGTTGCTGCAGCCCGCTGGGTCCTGGAACTTCACCATCATCAGCCCCTTCCCCCCTGCTCCCCTCCGGGGAAGGCGTGTTCCCAGTGTGGCCATGGGCTTCCTCGGGAGAGGGTGGCACTGATGCTCCGGCTTCCTCTTCCTCCTCAGCTGCAGCATCACTCCCAGTGGCAGCTTCAGGGACCATCTCCTCAGCTGGTGAATCACCATCTGAAAGCAGGGAGGTACAAGAGTGGCTTTAGCGTGAGGACAGGGTGGCAGTAAGGGAGGAATAAGTGCAGCGAGTTAGCAAGTTGGATTGAAAGTGTCAAAGGCTGGTATTGTGAGGGACAAGTGGAAGGACAGAGGACAAAAAGGTGATGACCTTACCATTGCTGTCCACAACGGGGTCGGCGTCCCCAGTGGCGACGGGACCGATCACCCGGCTTGCCACAATCCTGTGGACGCGCTCCTCCAGATCGCTGAGGGGTTGCAGCTGAAGCCGCCCTCCACCCGTCCGTTGCTGCTGTCTCCGATTATGAGCCAGCTTAGCCTGCAAGAAAAAGGACAGCATCTGAGTCAATATGCAGCCATGGTCTTGCCTGATGTGCCTCCCATAGGTGAATAGCCCTTACAATATGCAGCCATGGTCTTGCCTGATGTGCCTCCCATAGGTGAATAGCCCTTACTGTATGCAAAGTGTGGAATGTGTGTGTGTGTTTGATGAAAGGGCCATAGGTGTTGCATGAGTGTTGTGCATTGGGGTTTTAAGACCCTCTGGCCATAGAGTGACGTTGAGATGGAGGGATGGAGAGGTATTGAGAAAAAGCCACTCACCCTGACGACCCGAGTGAGGTCGTTGAACTTTTTGCGGCACTGAACATGGGTCCTGGGCACCATGCTCCTGGAGGAGACGCTCTGAGCCACCTCCCTCCACACTCTTCTGAACTCGCGTGGCAAAGGCCTCCTGCCACTCTCCGGGAACAGCATGCATCGTCAGCGCTCCACTGCGTCAACCAGAGCATCCAAGGCCCGCTCGGTGAAGCGATGAGCGCGTTCTCTCACCCTCTCCATGCTTGGCAGCAAAATGGATTACAGGTCTCTCCAGGCTGAGATTCAAGGCTGCAATGAGCAGGGTGTGGCTGGGGAGCAAGTGGCCCCCCCGATTTAAGAAGTGTCCGGCGCCAGTGTGTCTGTGTTCCCTCGCTAACCGGCAGCAGCTGCGCTGCGCTCGTGCGCTGAGGTAGCACCTCACTCCTAGGCCTTTGCGCCTTAAGAGAGGTGTGCAGCGCCTAATTTAGCGCTCCACTCACCTCCCGGGGCGGTAAAAGTGAAGTTTCCTGTCAGTGCCGATAATTAGCGCCAGGCGCTAATATTTGCGCGCGGACGATATTTGCGCCCCAAATGGGGCGCGACCTAATTTCTACCCCCAAGTTTCTCTCCAGCCCAGAGATGTCCTTAACCCTGGCACCGGGCAGGCAACACAACCTTCGGGACTCTCGCTCTCGGCTGCAAAGAACCCTATCTATCCCCCTTATGATACTATCCCCTATCACTACAACATTTCTTTTTACTCCCCCCACTTGAATGGCCCCCCATTCCACGGTGCTGTGGCCAGGTTGCTCATCCTCCCTGCAGTCCCTGCTCCCGTCCTCACAGGGAGTAAGAGCCTCGAACCTGTTGGACAAGAGCAAGGGCTGCGGCTCCTCCAACACTACCTCCTGGATCCCCGTACCTGCCTCACTCAGTCACACCCTCCTGTCCCTGACCATGGACTGCATCTGAATTAGTTAATCTAATTGGTGTGACTACTTCCTGGAACACAGAGTCCAGGTAACTCTCCCCCTCCCTGATGTGTCGCAGTGTTTGAAGCTCGGACTCCAGCTCATCAACACGGAGCCGGAGTTCCTCGAGCAGCCAACACTTACTGCAAATGTGATCACCGTGAGCATCAATGGTGTCCACCAGCTCCCACATATTGCAGCAGTAACACATCACCTGCTCTCCCATTCTATGTAATTAATTACATTTATTAATATTTTTTAAATACCCTCTGACCCGCCTGATGAATATCACACCTTAGAAACTATAAACCACAGAGTTTAAGTTTAAAAAGAGAGAAATACTCACCAACCAATTACTTACCTGCTTTCTGGTGACGTCACACCTCGATTATTTTTTACCTCTCTCCCTCCCTCCGAGTTCGGAGACTGGTCTCTGGAGCCTTTTAAACCCTCTGCCGCCGCCTTGCCTCACTCAGGTCTGCCGCCGCACCAGGAAGCTGACAAAGATGGAAAAAGGAAGGAACACCTCCCTCCCGCACTCCCTCACTCACCAAACTCGCAGCTTAACACTCTGTTCCAATCTGCACTCCGTGACAAACTGCACTCTAGTCTCCCTTATTTATACTGCTGAGATTTAAATAAGTGAGCTCTCTGGCAGTTTGTAGAATTCGCAATATATCGCGATTTTATTAATAAGGAGAAAACACAGAGTTTCGTTCAAACAGCTTTTATTTCAGCAGAATGCTGCCAGGTTTAAAGTGGACACAAGCAGCCTGTAAAATGGCCGCCGCACCTCGTGACAGAACATTCTAGACTTTTCAACAGACAGACAAGATGGCGTTCCAATAAACATTTGTGCAAGATCGATTAAGATTCAGCACAGTGAAGATAATACACGAGACATTATGGGTTTGCAGTATACACATAAATACTGAAATCGGTCTCCCAGGTACGAATGAAAGCTATTGTACTGAGTAATCAGGGGCCCATCCAAAGGACATTAATATGTAAAATCCCAACGACTCTACGATGAGAGAGCCGTTAGCAGGTAGTTATACAAAACACTTGGAAGCCCCAAGACCCCTCCAGGGAGAACACCGACCGATTTAACAATGGGAGAAATATTAACAGGTACTCAGACATTTACGAGTAGCCCCGAAACCCATTAAGAACGGAGATCACCCATACAAGACATTTGAGCGCCAGACCCTAAACAAAAGAATGGACATTAAGGTTGGGCGGGAAACGGAAGATTTTGCACTATAATTGCAGGCTCCAAACCGTCCATCTCTCTCTTATCCGATCGACTCTTATCATCGTGGCTGCTCCTGTGCTCTTATCTTATTTCGTAACCTCGTGGCTGCTCCTGTGTACTCGTAGTCGGGCTCCTGCTTGCCTGTTGCCTTTTTGAAAAAGACTGTTGAACTTTCTGATCCATTCGGATCTACCTCGTGTCGCGTAACGAAGACCTATGTTGGTAACTGGCAGCGGAACCAAAGGCCCGAGATGAGATGAGATGAGATGAGATGAGAAGAGAGGAAGACCATATCCATCGCCACGGTCAGTAAATCCCGACCGCGCCTGTAGGTCGAATAGCCAAGTTTTCCTTGCCAGGAAGACTTCTTCGAACTTGCAAAGAACATATCGCATCGATGATATTGACAACTGTGCTCAGAAAGTACCTGTTAAACCAACCAACACAGGTCTTCATCACAGCAGACGGTCCAGCCTGCTAGCCGGAGCAGCAGAAGCAAGTAAACAAGTGGGACCAGGAGATCTCCTGACCGACACGTGGGTGCTGCGGTGAAAAACATCCGATCAGCTATTCGGAATTTCTCCGAGTTATCACGAGTGGTGAGCATGAGTCTCGAAATCCTACGTATCTAGTTAGGATAGATATTGATAGGGGAGGGTTTAAGGATTAAGGATATTTGTAATGTGTGCCCCTATTTACTATGTGCCGTTCGTTCCTCGTTTCCCTAAGATCGACTATATAACTGCTTGTAAGATTGTACTGTCATTAATCTGTGCTTATGACATGTATTTCATAATCTTAAGTATCATGCAATAAAGATTTTCCATTTCGTACCATTCAACCGAGTCTACATGAGTTTCATCTCCATTACTGCTCTCGCATCTAAGTCCAGTGTCTAGAACCGTAAGGGCGAGTGATTCGAACCACTCACAGGTGTGTCTAGTGTTCCCAGACTGGCTGGAGACCAGAACAGGCAACAAGGCCTAGACCCGCACTGACATACAGGCTGCACAGAGCCGCGTGAATCTCACAGGCTGCGAGACACGCAGGGTCAGAATCCCTTACAGAAAATGGCGACCGCGGCAGGACACTGGCAGCGAGAGGGTAGTGTGTTAGACTTTGGAATGACTGTACGAAATGTTATGCAGGAAAAGATAGCAGATTATGTGTTCGGAAAGGTTAATTTAACTAAGAAATGGATAAGTGAATTGTTAGCGGATAAAAGCCCGCTAGAGGCAGCCGAAAGGTGGACAGATAGTAAAGAACATAGAAAGACACTTGAGAAAGCAGTCTGGCTTATGTGTTACAAAAGGCAGGTTCAGATTTCAAACCAGACCATTACAGCGCTAGTAGCTCGAATCAGTCATTTAGAGGGAGAAATGGATGAGAAGGTTTCTGGAGGGGAAGTGCTCATTAAGAATTTAAATGAGTTGCACCAAGAAAGCCAGGAAATCTCCAGTCACCTTAAAACAAGAATAGATTATCTCGAGTGCCAGGTCACTGAGGCAAAGTTGAATGAGAGCAGGTTAAAGGAAAGATGTAACCGCCAAGCTGCCCAGATAAGAACTCAAGAAGAGAGCTTAACGGGGGTTAGGGCGGCATATAAGTTGGCCCTTGAGGATAAGTTTGAGGGAGCCGACCATAGCGCCTGCCAAAGGGAGATAGAGCACCTCAAGAAGGCCGTAAACAAAGCGAACGGCATGGTGTGCCTGATCAGTCCGTCAGCACACCAGCCGCTAGTAAGTGAGAAGTTTAAGAAATCCCCACCAAGCAAAGCAGAAGAAGTAGTAGCCACTGCGCCCTCCGCGCCACCCAGCTATTCGGAAACCTGGGTAAGGGAGGAAGCAATGGAAGAAACAAAAGAGCCCATTGAAAAAGAAGTAGGAAAGGGACCGTTGTATCCAGTAACGGGCATTAAAAGGGGCCCAAACAGAAACGGTGGGGAAGAACCGGGGGATCTCCTCGGACAGCTGGTGTTGCCTCACAGCTCACACCAGCTGAGAGCTATGATAAATCACGTACGGAAGCTGACCGAGTCAGACGACCCTTCCGTACATTTCAGAGAAGTTGAGCAAGCCGCAGCCATTAACGGCTGCGATGATGGGGAGACAGCAAAAATGCTGCTGTTCTCACTAGACAGCTCGGTTCTTCAGTGTCTCTCAGGCGAGAGCAAGAGGGGAACCAAGACTTATGAGGAATTGAGGGATGAGGTCCTGGAAGTGTTGGGGGCGAACGATGAAGGTCCGTTTGCTAGAGTGGGACAGACAGTGCAGATGGAGGGAGAACCCCCGAAGGTTTTTGCCGACAGGCTGTGGCCAGTTTATGAGCGCAGCTGCCTAGGTGCGCCAGAGCGCGAAGATGTGGAAGGCACCGCTTTAACTCATTGGCTTAGGTGCATAATAGCCAACAGTTTACCAGCCGTCAGAGAGCAGGCAAAAGCATGGTTTGATCCCAATGACCCCAACATTACGGAAGAGTCGGTCTTGAATCGACTCACGTTAGGTTATCGCAATATAAGGGGTATGGCAACACGTCCCCTTAAGGGAAGAGTACATGAGGTACGACCCGCAGCCCCGTATCAAAGAGAGTGGCATCAGGAGGGTAATCGCGCCCCACAGGCAGGTAATGCTTGTTACGGGTGTGGGAAGACAGGGCACTGGCGCAAGCATTGCAGGAACCCTTGGAAGGATTCCAAGGATAAAAATCCCGCGGTCCGAGCCCAGGCGCCTGTCCCGGCTAAGGAAGCTAAGGCACCCACCCCTCCTGACGACCTCGAAGTAGTGTTAGGAGCCATGCGCAATCTAATCTTGAATGCGCGTGGACAGGTGGCGGTCGCAACCGGCCCCGTAGGTGCCGCAGGACCGTCTAATAGTACCCCATGACTAGAACCGGCGCAGCCCGTCTACCTGTGTCCGCTTAGCTATGATGCGTGGAAGCGACCTTTGGTGGAGATGGAGGTAGAGAAACAGAGGGGTAGTTATTTGTTGGACACGGGAGCTTCTTGCACCATAATCCATACAGATAACCCTTTTGACTCGCCGCTATCTACCAAGGTCCCATTCACGTTAGCGGGGTTCACAGGAAAAGAACAGGCTGGCACGTTTTCCCTTCCGCTATCCATTCGTTTAGGAACACTTCGCCTTAAGTGGAAGTGTATACTGATGGCATGGCAGGAGGGGGGTGGAAGAGGTATTCTCGGGTCTGATCTCCTATCGGGACACGGGATCCTCGTGGACCTCAGAAATCACTGTCTCTGGGGGGCTAAAGGTGAAAAAGGCGAGGTAATAGTGATTCCGGGGGAGGAAGAAACAGGGGTCCTGTGTACCGTACAGCCATCGGGAGGCTACGACCTCAGGCTTATGGTCGCAGATGTCCCAACGGACATGCAAACGTACGTGTCAGATAATATGCACGCGTTTGCAACCCACAAGCACGATTGTGGGAGAGTGGTCGGGTTTGAGGTCAGCGTAGATGGGGACCCCATGACCCGACCCCAAAAGCAGTATAACTTCCCCAAAGAAGCAGAACCCGATATGGAGACAGCAATGTCCTCCTTGGTGCAGCAGGGCGTGTTGAGGCCGATAGCCACACACGTGAACTCCCCATTATGGCCGGTTAGGAAGCCGGATAATTCGTGGAGAGCCACGGTGGACTACAGAGTCCTTAACAGTAACATTCCCGCCTGCGCGCCCACGGTAGCAGCAGTTGCTGACCTAATAGGGAGCATCCCAGCGTCCGCGACCACGTTCACGGTGCTGGATATCTCGAACGGTTTTTGGTCCATCCCGCTGCGGCGAGAGGACCAGTACAAGTTTGCCTTTACTTTCAAAGGACAACAGTACACATGGAACTGTCTGCCACAGGGTTTCCACAATAGCCCCAGTATTTTTCATCAGTGTATGGCAGGAAGTTTAAAGGAGTTTAGTCAGCCCAATCAGATAGTGCAGTATGTGCATGATTTGCTCCTATTTACGGACTCAAGGGAGGAGCATGGACCACTACTGGACGAGTTATTGGAGCTGTTAGCGAGAAAGGGTTTTAAAATCAACCCTAAGAAAGCACGTATCGGTCAGCGGGAAGTAAAATTCCTGGGACTGACCATACGCGCTGGGGAAAGAGCCATAGATAAAGCAAGGAGGGAGTCGGTGCAAGAATTACCGATTCCCAACAACGTAAGGGGTGTGAGGTCCTTCTTGGGACTGACCGGTTACTGCAGGGATTTTATCGAATATTATGCGGCCACAGCAGCGCCGCTCCTCCGACTCCTCCATAAGGGGGTGGAGTGGTTTTGGGACGAGGGCTGCCAAGCAGCCTTCGAGAAGTTAAAAAGGGATCTGCAGACCGCGCCAGCCTTAGGGGCCATAGATGGGGGGAAGGAGTTTTTCCTGGAGGTAGCTGCCAGCGGAGACAGCTTAAGCGCCGTACTGCTCCAAGAGCGTCACGGCAAGCTGAGGCCGGTTGTCTATTCATCCATGGTGTTAACGGATGTGGAGAGAAGTTTCTCCAATTGCGAAAGGCACCTTTTAGCCACGCATTGGGCTGTGAAAAGATCAGCGATCTTCACAGGGCTCTCTCCCATCACTCTCCTCACACATCACACACCAACTAAGATGCTTCTGGATGGGAGGATTAAAGACGGGACCGTAAGCAGCGCGCGCATTGCGCATTGGACCCTTCTTCTCTCCCAGTTGGATCTTAGAGTAAAAGGTCTTTGCGAGCCCAGGCTTGCGGCCAATTTGGTATACCCCGGTACAGCCCACCGGTGTTCGGTGGAAGGGGTGTGGGACGTCAACATAGGTTTACGGGCCGGGATACATCCCACTGGGCGCGAGATTTATGTTGATGGGTCTAGCACAGTATCTGCTGGCGAGCGACTCACAGGGTGTGGAGTTTATGACCCTGCGGCAGACCTTGCCCTGGCGATCAAGCTCCCTAGCACCATGAGCGCGCAGCAAGCTGAGCTGTCTGCCGTGGTGTACGTTGTGACCCACCCAGACATTTTCCCAACCCCATACACGATTTGCTCGGACAGTATGTTCACCTGCAATTCGTGTACGGAATACCTGGCCATTTGGTCCCGCCGTGGATACACCTCCGCGGACGGGCGACCTTTAACGGTGAAGCCCTTGCTGGAAAAGATCTTAGCAGCAGCAGTAGGAGAGGAAGGAGAGATTTTCATCCATAAGGTGAAAGCTCACTCCTCCATAGAGCCCCGTGGGGAGGGCAACCAGCAGGCGGATGCGCTAGCCAGGGAAGGTGCCCGCAACGGCATTTTCTGGAACCCCTATGGGACCAGACCCATAGCAGCGGTCCGAGGCAGGGACGGGAATCCCGGGAACACCAGGGTAGCATTGCCCCTAGACCTTAAGACCGTCCAAGCCCAGGATCCCGCCCTAAAAACAGTCCTAAAAACCATTGCTGAGGGGAGGCAGGTAGAAGGTCCGTACAGTACGGCAACCCTCTCAGTTAAGGAAGGCATGCTGTTCCGCGAGGAGCAGTGGGTTGTGCCGCAGCAGCACAGGAGGGAATTCCTCCAGTTGGCTCACGAGGGACCAGGGGCAGGGCACCCCGGGCCCGAGGTTACCTGGCAACGGGTAGAACAAGCGGGATGGTGGCCAGGGCTCAGGGAACAAGTCCGCGAGTTCTGTGCAAGCTGTCTTGTGTGCGCTGCAAACAACCCAGACCCCCAGAAAAGGAAGGTGCCCATGGGACACGTAAGAAGGGTAGAGGGACCATGGCAGTCGATACAGATCGACTATATAGGACCCCTGCCCACCACCCAGGGAGGTTATAAGTACTGCCTCGTCCTGGTGGATGTGTTTTCCAAGTGGGTGGAAGCCTTCCCTTGTCGAACAGCTACGGCACTGGGTACAGCAAAAATCTTGGTCCGGGAAGTGTTCTCGCGGTGGGGACTTCCCCGTTTTGTGGAGTCAGACCAAGGGAGTCATTTCACCGGCCAGGTGATGCAGAACACCCTCATGCTTTTGGGCATTGAAGGGAAGTGGCACGTAGCACACAATCCCCAGTCATCCGGGATTGTTGAACGTATGAACCGGACCCTGAAGGAGAAATTGAGGAAAGAGACTAGGAACTCGCCCCAAAAATGGGCGGAGGTTCTGCCTTTAGTCCTCATGGGGGTCCGGGCCAGTCAGTCAAAAAGTACGGGGTACTCCCCGCACGAGGTAATGACTGGGAGGCTCATGCGAACCCCCACCCATGTGCTAGCGCCGGTGCTCACTGAGGGTCAGCTCCAGGAGATAAGCAGGGACAAGTTCGCCCAGACTCTCTTGGAGCGCCTGAAGCAGGTTTATGAACAGGCGGCTGGGAACATGGGAAGGCAGCATCAGGGCAATCGCTTGTTGCTGGAACCCCGCAAAACGCGGGAGTGGGAAGTAGGAGACCAGGTCATGGTCAGAAACTACGCCAGAGTAGGGAGTCTGGAACCACTGTATATGGGACCCTACAACATTGTAGACAAGGCGAGTCCCATGGTTTACGCCGTAAAAGTACCTCGGCGCACTAAGTGGTTCCACATAAACCAATGCAAGCTGTACCAGCCAGGTGCGCAAGGGAAAACTACAGGGGTAAATCCCGCCAGTGGGAAAGCACAGCCCCAGGTAGGACCACAAGGCACACAGGCAGGCATAGCAGCTTGCATCAGGGGAAGGGACATCCCGGACGATCATGCAGCGTTTTTCTGGAATTGGGGGTTAGATGAGGAAGAATTCAGGGTACCCGGGTCAGATGAGGACAGTGCAGATGAGAATAGTGATGACGACGGGTGGTTTCTCAGGAACGGTCTGGAGGGAATGGGGGCTGCAGGTAGAGATCCACACAGGGTGGACACACAAGCTGCAGGTCCCGAAGACAGGAGGGAGGAGCTAGGGGAGGCAGGGCCAGCCGCTATGGGAGCACAGAGAGTACCGGTGTGGCTCCCAGAGATGTGGCCGCCCGCTTTGAACGTCCCGTCCTCGGGGGAGGCAGAGATCACGAGTGAAGGGCCGCCTGCTGGGCCAAGCAAGGCGGGGCCACAAACTGCAAGCCCCGAGGTTAGGGAGGCGGAGTCAGCGGAGGCGGATCCAGTGACTGTGATGGAACCCCAGGTCATCCCGATGGAAGTCTCGGAACCCGGTCCGTCCGTCACGGAACCCCCGCCCATAGCAACTCCCCGTAGGTCAAGTAGAGAACCCCAGCCCAGGAGGATGTGGTCATGTCCCCAGACTGCCCCAAGGCGTAGAGTTAAGGTTAAGATAACCCAGATACAGGCCGGCCACATCGCAGCAGCAACAGGCTGCGGCAGATCAGAGGGAAGGGTCAGTGCCCTCCCACCGTCGGGAAGAGCTCGCAGCAGCCTTCTCAGAATTTAAAGGGGCCGCCCTGAGAACGGGCGGCACTGTAAAGTTATAAGTTTTAAGTTTTAAGTTAATAGTTCAAGGTTAAGTTTATAGTTTTTTGATAAGGTTAAGATTGTACTAATTTTTAACAGAAAACGATAAAATGATGGGAGCTTTAAAGATAGGTTTAGTTAAAGTTTATTCAGCGAACGTTGAAGTTTACGTGAGGCGAGGTCAGGGGACCCGCTCACCCTTCACAAAAGCCAGAGACTCTTGCGAGGCTGGCTACCTCATTCTATCTGATCACAGGAACCAAGGAAGGATGGAACGAATTCTAGTATTGCTCGCGGCAATCGGATGTGGATTGGCCTATCGAGGCCGCACCAAGGATGTCGTGGTGTTTGGATGTTCCGGGGACACGGCCCCCATCGCGGTGGATGGGACCGGAAGACGGGAGGCAGAGGAGACCAGCACCTATTTCCACAAGGGAAGGTGGCCAGGATGGCTAGGAACGAACTCAACGGAGTATTCTAGCACATCGGGGTTTGCCTACAAAGAGACTTCTTTACTGTGCCCCAAAGTAAGGATCATCGCACCCAGGATCAGCGTCACCGTCGGCAAACGGATTTGTTTGACTTGTAGTGGGAAGGTCCCATTGAGCCGATGGTGGTGGCTGCGAAAGCTGAGCAAAACTATGAGGAACTCTTCGGTCGAGTGGGAACGACTGGGTAATAATACCCATCGGACAATTACGGGGACAAACGGACAAGTGAAAGTCTGTTGGGACAAATGGTGGGAACCGGACGAGGGAATTTATGTATGTATGTGGGGGTCAAAGTACGTTTGCCCCAAAGGCATCTCCATATTTTTCATTAATCAATGGCAGGATAACGGACAGGGGATGAGGTGGGATGCGAGCACCAGGGGGTGCGGAGCCCCATTCTCCCCGATCCCAGTAAATGCCACTGAGCTCATTACGCGCCCACGCAAAGCCCCGCCCACGATTCCGGTGGTTCTAGCTGAGGAAGAAGGGTGCCCTAAAACTAGTAAGGGACCCGGGAATGGTTTGGTACTGGTCCCCACAGACCAGATACTATTTCAGGGAGTACATTACGCGGTGGCCTCGGTGATTTTAAATCTCACCGAGGTGCGGTTACCAGAGTGGTGCCCCAAAAAGACGGAACAGTTGTATCAGGTCCTGTTGACCAAGATGTTCAGACAATTTTACGAATTCGATTTCGCGGAAATTGATAAAACAAGTTTGTACACCGCACCACAGGAAGTTTTGAATCAAGCAGGGAGGCAAAGAAGGGGTTTGGTGAACGATGCGTTCACTGCTTTTAACACAGGTACATCTGTGGTCAACGCTCTAGACAGTGTGGAGCTGCAGACCCAGATTAATGGTTTAAAGACACAATTAAAAGACATTCTAACAGATGAGAATAAAGTGGTAGGGTCAGGTTTACACGAGGACCAAGCCATGACTCTCCATTTAAAGGAAATTATAGCAGAGTTGGAGAAACATGCAAAGACGGTAAATGCCCTGATTAGGGAAGATCGGAATGCATCCGATCAAGCTGCGCAGAACGAGGTGTGCGTGCTTTACGGGGCGTGGTTACTGGGCGAGGGCCGCAGTAATTTGGAGGATTTAAAACAAGGTTTGGTTCCGTCCTGGATAAGTAACAAACACCTGCGGGCGCTCCACCCTTTTCAGAACGCATTAAGTCCGTGCCAGCTCAGGCTAGCTTCAGAAGCTTACCCAGTCCCCGTGGACTGCGGACGTTCAAACCATACTATTATGGGAATAGTATTACGTATGCCGGTTTTGGGCGACACAGCAAAGCCCGCCCCGGTGTATCGGGTAGAGAACATTGGTGTCATTCAGGGGGGAGCCCACATTCGTTACGCAGCGGTTCCACCTTACGTCATCCGCTGGGAGCAAACGATGACAGGTACAGATCTCTCTGGTTGTCGTGGCAGGGGAGCACACATAATACTGTGCCCCCAGCACTTGAATGCCTTTTTAACACCACAGTGCGGGTTCAGAACGACTGGCGCCAAGTCCATGAATTGCACCATGGAGGCAATGGCACAAGATCATGTGCCTCCGCAGGTAGCATACATCGGGGGTGGAACATATTGTGTTACCACTGCAGCGCAACACTACCAGCATGGAAACCGTAGCCGGTGTCCGGTGAGTGACAGCAGTTTCTGTTTTAAACCCAGGGCGGAAGTTCAAGTAGCACAACAGCGAATTATCCCAATCCCTGAACCATCCACTGTTCATCTCACAGTAAAAGAGAATTTCACCGGCTTGCAGCGATTCGTCGCGCATTTTGGATACCTCATTCCCCCTCTCCCTGAACACCTCACCAAACTTTTGAAAGCCGTCGCGGTGTCACAGAAACATTTTTACACATTAGAGCAGAAAACTGTCGAAATAGGAACAGACATTTTGGATATAGTGATTCCACCGTGGTGGAATCTGTTTACTAATATTGAAGTGCCTTCATGGATCAGAATAGCCTCCCACATTTTAGTCGTATGCCAAGTTTTCATTGTAGTGTACCTATTGGTCGTACATTGTAAAAGAGACAAGCGCCTCACCAAGCATGAAAACACGGGAGAGTGGCGAGAACGTTACGTGCGCGTGCACGATGAAAGCACCGTGTGATCGGAAAATGGCGTCACTCCCGCTCGCCACGTGCGCCGCGGAAGTTTGTACTCGATCATGATTTTTCAGAGATTGTAAATACGTTGGGAACTCGACATGTTTTAAGAGTTGGTGTTGATTATTTTGGTGATGGTGTTACAGTTAGAATTGATTGTTTGGTTTTGGGTTTTGTTTTTTCCTTTCCCTGAATAAAAGATGAATATACAGGTGATACGAGAGGCATCGGCCTGGTTACGCCGGGAAGGAAAACAAGTGGTGTAAGTTTAAGGGCAAATAATGCCTACGGTGATATAAAATGTAATTTTCTTGGGAAACAAGGACGACACAGAGACCCTAGCTAGGTTAAAGTTATGGGATTAATTTGCTGGATTCGGAGAGAAATCGAGATAATATTGCTCACCACTATGATTTTTGATACGATAAGCGGAGTTATTCGCATCAACAGGAGGGACTGTAGAATTCGCAATATATCACGATTTTATTAATAAGGAAAAAACACAGAGTTTCGTTCAAACAGCTTTTATTTCAGCAGAATGCTGCCAGGTTTAAAGTGGACACAAGCAGCCTGTAAAATGGCCGCCGCACCTCGTGACAGAGCATTCTAGACTTTTCAACAGGCAGACAAGATGGCGTTCCAATAAACATTTGTGCAAGATCGATTAAGATTCAGCACAGTGAAGATAATACACGAGACATTATGGGTTTGCAGTATACACATAAATACTGAAATCGGTCTCCCAGGTACAAATGAAAGCCATTGTACCGAGTAATCAAGGGCCCATCCAAAAGACATTAATATGTAAAATCCCAACGACTCTACGATGAGAGAGCCGTTAACAGGTAGTTATACAAAACACTTGGAAGCCCCACAACCCCTCCAGGGAGAACACCGACCGATTTAACAATGGGAGAAATATTAACAGGTACTCAGACATTTACGAGTAGCCCCGAAACCCATTAAGAACGGAGATCACCCATACAAGACATTTGAGCGCCAGACCCTAAACAAAAGAATGGACATTAAGGTTGGGCGGGAAACGGAAGATTTTGCACTATAATTGCAGGCTCCAAACCGTCCATCTTTCTCTTATCATCGTGGCTGCTCCTGTGCTCTTATCCTGTGCTCTTATTCGTAACCTCGTGGCTGCTCCTGTGTACTCGTAGTCGGGCTCCTGCTTGCCTGTTGACTCTTTGAAAAAGACTGTTGAACTTTCTGATCCGTTCGGATCTACCTCGTGTCGCGTAACGAAGACCTATGTTGGTAACTGGCAGCAGAACCAAAGGCCCGAGATGAGATGAGATGAGATGAGATGAGAAGAGAGGAAGACCATATCCATCGCCACGGTCAGTAAATCCCGACCGCGCCTGTAGGTCGAACAGCCAAGTTTTCCTTGCCAGGAAGACTTCTTCGAACTTGCAAAGAACATATCACATCGATGATATTAACTGAACTGTGCTCGGAAAAGTACCTGTTAAACCAACCAACACAGGTCTTCATCACAGCAGACGGTCCAGCCTGCTAGCCGGAGCAGCAGAAGCAAGTAAACAAGTGGGACCAGGAGATCTCCTGACCGACACGTGGGTGCTGCGGTGGAAAACATCCGATCAGCTTTTCGGAATTTCTCCGAGTTATCACGAGTGGTGAGCATGAGTCTCGAAATCCTACGAATCTAGTTAGGATAGATATTGATAGGGGAGGGTTTAAGGATTAAGGATATTTGTAATGTGTGCCCCTATTTACGGTGTGCCGTTCGTTCCTCGTTTCCCTAAGATCGACTATATAACTGCTTGTAAGATTGTACTGTCATTAATCTGTGCTTATGACATGTATTTCATAATCTTAAGTATCATGCAATAAAGATTTTCCATTTCGTACCATTCAAACCGAGTCTACATGAGTTTTATCTCCATTACTGCTCTCGCATCTAAGTCCAGTGTCTAGAACCGTAAGGGCGAGTGATTCGAACCACTCACAGGTGTGTCTAGTGTTCCCAGACTGGCTGGAGACCAGAACAGGCAACAAGGCCTAGACCCGCACTGACATACAGGCTGCACAGAGCCGCGTGAATCTCACAGGCTGCGAGACACGCAGGGTCAGAATCCCTTACAATAGGGATAGATGTGGCTTCACCCAGACAATCAATTGTACGGTAGAAATCCGGAAGTTGTCACATCATGAAACCCTGGTGGCATCCCGGGAAGAAGGGATATACTGTGTTATCACCAGAGAAACAGCATACTTGTATAAGAATCTGATATGTCCTATTGAAAACTCAAGCTTTTGTCTTAAGCCCCATTACCCTACAGTGATCGGGGAACAACATATTGTCAAGGTTTGGACAGCACTTAATGTGACTGTAGACGTGGACGGAGGGCTGGGTGACATAAGCAGATTCACCCTGCCGGAAACAGCACCGATCCCTCAGCTGGAGGAGCACCTGTGTCAACTGAGGGAGAAAGCACAATCCATCGTCACTCAGCATCACATTATCAAGGAAGAGGTCAAGAACCTAAGAAAGAAGGCGGATCAGGACCTCCAAGGGAGCACTTGGTGGGACAACATATTGAACTTTGGACTCAATGTTGAAATTCATCCTTGGTTTCGGATTATCTCCCATGTATTAGTGATTGTACAATTAATACATTGTAATAGGATTATTGATCGACCGATGTCAGGCTTGTAAAAGGCGTCAGAGTCAGGCAGTGGCAAAACGGATTAAGAAAGATAAATGGAGAGAGTATGAATCGCTGTTGAAAGAAATACAGATGGAGTATGGAGCCCTAGGTACAGAAAGACGAGGGAAGGGAAAGACGAGGAAAGGAAGATAAATGAAAATAAAAGGTTCTGCTCTGGCTTCTCCCTGTTCAGACCGCATGACAGGCCAACATAGCGAGTGTCTGAAAGGAAGACGAACCCAGCCAGCACATTTAAAAGGGGGACAGTGGCCCGGTGGGCAGGAAGCCAAGGGCCAAAAGGGGGGAGCTGTAGGGGAAAATATAGGGTTAAGATTAGAAGTAGACATTAGTAAGAAAACGTAGGATAGAAATACATCTGTCAAAAGATCACCATGCGGAGATGCCGGTGTTGGACTGGGGTGGACAAAATTGAGAGGTCGCACAACACCAGGTTATAGTCCAACAGTTTTATTTGAAATCACAAGCTTTCGGAGCTATCGATTGCCCCTTCCTCAGACTTCACCTGAGGAAGGGGCAATCGATAGCTCCGAAAGCTTGTGATTTCAAATAAAACTGTTGGACTATAACCTGGTGTTGTGCGACCTCTCAAAAGATCACCACCCTTGACCACGTGGGCTGTTAGCAAGATAAGGGATAATAAGATTACTCAGCACGAGGGAGCAGGGGTCAGCAGGTGCCAGTGATTAGGTCACAATAGACCAGGTTAACATTAAGAAAAACACCAAGTCAGCATTGTGTGAGACCATCAACGGAACGGTTATGGGGACGTAAGATGAAATTAGACTGTGAGCCCACGTGATCAGGGACCGCCCCTCATTACGTAGGACAGGGAATTTAAAGGGTGTCCAAATTTGTATTAATCAGAGTTGTCTGCCCTGAGCGGTCGGGAAGAGACTCTCCTGGCATATGCTCGAATAAAGCTTTATGGAAGGCAACTTCGGTCTCCGTGTCGAGTAATTGGTACTACTCCACAACAGCTACTTGTCAAAAACTTAGAAAGTGGGCGTCCCGGACTTGCGGTAACCAAATTAAGAAAACAGTGCTTTGTAAACGTTCAAATTGATTTAAAATAAAATCAAACAATACCTATTTTTTGTAATCCAATTAAAACAAAATACCATCAAAAAGTCCAAATTCATTCCTACTAAACACGATTAGAAACCATGGCAACTGTAACTTCAAGGCTGGAGCTTGAAAACAAACATTTACAGTTGAACAACTTCTCCTTTGACTCCACTCACTTCCTTCCAATTAAAGGTGTTGCTATGGGAACCCGCATGGGTCCTAGCTATGCCTGCCTTTTTGTGGGCTATGTGGAACATTCTTTGTTCCTATTCTACTCAGGTCCCCTCCCTTTCCAGTACATTGATGACTGTATCGGTGCCGTTTCCTGCTGGCGCCCTGAACTAGAACATTTTCACTTTGCTTCCAATTTCCACCCTTCCCTCACCTTCACATGGTCCATCTCTGACTCTTCCCTTCCCTTTCTCGACTTCTGTCTCCATCTGAGGATAGGCTATTGACAAACATTCACGATAAGCCCACTGACTCCCACAGCTACCTGGACTACACTTCCTCCCACCCCACCTCCTGTAAGGACTCTTCCATTCCCCCAGTTTTTCCGTCTCCGCCGCATCTGCTCTGACGATGTCACCTTCTATACTAGTGCTTCCGACATATCTTCTTTTTTCCTCAACCGAGGATTCCCCTCTACCGTGGTTGACACGGCCCTTGACCGTGTCCATTCTATTCCCCGCACTTCTGCTCTCACCCCTTCCCCTCCCTCCTGGAACCACAATAGGGTTCCCTTTGTCCTCACCTTTCACCCCACCAGCCTCCACATTCAACGGATCATCCTCCGCCATTTCTACCACCTCCAGCATGATCCCACCACCAAACACATCTCCCCCTCACCTCCCCTTTCAGCATTCTGAAGGGACTGCTCCCTCCATGACACCCTGGTCCACTCCTCTATCACCCCCAACATCCCTTCCCCTTCGCCCGGCACCTTCCCGTGCAAGCGCAGGAGATGCAACACCTGCCCTTTTACCTCCTCCCTTCCCACTGTTCAGGGCCCCAAATACTCCTTCCAGGTGAAACAGCAATTTACTTGTATTTCTTGCAATTTAATATACTGTATTCGCTGCTCACGATGCAGTCTCCTCCACATTGGGGAGAACAAACGCAGATTGGGTGACCGCTTTGTGGACGGAACACCTCCGTTCAGTCCGTACGGGTGACCCCGAGCTTCTGGTCGCCTGTCACTTTAATTCTCCACTCCACTCCCACTCTGACCTCTCCATCCTTGGCCTCTTACACTGTTCCAATGAAGCTCAATGTAAACTTGAGGAACAGCACCTCATCTTTTAATTCGGCATTTTACAGCCTTCTGGACTCAACATCGAGTTCAACAATTTCAGACCATAACCTCTGCCCCTATCATTTTTTTTCTCTCTCTCACATGACAGCTGTTGATCATCTTGCCATTGCCATTTACACTTCATCTAGTCATCTTTTGTCTCTTAACTTTACTATCTCCTTTTACCTTGCACCATCATCCCTTTTGTCTCTTAATCTCTCCTGCCCTCCATCCTATCACAGACCTTCCCTTTTGTTCTTGCCTCATCTCCCTCCTCTCCCTGCCCCTACACTTGCTTAAAAACCTGTTACATCTCCAACTTTTTCCAGTTCTGATGAAAGGTCATTGACTTGAAACATTAAACTGTTTCTCTCTCTACAGATGCTGCCTGACCTGCTGAGTATTTTAGAATATAACATAAGAACATAAGAAGTAGGAGCAGGAGTAGGCCATATGGCCCCTCGGGCCTGCTCCACCATTCAATAGGATCATGGCTGATCTGAACCTAGACTCACGTCCACTTCCCTGCCCGCTCCCCATAACCCTTAATTCCCTTATCAGCTAGGAAACTGTCTATCTCCGTTTTAAATTTATTTAATGTCGCAGCTTCCACAGCTCTCTGAGGTAGCAAATTCCATAGATTTACTACCCTCTGAGTGAAGAAGTTTCTCCTCATCTCAGTTTTGAAACGGCAGCCCCTTATTCTAAGATTAGGCCCCCTAGTTCTAGTCTCACCCATCAGTGGAAACATCCTCCCCGCCTCTACCCGATCAAGCCCCTTCACAATCTTATATGTTTCGATAAGATCGCCTCTCATTCTTCTGAATTCCAATGAGTAGAGGCCCAACCTACTCAACCTTTCCTCATAAGTCAACCCCCTCATCTCCGGAATCAACCGAGTGAACCTTCTCTGAACTGCCTCGAGAGCAAGTATATCTTTTCTTAAATATCGAAACCAAAACTGTACGCAGTATTCCAGGTGTGGCCTCACCAGTACCTTGTATAACTGAAGCAAGACTTCCCTGCTTTTATACTCCATCCCCCTTGCAATAAAAGCCAAGATTCCATTGGCCTTCCTGATCACCTGCTGTACCTGCATACTAACCTTCTGTGTTTCATGCACCAGGACCCCCACATCCCTTTGTACTGTAGCACTTTGCAGTTTCTTTCCATTTAGATAATAACTTGCTCTTTGATTTTTTCTGCCAAAGTGCATAACCTCACACTTTCCAACATTATATTCCATCTGCCAAATTTCCGCCCACTCACTTAGCCTGTCTATGTCCTTTTGCAGGTTTTTTATGTCCTCCTCACTCACTGCTTTTCCTCCCATCTTTGTATCGTCAGCAAACTTGGATACGTTGCACTTGGTCCCCTCCTCCAAATCGTTAATATAGATTGTAAAGAGTTGGGGTCCAAGCACTGACTGAAGTAAGATATTAAAAATTGGACATAAAAAGGGCAAGACGGGCATGACTCATTTGCAGAGAAGCAGGCCGATAACGAGATTAACAGAAGCAAGCCTATAACGAGATTAACAGAAGCAGGCCTATAACGAGATTAACAGAAAACGGCTAGCACAGTTCTGGAAACCACATCATGGGCTAGCACAGCATTGTGTGTAAATTATGTGTTAACTTTGTATAAACCGCCACCCTCGGATAATGAGTAAATGTGTAATTTTTAAAATGAATTGGATGTCCGTAAGGGTAAGGCAGAAATGTTGTATAAATATGTGTGCTTTGATTAGCTCGGTGGAGTTGGACTTACGCAGCGACGTAAGAGGTTCTCCCCAGGCCTGAATAAACCGTTGTGACTTCAATTACTTGGTCTGTCTTTCTTTCAACAAGCCAGTAGCGTCGACCTTGTATATCACTTGGTCCGCACTTTGGGGGCTTACTTCACTGACCCTTGCGGAACACCACTAGTTACTGATTGCCAACCCGAGAATGAACCATTTATCCCAACTCTCTGTTTTCTGTTAGATAGCCAATCTTCCACCCATGCCAGTATATTACCCCCAATCCCGTGATTTTTTAATCTTGTGCAGTAATCTTGTGTGGCACCTTATCAAATGCCTTTTGGAAGTCCAAATACACCACATCCACTGGTTCCCCTTTATCCACCCTGTTTGTTACGTCCTCAAAGAATTCGAGCAAATTTGTCAAGCATGATTTCCCCTTCATAAAACCATGCTGACTCTGTCCGATTAAGTTATGCTTATCCAAATGTCCTGTTACTGCTTCCTTAATAATGGACTCCAACATTTTACCAACCACAGATGTTAGGCTAACTGGTCTATAGTTTCCAGCCTTTTGTCTACCTCCCTTTTTAAATAAGGGCGTTACATTAGCAGTTTTCCAATCTGCTGGGACCTTTCCCGAATCCAGGGAGTTTTGGAAAATTACCACCAATGCATCCGCAATCCCTACCGCTGCTTCTCTCAAGACCCTAGGATGTAAACCATCAGGTCCAGGGGATTTATCCGCCTTAAGTCCCATTATCTTACCGAGTACCATCTCCTTAGTGATTTTAAATCATGTTTAGCTCCTCCCCCCCTATAGACCCCCATTTGTCCAGTGTTGGAATATTTTTAGTATCCTCTACTGTAAAGACTGATACAAAATATTTGTTCAGCGTATTTGCCATCTCCGTGTTCCCCACTACTAATTTCCCGGTCTCGTCCTCTAAGGGACCAACATTCACTTTAGCCACCCTTTTTCTTTTTATATAACTGTAGAAACTCTTGCTATCTGTTTTTATATTTTTTTGCTAGTTTACTTTCATAATCTATCTTCCCCTTCTTAATTAATCTTTTAGTTATTCTTTGCTGGCTTTTAAATGCTTCCCAATCTTCTATCCTCCCACTAGATTTGGCTACTTTATAAGCCCTTGTTTTCAGTCGGATACTATCCTTTATTACTTTACTTAGCCACGGATGGCTGTCTTTTCTTTTACGCCCCTTTTTCCTCAGTGGAATATATTTTTCTTGAAAGTTGTGAAATACCTCCTTGAATGTACACCACTGCTCCTGTACCATCTTACACCGTAATCTATTTTCCCAGTCCACTTTAGTCAACTCTGTTCTCATACCTTCATAGTCTCCTTTATTTAAGCTTAGTACGCTGGTTTGAGATCCAACTCTCTCACCCTCCAACTGAATTTGGAATTCAACCATGTTATGGTCACTCATTCCAAGGGGATCCTTTACTAGGACATTTTTTATTAATCCTGTCTCATTACACAGGACCAGATCTAAGATTGCCTGCCCCCTGGTTGGTTCAGTAACATACTGCTCAAGGAACCCATCCCTAATGCACTCTGAACTCTTCCTCAAGGCTGCCCTGCCTAATTTGATTTGTCCAGTCAATATGAATGTTAAAATCTCCCATGATTATAGCTGTTCCCTTATTACAAGCCCCAACTATTTCCTGATTTATACTCCAACCAATAGAGTTACAAATGTTAGGAGGCCTATAGACTACACCCACTAGTGACTTTTTCCCCTTATTATTCCTTATCTCCACCCAAACTGTTTCTCTATCCTGATCCTTTGACCCAATATCATATCTCACTATTGCAGTGATTCCATCCTTTATTAACAAAGCCACCCCACCTCCCTTTCCTTCCTGTCTGTCCTTCCTAATAGTCAAATACCCCTGGATGTTTAGTTCCCAGTCATGGTCACCTCGCAGCCATGTTTCTGTAATGGCCACCAGATCATACCCATGTGTAGTTATTTGTACCGTCAACTCGTCTATTTTGTTACGAATGCTGCGTGCATTCAGATAAAGAACTTTTAAACATGTTTTGTGACAATTTATTCCTGCTTTTACCCCCTTTACTACTTTACCTTTATCTTTATATATTCTGTCCCTTCCTGACACGCTCTGGTTTTTAATTTCCCCACTGCTAATTTGCTCTATTGCCTTCTCCGCTGACATTTTTATTCTTCGCTCTCTTGAAACCTCCCCCCCCACTAATTAGTTTAAAGCCCTCTCTACACCCCTAGTTATTCGATTCGCCAGGATTCTAGTCCCAGCACTGGCCAAGTGAAGTCCGTCCCAACGGAACAGCTCTCTCCCGTCCCAGTACTGGTGCCAGTGTCCCAAGAAGCAAAACCCATTTCTCCCACACCAGTCTTTGAGCCACGCATTTAACTCTCTGATTTTATTTACCCTAGCCAAATTTGCTCGTGGCTCAGATACTAATCCAGAGATTATTACCCTTGTGGTTCTGCTTTTTAATTTGGCCCTTAGCTGCTCATACTCCCTCAGCAGAACCTCTTTCCTTGTCCTATCTATGTCGTTGGTACCAACATGGACCACGACAACTGGATCTTCCCCCTCCCACTCCAAGTTTCTCTCCAGCCCAGAGATGTCCTTAACCCTGGCACCGGGCAGGCAACACAACCTTCGGGACTCTCGCTCTCGGCTGCAAAGAACTCTATCTATCCCCCTTATGATACTATCCCCTATCACTACAACATTTCTTTTTACTCCCCCCACTTGAATGGCCCCCCATTCCACGGTGCTGTGGCCAGGTTGCTCATCCTCCCTGCAGTCCCTGCTCCCGTCCTCACAGGGAGTAAGAGCCTCGAACCTGTTGGACAAGAGCAAGGGCTGCGGCTCCTCCAACACTACCTCCTGGATCCCCGTACCTGCCTCACTCAGTCACACCCTCCTGTCCCTGACCATGGACTGCATCTGAATTAGTTAATCTAATTGGTGTGACTACTTCCTGGAACACAGAGTCCAGGTAACTCTCCCCCTCCCTGATGTGTCGCAGTGTTTGAAGCTCGGACTCCAGCTCATCAACACGGAGCCGGAATTCCTCGAGCAGCCAACACTTACTGTTAATGTGATCACCGTGAGCATCAATGGTGTCCACCAGCTCCCACATATTGCAGCAGTAACACATCACCTGCTCTCCCATTCTATGTAATTAATTACATTTATTAATATTTTTTAAATACCCTCTGACCCGCCTGATGAATATCACACCTTAGAAACTATAAACCACAGAGTTTAAGTTTAAAAAGAGAGAAATACTCACCAACCAATTACTTACCTGCTTTCTGGTGACATCACACCTCGATTATTTTTTACCTCTCTCCCTCCCTCCGAGTTCGGAGACTGGTCTCTGGAGCCTTTTAAACCCTCTGCCGCCGCCTTGCCTCACTCAGGTCTGCCGCCGCACCAGGAAGCTGACAAAGATGGAAAAAGGAAGGAACACCTCCCTCCCGCACTCCCTCACTCACCAAACTCGCAGCTTAACACTCTGTTCCAATCTGCACTCCGTGACAAACTGCACTCTAGTCTCCCTTATTTATACTGCTGAGATTTAAATAAGTGAGCTCTCTGGCAGTTACAGAACTAGATTAGGCCAGTTAATTAATTAATTACTCTCACCTGCTCTCCAGCACAGAGCTTGCTTCGCCCTGCCCAAGCCTGGAAGAAACTTAAAACTTGAAACAGTAAATTTAAATGCTAATTGCAAGCACACAAGACTAGAATTTATAAAAATAAGAGATTAACCTTTAAGATTTACTCCCTCACTCACCAAACTCACAGCTTAACACTCTTCCAAACTGCACTCGTCAGCATTTTCTGTTTTTATTTCAGATTTCCAGCATCCGCAGTATTTTGCCTTTGATTTACAGTTTGCTGTACAAGCTGTCCCAGTCAAAATATATCCACAGCAGTGCCTTTAACTTAAAAATGCAAATCACAAAGTTTCTCCCACTTCTCGGTGCACCATCTTAAATTGAAATGAACATATTTAACACATCCACCCTCTCTTAAAACTTCCACCATCCAACAAAGGGTTAAACAGAAATAACAACAGAAAACGCTGGAAAAACTCAGCAGGCCAGGCAACATCCGTGGAGCGAGAAAGAGAGTTAACGTTTCAGGTCGAAACCCTTCTTCGGAGCTGAGAGAGCAAGAAATAAACAGATAAAAATGCAAGGGGGAGGCTGGGGGAAGGAATAAAAGAACAAAAGGGATGGTCTTTAGTGAGTAGAGACATTGAGAGATGCTCAAGGCAAGACGAGATGGTAATGGGACAGGTTGAGAAACAAAAGGTAAGGTGTGAAATGCTGGCAGAATCAGAGACAGCTGCCGTGGGGGGAGAGAGAGAAAAAAAAGGAAAAAGGCACGGACCAAAAGAGTGGATAAAATGTATACATATGTGGTAGGGGCCGGGGTTATGATCTGAAATTGTTGAACTCGATATTGAGTCCAGAGGGCTGTAAAGTGCCTAAACGGAAGATGAGGTGCTGTTCCTGGAGCTTACGCTGCGCTTCCGTGGAACAATGCAAGAGGCCGAGGACGGTGAGGTCTGAGTGAGCGTGGAGGGGTGAATTAAAATGACAAGGGACCGGAAGCTCGGGGTCACCCTTCCGGACTGAACGGAGGTGTTCCGCAAAGCGGTCACCCAATCTGCGTTTGGTCTCCCCAATGTAGAGGAGACCACATCGTGAGCAGCGAATACAGTATACTAGATTGCAAGAAGTACAAGTAAATCGCTGTTTCACCTGGAAGGGGTGTTTGGGGCCCTGGAGAGTGGGAAGGGGGGATGTATAAGGGCAGGTGTTGCATCTCCTGCGCTTGCACGGGAAGGTGCCGGGTGAAGGGGAAGGGGTGCTGGGGGTGATAGAGGAGTGGACTAGGGTGTCTTGGAGGGAGCGGTCCCTACGGAATGCTGAAAGGGGAGGTGAGGGGAAGATACGTTTGGTGGTGGGATCACGTTGGAGGTGGCGGAAATGGCGGAGGATGATCCGTTGAATGTGGAGGCTGGTGGGGTGAAAGGTGAGGACAAGGGGGAACTCTATCGTGGCTCCATGCACAGAAAAGTGGGTGGAGCTAAAACAACCACAACAGACACTTTCAAAGACAAGTTTTCAGACAAAAGGAATACTGTAGCTTCTTAAAATTCAGAGTCAGGAAAACTTCCACTTTAAAACACACTTTCACACAAACTGAAATTCCAGCATCCTTTAAGGCTCCTTTCACTCAGCAAATCTTGTGTTTTGTGTGTCTTGGCACAGACGCTAATAGCTTCCGTGTCGGTAAAACTTTAAGTTTTTCTTTCTTTTCCTCTTTTAAATTGTCATTTCAGCAGCTTTTCCTGGCTCTCCAAATCCCTGTTTGTTTCCTTCCTTTGCTGAGTTTTCAGATTGGTTAGCCTGCAACTTCAATCTTTTTCCCTCTTTATCTTCCACTCCTTAATCCGCTTATTACATTCAGTGTGGTCCCCACAAGCACTCCGTTCCTCTAGAGCCTGTTTCTGGGTGACCCTAAATGCAACCTTCAGGTTCTCATTGATCTTTTCTGCCTGCTCTGCCCGATGTCTGTTTGGATAGTTCTTTTGACAAGGCATCGCACTGACTGATTATTTATACACTGGCTCTTGAGTTGTTCTTTATTACACAACCTCTCCTCCTGTTCTAACTTTTCCTCGAGCCTGTTTCGACTTTGCCTTTCTTCTTCTGTTTCTTTCCTTAACTTGATCTTTACCCTTTCATCAGATTTAACCTGCCTCTGATAGGCCAATAAACAAACAGATTTCCTTAACCTTTGCTGACACATGAACCCTCGGGTCCACTGTTCAACCTCCAATACTGGATCATCACTATCTATAATGACCTGTACCCACCCCTCTTTGAGGGGTAACTTCGCTGTCACATATCTAGTGACTAACTCATCCATTGTCTTTGCCATTATCTGCACCAAACGGGTCCCTGTTCGGGCGCCAATTATCTGTAAGACGTTCTGATTGTCTGACAGTTTATAGAGTTCAGACCCGTGGAACAGACAACACAAAACCCAATGAATCTGTGAAACTTTTTTTACTTAAAAATCAGCAAAAGGTTACAAGTAATTACCAGAATACAAACTTTACTCAATTCATGTACTTATTACAAGAAAGCATCTAAAATCATTTACTTTAAGCTCAGGCGATTATAAGCAAAACCACATTTGAACTAACACCAGAGGAGAGGTCAATTCAACGATGACTAGATGCAGGACTTTAACTGGCAACTGATCAAGTCGCCATCGACTGCAGCCACAAATGTCACTCCACAGTATCACTTATACCCCAAAACTTAGCAACTCGCCCACAGCATTCGTGTCTCAAACTGAGAGATTAACGTTTTTTTCTCTTGACACTTCGTTAACCAAGGCCAGACATTCAAGGGTTGGAGAGAGTTGTTTTTACATTTGCAGGTTGTTGACTCGTGGTTCTCACAGAATTTTATCTTTTGAAGGAAAAATACCAGCACATCATGCTTTAGCCAAGCAGTCTCTTGCCTTCAAAGCTTGTCAGTACATTTGGTCACTTTTAGATTGTGAAATTTACTGTGGACAGTATATCCTTACAACACCCAGCTCTGCTCCACCACTTCTCTCGACCCCTCCATGGTCTCTAAACTGTCAGACTGCTTGTCCGACATCCAGTTCTGGATGAGCAAAAATTTTCTCCAATTAAATATTGGGAAGACTGAAGGCATTGTTTTCGGTCCCCACCACAAACTCCGTTCCCTAGCCACTGACTCCATCCCTCTCCCTTACATTTGTCTGAGGCTGAACCACACTGTTCGCAACATTGGTGTAATATTTGACCCGTAAATGAGCTTCCGACCACATATCCGCAGCATATTTCCACCTCCGTAACATCGCCTGTCTCCGCCCTTGCCTCAGCTCATCCACTGCAGAAACCCTCATCTATGCCCGTTACCTCTAGACTTTATTATTCCAACGCACTCCTGGCTGGCCTCCCACTTGGGGTCATCCAAAATTTGGCTGCCCGTGTCCTAACTTGCACCAAGTCCTGTTCACCCATCACCCGTGTTCGCTGACCTACATTGGTTCCCGGTTAAGCAATGCCTTGACTTCAAAATTCTTGTATTCAAATCCCTCCATGGCCTCACCCCTTCCTATCTCTGTAATCTCCTTCAGCCCCACAATTTTTATATAATTTCTCCTTATATGGCTGTCAAATTTATTTTGTCTTATACTGTGAAACACCTTGGGACGTTTTACTACGTTAAAGGCACTATAAGTTGTTGTTCCTTCCAAAATACATCGCCTCACTTTTCTGCGTTGCATTTCATCTATCACGTATTTGCCCAATCCACTAGCCTTTCTATGTCCACTTGAAGTCTATTAATATTTTGTATTGTTATACTTACAATTTTCATGTCATCTGCAAATTTTGAAACTGTGCCCTGTACCCAAGTCATTAATGTAGATCATATTACTAAGAGGGCAGTAGGAAAAGAGTCAAATCTGGAAGGTGGCATGTAGATGGATGAGGGTTTGACGGGAGGCAACAAAAAAAAAGTGGGAACAAGTAGTTCTGGCGATTGACTGGATGTGGCGTTTGAAGCTCAGCTCAGGAAAATTTCTCCCCAACTCTGAAGTAGCCAAGCACCAGGCTCCCCATGACTCATCACTGGACATTACATTCTATAGCTTGATGCTTCGTAAAGCAAATAGCTCAAACTAGCAGCAACTGAAGACAAGGCTGACCTTTCCATACTGATCTCTGTTGAACAATTAACTGCCTGCCACCGACATTCAAGCCCTCGATATGTCGAATTTCAGAACTAAAATGCTTTTTCCTTATTTAAAAAAAAGCGATTGAAGAGCGTGTTTGAGAGGAGGACCACATCCTGCACGTACAGCAAGTCAGCAGACACCATCAATTTCCGAGCACACCCTAATAAGTCACCATTTGTTATTGGACAAGAATTTCGACTCAGATTTGTGCAATGGAAATGCAACCAACTGGATTGAAATTTCATTTAAGACTTTCAGCTAACTGAGTACGTAGATTTTCACCCAATTTGACCCAGTCCAAACAGCACCCACACATCCAAGTTCTCAATATACAGGAAACTCTTTATTAACCGGCACCGATGGGACCGGCGTGGTGCCGGTTAATCAAAAAGTCCGGATAATGGAGTTATATCTCCCAACGTACGAGAGCCCCGTACACATTGACATGCGCCTGCATTCGGAGCTCCATCTCCCCGGGGACCGCCAGCTGACCATCTGTCGTGTCCGCTGCCTACCCGGGCTGCACATTCCCCTCCCAATCTACACGCTCCGATACAAGGCAAACGCCTCGGGGTTTTTTTAAAAGTTAATTTTAAATGAGAGATGAAGGAAAATCCCAGTTACCTACTCCAGAATTTTGCCGGTTAAGAGAGATTTCCAGATATTTGGGTGCCGGTTAATAAAGAGTTTCCTGTACTTGTCAAGTTCTACCTGTGGCTACAGTTAAATCCCACATGCTTGCATCAAATATCTAAGGGACCTTCGTTGTCCGAATGTTAATTCTATAATTGAACTTGAAACCGATATTCACACTATTAGCAGGAAAAAAATACATCACAGCCGAGCTGGTACGATGACCAATTTTTAATTAGTTTGCAAGTCTGTACAAAGGGATCAGTTTATTTTTTAGACTCTTCTTCCTTGGACAGAGTCTTAATGATCTCTTCCTTCTTGGCCTGCAGACGCTCTTCACGGCGCTTACGAGCTTCCTTGGTCCTGGTTCTGCGAGCTTCAGCCTGGTCACTGCAACACAATGAACTCTGGTCAGCACTTACCAGTTTGAGTTCCTCTTACAAGTTGATACCATATTAAACATTCTAACTTTCTAAAGAGCAAAGCATCTAATAGTTTAGGCTTTAGATCAATACAAGTGTGAACAACAGAATCCATTTTAAGTCAACTTCTCTGAAAGGTTGAGATTCACAATTACAAAATACTTAAAAAAAAAAAAATATACAGAATAAAGTTCACACGCTCAAAAGTCTCCAGTTAGAAAACAGGTAAAGAGTTAGTTGCATCAGTCTTATCAAGAGCCTAACACAATTAAAGCCCCAAGTTGAACTCTGAACTGCAATCTCAATTCCAAAATGCCTCTTGCAGATCTTTGCAATGTACTTACGCCAGAAGCTTCTTGCGAGCCTTGTCTGCCTTCAGCTTGTGAATGTGCTCCATCAAGATACGCTTGTTCTTGAACACATTACCCTTCACCTTCAGATACAGGCTGTGGTACCTACAAGGGTGCAATGGGGGGGGAAAAAAAATAGTTCACACATCTCTTCACACAATTGCCAGTTAGTGGCATCATAATTGAAATGTGTTGAAGGATAGAGCAACTCCGTTCATTTCATAAGCGAGGAATGCTTCATTATCTACAAGGCCAATGCATCCCAACTCTGGAAAGAAATTAAGTACATATTTCCAATCTTAGTTTAAACTGCAAGTATGAAAAACTAGTCATGCAGGATTTCTGGAACTGATTGGAAGCAGTAATGAAATATTTAACACAAGAACTAAGAATTTGCATTTCTGAAGCCTAAATTTAGAAATCTGACCATCACTGCCACATTAACCATCATAGGCCTTATCCTGAATTTCTAATTATTCAAATCAAAGGGGAATTCAAGATATTTCATTGTCACTCATCAGAATAATTTGAGAGCATGGAAGTTCTGAAGTAAAGAAACCCACAAACATAAGCCATAGACTACCAGCAAATCCAGGCACTGGGCTATACAAATACACTAACTTCACCTCCCCTCATTTTCCACCCGCACTTCCATCTCCACTTGGCTGCCGATCAGAGCGCCGCCAAATACACAGCCATTTGAGGCCTAGAAGCATAGGTCAACTTTTTTTTTTTTTTTTTAAAACAAATAGAAACCAGAGGCTGCCCAGGCCATACCAGGAAATAACTAATTGGAAACGCAAGAGCCAAGCGGGCTAGCCTGGCAAATTTGTGGAGAGACACAAACCATAATTCAGCATATCACTAATAAACTCTTACATTAAGCCATCTCAAAAGGTTGTACAGAGCGGAGATCTCTGTTGAGAATGGAAGTAACTTTGTATTCAAAACCAGGACAAGATTGTAAGTAAATGGTTTTGGGTAGTTTTGCTCAATACTTCCTGGTGAGAAAGATTCCAGTGGACTCAGTTAGCCGGTCAGCCAGGGACATATTAGTCCTAGCACCCTGGATTAGGGAGGAATTAAAGAGCCTGCCCAGCAACTGATAGAAATAAACATGGGTATCCAGTCAAGACAGGAAAGAGACATGATTCATATATGAGTAACTACTTAGGCAAGGTAGAAGTCTGCAAGTAGACCAAACCCAATCTCAGGCCAATTCACCACCTTCTGGAAAGGAATAGTTCTGCCAGGGATAATCATCATCAAGGAACCTTACATGTGGCGATCGATCTTCTTAGACTCCCTGTATCTGCGAAGTAGACGCCTCAGAATTCTCATTCTCCTCATCCAGGACAGTTTCTCAGGCATACGGGCATTGGCTGTACCCTTTCTCTTACCTAATCAGGGACATACAAAGAGCACATTTATTAGACGTAAACTTCAAACACAGAAACACAATGCTGCAACCAAAGCCAACAGAATGCCAACCTACACAATTAAAATAATCAAATAAAAGTCTGAGGAAGTGATCAAATGTCCAGTGCTCTGGTCAGACTGCACCTCATGTACTGCGTCCAGTAAGAAACAAGATGCAAACATTGGAGGGCAAAGAGCTAAAAGGCCGATACCTAGTATAAGTTATGAGGAAATGCAGGAGACACTTGGGCTTTTCAGTGTGCAAAGGAGGCACCCCATGGTGCTCTTAAGAGACATACAAGACAGTGCAGGGTATAGAAAAGGTGAAGCTGGAATACAACAACTTGCATTTGGTGCTTCATGAGAGCATAATCAGACAAACTTGTGAATTTCTAACCACTGGCCTTACATATCCATGTCACAATAAAAAGAATGGATCTTGTAGCAACAGCAGCACAGGGCATTATGGACCCATTGCACAAACAGTTCTATATTAAAAACATCCCACATCTAGAAACTAAAATTGTGTTATTGAGCACCCCCTTGTGACAACAGGCTAAATTTCACCAACTAAAAGCATCTTTGCTGGACTTACTTCTACTTGGCAGCAGTGAAGACACTGAGTGCCCTCCCCAGGCCACAAATTAGGCACCCAGAGAGTAAGGCAGTTTATTATCTTGGAGACAGCAGATGGGTACTATCTACTGCATTTCTAAACTCTTTGGTGGTACTGGTAAGTCACCAAAAAGAGAACAGGGAGAAGGGCTAAATTCATTGCTAAAAGTAGTCACTGGCCAACAGTGGCAATCTTTTATTTGGCTACTGCAAAATTAAGTACTTTTAATTTCAACGCACTAGACGGTTAAAGGTTTATATAGTTATTACAATCCATTCTGCATACAGCACCAGAATAAGACTTCCACCAAACAGAAGTCACGCAAGATGAGCTCCTTATGACATTTTTATTCCCTACAGTAAAGGTAAAAGCCTTATTTACCGATGCCCATATGTCGGCCCTTCCTGCGTGCAAGGGTGTTCTTCCTGCATCGAGCACGTGAGTGCACAGTCACAGGCTTGCGGATAATCAGACCGTCTTTAACCAATTTTCTGATCTGCTGGCCTGCAGAGGGGAAGAAAGTTTGTTAGACACAATAACGCCTCATGCTCCATCAATGTACCCGATAAGTAAACAAAGGTCAACACCGGAACACAAGTGAAATCACTTGCCTAGATTACACAGTATTTTGGTTCAATAACTAAATCTGGATGCTCGAAGTTGTAGGATCTCTCAAGCTAAAGCTGCAGTTTCAACTTCTCAAAGGCAAATAGTTTCACTATAACCATATACAACAAACCAGACTAAAAGGCTTGGCAGTGTACACAACCAAGCCTCCAAATTAAATACAGCCCCCTTGCTATAGATGATGTTGACCGGGCAAAAAAGATCTTACTTAGGAGAAAATGGAGGGTTATAAAACTTAGAAGATCCTTAAAATGGATGAGCAGCAAAGCCAAAAAAAGAGCTTGCATTTAGGTAGCTTCTTTCACATCCTTAGGACGGCCCGAAACACTTCGCAACAAACACCGTGCAGTCATTGTTGTAATGTAGGCAAATAAAGAGCCGACTTGCACGGAGAAAGGCCCCATGAATAGCAATGAGATAAACGACCAGATTATTTGTTTTAGTGGTACTGGTTGAGGGATAAATGTTGGCCAAGACACCAGGAGTACTCTCCTGCTCTTTTGAATCATGCTATGGGATCTGTTGCATCCACTTGAGGGAACAGAAAAGGTCTAGACTTAACATCTCGTCTGAAAGATGGTACCTCAGACAGGACAGAATTCGCTCAGTACTGCAGAGATAGAACGCAGACTGCAGACAGAACAAAAAAAAGCTATCCAGGTCTACCCGGTCTTACACATCTAATGAGATGAACCACAAGGATTACTGGCAGAAGCGAAAACATTGAGGAAAACAGCTGCAGACAAGCCCTTGGTTAGAATAAAACTTTTACTTACGAGAATTGGCATTGGCAATCTCATTGGTTTCGTTAGGATCCAGCCATACCTTCTTTTTGCCACAGCGCAAAACGCTGGAGGCAAGCCTCTTCTGAAGCCTGAGCATACTGTATTAAAAAAGTACAAAACTGTGATTAGATTTCTAAATACTTGACATTGATAAACACATTGTGTCTAGTTGCTTGGGTACATTGTTTCGAGTTGCCCGGGTACATAACAGAATTGACAGGTTAGACAGTTGCGGGCTTAGCTACTGGCATAAAATAATTCATCCATCATATCATAAAACCACAGATCACTGACCTGTCCAAAGGCTACCTGAATTGTACCAATACAGAATATGCTGCTGGCCTATCTCTCCCTGCTCCCCTCCACTCTAGTTACACATTAGATGTAATAAATTAACAGTTTTACCAGAGAGGCAAGGTTTTCATACATTACATGCACTTTAAAACTGAGAAATCATCAGATAGTGAAGATATTAAGATCCAGGAGGTCTTAATATATAAAATTGGCATACTTGGGATCAATCTGATCAAGGCCATCCTTTAAAGGAAATGTGCAGGAATTTGGGGCAGGTGAGGGAACAGCAGGAAGAAAATCAAACTGAAAAACTATTACTTGATCAGGACCATTGGTTTACAGTGACTGAATAATCAAACCTCATTGCACATGACTGATGGATTTTTATTAGTGACCTGAGAATCACATTCCATCCAATTTTCCATTAAACTAAACAGCAAAACAGTGGCCTTACCAATAATGTACATTGTAGTCATAGTTTCAAAAGATGGAAATTTTCATCTACAGCAGTAGGAATCAGAGATGGGTCGCAGTATGATAATTCTGGTCGCAGAGGTTGAATTCAGCTTCCAGTAATGGGACGAAAGGCTCAGACTGCTGGAAACATTCCAAGTGGAATGAACTCGGGCAGGTTTAAAGTGTTATTTTCTAGCAGACACTTGTTCACTGTAGAATTCCCCATAATTCTGTACTGCATGAACAAGCTGGCATACAAGTAATAAAAATTCTATACTGGTGGTACAGGGATAGGGTGTGCATGGTTGAGAGCTTTGCACTGCATCTAACCTGTGCGTTAAATGAAGTCATTATCGAGGAAAGGTTGTTTTCCTAGCACTGGAGTACAAATACAAACTTAATTTCTTGGCTGCCACCCACAAAGAAATGCAACAATGTTGCACCAATCCCAGCCACTGCAACCCTGGACAGTGGTTTAAACTGGATTTGTACAAAGACTCCCTGCATGCAAATAGCATTTGAAGCGTCATTCTGCCAGAGGTCTACCAAAACCTAAAACATAAATTAACCGAGATTTGTAAAGACCCACTTTGTGAGAAAAGACAAAAAACTCAAATGAAATAATCTAACAGAAAATCTTTATTGTAACTGCAATTCCTTGCCAATAGGAACATCTTAAAGCTTTACAAATGCAATCTGCCCAGTTTCCAAAGAAGAATGAACCATCTGTCAAATGTGACACCAACTCCATTTCGAAGGTGGCAGGATAAGTTTATAAGGCCTTTATTGCAAGGAGTTTGGAGTACAAGAGTAAGGAAGCTTGCTGCAATTGTATGGGGCTTTGGTGAGACCACACCTGGAGCACTGTGTAGTTTTGGTTTCTGTACCCAAGGAAGGATACTTGTCTTAGAGGGGGTGCAATGAAGGTTCACTAGATTGATTCCTGGGATGTCCTTTGAGAATTGAGTAGAATGGGCCTATACTCTCTTGAAGAATGTGAGGTGATCTAATTGAAATGTATAAAATTCTTGAGGGCTTGGCAGGGTAGATGCTGAGAGGTTGTTTTCCCTGGATGAGAGTCTAGAACTAGGGGTCATAGTCTCAGAATAAGGGGTCGGCCATTTAGGACTGAGATGGGAAGGAATTTCTTCACTCAAAGGATTGTGAATCTTTGGAATTCTCTACCCCAGAGGGCTGTGAATGCTCAGTTGGTGAGTATACTCAAGATTGAGATCAATAGATGCTTGGGCACTAAGGGAATCAAGGGATATGGGGGGAAAGTAGATTTGATTTAGAAGTTCAGCCATGATCTTACTGAATGGCAGAGCAGTCTTGAGGGGCAGTATCTGTTATGTTCTTTTAAGGCTGTTTAAAAAAAGCATACTGGTACCTTGGTTTTATAAATAGAGGCAGAGTACAAAAGCAAGGAAGTTATACCCAACCATTATAAATCACTCATTAGGCCGCAGCTGGAGTATTGTGGCCAATTCTGGGCACACACTTTAGGAAGGTGCCAAGGCCTTAGAGAGGGTGCAGAGGAAATTTAGCAGAATGGTACCAGGGATGAGGGACTTCAGTTATGTGGAGACTGGAGAAGCTGGAATTCTTCTTCTTAGAGCAGAGAAGGCTAAGGGGGGATTTAACAGAAGTGTTCAAAATCATGAAGGATTTTGATAGAGAAACTGGTTCTAGTGACAGAAGGGTTGGTAACCAGAGGACACAGATTTACAGTATTCCTCACAGATATAATTGACAAGAGAACTGAGAAATGAGAATTATTTTTTTTTAAATGCAGTGCATTGTGATCAGGAATGCTCTGCCTGAAAGGGCAGAGAAAGCAGATTCAATAGTAATTTTCAAAAGGGAATTGGGATAAATACTTGAAAAGGAAAAATTTGCAGGACTATGGGGTAAAATGGACTAATTGGATATCTCCGTCAATGAGCTAGCACAGGAACGATGGGCTGAACATAAAACCTCCAGTCTGTCCCTCCCAATCCCTGCAACTGGAACAGTTGCCGAGCCCGGCCTCAGGGCTACTGTCGGCCTGGAGTTGCTGCTTCCTGCCTTGGGCAGGTCGGAAGCCGTCCCCGAGGCTCGGGGGAGAGAGAGGAAGGCCGCGGGGTCCAGTTCATACCCTAACCAACCCCTCTAGTTCAGAGCTGTGTGGAGGGGGGAAGGAACGCAGGCCGCAGGCCTCATGTCATGGCCGCTGGCGCACGGCTGCCTGGATGACTAGGCCGCGGGGGCCTGGATCCGATCCCGAGGCCTCGCTGCTACCCCGAGGTAACGTGTGCGGCCACCAAGGCATCCCTTTCGTCGAGTGTCCTTCTCTCGGTGCCGGCACCCGCCCTCCCGGCCCCGCTCCCCGAACTCCTCACTCCCCGGGCCCGGCCGCCGCTGCACTCACCTCATGGCGGCTCCGTCTCGCTGGCCGAAAAAGAGCGAGCATGCGCAGAACCCACAGCTCATACACCCCCCGGGAGAAACCAACAGCTCCAGAGAGGGGGGTAGACAAACACCTCAATCACATCAATCACAGCCCTATAGCAGCCCTTACCTGCACGGAAACATCGCAATCAAAATTAAAAAACATAATTATCTTCAGTAGGTTTATGTTTATTTCGCTTCTCCAGGCTAACTGCTTACATTCACAGAAGGAGCTTTGTGTGGCCCCCGTAGCTCGAAATGCGACATTCCACCCACGTTTTACGTGATGACGTACGGCGCCGCGCTGTTCCAAGCAGGAACCAAATTCGCTACAGGGTCTGATGAAAGGTGATGATGTTACTACCTGACCTGCTGAATGTTTTCAGCATTTTCTCTTTGCATTTTAGATTTCCAGCATCCGCAGTATTTTGCCCTCCGCTACAATTTTTGCCTGGTTATTGTTGGTCTGCAGCTAATCCCCAGGAAAGCAATACAGAAATGGCAAAATGCTGAGACTTGCATCTATATATAAAAAATGAATCCAGGGGAAGATATTTGGAGAGGGCAAGAGGTTGCCCCGGTGTCATCCAGCAAAAGTGCCCCCTTTTAAAGGGGCACAACTAATAGAAATCTAAATCATAAAGAAAAGGAAACTTGACAAATTTTATAATAACAACTTATATTTATATAGTGCCTTTAACATAGTAATACATCCCACAGGAGTGTAATCAAACAAAATTTGATACCGAGCCACATAAGGAGATATTAGGGGGGTCGTTCGGCCCGATTGCCTGCCTCTCTTCCGCGGCCATGTTCGCGCCCGGGTGGCCCTGGAGATGGAGCACGCGGTGTCCGCCGGCACGCTTGAGTTTTTCCGCGACCGGTGGGCGCCGCGGGGACTGGAGTGCATCGTCACCCCGGACTACCAAATTTTAATTTGATTTGTTAAGTTTCCTTTAAAGTTTTACTGAGTTACAGTTATTTAATTGGTTTTATCAAAAAGAGAAAGGAGATATTAGGGGGGTCGTTCGGCCCGATTGCCTGCCTCTCTTCCGCGGCCATGTTCGCGCCCGGGTGGCCCTGGAGATGGAGCACGCGGTGTCCGCCGGCACGCTTGAGTTTTTCCGCGACCGGTGGGCGCCGCGGGGACTGGAGTGCATCGTCACCCCGGACTACCAAATTTTAATTTGATTTGTTAAGTTTCCTTTAAAGTTTTACTGAGTTACAGATATTTAATTGGTTTGCATCAAAAGAGTAAGGAGATATTAGGGCAGATGAAAGAGGTAGGTTTTAAGGAGCGTCTTAAAGGAGGAAAGAGAGGTAGAGAGGCGGAGAGGTTGAGGGAGGGAATTCCAGAGCTTAGGGCCTTGGCAGCTGAAGGCACGGCCGCCAATGGTGGAGCAATGAAAATCAGGGATGAACAAGAGGGCAGAATCAGAGGAGCGCCGAGATCTCGGAGGGTTGTGGAGCTGGAGGAGGTTACTGAGATAGGGAGGGGTGAGGCCATGGAGGGATTTGAAAATAAGGATGAGATTGTTAAAATCGAGGCGTTGCTTAACCGGGAGCCAATGTAGGTCAGCGAGCACAGGGGTGATGGGTGAACGGGACTTGGTGCGAGTTAGGACACGGGCAGCATAGTTAAAGTAAAATACTGCAGATGCCGGAAATCTGAAATATAAACAGAAAATACTGGAAACACTCAGCAGGTCAGGCAGCATCTGTGGAGAGAGAAACAGAGTTAACGTTTCAGGTTGATGACCTTTTTGTCAGAACAGGTAGTGGAAATTAAATAAAAATGTTACCACCCATGTTGACTATGCACTCCAGACCCTGCGGTGCCCACCTGTCGCAGACAGGTTGCATAGACTATTTCCTCTGGTGGGAGAGTCCAGAACAAGGGGGCATAACCTTAAAATTAGAGCTAGGCTGTTCAGGGGTGATGTCAGGAAGCACTTCTTCACACAAGGGGTAGTGGAAATCTCTCTCCCCCAAAAAGCTGTTGAGGCTGGGGGTCAATTGAAAATTTAAAAACTGAGATTGATAGATTTTTGTTGGACAAGGGTAATAAAGGTTACGGAATCAAGGCGGGTAGATGGAGTTAAGATAAAGAACAGCCATGATCTAATTAAATAGTGGAACAGGCTCAAGAGGCTAAATGGCCTACTCTTGTTCCTATGAGGGAGGAAAATTAAAAAAAATTACAATGTAAATTTTTGTTTCAATTATATAAATCTTACCACTGATGCACAGCATTAGAAAGTACAAGAATAGAGTGAGCGAGTGCAGTGTTAGCCTCATCTAGAGGTACAGAGAAGAAAATTGGTCGAGTCTATTAATAAACTCACTGATGGGCTACATGTTAAATGTATAGCTGAAAAAATGAATGTCTTCTTCACCTCTAATCAAAAGATGCAGAGGTCACACTGGAGATAGTTTACAACAGAACTAATTTTGAAAATGCAGTTGTACGTTTTAAACTGCTCATACGGTTTCCATTTGCAAACGTACCAACTTCTAAGACAACAAATTAAAAAAAAGCCAAGCTCAAAGTGATCACCATATAAACAAAGGAAGATAAGCCACTGTGAGCATGACAAACTGTATTGTTACACAAACATATACGTAGAAAAGCAAGAAGGGTTCAGGAGACAGTTATTGTCGACCCCTTGATGACTGGGTGGGTTAATGCATCAGTTTGTCTGGCATAAAAAGAGAAAGAAAGACTTGCATTTTATATAGCGCCTTTCATGACCACCAGATGTCTCAAAGCGCTTTACAGTCAATGAAGTACTTTGGGAGTGTAGTCACTGTTGTAATGTGGGAAACGCGGCAGCCAATTTGCGCACAGCAAGCTCCCACAAACAGCAATGTGATAATGACCAGATATTCTGTTTTAGTGATGTTGATTGAGGGATAAATATTGGCCAGGACACCGGGGATAACTCCCCTGCTTTTCTTCGAAATAGTGTCATGGGATCTTTTACATCCACCTGAGAGAGCAGACGGGGCCTCGGTTTAACGTCTCATCCGAAAGATGGCACCTCCGACAGTGCAGCATTCCCTCAGCACTGCACTGGGAGTGTCAGCCTAGCTTTATGTGCTCATAATAGAGCCATATAGACCAGAAAGGTTTGTTCCGGGGTCTGATCTCAGTGCAGCAATGGGGTGGTGCAACAAAGGGCCTGAGTATGAGAAATAATCACCAAAGGTTCCCACTTTGAACACTAAACAGTGATCTGCCCCACTGTAAGGTGTTATCGTTAGGTGAGGGCTGGATAAGATCATGCTCAGCTGTGGTGCCTCTCACTGTTGAGAATCTTGCCACTGCTCACTCTCCACGCAGGATGAATAATGCGCTTGTGTGAGGTACTGAAAATCCATAGAAATATACCCCAGCAAGAATCCCTGCTGACAGGAGAGGAAAGGAGAAATAGAAACATTTAATAGAAATTGATCACATTAAAAGCGATCTGGACAAACTAGGTGGTTAGGCTAAGGAATGACAGATGGTGTGCAGTTACATAGAATTACACAGAATTTACAGCACAGAAACAGGCCATTGGGCCCAACAGGTCTATGCCAGTATTTATGCTCCACATGAGCCTCCTCGCACCCTGCTTCATGTCACCCTGTCACCCTATTCCTTTCACCCTCATGTGTTTATCTAGCTTCCCTGTAAATGCATCTGCCATTTGCCTCAAATACTCCATGTGGCAGCGAGTTCCACATTCTCACCACTCTCTGGGTAAAGAAGTTGCTCCTGAATTCCCTATCGGATTTATTAGTGACTGTCTTATATTTATGGCCCCTAGTTTTGGACTCCCCCACAAATGGAAACATCTCTGCTTCTACCCTATCAAACCCTTCATAATTTTAAAGACCTCTATCAGATCACCTCTCAGTCTTCTCTTTTCTGGAGAAAAGCGACCCAGCCTGTTTGTGTCTTTCCTGCTAGTTGTGCCCTCGCAGTTCTGGTATCATTCATGTAAATCTTTTTTGCAGTTTCTCCAGTGCTTCTATATCCTTTTAAAATATACTAATGACATCTAGTGCCAAAGCATCACCAGTGCACCACCTTTATTTTTATTATATCGATAGTGGCCTGGATTTTGTGGTCGGTGCTTACCATTATTATGGAGTAAATCGGACAGCCAATTCCGGAGTCTGCACATGCGCAGTTAAACGTGGAAATCAGGAAGTTGCTGTCCGAGTTGCCCTGCTCCTCCAAAAGCTTCACTACATCGGTATCTCGCTGAGAGATTCGGCATTGAAACTCATGAATGGCGTGTAGTTGCGGTACTTACCCACTAGAGATCCACTAAACACGCCAGAAAAAGTTACAGCTTGTCCATTCAAGTGTACGTGACTTTTTAACGGCGTGATAAGTCTTAATTACTGCCAAACAACCCCTCTGGCATTGAAAATTTACTTAAAAAATGTGGAGTCTCATTCCATCAGATTTTAATTATTGTTGGAGATTTAAAAAAATTAAACATTTAACATCTTTCAACTTGTTCTTTCTGTCTCTTTTATCTCCTTTAATCCAATCTTTTTTTCCCTCTCTTTGTTTATGATTTAACATTGAATTAAATATTCTAACTAACACTTCCTGGTCCAGACTTTGTGTGTCTCAGTAAGGATTCTTCAATCTGATTGGTTGAGGAGACACCGTTGCTTTCCCTGTTAACACAGATCCCAGATCCCCTATAGAGATCTGACTCTCTAATTACCACTAGTCGCAGTGCGAAAACCCACATAAAGTCTATGCGTAATGAAAGGTGAGTGCCGTTAGTTTGCCGCTGACCACAAAATCCGGACCAGTGTGTCTACCTTTGATCCTCGCTCCACAAGATAGATTTGAATGAAGAAGGCCTACAGCCCATTTGATATCATCCTTCCAGAATGCTGCATTACCATTCAGCTGAACCTCAGTTCAACATCATATCCAAAGATCGGCACCTCCGTTCATGCATTCCTCAAAACTGAGGTGTCTGTGGCTCATAAACCTGCACCTTTCTGACCTAGAGGATAGAGGGCTGCAGACTGAGCTGTCACTCATTCCACCCACCACTCGGACATGTAGGTGGCCTACACACCCCTGCACATGCTCACTAGCTCAAGCTTCCTAATGTAAAGACTACGTTGAAACATGTCAAGAACAGTGACATTATAAAGATTATAGCAGACTTGAAAACTTTTCCCATCTTGGATACGAGTAGGTGCTTTTAATTTTGTTTTCATTTTACAAGTTACATTATGCTAATAGCACCTCTTTAAAACCTCCAACCTCTAGTAGCCTCATAGAATCTGGAGTATTCAGACATTGTCCAGACATGAGGACTATATGGCACTAAACTGTAATTGGATCAATTCCTATTTAATTTACTGTCACTCTCTTGAGCATGTAGGCTTTCAGTGTCAATGCTGGCTTAATGTAGATTCCAAACCCCATTCCTTTCTCTTTACTGGAAGAAATGCATGAAAAAGAAATCCATGTTCTTTTATGTATGAGGACACACAGCTTGGGATTTCTGTGTGCACTGGTGCTGATGAAATAATGATAGAACTGGACCAGGAGAAAGATTCTCATGAATTCCTTGAAGCTTTCTACAATTAAAACGTGTAAGTGTCCTTGTTTCTCAACTTGTTTAATGATTGCGCTTTCCACTTCAGTTGGAGAATAATTTTAACCTAATCTACTTGTCAGGAAGCTGCCGGGATCAGATGCAAAGCTGCTTTTTTTTTTATGGTTCAAATATTTTTATTCAAAAACAATAATACCTGTACAACTCATCAATTACATAGTAAATCCATTACATAGTAAATCCATTACATTCATCCATCACAGTAAAAAATAAAGCCTTAAAAACAGCCTTATAGTTAATATAAATGCAATGATTAATTTTACAAATAATAATGTTTACAGTACAAATACCCTTAAACAATACCGCACAACTTTTTAGATTTAAAATAATAAATCTCAAAGTTAACTCCACATAAAACAAACCATTTCAACACCAGTGTACAAACACATAACACCATCATAATCCAATTAAATGCTACAGATAACATTTATTCCAATAAACCAAGAAAAACCCGTTTTACGCCAGTCCTACTGGCATTGTTCGTTCGATCATTCGATCATTCATTCAATTGTTCGTTCGTTCATTCAAGCGTTCGTTCGTTCGATCGAGCGTAAGTTCCAATATGTATGTATGAATGCGTGCGTGCGTATCATTTGGCAAAGCTGCTTTTACACCCGTCCGATTTTAATCTCCGCTGGAGGATAATATTGGGCGGGGTATAAAACCAGTGTTCCACCCGATCCCGTGGAGTTTCCCGCCCAGCGAGTCAGGTTAAAGTTACCACCATATTTCCCCCCTCCCAACCCCAGTTGAAAGAGACCTTTTCTTTTCTTTATTTTTAAATCAATCTCTAAACATAAGCTGAAGAAGACAGATGGAGGATTACCAGGATACCACGGGATCTGCACTGATGTCAATCTGTGCAATCTTAAACTAAAGTGAAGTGCATGAGTAGGCCAATCGCTTTGCAACACATCAGCCAACGGTTCCCAGTTCAAAGTTTTACCACATTGCTGTTTGTTGGAGCTTGCTGTGCACAAATTAGCTGCCACGCTTTCCTACATTACAACAGCGACTATACTTGTAAATACCTCAATGGCTGTAAAGCGCCCTGAGGTTGTGAAAGGCGCTATATAAATGTAAGTCTTCATTTTTTTTCACAGCCAGCCTGAGATCATAAGTTCTCTTGATGCTCCATTACGCTATATCATTGCATCCCCCTCAATTTCTTTTTCTTATATTGTTTGCTTTTTACACACTAAAATAAGGGTTAGAAGATTAATGGTGTGCACAGAACATAACTTGGTATTCCATTATTACAGCTTGTATCACAATGACCCTCGGCACCTTTCTAATACCTGACTTATCTATACAGTAGGGTGCAGTGCAACCCAAATTATTGCCCAACATCTCAGTTCCTGTGGCTGTAATGATGAGGGGGTCAGGAACATTAGGGGGTGGGAGTGGCTCTAGATACCATCCAATACTGGCCCAGTTCAATCCGACAGAGATACAACAGGTATCACAAGGTGCAGTCGTGTAACTCTGGACACGCTCTGTATGATTGCCCTGTTTAATGTAAACTACAATTCCCATGATGACCTGGAGCTGTAAAATGAACAGATGGGCCAAAGTGACTCATGATCCCATGGCTAATTATGGGAATTGTAGTTTGAAAAGTGTGGGGGGGGGGGGGGGGGGGGACAGAGAAACAGAGAAATCCTGCAGTCATGATTACTAAAGCTTATTGCAAGTCATACCATCTTTAAGTAATTCACTATTAAAGACACGATTTGTCTTAATTGCCTGGACAATAACAAAGCCTGGGGAGACAGCAGATGGCATCATTAGGGCAGCTTTACAGAGGGCATGTGGACTACTATCGATGTGATCATTGACCAGCTGCTGGTGTGATACTAGAACTCCATAACAAGTGACCCACCTAATAAGATGCAAAGAGCTAGACTGTAAAAGAGAAAGGTTCCATATCAGCACCCATTGGTAATTCTGTTTTAATCTGTGTTGGCCAATGTCACTTAGTCTTGGCTTCGATCTTCCGCAAAGCTTATAGGCAACCCTAAATCGTATCCGCACAAACCATGGCAGATGTGAATACTTGATGCACAAATGGAGCATTAAAAACTCTCCAGTGTGCGACTGTGGTCACCCAGAACAGACCATGGGCCATCGAATGACTCAGTGTCAGCTGTGGCTCAGTGGGTAGCACTCTCTAGGTGGGAGGGGCTAGGAGTGAGCAGGTGTTGCTGGTTGCCTGATTGCTGCAGGGAGTTGGAGTGAGCTTGTAAAATGTTGGTGGTGGGTTTTTTTTCTCCAGGTTTTAGGGCCTTTTTGGCCCATAAGCATCAGCCAGATGGCTGCTGAGGGGTCCGGAGTGCCGGGCCCCCCTCAGAGGACAGTGTTCCCAAGATGAATTTAATCAGGGGAGAAACTGTGGTTGGAAGGGAGAGAAAAAGGCCCAAAGATTTGGGCCGGGACCCCAGGAGGTTTGGAAAAGAAAACACGGTGGTGGTTCAGTGCAAGGATAAGGAGATACGAGCTTGGGATATTATCCAGGCGGTACATGAGGACTGTGACGAGGGAAGCTGCTTTGACTGCCGACCAAAGCCGAATGTTGGGTTTGAGGTGACGGTCAGTGGCTGAGAGGAGGTGGAAAGACTTTTACTCAGTTTGAAGGTTGGCGATGCGTTCTTGGAGGTATCTCTGCTATATTCAGAAGAGGTGATGGTCTCGTTCTTAAACTTGCCGGTTTATATTGAGGACGATGTGCTAATCAAAAAGTTGGAGTCGTGGGACATTAAAATTTGCTCAGCAATAAAGAGGAGATACTATCCAGGAACACGGGTAGCAGATGGAACCCGTTACGTAAAGGTGCGGTTCCCAGAGGGGGTGAAGTCATTACCGTACAGCATGAAATTTGAGACAATGGAAGGAGTGCAGTACTTCCGAGTACTGCATGATAACCAAGTGAAGGTTTGTTATTATTGTCTTGGACACGACCATCTTGTAAGAAACTGTCCAGATTTGTACTGTTATAATTGCGGCGAGTCTGGACACATCGCTCGGAGCTGCAAGGTGGAGAGCTGTGGGGTGTGTCACAAAGGCCCCACCTGCTGTGAGTGTGAGGCAGAAGGAAGCTCTATGAGTGACGAGGAGATGAGAGAAGGAGCAGGAGGTGTGAGTGGAATGGCCGGAGGAGCGGAGCAGGCGGAGGTCACAGCTGGTGAATTGAATGAGAAAAGAGCGCAGGAAGAAGCAGAAAATTGCGGAGCAGAGAACAGGATGGAGATGGTGGAAAACACACCAAGTACAGTGGAAAAGAACAAAGACAGCAGAGGGCAGCATAGGTCGAGGGCAGACTCGAGCCATAATACGGTTCAGTTCTCCCTAAAGAATCTGGTGTCCGTGGGGAGAGAGGAGGCGGGAGCGGGGTGCGTGGTAAATGTAAGTACTCCAAAGAAAGATGGGGAGTCGGACATCTCGGTGAGCAGGAGGGGGCAAGACAAGGAGAGGCTGCAAGAGGCAGGAGCCTTAAAGGGGCAGCAGGACGGGAGCAGCGAGACAAAGACGCCAGAAGGGAGCAATATAGGTGCGCCATTGTCCCAGAGAGAGATGGGTCAGCGGTGGAGATGAGGTCGAAGGGAGCAGCACTGTTGGAGAAACCGCGATAGCAGGAAAACTCTCTATGGGAGATGATGTATCTGACGGGGAGCAGGATTATGTATCTGATGGGGAGCAGGCACAGAAGGTTACAGAAGAGCTTGAGAGTGAGGAATTAGAGGGGGACAGAGATATGGAAGTGGGGGGTGGGGGTTGGGGTGGCATCATGTTGAAAGGGAAAGGTTAGTGAGGAGCAGAAGGAGGGAGAATGGGTAGCTCCTTGGCCCAAACTTAATGCAAGGAAGAGGCTGAAACAGCAAGGAAGGTTCAAACAGGAGGTGAAAAAGAGTTGGAGGCTGCAGGAAAAAGCAACAGCTGGCCGAAAAGTTGGGAAGGAGCATGAGAGGAGGGAAGGGCCAGAGATTAAATGATGGGGAGATTATCAGGCATACTTCCCTTCTTCGGAGCCATGATTACATTGGTCTCGATTAATGTGAACGGACTGAGGGGTGAGAAGAAATTGCAGCAGTTGTTGCAGGGTTTTAAAGGCACGGACTTGTTGTGTTGCAAGAAACCTTTTGGGATGAGGATATCCTAGAAAGAGTTCGGAAGGTTTGGAAGGGAGAGGTGTTTGCAAGTTGTGCAAACAATAACCGTAGAGGGGTGGCTGTTTTGGTGAGTCCGTCCATAAAAGAGAACGTTGCCTTGGTGGACAAGGACACTGAGGGGAGATTTTTACGGCTAAGGGTAAAAATGGAGGAATTTAATTGCGATCTCTTTAATATCTATGCACCAAACGACCATTGCAAGCGTCGCGAGTTTTTTCAGGGGTTATTCACTGAAATAGCAGAGGTGGAAAATCCTTGTATAGGGGGGGATTTTAATGTATTTTTAACTTGGATGGACATTTCAGCCCAGATGACCTTTAAGGATGATAACTCCAGAGGGATGATTGTAAAAATGATGGCAAATTTAAATTTGAGAGATTTATGGAGGGACCAGAACCCCATAAAAAGGGAGTTCTCCAGAACAGGTTGGGTGAGTGAGGTTTTAAAACAAAGCCGAATAGATTTTGTGTTAATGTGGGAAGGGTTAAGTTCTGAGGTGATGGAGGTTTATTGTAAAAAAGTATTTTTTAGTGACCATGCGGCTTTGGTTCTTAGAATTAGGAACAGCAGAGTTAAGATCGGTTCAGGGGTGTGGATTTTAAACAATCAATACCTGAAAGAAATTGCTTATAAAGAAGGGATTTTAAATATAATAAAGAATGCTCGGAAGGAACCTTTGTTCTTGAAAGAAAGAAGAGTTTGGTGGGACAATTTCAAATATGAGGTAAAAGTTTTTTCGGTGCGTTATGGGAAAAAGAGAGCGGCAGCTAACCGGCATCGAGAAGAGAATATAAACAAAAGGTTTACGGATGTCTGTAAAGCAGTTGACGGAGGGGATAAGGGAGCTGAGACTAAGTTCCGGGTGTTAAACGAAGAGTGGGAATTATTGCAAGCTGAAAAATGCAAGGGGGCCATTCTCTGTGCAAAGGCTAGAGATGCATTGGAGGGCGAAAGATGCACTAGATATTTTCTAGAGCAAGAGAAGCTGCGACATTATTTGGAGAGTTGAAGGTTGGGGAGAAGATCATTCATGAAAGTGGGGAGATTTTAGAGGCGGCTAGCAGCTTTTATCAAGAGTTATATACAAAAGAAGACATTTCCAATTTGGTGATGGAGACGGTTAGTGCTTTTATTGAAGAGGGTTTAAAGGAGGATGAGAGAAGCATGTGTGACAAAGAAGTAGGATTAGTGGAAATAAAAGTAGCAGTAAGTGGAATGAAGGGGGAGGGGGTGAAGAGATTTCTGCAGAAGTCAAATACAAGTTTTTGGAAGAGTTGTTTTGAGCATTTTTAAAAACGAAGTGGGATACTAGGGCAGGGAATATTGTATATGGAATACAATAATATGTTTTTGAAATTGATTAAACTTCTCCCTAGGTTTTATAAGGGGGTTGTAGAGATTTGGGCCTAATTTTTTTAAAAGTGTGCAGTTTATGCCCAAGGGGGCTGAGGAATTTTTAGAACAGCCCTTATTTTTGAACAGGTGGGTCAACATCGAAGGAGAGGTATTATTTAATCAAGCTTTTATAAAAGCTGGTATTATATATGTGAAAGATGTATTATACGAGGTAATTCCAGGTTGGTTGCCGGAAGCGATAGTGAGGGACATGGTGTGGGGGGAGGATCAGGAGGTAGAGGAAAAAGCAATAGGGATCATGTATGAGAAGATTGTGAGGGCAATGCCATAGGATTGGATGGAAGAAGTAAATGCGGAAATCTCCAAAGGAAGTAAAATGCATCCCGCTTTTCCAAGCTTTCTGCTGGAGAAAGGGGGAGAGCTGGTCCAATTTGACAACTGTAATACTCGAGATTTCTATGAGGTGTTTAGAAAATGGAGATTCAAGACACCTGCTGGTCAGGAGTTTTGGCAGAGTATATACCCACAGCTGGACTTCAACAGGATTTGGAAGGGAGTGTGGGCGAATTTTAAATGTCCAGAGTGGATTGAACTGGATTTCAAATTGGCTCATAACCGGATTTTTACTGTGACGGTCTTCTGTAAGATTGGATGAGTGGAGGGGGTAACTTGCCCAGTGTGTGGGACACGGGATGAGACTCTGTCCCATTTACTGGTGTCATGTCCGCAGTTAATTGATTTTAAGTACTTTGTTTGACAGTTGTGTGAAGTTTTTTTGCTGGACCGAAGAGCGAGAATGGGAATCCCGTGGGATTCAATTTTGAGATGGGGATTGCAGGAGAGTCTGCCCGAGTCTAGCGGAGCGGCAATTAATTTAATGTTCAGTTTGGCTAGATTCGTGATTGTACAAAGAAGGAATGCTCTGTTTTTTAAGGGGAGGAGAATCAATCTAAAAGAGTATTTTAAATATAAGCTAAAAGATCATTATAAGGCTCTGTGGATGTTTTATTCAGAAAGGAATTTAAAGATAGTATTTTACAATCAATTTTTAAAGTACAATCGATTAATATATGTTACGGGAGACAAATTAAACTTCAGGTTTTGATAAAATGTGGTGGAGGAATGGCTGTGCAGAGCGGCGGAATTGATTTGTATGATACAATGAAATGATCACTATGTTGTAAATGTTCTTAATGTTCAATAAAGTATTAAAAAAAAGTTGGTAGCACACTGGCCTCTGAGTCAGAAGGTTGTGGGTTCAAGTCCCACTCCAGGAACCTGAGCTCATAAAGCTTAGGCTGACACTCCAGTGCAGTGCTGAGGGAGTGCTGCACTGTCGGAGGTGCCGTCTTTCGGATAAGACGTTAAACCGAGGCCCCGTCTGCTCTCTCAGGTGGACGTAAAAGATCCCATGGCACTATTTCAACGAAAAGCAGGGGAGTTATCCCCGGTGTCCTGGCCAATATTTATCAATCAACATAACAAAAACAGATTATCTGGTCATTATCACATTGCTGTTTGTGGGAGCTGCCGCATTTCCCACATTACAACAGTGACTCCACTCCAAAAAAAAGTACTTCATTAGCTGTCAAGCGCTTTGAGATGTCCGGTGGTCGTGACAGGCGCTATATAAATGTAAGTCTATTTAATGCCCGATTCACAAATACGAAGGAGGCATCACAGCGATACACTCCGCTACTCCAGACACCATTATCTGGCTTAACCACCTAAATGTAAAATTATAGTCCTTGCTCTGCATCTACATCAGTCATACCAAATAATAGGAACTTATTCCATTGAATAAGCTCAATTTTGGGGCGATACTCAGTCCCATGGAGGGGGATCTGATGCAGTCCACAGATGTGACCTGACATTGGCTGTTGTTGTTGGCACTTGTTACGTTCCCATGAGACGTTGGGGGTGGAGGGACTCTTTTTTATCTCCAGCATAAGTCGGGGCATGTGCTGTGCCTGCTCAATGGTGCCTAGATCCCATGGATTTTCTTGGTGGGGCCTCATTAGCATTGACATTGGGTGATCATGTAAAATGGATATCGGATTGGCTCCCCATTATACGTCTCTCCTGATTTTCGTTCCCATTGAAGTCAACGGAAATTAAAATCGGGCGAGATGTAGAATGGGCGGCTGCTCCGTCATCGCCCGTTTTACACTGTCTCCCAAAGTCACCAATGGGTGAGCTTCCAACGCTAATCGGGCTGCTGATCGGCAGCTCACCGTTTGAGAGGGTGCGAAATCTGGTGGGCCAGACACTAATCATGGGCCTGCGGCAGCACCTTAAAGGGAATGGCTGGAAGGATGAAGGGTGTCAATGGAGCAGCTTATTTCAGCATCGGAGAAATTTAAAGAGCACACCCAGCAGCAAGGAGGTGATGTTAAGGAAGCCTCCACATAATCACACACAGAAACGGGGGAAAACATCACTTTTAGCGTCCAGTTTTCATTTTAGAAATTTCTGGACAGCCCACTTAGAAACCATACTGTCCTTTTCAAAACTGGACATCTCTACATAAGCAGAAAGGTCTTTCTATGTTAGGTCCTTACCAGTGAATTTGCAATTTGAAGGATAGGTCTGGGCCCCTACAAAATTCGTTGAATGTAAAATAACAGCACTGAGACTTTTCCAGCAGTTCCACACATCTCGCACATTAACACCAAGCAAACAAACCATCTTCAATTTTGCCTTCAACCAGCGCCTGTGTAAAGGTGCACATCTGTATGAAAGCAGCAGAGGGCGCTGTAATACAAATAAAAAGAACTTCAAATGCTGGAAATCTTGAAGAATAAACACAACATTTTGCATTTATATCGAGCCTTTAACGTAGTGAAACGTCCCAAGGTGCTTCACAGGTGTGTTTCAGACACCGAGAGAAAGAAGGAGACATTAAGACAGGCGGCCAAAGGCTTGATCAAAGAGGTAGGTTATAATGAGCGTCTGAAAGGAGGAGAGAGAGGGTTAGGGAGAGAGTTCCAGAGCTTGGACGGCTGAAGGCATAGCCACCAGTGATTGGGCGAAGGAAGTGGGGGATGCGCAAGAGGCCAGAGTTAGTTGATCAGAGGGTTGTAGGGCTGGAGGAGTTTACAGAGATAGGGAGGGACGAAGGATGCAGATAGGTGAGGAAAGATGAGGAGGGATAGTGCTCCACAGTCACATGGGATGTCATTTGTAACTGATTAGAGCCGTTTCAGTGCTGTGCCAGGGGCGGAAACCAGATTGGAGAGCTTCAAACATGGAAATCTACAGCTGGTTAGTCAACATCTGTAAAAGCAAAAGACAGGTTACGGCCTTCAGCACGACAGCCGGGATGTTGTCGGGGCCCACAGCCTTTGCTGTATCCAGTGCGCTCAGCCGTTTCTTGATATCACGTGGAGTGAATTGGATTCGCTGAAGACTGGCTTCTGTGGTGGTGTGGACCTCGGGAGGAGGCCGAGATGGATCTTTCACTCAGCACTTCTGGCTGAAGATGGTTGGAAACGCTTCAGCTTTGTCTTTTGCACTCACGTGCTGAGCTCCACCATCGTTGAGGATGGAGATATTCATGGAGACTCCTCCTCCTGTTAGTTGTTTAATGGTCCACCACCATTCATGACTGAATGTGGCAGGACTGCAGAGCTTTGATCTGATCTGTTGATTGTGGGATCGCTTAGCCCTGTCTATAGCATGCTGCTTCCGCTGTATAGCATGCATGTAGTCCTGTGTTGCAGCCTCCCCAGGTTGGCGCCTCATTTTTAGGTACACCTGCTGCTGCTCCTGGCATGCTTTTCTACACTTATTGAACCAGAGTTGGTCCTCTGGCTTGGTGGTAATGGTAGAGTGAGGGATATGCCGGGCCATGAGGTTACAGATTGTGGTGGAATACAATTCTGCTGCTGCTGATGGCCCACAGTGCCTCATGGATGCCCAGTTTTAAGCTGCTAGATCTGTTCTGAATCTATCCCATTTAGAATGGTGGTAGTGCCACACAACACGATGGAGGGTGTCCTCAGTGTGAAGATGGGACTTCGTCTCCATAAGGACTGTGCGGTGGTCACTGCTACCAATACTGTCATGGACAGATGCATCTGCGACCGGTAGATTGGTGAGGACGAGGTCAAGAAGGTTCTCTCACCACCTGCTGGAGGCCCAGTGTCCCAGTGTGGTAGTTGTGTCCTTTAGGGCTCAGTCAGTATTGTTGCTACAAGCCACTCTTGGTGATGGACATTGAAGTCCCCCACCCAGAATATAATGGAGATAAGATGAGGTAAATCAAAGAAAGAAAAGAAAGACTTGCATTTATATAGCGCCTTTCACGACCTCTGGACGTCCTAAAGCTTTTACAGCCAATGAAGTACTTGTGAAGTGTAGTCACTGTTGTCATAGAAACATAGAAACATAGAAGATAGGAGTAGGAGTAGGGCATTCGGCCCCTCGAGCCTGCTCCGCCATTCAATGCGATCATGGTTGATCATCCAAATTCAGTACCCTGTCCCTGCTTTCTCCCCACATCCCTTGATCCCCTTAGCCTTAAGAAATATATCGAACTCCTTCTTGAATATATTTAATGAATTGGCCTCAACTGCCTTCTGTGGTAGAGAATTCCACAGGTTCACCACTCTTTGGGTGAAGAAATTCCTCCTCATCTCAGTCCTAAATGGCTTACCCCTTATCCTTAGAATGTGACCCCTGGTTCTGGACTCCCCCGCCATCAGGAACATCCTTCATGCATCTAGTCTGTCTAGTCCTGTTAGAATTTTATAAGTTTCAATGAGATCCCCTCTCATTCTTCTAAACTCGAGCGAATATAAGCCTAATCGATCCAATCTTTCTTCATACGTCATTCCTGCCATCCCAGGTATCAGTCTGGTGAATCTTCGCTGCACTCCCTCCACTCCTTCCTCAGATAAGGCGAGCAAAACTGCACACAATACTCAAGGTATGGTCTCACCAAGGCTCTGTACAACTGCAGCAAGACATCCTTGCTCCTGTACTCAAATCCTCTCGCTATGAAGGCCAACATACCATTTGCCTTCTTAACCGCCTGCTGCACCTGCATGCTTACCTTCAACGACTGGTGCACAAGCACACCCAGGTCTCGTTGCACTTCCCCTTTTCCCAATCTATTGCCATTCAGATAATAATCTGCCTTCCTGTTTTTGCCACCAAAGTGGATAACCTCGCATTTATCCACATTATACTGCATCTGCCATGCATCTGCCCAATCACCCAACCTGTCCAAATCATACTGGAGTTTCTCTGCATCCTCCTCACAGCACACACGCCCACCCAGCTTTGTGTTGTTTGCAAACTTGGAGATATTACATCTAGTTCCCTCATCTAGATCATTAATATATATTGTGAATAACTGGGGTCCTAGCACCGATCTCTGCGGTACCCCACTAGTCACTGACTGCCACTCGGAAAAAGACCCGTTTGTTCCAACTCTTTACTTCCTGTCTGCCAACCAGTTCTCTATCCAAGTCAGTACCTTACCTCCAATCCCATGTGCTTTAACTTTGCACGCTAATCTCTTATGCGGGACCTTATCGAAAGCCTTCTGAAAGTCCAAATACACCACATCCACTGGTTCTCCCTTATCTATTCTACCAGTTACATCCTCAAAAAATTCCAGTAGATTAATCAAACATGATTTACCTTTTGTAAATCCATGTTGACTTTGTCCGATCCTGTCACTGTTTTCCAAGTGCTCTACTATTACATCTTTTATAATGGACTCTAGCATTTTGCCCACTACCGATGTCAGGCTTACCGGTCTATAATTCCCCATTTTCTCTCTACCACCTTTTTTAAATAGTGGGGTTACATTAGCTACCCTCCAATCCATGGGAACTGTTCCAGAGTCTATAGAATTTTGGAATTAATGTAGGAAACACGGCAGCCTAATTGCACACAGCAAGCTCCCATAAACAGCAATGTGATAATGACCAGATAATCTGTTTTTGTTATGGTGATTGAGGGATAAATATTGGCCAGGACACCGAGGATAACTCCCCTGCTCTTCTTCGAAAAATTGCCATGGGATCTGTTACACCCACCTGACAGAACAGATGGGCCTTGGTTTAATGCCTCATCCAAAAGGCAGCACCTCCAACAGTGCCGCACTCACTGTCAGCCTAGATTTTTGTGCTCAAGTCAAGCTTATGTGGACTGAAGCAGGAAGACAAGATGGGGAGGTTCATGAGGAATTCCAGTTTTTGTGGTCCCACGAAAGAATGAGACAGTTCGAATTACACCTGGGAATAATATTAGTGTATAACTGTTTAATTGACCAGAAACGTAACCTGACCAGCCACTTAAATACTGTGGCTACAAGAGCAGGTCAGCGGCTGGGTATTCTGCGGGGAGTGTCTCACCTCCTGACTCCCCAAAGCCTTTCCACCATCTACAAGAATCAAGAAGCTCGACACCTGCAGGACAAAGCAGCCGCTTGATTAGCACCCCATCCACCACCTTAAACATTCGCTCCCTCCACCACTGGCGCACCATGGCTGCAGTGTGTACCATTTACAAGATGCACTGCAGCAACTCGCCAAGGCTTCTTCGACAGCACCTCCCAAACCCACAACGTCTACCACCTAGAAGGACAAGGGCAGCAGGCGCATGGGGACACCAACAACGTTCCCTAGAAGGTGCATGGCCCCGCACCTCTCTGCCGGTCCCACACAGCTCGGGACCAGATTTTTAAATGTAAAGGGGCCGCGCACCCAATGAAATTAAGAGGAAACATTTGACACCACCACCTCCAAGTTCCCCTCCAAGTCACACACCATCCTGACTTGGAAATATATCGCCGTTCCTTCATCGTCGCTGGGTCAAAATCCTGGAACTCCCTCCCTAACAGCACTGTGGGAGTACCTTCACCACACGGACTGCAGCAGTTCAAGAAGGCGGTTCACCACCACCTTCTCAAGGGCAATTAGGGATGGGCAATAAATGCTGGCCTTGCCAGCGACACCCACATCCCGTGAATGAATTAAAAAATAAATTTGTATGAAATTACCTTGTCTGCTATTTTAACTGAGGTAAAATAATCCACTTATTTTATACTGTTTTATAGTTCCTATTAAAATAAATTCTTTTGACTGTGCGAAGATGCTTTAACATTGTGCAGCATATGTTTGAAGCTTTGCAATCTTAGATGAGGAGTATTAGATTCTTTTCCTCACTGGCTGACTTTAAACTGTTTTTATAGGAGGATGTCATAATTTTGAGCTTTCATTTGAATAAATAAATGTTTTCTTTTTCCAGAAGTGAAACACATTTATCACCTTCCAACCCACTTCCATTCTCTAGCCCTGCAACAGACTAAATTAGAAATTATATGGGTGATTGAAAGGCTGATGGCTAAATGAGGCACAGTGTAAAAAACTACTTCAATAAAAAGAAGCGTAATAAAAGTTGCCAATGGCTATGTCAGCAGTGGTTCAGTGGGCCTGCAGTATGTTCAGCAAAATACTAAACAGATTGATTAAGAGGCCAGAGCAGTAAAAACAAATGTACCATGTCCTTTGGACAGAAACCAGGGCTGGGAATGCATTTATGTCTCATTCTAAATGGAGCGCATAAGTTTGTCCTCTGTCATGGTACATACACACATGCACGCATACAGTCACGCACACGCACACACACACACTCACATGGACAAACACTCACACACACACGCATACATACACACGCGCACACACACTCACATGGACAAACACTCGCACACACTCACACACGCACACGCATGCACGCACACGCATGCACGCACACGCATGCACACACACACACTCACATGGACAAACACACACACATGCACACACACACACACACACACTCATGCACACACATGCATGCACACACATGCATACATGCACACACACACTCACACGCATGCACGCACATATATACACACATATACACAGACACACATATATACACGCATACATATTCACACACATATATACACACATATACACATACAGTTATAAAGACATACACGTATACAAACACGCACTCATATACACACACATACATACACACATTCACACAGCATAAATATGTGGATAGTAATCCCTCCTCAATGCACACGTGTAAATTTGTAACTTTGCACGTCCATAGCCCAGACCCATTCACATAACCCCTGTGTGGTTTGATCACAGTTGTGATACTCCGAGTTGGCTTGTCCACAAGATGGAAGATATTCTCTGAGTGGGTAAGTTATCATCCTCCAATTGCAAGGTCTGAGGTTGGGTTTAACATAAATTTCCCTTCAGTAGGGGGCTGTCGTCAGCTGGGGTCCTGATCCTATCTGGAGTGGCCACGTGTTCGGTTATGGGCCATACTGTCTGGCTTACAAGTGGGCTGTCTAGAAATTTCTTCAGTGTAAACTGGATTTCCAAGTCTGTTTTTTTTATAAATAGAAGTTATTTTTTCCACTTAGTGTCCTGTGATAAGTTTTTCGACAAAACTTAATCTACAGCAAACAAAACACTGGAACCCTCTCCCTGTGCCATCTCTATCCAGCCCACTGGCAAAGTCTTGGGCTTGTCAGCAGGTGGAGATCCTAGTCCCAATGGGAATGGGAGTTTGATGCACGTCGATATCAGAAAAAAGCCAAGGCGTTGCACGTGTTGGGTAGAATAGTTCCCAACATGTAAACCACTTCATCGAGTAATTCATTTTAATTTGCTGTTCGTAGACTGCAGGGTAATTCAAGCCTTGCAGTTTATACAGAGAGACAACTGTGTGTAAGTTAGCCTGTAAACATAGTTGAATGAGCAACCTTGGCTGTAAATTATACACTTAAACAGAAGTAAGCAGCTAAAATAATCCAGTCAACATGAAATAACACTGTCGGTGCAGGTGGAAGATAAGGCTGGATTTTCAATTTAACAGAAGTATTTAATTGTTCAGGTTTCACTCACATAGAACCAACTGCAATCTATTCAAAATAAGAGCAACTCCTTGTTTGTTGGATTGCAGCGATAAATTCAAACTCAGTTGGTCAGTGTTTAATTCAGCCACACAGATCGGGTATGTTTAATCTCTACTCTGTGTAACGTTACCGAATCTCAGGGAGAGCCGCACTGAAATTGGCCTCAGCGCTCGGAAGAGGAAAGAAAAATCAGCCAAATGAATCTTGGCAAGGGAGCCTTAAACAGGCGTTAGGCCCCTTCTTTGCAAGGCAACTGACCTAACCCCTGTTTCAGGTGTGGGTAAAGGGCACCTATTTTTTTATCCTTATCCTTGGGGTACGGTAGCATAGTGGTAATGTTACTGGACTAATAATCCAGAGGCCTGGACTAATGATCTGGAGACATGAGTTCAAATCCCACCACGGCAGCTGGGGAATTTAAATTCAGTTAATTAAATAAACCTAGGAAAAAATAACAAGTATTAGTAATGGTGACCATAAAACTACCAGATTGTTGTAAAAACCCATCTGGTTCACTAATGTCCTTTAGGGAAGGAAAACTGCTGTCTTTACCTGGCCTGGCCTATATGTGACTCCAGACCCACAGCAATGTGGTTGACTCTGAAATGATGGCTCACCTCCACCCTCTCAAGGGTAATTAGGGATGGGCAATAAATGCTGGCCTTGCTAGCGGCACCCACATCCCGTGAATGAATAAAAAAAGGCAGGCAGCGCACTTCTGGTTGGAATTGTATGCACGCTTCCTGCCTGCCATATTGGGGCCTTAGTTATCTGAGTAGCACCCAATGTGTGCACCAATTTCTAAGCCAATATGTTTAGTCACTATAGGAACAGAAGTAGGCCATTCAGCCCCTCGAGCTTGTTATGCTATTCAATTAGATCATAGCTGATCTGTATCTTAACTCCCTCTACCTGCCTTGGTTCTGTAATCCTTAATACACTTGACTAACAAAAATCCATCAATCTCAGTCTTGACATTTTCAATTGACCCCTCCCCCCCAGCCTCAACAGCTTTTTGGGGGAAGAGAGATCCAGATTTCCACTTCCCTTTGTGTGAAGAAGTGCTTCCTGACATCACAATCCCTGAACGGCCTGGCTCTAATTTTAAGGTTATGCCCCCTTGTTCTGGACTCCCCCATCAGAGGAAATAGTTTCTCTCGATCTACCCTATCAACTCCTTTGATCATCTAAAACACCTTAATTAGAGCAGCCCTTAGTCTTTTATACTCAAGGAACTACAAGCCTAGTCTATGCAATCTGTCCTCATAATTTAACCCTTTTAGCCCCAGTTTCATTCTGGCGAATCTGCGCTGCACCCCCTCCTCGGCCAATATATCCTTCCTGAGGTGCGGGGCCCAGAACTGAGCGCAGTGCTCCAGATGGGGTCTAACCAGAGCTCTGTACAGCTGTAACATAACTTCCACCAAGAGCAACAATGAAGAAAACTAATAGAATGCTGTATCATATTGCTAATTCAGTGGAGTATAAATTGGAGCATGTCATGGTGAAACAGTAGAGCATTATGGTCAGATTGCACCTTGACTACTGTGTTCCGTTTTGGTCACTGAGACACAAGGGAAACATTTGAGCCCTGGGGGCAATGCAGGAAATAGGCAGAAGGCTGGTCCTTAGTGTCAGATGATTAACGAATAAGGGAAGACTGGAGAAACTTGGGCTCTTTAGGCTTGAAAGGAGGCGACTGAGAGAAAATGGTAGATCAATGTGATCCATGCAAGTAGGTCAAGTGGCACAGGTTCGAACTTGGCCTGGACTACCAGGGAGGGGAGTGGAGGCAAAACTTTGGGGTCCTTTAACAGAAAGTTGAGTACTGTCATGGGGAAATTGTAGGTTTTCTGAATGCTAAAATGGGCCAAATGGTCTTTGTCTTCTATATTTATCTTGTGGTTTACATGTGAAGTGTGCATGGTCAGCCTACTTGTGTAGATGGGCACAGCGGGGTACTGAACTAATTTTCATGTAAAATCTATTCACCGATTTATTTATTTAAATGAAAAAGAGAGCTGCACTGCTGGCTGAGTGAGTAATTGCACCGCCTGATGTGGTATCTCTGTAACCTCCTCCAGCCCAACAACCCTCCAAGATCTCGGCGCTCCTCCAATTCTGGCCTCTTGCGCATCCCTGTTTTTCATTGCTCCACCATTAGCGGTCGTGCTTTCAGTTGCCAAGGCCCTAAGCTCTGGAATTCCCTCCCTAAATATCTCCACCTCTCTCTCCTCCTAAAAGACGCTCCTTAAAACCTACCTCTTGGGGCCTTAGTTATCTGAGTAGCACCCGATGTGTGCATCAATTTCTAGGCTGATATGTTTAGTCACTATAGGAACATAGGAACAGGAGTAGGCCTAATATCTTTTTATGTGACTCGTTGTCAAATTTTGTTTGATAAAGCTCCTGTGAAACGCCTTGGGTCATTTTACTACGTTAAAGGCGCTATATAAATGCAAGTTGTTGCTGTTATAGAGAGAAGGAAGGATCCAATTCAATGTTTCTGTTTGTTCTGAGTTAGCCCAGCTCAGCGCAGCTGGCAGCAATGGTGCCACGCTTGTCCTCAAAGCATCTGGGCCAGGGCAAACAGCCAGGGTTCAAACTACTGGTTGCCAACCAGCAATCCCTGCCGGAAAGTGAACATTTGTGGACGTCAGATGATCCAGCTTGGCATAGACTGTCCCCCACTCTCCAGGGTCTTTTAGGCTGCTGACTGACACTTTTGGGGGAATTTTAAGCCCCCCGCCTCCCCCGATGGAAACTAGGCGTGGGGTGGGCAACTTACCCATTCGTTTCCTGCCCTGATCTGTCCAACTGCCATTTTAACTTGCAGGTGGCAAGGACGCCTGCTGAAACCCCCTTTTAAATATACAGATCAGGCTCCGATCATGTCCGATTGCTATTTTTACCTGAGGCCTAAGTGCTCCTCCGGGCTTTACAGCGATACCTTGGGCCTCCCCCTACCCGGGCTTTCCTCCCCCCCACCCGCTCTTGAGCCATGTCCGATTAACCTAGCTTGTGCCATGGACCATTTCCCCCCCGGGGTCATAGCAGCGGCCTCCGAACCACCCGATTGTACCTGTGGACAGCTGCTTCCTGCCGACTTTTGGTGGGGAAACTGGCATGCTAATGAGGCCTGGCCGTTAAAATCCGCTGAGCCTCCCTGCTCCCACTCACGGACAAGCCAGCCACTCACATTCCCGCCAGGGAGTTAAAAGCCACCCCTTACTGACTCAACTTCAAAAAGTACTTCATTGGTTGTAAAGCGCTTGAGATGTCCGGTGGTCATGAAAGGTGCTATATAAATGCAAGTCTTTCTTTTCTTTTTACTTTTCAGGTTCAGGTTCAGCGATTGAGTGGGGGGGGGGGGCGGAGAGAGAGCTGCCAACACTGTGGAACTGAACCCATTTTCAGAAAGAAGAGGGAAGAAAATTGAGGAGAGGGACAAAAAAGTATCTAAAAGTAGAGATGAGATGATCGGGAACGTATAATGGGCTTGAACAGAATGCCGCCTTTTATTCCAGCCAGTCTCCAAGTTTCCATTGAAGTATATGTTCCTCAAGTTGAGAAACAAGTCCCTGGTGAAAGCAGAGGTTCCACCGATATTTAAGGGCCGTGCTGTTGGTTTTCCTTTTTGTTTTGTGCAGTCCCTCCTATTTGCAACTGTGCGGAATTCTATAAACGAACACGACGCAAACCAGATGCAGCGCCAGAAGGATCAGTTACTCAGCAAATGCAAGCGAACTTCAAACATCTGTACAGCAGCCAGACCCCCACTGCCGCTCCACCAACATCAAACAAACAAAGAATAAGGCAGGAAAAACGGACCAGGTCGGCGTCTACGCAGGAGCTTTAAATCGGAGCATGTTTGAGGGAAGAAAGGTGAGGAGAACTTGCAGGTTTACGGGGATAGAGCGGGGGGAATGGGACTGACTGGATTGCTCTACAGAGAGCCGGCACGGACTCGATGGGCCGAATGGCCTCCTTCTGTGCCGTTATGACTCTATGAGAAGGAGAAAAAGTGAGATAAAACTAGGAGTGAAGATTCACCCCCTCAGCAGGAGCCTGTTCATCTTTCACTGAGGTGCGTTCACTTTAATGGAAACTCATGCGATCGGTCGAGCAAAGCCGACATTTGTGTTGAGGTAGAAGATCAGCCATGATCTTGTTGAATGGCGGAGCAGGCTCGAAGGGCCAAATGGTCTACTCCTGCTTCTATTTCTTATGTTCTTATGTGTTCAAAGGCTGCCACCTCAAATCCCCTGGAAAGAATCTGCACTTGAATAATCCCCCCAAAAAATCATCGGTTCCCTTTAAGGCCTACTGGGAACCCAATCCACCTCATGTAAATGGGGTCAAGTGGGGTGTGGTTAACCCCTTCAACAGAAACCCTCCCCAAATAATTATTGCCACTATATAAGTGGTGGTATGAGTTGCAGTAAAGTGTCCCTGAGGTGGATACCACAGTGAGGAGACATTTTTTTAAAACTGCGACTGAAGGTAACTCACTTTGCTTGCATATCAATCTCTTTTTGTACTTTGGAAGTTCAGTAAGAACTTTTAGTTTTACTCAATTCTGCTCAAAGTATTGCTTTGCCTGGGGACACAGATTTCTGTGTCAGTTGTGGCTCAGTTGGTAGCACTCTTGCCTCTGAGTCAGATGGTTGTGGGTTCAAGTCCCACTCCAGAGACTTGAGTACAAAATCTAGGCTGACACTCCAGTAGAGTGCTGCACTGAGAGCGTACATGTCAAAGTCACCAGCGCCCTCTGGCTCTCGCAGTCGGCCGCCCACAGATGCATCACACAGATCACCAATGCCCTCTTTGACAAGTCAGCCAATTAGATCAACATAGCCAGTGTTACCGAGATGGCGCTCGGCTTTGCCACTCTGGCTGGCTTGCCACGGGTGCAGAGTGTCATCGGCTGCACACATCTGGCCATCAGGGCACCCCATCATAACCCAGGAGTCTTTGTCAACCGCAAGGGCTTCCACCCCTTCAATGTGCAGCTCGTCTGCAACCATAGGAAGATCATCATGCATGTGTGTGCCAAATTCGCTGGTAGCTGTCCGTCAGTTCACCCTCTCTCAGCTCTTTGCTCCTCCAAACATACTTTCTGGCTATCCACTGAAGACATGGCTCATGACACCTTGAGGAGGCCAAGTACTGAGGCCCAGAAGAGATATAATGAAAGTCACATCTCCACCAGATGTGTCATAGAGCAGACAATAGGCATGCTGAAAATGTGCTTCAGATGCATTGACAGATCTGGAGGAGCCCTTCAGTACACGCCAGCCAGGGTCTCCAGAATCGTTGTGGTCTGCTGCGCCCTGCATAACATAGCGCAGCAGCGAGGATTAGCGCTGCATGAGGAGCAAGTCACTGAGTGCACAGCCTCTGAGGAGGAGCTGGAGGAACCTGCGGTGCAGATGGCACCAGCACTTGAGCACATTATTGCCAGGGATGTCCTCATCATGGCCAGATTTACTTAGCTTTACGCAGTACTAAAAGAGGTAACCATGGAAATAGTGGATGCATTGGTTGTCATCTTCCAAAATTCTATAGATTATGGGACAGTTCCTGCAGATTGGAGGGTGGCAAATGTAACCCCACTATTTAAAAAAGGAGGGAGAGAGAAAACGGGGAACTACAGACCGGTTAGTCTAACATCAGTAGTAGGGAAAATGCTAGAGTCTATTATAAAGGATGTGATAACAAAGTCAACATGGATTTATGAAAAGGAAATCGTATTTGACAAACCTACTGGAGTTTTTTGAGGATGTAACTGGTAGAATAGATAAGGGAGAGCCAGTGGATGTGGTGTATTTGGATTTTCAGAAGGCCTTTGATAAAGTCCCACATAAGAGGTTAGTGTGCAAAATGAAAGCACATGGGATTGGAGGTAATATACTGGCATGGATTAAAATTGGTTAACAGACAGGAAACAGAGAGTAGGAATAAATGGGTCTTTTTCGGGGTGGCAGGCGGTGACTAGTGGGGTACCGCAGGGATCAGTGCTTGGGCCCCAGCTATTCACAATATATATCAATGATTTGGATGAGGGAACCAAATGTAATATTTCCAAGTTTGCTGACGATACGAAACTAGGTGGGATTGTGAGTTGTGAGGAGGATGGAAAGAGGCTTCAAGGCGATTTAGACAAGTTGAGTGAGTGGGCAAATACATGGCAGATGCAGTATAACGTGGATAAATGTGAAGTTATCCACTTCGGTAGGAAAAACAGAAAGGCAGAGTATTATTTAAATGGTGATAGATTGGGAAATGTTTCCGCCCATTGGAAGGGAAGAGGACCTCCCTGCATGCTCGGACTCCCTCCATAAGCATATGGAGGGAGTCATCGGAGAACTTTACATGAACATTGCATAAAACACCCAAGTGCCTACCCTTGTGTGTTGTTAGTTGTTATGATTGCACTAGGATGAGGGTGAGTGTGAGGGGTGGCTAGTGAGATGGGGATGTGATAATGGAGAGAGAGAGATAGAGAGAGAGTGATGAGTGGAGGTGCAAGGTATGTTCATGTGAGTAAGGATGTGCAGGAGTAGGGTTGGGAAGGCAGAATGATGGGGATGTGATGAGAGGCACAGCAGGATGAAGGTGAGTGTGGCTTTGGACTCACCTTTCCTGATCTAACAAGATAGTTGAAGCGTTTGCTGCACTGCACCCAGGTCCTCCTGACAACATCCCTGCTATTTACCTCCTCTGCTATTTGGAGCCAGGTCCTTTGCTCTGCTGGGGAGGTCTCTTCCTCCCATCAGCAGGGAAGAGGACCTCCCTGCGTGCTCTGACTCCCTCCATAAGCATATGGAGGGAGTCATCGGAGAACCTGGGTGCAGCCCTCTGCCTCTGTGCAGTCATCTCTGGTGGTGTGTGCAGTAGTGGAATAGTGAAATGCACTGATTGCACACTCCTAGATGAACCTTCAAATCCAATGTGGCCTTGGCTCCTTTAAATATCCCAGCTAAAAACGCATCATCAATGATGTCACCAGACCCGCACCTTTTACTTGGGCCAGGTAACGCGCAGGGCGAGTGTAATAGGCCCCATTAAGGTAAAGTCGTTCTGTGGAGCGGGATGGAGCCAGCAACGGGCTAACCACCCGCCATGGCGGCCGTCCGCACCGGACCCGCCCAGGTAAAGAAAAAACTGGCCTCTGTGTCTAGTCTATCAAAACCTTCCATAATTTTAAAGACCTCTATTAGGTCACCCCTCAGCCTTCTCTTTTCAAGACCTGTCTGTTCATCGTTGCCTGATAGGTATTTCCTCGCAGTTCTGGTATCATCCTTGTAAATCTTTGTAAAATTGTAAAATTCCCTGTTGGATTTATTAGTAACTATCTTATATTTATGGCTTCTTTACATTTACCCTAAGACATCTATCAGGTCACCCCTCTCAGCCTTCTCTTTTCTAGGGAAGCCTGTTCAGCCTTTTCTGATAAGTATAACCTCTCAGTTCTGGCATCATCCTGGTAAATCTTTTTTGAACCTTCTCCAGTGCCTCTATATCCTTTATATAATATGAAGACCAGAACTATGCACAGTACTCTAAGTAATTGGAGGCAGAGTGTGAAGCTGGGAGAGGACAAGGAAGAATATGAATAAAAAAGAATAAGCTGTTACCTTATCTTGCTGTCTGTCTAGTGGTGTTTATTTAGTAGATGGTGTTTAGTATCTTTGATTTGTTAAGGTCTATGAAGCAATGTGGTGGTATTGGGGATTTCTGTGATATAATTGTTTAGAAATGAGTGCTGCTCTCCTCATTTTTCCTATCAGGCCTGTTGGGGAGCCACATATTAAGATGTGGATAAAACAATAAAAACAGCCAGGGATCCCCTGCTTACATTGAACTACATCGAATATACAGCCCAGGAACAGGCCATTCGGCCCAACAGGTCTATGACAGTGTTTATGCTCCACATGAGCCTTCTCCCACTCTATTTACTTCATCCAACCCCATCAGCATATCCTTCTATTCCTTTCTCCCTCGTGTACTTATCTAGCTTCCCCTTAGCTTCTTCAGAAAAATATCAGGTTCCACATGTACGCTGACGACACCCAGCTCTACCTCACCACTACCTCTCTTGACCCCTCCACTGTCTCTAAATTGTCAGACTGCTCGTCCGAAATCCAGTACTGGATGAGCAGAAATTTCCTCCAACTAAATATTGGGAAGAATGAAGCCATTGAGCTCATCCAAAATTCTGCTGCCCGTATCCTAACTCACACCAAGCCCCTCCCTATCTCTGTAACCTCCTCCAGCCCAACAACTCTCCACGATCTCTGCGCTCCTTCAACTCCGGCCTCGCGCTGTGCTTTGCTGTTTCTTTCAGTAATGCGTGACCAGATGCTTCATCTGTCTGACCGTCTGGGTCTGATAAAAGGATTTAGCAAGGGCCTCGATGTAGGTGATCTTGCCTGCCGCTATGTAGAATGTTCCATTGGCTGATTACCACCCACCATAGTGACTATTGTATGGCCTTGTTTAATGTACCTTGGTTCCATTCTGGTTCCATTCCATTTAATTGGATCATCTTGTTTGAAATTCACCTGCTTTACACTGTTAGGGACCCTGATAGAGGGACGACCACATGAGTGCAGCTAATAGCAAATCATCAATGTAAAACCACCTTGTAAGTTACCCAATAGAAAACTGCCATCACACTGCCCTAGTAACTATAACCAATGCATAAAACTGTGTAGCACATTACCAGCTGTATTTTCTGAAATAATTTCATGTACATTGCCTATCATTTTTCTATAATTTTACATCTCTATTTTGCTGTCATGTCTGTGGCAACACATGCTTATTGTGCTCCAGTATTGACACGTTCTTTACCTGTGCAATCACTGCTGTTTGATCTGATGCTCAGCACTTTTCAGGAATAGAATCAGGGGAAAAGAGCACCTTGTACATATCATAGAAACCAACAGATGGTGAAGAATTGGATTACAGTCAGATACGGAGCCCCCCATCAGCTGTGGGTATGTATGTGCCATAAATATAAAAAGGAAATGCTGGAAATACACAGCAGGTCCATCAGAATCCGCAAAGAGAAAAAGCAGATTAACATTACAGGTAGCAAATCTTTGTCGGAACTCTGTATGTATCAAAGCCACTATGCAATTCAGGCAAAATATTAACTCCCAAACCAACCAAAAACTTGAAATAAGTCTTATCATCTTTCTGTATGATAGTTTTGTTTCTAACCATGTTTGTCACTCTTCAGTTTGTCATAGTGTTTGTCGTGGTAGCGCTCTTGCCCCTGAGCCAGAAGGTTGTGGGTTCAAGTCCCGCTCCTGACACATCAGTGCAGTACTGAGGGAGCGCTGAACTGTCGGAGGTCCTGTCTTTTGGATGAGACGTTAAACTGATGCCCTGTTTGCCCTCTCAGGTGCATGTCAAAGATCCTATGGCACTGTTTTGAAGAAGAGCAGGGAAGTTCTCCCTGGTGTCCTGACCAATATTTATACCTCAACCAGAGTCACAACAAAAACTGATTATCTGGTCATCACCACATTGCTGTTTGTGGGAACTTGCTGTGTGCAATTTGGCTGCTGCGCTTCCTACATTATAACAGTGACTACACTTCAAAAGTACTTAATTGGCTGTAAAGCACTTTGGTCTGTACTGAAGTCGTGAAAGGAGCTATATAAATGCAAGTCTTTCATTCTTTCAGATGTTCAAAGGGTAAAATATTTTGTTTTTGTAAGAAAGCCAATTATTTCCTGCTAGCTTTTCATACCTTGATAACCTGACCTCTGCTATACAAAGCCAGGGATTTACAAGCAGCTGCCAATCCACTCCACAATTCACCTCTAGTTGACCTCTGGATGTGGCTATTTAGACCACTTCACCACAGTGAGCACCTGAGCAGTGGCCATAGAGGGGACAGGCCAGGTTAAATGTAGCTCCAACTCAGGAGCTAAACATTACAACTATGTTCCAGATCGGCAGCTACCCATAAACAACACCACGGTCCAGTAGAAAGAAGAGAAAGAATTTGCATCTCTATAACGCCATTAATGACCTCAGGCCGCCCCATAGCACTTTACATCCAATGAAGTACTTTTTGAAGTTTAGTCACTGTTGTGAAATGCGGCAGCCAGTTTGCGCACAGCAAGGGCCCACAAACAGCAATGAGACAATGACCAAATCATTTGAAATAAAAATAGAAAAAACACTGGAAATACACAGAGAGAAGGGTCAGAAACATTAAACCATCTTTTCGAGGGGCTGTGCATTGCCAGCATTTTCTGTTTTGTATTTAAGATATGCAGGTTTTTTAAAAATCACCCACAAGCTTCTGTTATGCTGCATGGAACTCTGTACCATGCTTTCAATAACCATATAATTCTACTTACAAACTGCAGAATAATTCCTTTATTACACCCTCCTGCGAATCCTGTGAATATTATTATATAGCAGTGACATTGTAATAACCTCTTGCGGTTTTCTTTCACTGTAATTTTAGTGTTACTTTGTTGTTTTTGTAATTATTTATTTGTTTCCACGGTTACCTTCGTATCTGCACAGCAGGAGCAGTCCACTGAATGACAACTGGTGGAAAGTGGAGAATGCATCCTTTTTGCAGCAGTGCGGCTCTGTTTTAACGCAGACAATCCTTTCTTGTACAGTCTTAAATAATATTTACAGCGCAGAAACAGGCCACTCGGCCCAACAGGCCCATGCTGGTGTTTATACTCCACACGGGCTTCCTCCCTGATACCTGGGATGGCAGGAATGACGTATGAAGAGAGATTGGGTCGATTAGGCTTATATTCGCTAGAGTTTAGAAGAATGAGAGGGGATCTCATTGAAACTTATAAAATTCTAACAGGACTAGACAGACTAGATGCAGGAAGGATGTTCCCGATGGCGGGGGAGTCCAGAACCAGGGGTCACAGTCTAAGGATAAGAGGTAAGCCATTTAGGACTGAGATGAGGAGGAATTTCTTCACCCAGAGAGTGGTGAACCTGTGGAATTCTCTACCACAGAAGGCAGTTGAGGCCAATTCATTAAATATATTCAAGAAGGAGTTAGATATATTTCTTAAGGCTAAAGGGATCAAGAGATATGGGGAGAAAGTAGGGACAGGGTTCTGAATTTGGATGATCAGCCATGATCTCATTAAATGGCGGAACAGGCTCGAGGGGCCGAATGGCCTACTCCTGCTCCTATCTTCTATGTTTCTATATCCCGAGGGGGGTCTCCCATCACAAACCTCATATCCTTCGAGGCTCCTGCATCGCAGGCCTGATATTCTGATGCCCTTCCATCACAGACCCCATAGCCTGCTGGGGAGGGGCCTCCTGTGCCGTAGGCCTGATATCCTGGGGCGTTGCTAAGCAACAGGCCCAAGATCCAAGAGGAACCCTAAGTCGCAGGCTTGATATCCTTGGTGGGGGAGTGGGGGGGGGGGGGCGGGGGGGGGTTGCTGCTAACTCACAGGCCTATTTTCCTAACAAGTTCCCTAAAGGGAAACGGTGTGTGGTGACAAAAATGTTTTACTTCATACAATATATGAGTGCAGCTTCAACAACACTCAGGAAGCTCGACACCATCCAGGACAAAGCAGCCCGTTTGATTGGCACCTCATCCACCACCTTAAACATTCACTCCCTCCACCACCGGCGCACCGTGGCTGCAGTGTGTACCATCTACAAGATGCACTGCAGCAACTCGCCAAGGCTTCTTTGGCAGCACCTCCCAAACCTGCGACCTCTTCCACCTAGAAGGACAAGGGCAGCAGGCGCCTGGGAACACCACCAGCTCCAAGTTCCCCTCCAAGTCACACACCATCCTGACTTAGAAGTATATCGCCATTCCTTCATCGTCGCTGGGTCAAAATCCTGGAACTCCCTCCCTAACAGCACTGTGGGAGCACCCTCACCACACGGACTGCAGCGGTTCAAGAAGGTGGCTCACCACCACCTTCTCAAGGGCAATTAGAGATGGGCAATAAATGCTGGCCTGGCCAGCGATGCCTAGATCCCATAAAGCGAATAAAATAAATAAATAAAAAGTACTGCTAAGTGACTACTGTTAGTAATCTCAGCCTTCAAGTGACAAGCAAACTGTTACAATGTTGCTCTTCCTGTTTATGTCGTCATCTGAATCCCTCAGTTGTAATAGTATTTTCTAATCCGCTGCCAGCCATCCAGTATTCCCCACCGCTCTATACTGTGTCTTGTTTTTTGCTTTATAATCACTTCCCCAGGTATCCTTTATTTCATATATAAATCACATCAATTGTTTGAACGCATTACTAATTCAGTATCACCCGCAGTTATCTATTCTATATCTATCTATTAAACGTCTGAACTGGGGAATCAGGTGTTGCAGTGGGCCAGACACTTGCCTTTTATTTTTCTGGACCTGGGTTCAAATCCAGGCCCCTTTCCGCTGTCTTATAAGGGTCCTTTTTGAAATCAGATTGGCAGTCACAGTCCATTTCCAGTGGGGCATGAACCTATGGCACAAAACATCCTCTTTTTGGACACTAACTGGCATTTTCGCTTAGAAAGGCTATCGGTGCAGAAGTAGATGCTCTGCTGGGTTTGGGGCTGAGATGCAATGCTGGAACAGAGTAGAGGAGGCTTTACTCTGCATCTAACTGTTCTATTCCTGACCTGCAATGCTTCATACTAACATATGGGTGCAGGGAGGGGGGGGGGGGGTGGAAATCCAACTTTGTTGTAGCTGCAACAATAAATGTATTAATAATGTATTACAGTTTTTCTGGACACAATAAGCTACTGTTGCAATGACAGCGAGAAAATAAACAATGTTCACGTATATGTAATAAGTAATGTATTGAAAAACTCTACCTTCTAAAATTATTTTTTCTTGTACTCTCCCGGCTGGACTAATCCTTGGCTCTGTCAATGTTTAATGTATAGTTTAATCTAAATTTATAGAACTGCACAATGAATCTACCTATGTGTAACTACCGTGTAATGTAATGCATCATAATTCAATAAAGCATGTCAACTTTTCTAATTCAATAACAATTTCAGAAGAAAAGTAGCAGGTATCCCATTACAAGATTAGCAGATTTAGGATTTAATCAGGAGCGATTACAGAATTGCAATACATTTTTTTTCTAAACCTCAACCGCCTCTCACATACTATAGACTGTGAACATGATTAGTGTTTCAGTGAAACAGTTACTGAAACATCTGAGATTCAGCCTTTCAGTCCCAAAGGGATTTTTTAAAAACTAACTAAAACCCCTTTTTCCTCAGGGGAAGGTGTAAGTATAGGAGGGGGTGGAACCTAACCTGATTATGCACAGTCCACCCGCCCTTTTCTGCGATTGGCGCATTTTCCACCTCTTCAACCAATTAGCAAGGCACCAGGCTGCCCAGCCATTTCCGATTGGTTCAGTGGTCTGCCAATCACAACACTATGAAGTTAGGTGGAGCCGTATAGCGCTGGAGGAGAGACGGGATTCATTGTCTGAGGGAAAAGAGGAGAGGAAGGCAACATATTGAAGAGCAGAGCCGGCAAATATATAGAGGAAGAAAGAGAGCGAGAGAGAAAGAAAGAAAGGAAGGAAATCAATAGTAACCTTTATTTAAAAATGTGCTACCTGTGACTGGAAGCACTCTCCAATGGTACAAAACAGCATGTCCAGAACACCTTCAACTTCCCAGGAGATACAGATGGACGTATTTGACAACCCACCCGTCCAGGTACAGGAGACACATTCTTGGGTGTGGGAGGGGGGGAGAAAAATCTGTTCTTTATCTTGCATTTTATTTATTGGGTGCATTGCTAATATTTTCCTGCGCCTACGTGTATATTTTTTAAATCAAAAACTTGGTTGCAATGGGTAATGCTCCCAGTTCTTGCTGCTTTCCACCCCCTTTGCTGCTTGGGGCTGGCGAGATGCGGACAGCGATCCCCAGAGCTCGCAGCACCCGACCTGTTACACCTCGCTCTGCCGAAAGCCTGCAAACACCAGCACTGCCTTCCCCTACTTCATTCGTATCCTGGTGTCATCCTTTCTCCTCCCCTCGTTTAATGCTTTGACTGCATAGCAACCATATCTTGTAGTTATGTTTATAGATACTAATGTATACGCTGCAGATTTATTTTTACATTTTCCTGCAAATATATGTATTTGCATGTAGTATTTTCGACATATTCCAGTATATATTTACTGAGGTTTATTTTTTCCATGCTTCATATCAATCTCGTTTTTTTCCTTAGTGCAAACTTCTGATTTTTTTTTGAAACGATGATTTTTGCATTCTGGAGATTGTTAATACTGCATGTATATTTTGCAATTCTATATATGGAGTGCAATAATATAGGAGACAGCACAAAAGGAAATTGTGTGCACTATTTTCTTTATCTCGATGTCTGTATATTTCTGTGTGTATGTGACTGTCTACCTATCTGTCTGTCTCTCCATCTTTGTATGTACAGTAACCCTTCATCAAGACCACAGCACTAATTTACCGTGACTTTTAGTACAATACTCAGGGTCTGATTCTTTTCCTTGTGGTAACACAAGTACAAATTTGGCTGCTAAACTGTACAATGGTATACAGGTGCACATCTTATCCCCTCCCCCATCCCATGCACTTGTTTTTATTTTAACTCTTTCTGTGCTGGTAACTCTCAATGTTCAGCTTGATTTTTAAGAGTAAAGTCCTTAAGTTTTTGGAACAGTTATGTGTATAATATGGCGTGCATAGGTGTGTGTTCTGAGACAGGGCAACAGAAACGCTTAAATCATAAGTCAACAGGATTGCAATTTTAAAAAAAGAAATTAAAAAAAAACTGCAAGCTGGAAAAGCATCGAGTTTGTCTGCATCTGAGAGAGAAAAAAGTCTGATTAATGTTTTGGGTGGGTGACCTTTCACCAAAAGAAGGCCACACCTAAAATGTTACCCTGCCATTTTTCTTTCAAACAGTGATGTGTATTACAAACATTTTATTTTATTTATTTTATAAAGGTTTTCTGTGGCCAAAATGTGCATTTTGTTGCTTGTTTATTATATATTTTCCAGGATAGGTTTGCCAGACCAATCCTGTATGGGAGACATGCTGTTTGTCTATATGAATAATGTTGAGACACACAGTGGTATCAATTGCAGTTTCTTCTCTCATCCATTTCAGTTCAGAAACCCTGCCCGTCCCTTTACATCTGTTTCCTGTGCTAATCATGGGTGGAATGGATAGATGGATTGTCCATTCCTCCCAAACCTTTCAAAATAAAAGTTTTCTTTAAAAAAAAATAGGTGTGTTTCTCCCATCTCGTTTGGGGACAGAAGTCCTTTTAACAAGGAAAAAAATGGGCCATTGCACCCTTTGTTGGAGACCTGCTGCTTCTTGGAGTTGCTACATGTTTTGGGATGAGCTGAGGGGTAGAGGATGGGAGGCTGGCCCGGAGAGCGTTGGAATAATCGAGTCATGAGGTGGCAAAGGCCTGAGGCAGGGGCAGAGATGGGCAATATTAAGGAGAAGAAAGTGGCTGTTCTTTGTGATGGAGAGGATATGGCTGCTTCCTAAAGCAGAGGTGTGGGACTGAGCATGACTGCTCTTTGAAAGAGCCAGCACAGGCACGACGGGCCGAATGGCCTCTGTCTGTGCTGTAAGATTCTGATACATTTTCAGCTGAAATGTAAAGGAAAATGGGTTAGTTATGTGCACAGTATGCTAACCTGCCTGAGTTCACCTGAACTGCCCCCTTCCCAAATTTGCATGCCAATTTCCTAATCCTCATAGCTAGCAGAAGCGCTGAAATGCGGGCAAAATCATTCAGTACTTGCCTCAACTGCAAATACTACTTTCCCTTATGCACATACTGTATTTGCACTGACTGGCGACGGACTAAATTCAACCCTTGCTGCCTCCGCTTTGTTTGGAGTGAAACTAAAATAGAACCAAGGCGGAATCATAAAATGTCATAAACACCAGGTTTTTTTTTTCTCTGTGAGAATTGGAATCAAACTTGTTTCATGAGCTGTGCTGTGAATGACACATTCCCCTGGGCTTGGGGCAACAACAGGAGTAGTAGTGAGAGAACATCTTGTGTGAGAGACGGTAAAACAGAGAGAATCTATTTCAGTAGGTTGCAAAGGGAATCGGCATTGAAAAAGAAAGGTTTGCAGGGCTATGGGGAGAGAGCAGAGGAGTGGGACTAATTGGATAGCTCTGTCAAAGAGTCAGCACAGACACAATGGGGTGATTTGCCTCCTTCTGTGCTGTATCATTCTGTGACTAGATTCCTTGGTAAATTGTACTTGTGCTTTAGATTATTTGCAGACAGGCGTGCTTAAGATTTGGCTAATTTGGCGAGGGCACAAAATGAATGGCAGTTGATTCACCGCCCGTTATACACCCAGTTCGATTTGCCTTTCCAAAATCGAACGGAGTGTATACAGGGTGGTCGATCTGCTATCACTGGATTTGTGCCCTCACCCAAAGTTGAATTTTACCCACCCCTAGGTCCCTCTCTGCAAAGAATGAACAGTAGATGGAAGTCACCAGCCCACTATCACGTGCCAAGAGTAGTATTGGCATTGGCCTGGGAGCAGGGTGCCTGCCCAAGGGGGATTAATAAGGGGAGGTGGGGGGTTGGTGGGGGAAGGAAGAAAAGGAGGGTAAATAGAGAATATATACCCTCAACCAAAACTCAACCCCGCATGCATTTGACTGGCACCTTTGCACCTCTGACAATGCTGATCAAAAGGGAGTCAAATATTGTAACCACGACACTAACCAGCTGCCCCTTCAGCCTGTTTCATTTTACACACTGTAGAGGGAGTATTGAACAGGCAAGCTTGCGTTTATATGGAAGATAATAGATCTAAGTGAGCATTCTTAGTAAATTTTGCAATCAAACCTTAAGGCTCAGATGACATTGTGAACTATATGCATTTATCATTTAAAAACTCCAGTATTAAATTACTGCCTTAACCTCAGAGGGAGATGCCTGTTGCTGCTCATAATAAATAGCAGTGACATTTCTCTGCAGCTTTTTTTTTACAGCATTTGTTATTTCTCTCCCTCTTGTGCAGTAGCTACTGGGAATATTTGATCTCTGATGCAGGTTTTGACGTTCTACCAGGCAATTCTTTTACAGTGCTTGTAGGAAAGCTTCCTGCTCTCTGCCTGTTACATATAGAATACTGGTCAACGCTGAATTACAGACCAAAGTGAAGACAAGTCTCGAGGTGGCTTTAGGCCAGTGTGTGCGAGTGTTGGTGCCACAGGTGCGTACACAAGTCTAAGAAGGGACTCCCCTAGCCATCTGTAATTTTCCCTCCTCTGACCATCTGTTTTCATATTTTTCTTGTTTGGCTTCTTGGAAATTGCAGTTCGGAGGACACTGGGCAGTGCTGAACAAAGGGCGTACGATCCACTGGGCTAAGTAATCATGCATCAGAGATACAAAAAAATACAGGAAATAGGCTGCCGATTCAGATCATTTGCTGAAAGTAAAGGAAGAAAATAAAGCACTTTGTGTACAGAGTAATGGATGGGCGGAAACAGCGACAAGGGAAAATGAAGGTTGCAGAGAAAGGCATAAATGGTTTATTGCCCTCTGAACCCCATGATTAAGTCCTTTCCTTTGTACTTACTCGACAACAGCAACAATAACAACTTGCTTTTCTTTAGTGCCTTAGTAACGTAGTAAAACGTCCAAAGGAGCTTTGCATTATCAAACAAAATTTGGCACCGAGCCACATAAGGAGATATTAGGACAGAGGACCAAAAGCTTTGTTGAAGAGGTATATTTTAAGGAGCGTCTTAAAGGAGGAGAGAGAGGCGGAGAGGTTTAGGGAAGGAATTCCAAAGCTTGGGGCCTAGGCAGCTGAAGGCATGGCCGCCAATAGTAGAGCGATGAAAATCGGGGATGCGCAAGAGTCTAGAATTGGAGGAATGCAGAGATCTCTGAGGGTTGTACATACGAACATACAAATTAGGAGCAGGAGTAGGCCACTCGGCCCCTCGAGCCTGCTCCGCCATTCAATAAGATCATGGCTGATCCGATTACTCCACATTCCCGCTTACCCCCGATAACCTTTCGCCCCCTTGCTTATCAAGAATCTATCTACCTCTGCACAATTTAAACCCAGACAAAATCTATTCACATTATTCCCTACAACAAAGAGCACAGCCAAGACAATGAGATGTGTCCCAGGGGGTCCAACGTGTCAAACCACCTGCTGGCTGCATATCCTGTCAATTTGTGTTCTTGTGTTAGTCTTTTTAAAAAAAAAAAACACCTGGGAAGACCGGCCGTGATGTCAAGTCACGTTCTGTATCGTGACATGAACCCGATATCGCGATTGAGGCCATCCTCATGAGTGCGGAACTTGGCTATCAGTTTCTGCTCTATGATTTTGCGCTGTCGTGTATCTCGAAGGCCGCCTTGGAGAATGCTTACCCGCAGATCCGAGGCTGAATGCCCCATGCAGACACTGAGACAACGTATGAACGGACACCGCGCAACAATCGCCAGGCAGGAGGGTTGCCTCCCAGTCGGGGAACACTTCAGCAGCCAGGGGCATTCAGCCTCGGATCTGCGGGTAAGCGTTCTCCAAGGCGGCCTTCGAGATACACGACTTAAAAATATTCAAAGACTCTGCTTCCACCGCCCTCTGAGGAAGAGCGTTCCAAAGACTCACGACCCTCCTGTGAGAAAAAATGTATCCTCATCTCTGTCTTAAATGGGCGACCCCTTATTTTTAAACAGTGACCCCTAGTTCTAGATTCTCCCACAAGAGGAAACATCCTCTCCACATCCACCCTGTCAAGACCCCTCAGGATCTTATATGTTTCAATCAAGTCACCTCTTACTCTTCTAAACTCCAGTGGATACAAGCCTAGCCTGTCCAACCTTTCCTCATAAGACAACCCGCCCATTCCAGGTATTAGTCTAGTAAACCTTCTCTGAACTGCTTCCAGTGCATTTACATCCTTCCTTAAATAAGGAGACCAATACTGTACACAGTACTCCAGATGTGGTCTCACCAATGCCCTGTATAGCTGAAGCATAACCTCCCTACTTTTGTATTCAATTCCCCTCGCAATAAACAATAACATTCTATTAGCTTTCCTAATTACTTGCTGTACCTGCATACTAACCTTTTGTGATTCATGCACTAGGACACCCAGATCCCTCTGCATCTCAGAGCTCCGCAATCTCTCACCATTTAGATAATATGCTTCTTTTTATTCTTCCTGCCAAAATGGACAACTTCACATTTTCCCACATTGTACTCCATTTGCCCACTCACTTAACCTATCTGTATCCCTTTGTAGCCTCCTTATGTCCTCTTCACAATTTACTTTCCTACCTATCTTTGTGTCATCAGCAAATTTAGCAACCATACCTTCGGTCCCTTCATCCAAGTCATTTATATAAATTGTAAAAAGTTAAGGCCCCAGCACTGATCCCTGTGGCACACCACTTGTTACATCTTGCCAACCAGAAAATGACCCATTTATGCCTACTCTCTGTTTCTTGTTAGCTAGCCAATCTTCTATCCATGCCAATATGTTACCCCCTACACCATGAGCTTTTATTTTCCGCAATAACCTCTGATGTGGCACCTTATCAAATGCCTTCTGGAAATCTAAGTACAGGACATCCACCGGTTCCCCTTTATCCACAGCACATGTTACTTGGGCTGGAGGAGGTTACAGAGATAGGGGGAAGCGAGGCCATGGAGGTATTTGAAAACAAGGATGAGAATTTTAAAATTGAGGCTTGCGGGACTGGGAGCCAATGTAGGTCAGTGAGCACAGGGGTGATTGGTGAACGGGACTTGGTGCGAGTCAAGATAGGGGCAGCAGACTTTTGGATGAGTTCAAGTTTATGGTGGAAGATGGGAGAACTTGCACATTGGCGCAGTTGGATGAATGCTAATTGTTGCTGAAGAGTAGAAGGAGCTTTACTGCTCACCTAAGCATGCTGCAGCTCACCTGGGATTGCCTGATGCTGGCTGAAAGGTTCTCTGCTCCCCAGCACTCTCATCACTTACCTCGAGGACCTCGAATGTTTACCAAAAATGCAAATTATAAAGGAAAAAAATCTAACCCTTGAGTATAGAAGATTTAATTGAGGTGTTTAAGATGGTTAAAGGATTTGATAGGATAGATGTGGGAATTGATACGGTAGAAAGAGGAGAAACTATTTCCTTTGATGAGGCAGTCCAGAACAAGGGGGCGTAACCTTAAAATTAGAGCTAGGCCGTTCAGTGGTGATGTCAGGAAGCACTTCTTCACACAAAGGATAGTGGAAATCTGGAACTCTCCCCCTCAAAAAGCTGTTGTGGCTAGGGGGGTCAATTGAAAATTTCAAAACTGAGGTTGATAGATTTTTGTTAGGCACGGGTATTAAGGGTTTTGGAACCAAGGCGGGTAGATGGAGTTAAGATAAAAATCAGCTATGATCTAATGGTGAAACAGGCTCGAGGGGCTGAATGGCCTACTCCTGTTCCTATGTTCCTAACCCAGCAAGAGCACAAGGGGGCAGTAAAAATGCATCATGTGGATGGTATAACATCTCCCATTGTACAAAGTTTGCCAATCTATGCCAGACTCTGGGCAGCTTCATGCCATTCTGCTATGCCTACTAACACAGTGGTGAAAGTGTGGCTGAGAACTGTGACAGTGTTGATGATTGTGGGGGGAGGGGTAGGCATACACTTGATTCTTGGCAGCTTTAGAGGAAGTGTGTGGCAATGTTCCCAGAAGGTCTGGGCACTCAGACGCCAACCCGAATGATCTGGATTCACCCTCGACTCAGTTACATCAGCCATGAACTAATTGAATGGCAGAACAGGCTTGAGGGGCTGAATGGCCTTCTCCTGTTCCTATGTTCCAGAGAACACAGCAACCTGAATTTTTTTAGGCCCCTTCCAGGTGAAATAAGAAACCACTAACCTGGGCATATAATGTGACAAATTATCATGTTCTCTCTGAGATGTAGGGGTCGATTTTACAAATCGGGTGGAAAAGCGGCCTAGTGATCTTCATTAGCCTGCTGCTATCAGCTTTCCGACAAAAATGACTGGAAAGTCAACGGGATGTGGCTACCCAGCCATTAAAATAGTGCAAAAGGAGGCCGCTGACAGAGGACGGGAAGGGGAGGGAAGCCCGGGGGAAGGGGAGACACAAGGAACCTTAAATAAAAAGTTAAAACAACTTGCCTTTCTGGGTCTCTCCTGGCCCTGGATCCACTTAGAGTTGCCAACCCTCCAGGACTGTCCTGGAGTCTCCATCAATTGAAGATTAATCTCCAGGATACTACTGGACCAACCCAGGAGAAAAATCATAGGGGCGTTTAAAAAAAATTCTTTCAACACTTTTGTTTATTAGCTATAAAAAAGATGGAGTTGGTAAAGAAAAGGCTGTTTGACAGTCAAGAATCGTCCCATCGGGTAATGAAGAGATTGTTCGCTTTCCAATTGGCGCAGGAAGGCAGGACACCATGAGGGTGGGTGCGTTGGCCGACCAGCGGCGGGAGCGTAGGGGTGGGGCAGTTGGAGAGAGGATATCATGTGATGAAACCTCCAGGAATACTTCCAGCCAGAGTTGGCAACCCTAGGTCCGCTACCCGCCATGTTTTGGCCTGGAGGAGAAGCCACCAGCGCTCCCCTGCTCGGGCCTGGAGTTAATACTGAGTTAAAACCGAGCCTCGATGACTTCATTGGAGCCCGAATTGCATATTTAAAGAAGGACCCCACCAGCTTCGGGTGGGGAGGGGCTTTAAAATTACCCCCACCCCATTGTGCATAGCTTGTCATTAATAAGTAGACTGAGCAAGTGAACAGATTTCAAAGGGAAGCAGGCAGTGGTATTTTTTTGCAATTAAAAGCATTGGACAACCAACACCAAAGGATAAAATGCTTATTGTAGTGAAAGCTAACAACTCCGTAAAGGAAAATAACATTAAAAAAAATATATATATAGCGGTGTGTTTATTATCCTGTGCGTACTCTAGCAGTCTGCTTAGTTTTAAATTCTAAATAAATTGAAGCATAGTCTTGCTTTCTAGCCTGAGCCTTGTATAAGGAGCTACACGCTCAAAATAACACAGGAACTGCCTCTGTAATTCTGAGAATTTGATGGACTTTGACACAATAAAGCAGGATACTGAAATATGAGCTGGTTATAACGATTAAGCTACCTCTTATTTCTATATTTATTTATTTATTTATTGAAAGCGAAGGGAGCTGAGCATATTGTGCTCCTCAATCCACAAAAACCAATAATGCTGTAATATAACACCATGACAACGGGCCTGTGTTTGCTTTTAATTTAATACACGGCCTCAGTAAAAAGATTGCAGTCACTCGCAGAAGATGGGGAAAAAAAAAGCACAGGCAGAAGGTTGTATCTGACCAGTGTAGGATAAATTCACGCTTAACATAAATAAGGACCAATAACGCTTCCGTGCAGAATCCATTCACTGCTTATTTTAGATCAGTTTCTTTATATTACATTCAAACTCAATATGACCACTGAGTCTTTGAGTATATTCAAGGCTGAAATAGATAGATTTTTGGACTGTAGGGGAATTGAGGGATATGGAGATCGGGCGGGGAAGTGGAGTTGAGGTCAGAGATCAGCCATGATCTTATTGAATGGCGGAGCAGGCTCGAGGGGCCGTATGGCCTACTCCTGCTCCTAATTCTTATTTTTTTACAACAGAAAACGCTGGAAAAACTCAGCAGGCTAGGCAGCATCCGTGGAGAGAGAAACAGAGTTAACGTTTCAGGTCTGGGACCCTTCGTCAGAACTGGAAAAAAGCAGGAAATGAAATAGATTTAAAGCAAGTATAATCCCTTTTGTTCTTTCATCCCCTCCCCCTTTTCCCAGCATTATACTTGCTTTAAATCTATTTCATTTCCTGCTTTTTTCCAGTTCTGACGAAGGGTCTTCGACCTGAAACGTTAACTCTGTTTCTCTCTCCACGGATGCTGCCTGGCCTGCTGAGTTTTTCCAGCGTTTTCTGTTGTTATTTCGGATTTCCGGCATCCGCAATATTTTGCTATCTTATTTTTTTACGTTCTCTCTGCACTTGTGCTGGTTTATCAGTGAGTAACAATCATTTGTTGGCATGAAATGGTAATAAAACTGAAGAAAGGGTGAATAATGTAATTTTATTTAAATGTTTTCCCCCTCCAGTTTTCTCCTCTCCTGTTCCTGAAGGTACTGACTCATGATGAAGTATGATTTTTTTTTTCCAGGAGCCAGCAACCCTCTGGTACCTCACTCAAAAGGCCGTTCATCATGTATGAGCATGGACAGTGAGCGTCAACAGGTTGTCCAACCTTGGCGGGAATCCGATCCTATCCTCACCCCTACACCACCTCTCCAATACCCAGCAAGGCTCACTGGATGGTGATTGTGAGGGGGATTTTTTTTTTCCCCCCTCTCCTTGGCTCAGGCATGATTAGGCCAATTGCAGCACCCTGGCTGACATCAGCTATCTCAGCACAGGCTGGGGATCGAGTCTTAGACTTACTTAGACTCCAGGGACTTGAGCACATAAAGCTTGGCTGACACTCCAGTGCAGTGCTGAGGGAGTGCTGCACTGTCGGAGGTGCCGTCTTTCGGATGAGACGTTAAACCGAGGCCCCATCTGCTCTCTCAGGTGGACGTAAAAGATCCCATGGCACTATTTCGAAGAAGAGCAGGGGGAGTTATCCCCGGTGTCCTGGCCAATATTTATCCCTCAATCAACATAACAAAAACAGATTATCTGGTCGTTATCACATTGCTGTCTGTGGGAGCTTGCTGTGCGCAAATTGGCTGCCGCGTTTCCCACATTACAACAGTGACTACACTCCAAAAGTACTTCATTGGCTGTAAAGCGCTTTGAGACGTCCGGTGGTCGTGAAAGGCGCTATATAAATGCAAGTCTTTCTTTACTTGTCTGTATGGCTCAGCTCCACAACAGGTGGATGCAGGAGACCTACATATTGGGGTGGGGGATTTTTTTTAATTCAATCAAAAAGTGTTGGCCTTCAAAACCATAATAATGTCAGGAATAACAATGAAAGATAATGAAAAATAATTTGTCTCCTATAAAATATGGGGGGAGAAATTCAGTATCGCCCCATTTGGGGCGCAATTATCGGCCGGGCACAAAGATTAGCGCCTGGCGCTAATTATCGCCACCGACTGCAAACTTGACTTTTATCGCCCCTGGAGGTGATTGGAGCGCTAAATCAGGCGCTTCACACCTGTCTTAAGGCGCAAAGGCCAAGGAGCGAGGCGCTACCTCAGAGCGCTGGCGAAGCTCATGTGATGTCAGTCAGCAATAGAACACACACACAATGGCACGGGCCAGTTCTTAAAGGGGAGGGTTGATCTTGCTTTCCATCCACATCCTGCTCATTGCAGCCTTGAATCTCGGCCTGGAGAGACCTGCACGTCAAATCTGCTGGAAAGAACAATGGAGAGTACCAGGGAAAGAGCTCAGAGTGCAGCCCCCACAGTCTCTTCTAAATCGATACAAGGAAGGGCAAATCAAAATGAACCTGCAAAGTGCTGCTCAGTACCCAAAACTCCTTCACACAGCGTTGAATCTCTCCAGAAGTCTCTCTCTCTCTCTCTCTCTCTCTCTCTCTCAGAATGCGTGATTCTAAAATGTCACCAACAATAAAAGGCAGGAAGCGGTCGCCTTTAAATAGCGCTCCCCCAGTCCCTTCCTGACTGCAAAACGCTCCCCTCAACCTGTCGTTGCTAACGGCAGGCGGTAAGGCAGGGGGCGCCACTCAATATCCGCTCCGGGGCGATACCGGGGTGTTGCGCACTCGACTGACGTCACAATCTGCCGGCGCAGGAGATCGTGGCGGTAGTGTTTAGCGCCGCCGCAAAATGTCTAGTTAATTTCGCGAACGGCGCAAACATCGCCGCGCCCGGGCGCTAGATGCTTTGCGCCCCATTAGTGCCCTCTTAAGGCGCTAACGGGAGGCGCAACCAACTGAATTTTTCCCCCATGGTCTCTTTCATAACTGGAACTGATTATTTGGCTGAAACTTGGGAGTACTGCCTACAGTTCTGGTCGCTATATTATAAAAAGGATATAGAGGCACTGGAGAGGGTACAGAGAAGATTTACAAGGATGATACCAGAAATGCTAGGGTATGCATATCAGGAAAGGATGAACAGGCTGGGTCTCTTTTTTTTCTCTTGAAAAGAGAAGGCTGAGGGGTGACCTAATAGAGGTCTTTAAAATTATGAAAGGTTTTGATACAGTGGATAGAGAGAGAATGTTTCCACTTGTGGGGAAGAGCAAAACTAGAGGCCATCAATATAAGATAGCCACCAAGAAATCAAATAGGGAATTCAGAAGAAACTTCTTTACCCAAAGAGTGGTGAGAATGTGGAACTCGTTACCACAGGGAGTGGTTGAAGCGAATAGTATAGATGCATTTAAGGGGAGGCTAGATAAGCATATGAGGGAGGAGGGAATAGAGGGTTATGCTGATAGAGTTAGATGAGGAAAGACGGGAGGAGGCTCAAGTGGAGCATAAACGCCGGCATGGACTGGTTGGGCCAAATCGCCTGTTTCAGTGCTGTATATCTATATAATCCTATGAATGAAAGAGCAGACTAAGGCTTGGTCTGATTTTCGTCCTAAGATGATAAACAAAATAAAACTGAAATTGAGGTCCAGAGATGGGGGACAGGAAGGCTAATTACCGTGAGGGGGGAAGGGGGTTTATGCTCCACTTGAGTCTCCTCCCGTCTTTCCTCATCTAACTCTATCAGCATAACCCTCTATTCCCTTCCCTTATCCAGCCTCCCCTTAAGTCCTGAATTTAAATAAAGGAAATTATGATGGTATGAGGTGCGAGTTGGCTAGGATGGATTGGGGAGCGTTACTTAAAGGGTTGACGGTGGATAGGCAATGGCAAACATTTAAAGATCGCATGGATGAACTACAGAATTTGTTCATCCCTGTTTGGCATAAAAATAAATCAAAAAAGGTGACTCAACCGTGGCTAACAAGGGAAATTAGGGATAACATAAGATCCAAGGAGAGGACATATAAATTGGCCAGAAAAAGCAGCAAACCTGAGGATTGGGAGCAGTTTAGGATTCAGCAAAGGAGGACAAAGGGATTAATTAAGAGGGGGAAAATAGAATATGAGAGTAAGCTTGCGAGGGAACATAAAAACTGACTGTAAAAGCTTCTATAGATATGTGAAGAGAAAAAGATTGGTGAAGTCAAGTGTAGGTCCCTTGCAGTCAGAATCAGGGGAATTTATAATGGGGAACAAAGAAATGGCTGACCAATTAAATACATACTTTGGTTCTGTCTTCACAAAGGAGGACACAAATAACCTCCCAGAGATGTCGGGGAACATAGGGTCCAATGAGAGGGAGGAATTGAATGAAATCAGTATTTGTAGGGAAATGGTGTGAGGGAAATTGACGGGATTGAAGGCCGATAAATCCCCAGGGCCTGATAATCTACATCCTAGGGTACTTAAGGAAGTGGCCCTAGAAATAGTAGATGCATTGCTAGTCATCTTTCAAAATTCTATAGACTCTGGAACAGTTCCCATGGATTGGAGGGTAGCTAATGTAACCCCACTATTTAAAAAAGGTGGTAGAGAAAAAACAGGGAATTATAGACCGGTAAGCCTGACATCGGTAGTGGGGAAAATGCTAGAGTCCATTATAAAAGATGTAATAGCAGAGCACTTGGAAAACAGTGACAGGATCAGACAAAGTCAACATGGATTTACAAAAGGTAAATCATGCTTGACTAATCTACTGGAATTTTTTGAGGATGTAACTGGTAGAATAGATAAGGGAGAACCAGTGGATATGGTGTATTTGGACTTTCAGAAGGCTTTCGATAAGGTCCCGCATAAGAGATTAGCGCGCAAAGTTAAAGCACATGGGATTGGGGGTAAGGAACTGATTTGGATAGAGAACTGGTTGGCAGACAGGAAGCAAAGAGTTGGAATAAATGGGTCTTTTTCCGAGTGGCAGGCAGTGACTAGAGGGGTACTGCAGGGATCGGTGCTAGGACCCCAGCTATTCACAATATATATTAATGATCTAGACAAGGGAACTAGATGTAATATCTCCAAGTTTGCAGACGACACAAAGCTGGGTGGGCGTGTGTGCTGTGAGGAGGATGCAGAGAAACTCCAATATGATTTGGACAGGTTGGGTGATTGGGCAGATGCATGGCAGATGCACTATAATGTGGATAAATGCGAGGTTATCCACTTTGATGGCAAAAACAGGAAGACAGATTATTATCTGAACGGCAATAGATTGGGAAAAGGGGAAGTGCAACGAGATCTGGGAGTCCTTGTGCACCAGTCGCTGAAAGTAAGCATGCAGGTGCAGCAGGCGGTTAAGAAGGCAAATGGTATGTTGGCCTTCATAGCGAGAGGATTCGAGTACAGGCGCAAGGATGTCTTGCTGCAGTTGTACAGGGCCTTGGTGAGACCACACCTTGAGTATTGTGTGCAGTTTTGCTCGCCTTATCTGAGGAAGGATGTTCTTGCCATGGAGGGAGTGCAGCGAAGATTCACCAGACTGATACCTGGGATGGCAGGAATGACGTATGAAGAGAGATTGGGTCAATTAGGTTTATATTCGCTGGACTTTAGAAGAATGAGAGGGGTTCTCATTGAAACTTATAAAATTCTAACAGGACTAGACAGATTAGATGCAGGAAGGGTGTTCCCGATGGTGGGGGAGTCCAGAACCAGAGGTCACAGTCTAAGGATAAGGGGTAAGCCATTTAGGACTGAGATGAGGAGGAATTTCTTCACCCAGAGAGTGGTGAACCTGTGGAATTCTCTACCACACAAGACAGTTGAGGCCAATTCATTAAATATATTCAAGAAGGAGTTAGATATATTTCTTAAGGCTAAAGGGATCAAGGGATATGGGGAGAAAGCAGGGACAGGGTACTGAATTTGGATGATCAGCCATGATCTCATTAAATGGCGGAGCAGGCTCGAGGGGCCGAATAGCCTACTCCTGCTCCTATCTTCTATGCTTCTGTGTGAGGGGGGGAAGGGGGTTAGTTGCTGTGAGGGGGAAGGGTAGTTACTGTGAGGGGGGGGAAGGGTAGTTACCGTGAGGTGGGGCGGGAGGGTAGTTAACGTGAGGGGGGGAGCGGGAGGAGGGTAGTTACCGTGAGGGGGGGGGCGGGAGGGTAGTTACCATGAAGGGGGTGGGGGCGGGAGGAGGGTAGTTACCGTGAGGGAGGCGGGAGGGTAGTTACCGTGAGAGCGGGGGGGAGCAGGAGGGTAGTTACCGTGGGGGGTGGGGGGGGGGGAGGGTAGTTACTGTGAGGGGGGGCGGGGGCTTGTTACCGTGAGGGGGGCGGGAGGGTAGTTACCGTGAGAGCGGGGGGGAGGGTAGTTACTGTGAGTGGGGCGGGGGGTTGGTTACTGGCAAGGGAGCAACAGGTTCATTCATTATTGAATTGTAAGAGCTGCCTTAATGTCAGGCACCAGCCACTTCTGCAGTGAATCATGGAGTTGGCATGATTTTTTTTTTAGCTTCATCATCATTGTGTGATACCAACACAAAAAAATGTAAATATTTTTTCCAAGTTTATTGAAAGGCTGCTGCACTAAAGATGAGGCATCCTTCCAAACAGCTTTGTTTCCCGTGTGACAGGCCATTTATCAGCAGCATGGCAAAGCTCCCAAATTTGGGCAGAAGAGTGACTATGAGCATCCTTTTGTTCCCAGTTACATTCCTGGGATGACGCGATAACTGTGCTAATGTGATTTAAAAAAAAATATTTCCAGAGATGCCAATCTGTCCAAATATTATTATAAAGAAGTTTAGACACATTTTCACAGCAAAAAAAAATAAGACCATCTCAGGACTGACGAGACGAAATTGTTACTTGGCGGTTTTGCACGGGAGTGATTAAGTTCATTACTCTGTTATTTCTCGCTACGTATTCAGGGGTGATGGGTGAACGAGACTTGATCCGAATTACATACGTGCCTTTTGTTAATTCATTGTACAGTTTTGTCACATACTTGTAGAAGAATGCATTTGTGCATTGGGGTTGCCAACATACTTGTGCACATGCTGGCAGCACCTCTTCTTCTTAGGCAGTCCCTCGGAACCGAGGATGACTTGCTTCCACACTAAAAATGAGTTCTCAGGTGACTGATGAGTCCAATGCAGGACCTACAGTCTCTGTCACAGGTGGGGCAGACGGTGGTTGAAGGGGCGGGTGGGTGGGGTGCTTGGGTTGACGTGCGCTCCTTCCGCTGTTTGCGCTTGGCTTCCGCTTGCTCCCGGTGAAGAGACTCGAGGTGTTTGGCGCCTTCCCGGATGCTTCTCCTCCACTTTGTGCGGTCTTGGGCAGGGATTCCCAGGTGTCGGTGGGGATGTTGCACTTTTTCAAGGAGGCTTTGAGAGTGTCCTTGAAGCGTTTCCTCTGCCCACCTGGGGCTGTCGTGCCATGTCGGAGCTCCAAGTAGAGCGCTTGCTTTGGGAGTCTCGTATCGGGCATGCGGACGATGTGACCCGTCCGTCGGAGCTGATCGAGCGTGGTCAAAGGTTCGATGCTGGGGATGTTGGCCTGAGCCTAATCCACTCCGTCATCTCCATCAATGTAGCCCCAAAACAGCGACGGCTACAGAAGCAATGCCGCAGGAAAATCAACGCTGGAGCACTCAAAGACCCTGGCAGCGCCGTGCGCTTTATGAATGGCTTAATTTGACGACAGTGCTTGGAGTTTTGCTGGGTCAGGGGGATGTGGATGGTCTTGCCTACGTGATGAAGAGTCTTGCCTGGTTAGATTTTCGGTCTTTGCTGACATGGCCGATTTTCATCCATGTCTTAAAATTTCTTTGCGCAGGTTTAACAGGTTGTACAGCAGGATCATTACTTCATTCACATCACAATGCCCTCCTTTACACAAACCTGGCTCAGTCTCTTGGGTGACCGTGGTCCTCTTAGTGACCCTCGGAGACTGTTCAATGGTCTGTATTAGGAGTATTGGAGTCTGTAAGCAATTGCCCATAAAGTACAAATATTAATATTTAATTTATTTAGCACTATATCATGTTGAAACATCTCAAAGCATTCCACACAAGGGGCTGGATGTTTCAAACCTCGGCGGGCGACGTCCGTGGCGTGTGGGAACCTGGCATCTGTCTCGATCCCGGCCTCCAAGATTTTCCGATGATGGGCCTGCCCTGCGAGGTTCCCAGCCAATTAATAGGAAGCGGGTCTGATGACGTCATTTGATGACACGTCATCAGCCGGTTTCCTTAAAGGGGCCATGTCCAAATTGATTTTGACAGTTCTGCTGTCAATGCTCCGCAGCATTGAGGTGCTGCAAACACTGACGAGCACTGCACAGAGGAACATGGCTGCACCCAGGCTCTCCCATGACTCCCTCCATATGCGTATGGAGGGAGTCACAGCATGCAGGGAGGTTCTCTTCCCTTCCAATGGGCGGAATAGACCTCCCCAAGAGACAAACGCAGCCTGGTTGCACATTGCACAGGAGGTCACAAGCAGGGATGTCATCAGGAGGACCAGGCTGCAGTGGCACAAACTTTTCAATTATCTCAATAGATCACGAAACGTTACTGCAAAGCCACACTCAACCTCATCCTGCTGTGCCACTCATCACATCCCCATCACTCTGCTTTCCCTACCCTACCCCCGCACATCCTTACTCAAACCAACTTACCTTGCACCTCCGCCCATTCCTCTCCATCTACATTACACTTCCCCATCTCACTAGCCACCCCTCACACTCACCCTCATCCTAGTTCAATCATACCAACTAACAACACGCAAGGGTAGGCACTTGCATGTTTTAGCCAATGTCTGTGTAAACTTTCTGTTAATGTGTTGTCAAGCATTGAAATCCTTATTGTCACCACTTTGCATTCTTGGACAGATTTATGTGCACCTTTGAAAGTGTCTTAGTGAGTTCCAGTGAATGGTGAGACATAACGTCCCCCCCCCCCCGCACAATGGTGATGAGTGTGAAAGGAATGGCCCAGACATTGTAGGGATGCTTTATGGTGCTGGTGAGGGGTGGTGCCAACCTGGTGCATCATTTGGTAGCCAGGGTGTTAAGTGAAGCAAATCTGGACATGGTGAGGCCATCGCTGGCGTCCCAGGCAGCAGTGTGCACGGGTAATGATGGCCTGTGTCCAGTGCAGCATCAGTTGATTGTGGAGAAGTTTGGTGTTGCTGGTGTGCCCGGTGATGCTGGTGTTAGGGCTGATCGTGTTGGGATTCTGAGGACCAAACTGAGATTTTTTCAAGGGCACCGATGCTGATGGAATAGATGGCAGGTGGGGTTGAGATGACAGAAGTAATCTGTCAATATTGAGATCGGTTGTTCCAAGGAGGTGACAGTGGATAGAGAGATTACTCCAAACACTTCAAAAGTGCAGAAAGCTCAAAAGTAGGTTCCAAATACTGAAGGCTGAAGCCTCTGAGATTGGAAAGTGACCAGCTGTAAAATGGTAGCTTTTATACCACATTTGCAGCTGTCACCTAAAGAAAGAAATGGAGAGTTGTTCAGAACCCGACATACTTACCTGACGTGATCCCCGAGCACCGGGAACCTCGTAAAAAGCATGAAAAAATAGTTCGGACCTGGTAAAATGCTGCTTAAATATCTTTAAGCAGCTCCTTAAGTATCTCAATTGCCTGACCCGCCGCTTAGTGCCGGGTCTGCAAACCGCAGGCAGAGCCGGCACTTGGGAAACTGACACGGAGGCGGGTTCAGTGCGGACTTCCGCCCCGCTGTCAATCACTGCCATTTTGACAGCGGACCCGCCTCCAAAACCGCCATCTGAGTGCTGGCAAAATTCAGCCCAAGGAGTCCCTGCTGAAGTATTGTGACTCTTGTTATGCAGATAAATCTGGGAGCATTCAGTGCCAGCAATGGACAAATTGTGTTCTTATTACATGGGATTCTGGAATTTTTGTTAGTGTGTTGGGAATCACATTCAGCGATTTCATCCATTTTTCCTTAAACCGTAAACCAGTGGTCTTGAGGCCCTTGACTGTTGTCCATATTAGTAAAATAAATTGGGAAAGACATGAAACATTCTCACAAGCGCAGTTAATGTGATTCGATTGTTTAGCAAAACACTGGAGTAGATGTACGCTGTAAATGTCAGTTGATGCTGGGGCACAGTTCCATGGGCCAAGGCATCTCTCCAATTCTGTACGAGTCACGTGAGTGTCACCAGGTGATTTAGCTATTGAGTAATCACAGCCAAATCTGGATGATTGCCCCCTAATTTCAGCCACGATTATTCAGGTAGATCCTGAGCAGAGGTCGGGATTTACCACAGAGAAGAATGAGAGCTGGAGAGCAATTCACCATGGGCCAGTCTTATCCAGCTCGCAACAAGATTAAGAACAACACTGGCAAAGATCTATCTTTCCTTTCTCAAGGGATTGCTGTATGGCCGGGGGTAGCCAAAGATGGGAATGATGGTATCTCTCTGTTTCTTTTTCTCTTTCTTTCTCTCGCTCTCCATCTTGCTCTCCTTCTCTCCCCCTCCCCCCGCACACGCAGAAGGAGACCTGAGTTAAGGGGCTCCATGGTAGCAAGGAAAATGATCTTTTCCAAAAACATTTTGAAAAATGTTGTCAGTCAATTATTTTCTTCTGTAAAAGCGGAGAGGGGGTGTCCTTTGAACATAAGGCACTCCATCTAGACTTCCCTTCCCTTTTTCATATATGAAAGGAATGTTGAAGTTGGTTTGTGAGAAAGAAAGTAAGTAAGAAATGAAGAATCACACAATTCTTGATTATACTCACTGACACGTGCCCAATTTAAGTACACTGCTCAATTTTAGCACAGCCCAAGTTTACCAGAAAGGCCAGAGCTTCGAACCCTGGCCTGTGCTGAGTTAGCTGATCTCAGCCGAGGCAATAAGGGTGCTACAATTGGCCAGCTACCCTGAACTAAAGGAGGGGAAAACATCAGTCAGGCCTCCTGCTCCTGACCGCTAGAGACTGGCTCCTGCTGAAAATTGTGCTTGTGTGGATGCTGGCCGAGGACAGAATTGGGCTTGTGTGTATCCCAGCGTAAATCAGCAGCTTCATATAATCATGCAGCACAGAAGGAGGCCATTCGGCCCATCGTACCTGTGCTGGCTCTTTGAAAAGAGCCGTCCAATTTGTCCCATTACCCTGCCCTTTCCCCATAGTCTGCAAATGTTTCCTTTTCAAGTATTTGTCGAATTCCTTTTTGAAAGTTACTATTGAATCTGCTTTCACTAACCTTCAAGGCAGTTCATTCAGATCATAATAACGCACAACGTTAAAAAGATTCTCATCTCCCCTTTGGTTCTTTTGCCAATTATCTGTCTCCACTGGTTACCGACCCTCCTGCCAGTGGAAACAGTTTCTCATTATTTACTCTATCAAAACCCTTCATGAGAAGGAGAAGAAGAACTGCAAGAACAAGGGAAGGGTCTACATAGAATTACATAGAAATTACTGCACAGAAATAGGCCATTCAGCCCAACTGGTCCACGCTCCACACAAGCCTCCTCCCACCCCTCTTTATCTAATCCTATTGGCATAACCTTCGATTCCTTTCTCCTCGTGTGTTTATCTAGCTTTCCCTTAAATGCATCTATATTATTCACCTCAACTAATCCATGTGTAAGGAGATATTAGGACAGATGACCAAACATTTGGTCAATGAGGTAGGTTTTAATGAATGTCTTAAAGCAGGAGGGAGAAGTCGAGAGGCGGAGAGGTTTAGGGATTGAATTACAGAGCTTGGGGCCTCGGCAGCTGAAGGCACGGCCGGCAGTGGTGGAGCGATTATAATCGGGGATGCGCAAGAGGCGAGAATTGGAGGAGTGTTGAGATCTCGGAGGGTTGTAGGGCTGGAGGAGGGTACAGAGGTAGAGATGGCGAGGCCAGGGAAGGATTTGAAAACAAGGGTGAGAATTTTAAAGTTGAGGCGTTGCCAGACTGGGAGCCAATGTAGGCCAAAGAGCACGAGGGTATTGGGTGAACGGGACTTGGTGCTAGTTAGGATACGGGCAGCAGAGTTCTGGATGAGCTCAAGTTTATGGAGGGTGGAAGGTGGGAGGCCGGCCAGGAGAGCGTTGGAATAGTCAAGTCTAGAGGTAACAAAAGCATGGATGAGGGTTTCAGCAGCAGATGGGCTGAGGCAGGGGCGGAGTCGGGCGATGTTACGGAGGTGGAAGTACGCAGTCTTGGTGATGGAGCGGATGTGTGGTCAGAAGCTCATTTCGGGGTCAAATACGACACCAAGAACACTAAGCAAGTATGTGCTGTGGCATTCATTGCAGCACAGAGACGATAAGGTTATCAGTATGAACCTACCTTATACGTGCTGTGCAACAGCTGAAACTGGAAACGGAAGTTGTCCACTAGAGGTCCATCTTCAAGCTGTGACCAGTAGTCCAATACTGCTATCTAGAAAATTCTGTGTCTGAATTTATTATGCCCTCCAGCTTAAATTCGTAAACACAAACCAGTATTATGCAGTTGTCATTGCCATGAATGCAGAACAGCCAACTGTAGGCAAATCAGTGTTCAGCCCCTTGTGTAGGCTTTCTATTCATATCACTTTCTGTTCAGTCCTGTTATATACAGGATCTTTCACCGTGACTGCAGGTATATTAGTCTGTCTTTTCTTTTCCTCATTGGGTGGTGATTAACTACTAATAACAATCCTTGCATTTGTATGGCACCTATCGCACAGGGGCTATCCCAGGATCTGTAGGACCAGCTAAAGGAATCGACTGCTGTCACTGGCACTTGCGATGCTGGGATTGTACTGTCCTGTCCTTGCTGTGTGAGGCGGACTGGAGCAAAACAACCAGCAGGTGTTGGGTGAGAGTAGGCTGAGGAGGGTTTTTAGCCGACCCCAGGCAAGCAATAAAAGGGATTGGGGCAAAGATATTAGAGGATCTGAAGGCGAATCATGCTAGGGGTTATGCTGGGCTGGGGGAGGATTTCAAGAATATCAAGAGGGAGGAATCTTGGAGAAACTGTGGATTTTGGGCAAATTTTGAAGAAATATGATAGGATGAGGTGAAGTAAGGTAGGAGAAGGCTCGAGTGGAGCATAAACACCGACATAGAGCCGTTGGGCCGAATGGCCTGTTTCAGTGCTCTAAATACTATGTATGTTAGTAATACATCAAAATGCGTCACAGCACTTTAAACAATTAATTAATTTTTGAACTGCAGTGACTGTTACTGTGTTTGCATTCTTTGCCTGGCAGTAAATAAGTCTACCAACTGCTTGTATTTCCTGTTAACTGGCGATCACCGGCAAGTGAATGACTGAGGATGCTCTGGCAGCGTTTAGGAAATGGAGCTTCTGTGGGTTGTGAATGAAGGGCTCGCTATCTGTGGAATCGTAAATGCGAAAACTACAGCTTCTGCTCTGAGACGCTCTTGAAGGCGGACCTCCACATGGTGCCTGTGACAGCTTGAAATGGAGCTGAGCGATATTAGTAACTAACATGTTAATGCATTTGTATGAAATTCCTCAGTCCGCTGTTTTAAGTAGTGCGGTAACCTGCTTAAAAATGGGTTAATGGTTGCAGCAGCAACAGCAACAACATTTATTTACATAGCACCTTCAATGTAAAATTCATCCCAAGGCACTTCACAGAATAATGCTGAGACAGGGGTAACTAAAAGCTAGGTTGAAGAAATTAGTTTTGAGGACGTTTTTAAAAGGGGGAGAAAGAGAGAGGTGGAGAAATTTAGGCAGGGAATTGCAGTGGGTAGGACCCAGGTGGCTGAGACCCTGTCACCAGTGGGATGGGGAGGGCGGGGGGGGGAGAGAAATGCACAAGAGGTTGGAGTCAGAGGGACAGGAGTTTGGGAGGAGGGGGATGCATGGCTGGAGGACGTTGCACAGATAGTGTGGGGCAGGGCCAGAGAGGGACTTAAAGATGTGGATGAGGATTTTGAAATGAATACGCTGCCGATTGGGAGCCAGTGTCGGTCAATGGGGATAAGGCCGATGGACAAGCAGGTCTTTGTGCAGGACGGGATACCTGGAGTTGAGTTTTAGACAAGTTGGACAGCATTGGAGTAGTCGAGACAAAGAAATTTCATACAAGTGCCTTCATGTGTTCATTAATGATAGAACACAGCTCGATTTCAGTCCAGTAGTTACAGAAGCGCGGAACTTGATAGGAAGGAATATGCGAGGTAAATTGAGTGATATGCACGATTCACATGTAAATCTTCAGCACAAGCTCTGAACTCCTTATGCTTTTTTCATCTTTCTTCTAGACGCTTAAAAGCAAGGATAGAATTAGAACATCTTTACTCCCCACAGATCGGAATCAGGGGGGGCTAGCTCAAAATCCCTCGCCCCATATACCTCACGCCATACAAACTTTGAAAATTCTTCCTGAACTGGATAGACACATGCTGCCAGAACTCCAGCCACAAGTTCATGTTCTTGCACACAATTTGCTCCTGCCCAAGCCACCAGCGTTTCGTGATAGAGGTGCATATCATCAGAGATATTACTGGCCTTGCCATATTCGTGGACCTAACACTATGCATGCTCAGCCTGCTGCTGACAGAGCAAGGAACTATCAACACTCACAGGCTTATTTCAGTTTATTCTTTCACGGGATCTGGGCGTCACTGGCAAAGCCAGCATTTATTGCTCATCCCTAACTGCCCTTGAGAAGGTGGATGTGAGCCGCCTTCTTGAACCGCTGCAGTCCATGTGGTGAAGGTGCTCCCACAGTGCTGTTAGGGAGGGAGTTCCAGGATTTTGACCCAGCGACGATGAAGGAATGGCGATATACTTCCAAGTCAGGATGGTGTGTGACTTGGAGGGGAACTTGAAGGTGGTGGTGTTCCCATCCACCTGATGCCCTTGGGTGGTACCATTTGAAGAAGCCTTGGTGAGTTGTTGCAGTGTATCTTGTAGATGGTACTGCTTGCACCCATTTCACTCCTAGAAGCAAGAAGGCATATTCCACTATCCTGGCACAATTCTACATCCTCTCCCCCATCTGCAGACACACACAAGAAACATTTGGGCAAAGCGCCTTTCAGGATATTTGTGAATGATAGTAATTAATATAGGAACTGCACATGGAATAAACTTGGAAATATGGGACTCTTCTCTGCGGACAATCAACCACCCACCCAAGCCCTCATGGTCGGATCAACATCAGAGCTGCCACTGAACAGGCAGGGCCCAATAGCCTACCACCCCCTCCCTGCCTCATATGTGTACCTCCTGATAGCTAATATAGTGGCTGGGGAAACCTCCCTTCTTCCTCTGCTGTGTGTACCTTAAGTCCCTGATTACAGGTGACCATGAGCTGGGGAGGTAGGTTCAGGCCTCATTAATCTTTGTCTCGACTACTCCAATGCTGCCCTTACTGGTTTCCCATCCTGCACCCTCCATCATGAATTAAATTTTGGTGTTGAAGTAAATAACTGATGAGACTCATTCCAACAGTGCAAGGCAGATGATTTCAAGTGCAGGCAGGCAAAGCCAAGCTCCATCTAGCTTGGAAGTAGCCACCGCAGGGGCCTGGGTGTTAAGCAGTGGTTGAGTAATCAAATAGTCATGGACTTAACCTTATCAAAGTGTTGTGTTTTTACAGTTTTAATTAAGAAAGGGCTTCCCACTGAATCCAGGCAAAATTTAAACTGTTAACATCACAATTCCAGCCTCCTCCTCAGGGGAAATGAGCAAACCTGGCTCTTCACCAACATTCCATTTTGGTGTTGAAATTAAATAGGAACCTGGACTTAAATTTAGCAAAGCATCCCCTCCTCCTCCAATTCTGTTCGCTTATTTAAATTAAGGTCGACTTGAAATTGAGGCCTAGATTTGCACTTAATTTTAACCTTTGTCTCTAATTGGACTTCTTTAAGGTGTTTGTAGACACCTGGCCCTGTCCATTTTATGGAGAATTTTAATTAGCTTTTGACTCAGCACTTAACTAGTGCTAGATTGAATGATGACTTTGGTATCAGATAAGACCTTTGAGTTTGAAAGGAATTGGTCACACCTTTTAGAATTCAAAATGAGAGAGTTCCCATCTATTTAATTTTTTTAATAAGTTTCTCTGGGTGAACTTGGCTCCAGCAAATAACGTCTTAAAGGCCTGGCTAAATAAGTGCTGATGTCACCAAGGTAGAGTTGACATTGGAAGCTCTAGATTCAAGCATCCTCGCCCAATCGGTTCTGTAGACAGCTGTCAAACAGAGACCCTGAACTTCCCCGGTGGAGGAGGAGAAGGGGGTAGGAGAAGGTTATTGACTAATGAAATTAGAAGCAGCACTACCTTGGGTCCAATCTTGCACACTTTTTGTCACTGGCTCAGCTCCTCATTAGTAGAGGCCTGGGAATGGATTGTCTGCCTGGAGTTACCACCTTTTGACAAGTCCAAAACTGGACAGGTGGTGGATAAGGGTCAGTCAGGAAATGAGATAATGGCCTGGTGTCTGAGGGTTGTTTTGTTGTAATTGAATCCTTAATAATAATTATTACCTCCACGTCATGAGTTAGATAAGTAAGTGGGAAACACTGATGTTTGTTTAAAAAAATCTATTTGGTGTCTGACTTACATTTTGAATGTGAGAAGTCGCACAACACCAGGTTATAGTCCAACAGCTTTATTTGAAATCAGTAATTTTGAAAGTTGTGGAAAGCTTATCCAAAAAACCAGGCCATCCAGCCCGAAACCAGACAAGTGGAAAGTCTGTGCCAGACCTGTTGGCGGTCCCAGACACCCAGTGGAATGGACAAAAATGAAGGAATTCACTTCATAGAATAATACAGCTCAGAAAGAGGCCATTCGGCCCATCGTGCCTGTGCTGGCTCTTTGAAAGAGCTATCCAATCAGTCCCGCTCCCCTGCTCTTTCCCCATAGCCCTGCAATTTTCTCCCCTTCAACTATTTATCAATTCCCTTTTGAAAGTTACTATTGAATCTGCTTCCATCACCCTTTCAGGCAGCGCATTCCAGATCACAACAACTCAATTCGTAAAAAAACAAATTCTTGTCATCTCCCCTCTGGATCTTTTGCCAATTATCTTAAATCTGTGTCCTCCACAAGATACAGATACTGGAGCCAAACCACAAATCAAATGTCACGAGTGCAAACAAGTCACTCATCCTTTGCAAACTGGATGAGAACTTCTTTCGGCACAAATATGTTTTGTTGCTTTGGCACTCACAGTGGTGGATCCGCTATATGCTCCACAAGCATCAACAACACTTCATCTAACAGATTTATTTTCATTACTGCAGGTCCACATCAAATGTGGTGAGTTTAATTCCCCCACATCTCCCTCCCACATATCTCCCTCCCACCCCTTACACTACCACCTCCTGTGGACCAACCTACCCAGTTCTGTGAAGTCATGTTGTACAGGATCTGGTTTCAAACATCATTAGTATCATTGTTTACTGGATAAACACTGCTGCTTCCCTCATTGTGTAGCTGCAGCACTTTTCTTAAATGTGTTTTAACTGCAGCTGTAATGATTCTAGTTGCACCTGAGTGTACTCCGTGGCTTGTAATTCTCTGCTCGTGAAGTCTAATTTGAGCCTTCAACCATTACACCCCCCTGCAATCTGAACTGCTCCCCTCAAAAAACTTCACAATACGGCAACTTACGTTTATATAGCACCTTTAACATAGTGAAACGTCCCAAGCCGCTTGACAAGAACATTATCAGTAAAAATGTTTTTTGACACCGAGCCACAGAAGGAGATAAGATGACCAAAAGCTTGGTCAAAGAGGTAGGTTTTAAGGAGCATCTTAAAGGATGAGAGAGAGGCAGAGAGGTTTAGGGAGAGAATTCCAGGGCTTAGGGCCAGGGCAGCTGAAAGCATGGCTGCCAATGGTGGAGCGATTAAAATCAGGGATGAGCAAGAGGCCAGAATCAGAGGAGCACAGAGATCTCGAAGACTTGTAGGGCTGTTACTTACCTCTTCGACTGTGGCTTTGATCACCTCAGCTAACTCACCTTCTACTTCCTGCTCAGTGCTTACTGCCTCCCTCGCCCCTAAAGCACCGTGGGACCACTTGTTACAGTGCTATCTAAATGTAAATAGTTTTGAAGACAAGACCATACTTGAGATGAACCATGGCATCCCTTCTCTGCAGTTCAGGTGAAACGCTACACCGAGGTCTTGTCAGCCCTCTCAGGTGGACATAAAAGATCCCATGACACTTTCTGAAGAAGAGCCAGGGATTTTCTTGCCCTCCCCTCCCCCCCCCCCCCCCAACAGTGACCTAACCAACATTTATCCCTCAACTAATATCACTAAAACCGTTCAACTGGTCACTTATTTCTGTATGTGGGATTATGCTGTGCAAAATTTGGCTGCTGCATTTCCGTGGCTGGTCCAGTTGGCTTTCTGGTCAATGGTGACCCCCAGGATGTTGTTAATGGGGGACTCGGCAGTAGCAATGCCATTGAATGTCAAGGGGCGGTGGTTAGGCGCTCTCTTGTTGGAGATGATCATTGCCTGGCACTTGTGTGACATAGCAAGAAAGAAAGACTTACATTTATATAGCGCCTTTCATGACCACTGGACGTCTCAAAGCGCTTTACAGCCAATGAAGTACTTTTTTGGAGTATAGTCACTGTAGTAATGTGGGATTTGCACACAGCAAGCTCCCACAAAGAGCAATGAGAAAATGACCAGATAATCTGTTTTTGTTATGTTGATAGAGGGATAAATATTGGCCAGGACACCAGGGATAAACCCCTGCTCTTCTTCGAAATAGTGCCATGGGATCTTTTACATTCACCTGAGCGAGGAGACGTCTTATCCTCGGTTTTAACATCTCATCTGAAAGACAGCACCTCTGACAGTGCAGCACTCTTTCAGCACTGCACTGGAGTGTCAGCTTAGCTTTATGTGCTCAAGTCCCTGGAGTGGGACTTGAACCCACAACCTTCTGACTCAGAGGCAAGTGTGCTACCCACTGAGCCACAGGATTGAGGGGCCTACTCCTGCTCTTATTTCTTATGTTATTTGCCACTTATCAGCCCAAGCCTGGATATCATCCAGGTCTTGCTGCAGGAGGGTATGGACTGCTTCATTAGTTGAGGAATTGCGAATGGAGCTGAACACTCTGCAGTCAAATCAAACTGGATAAAGCAGTGAATAAGAAATATAAATGCAAATAGGACTGAGTTGCCTGGGATGCAAGGGCTGATTGCAGGGGCTTAATCACACGTTTGGATGTCCCTATCCTAATTATATTTAAATATATTTGTTACATTGTTTTATTATATATTCTAGAATTCTTTGCCACATATTAGCTCTGCAATGAGTTTACAGTAGAACCCACTTTGTGATTGTGTAGGTACAGCACTCATTATGATTTCCAAAATATGTGTGCACGCAGAACTGTCTATACCAATTGCTCAGTAGCTAAGTTGATTACTAGAATTTTGTTTGACTTTAGTTTTTAAATGAGTTATAAATACCACAGTATTTGTAAAATAACCTTTTATTTTCATTCTGTGTTAAACAAGTGTTTGTGACTTGCTCTGTTGTGGCAACAGGAGCTGCAAAAATGTTCTCTGGATGAAGGTGCTGATTGAAGTATTGGGCCTGAATTTCCGATCGGAGGCTTCCTGCGGGCGGATGCCTCCGATCGGAAAAAATCTACGCACTTACCTGCTGGCTCCGTAGGTCCCGAGACTTGCGATCCTGGGCCCCTGCTCTACGAAATGCGCAGAGGCCCAGGTATCCCAGGGGCGCAGGCGGTTCGCACGCGTCCCTGGGATCACGTGGGCCATGGGGAACCAATCAAAAAAGGGAATCCTCCTTCACACTTTTGACAGGTCTGTGCGCACAGATCTGTCAAAAGCATGAATGGGGATCACTTAAAAAACAATTAAACATTAAATAGATTTTTTTAAATCGCATTTAAAATGAATTAAAATGACATTAAATTTTAAACAAAAATGTAATTTTTTGAAAAAAATAATTAAAGTTTTTTTAAGGGGCTAAAATATTTTTAAATTATAAATCAGTGAAATTTTTTTTTTAGCTCTTTTGCTGGTAAAAGCAGGCCTTACACATGCTTTTACCAGGCATAAGATATTTAAAGGTTTTCAGCGGGCGGAAGTTGTGTGGAAAGCGGAACTCTCTGCCCGCGGAGGCCCTTCTCCCGGGCATGCGGATGATCTGTCAAGAGGATTCTTGACAGATCGCAAGTGCTGGGTTTCAGCGCATGCACTTTGCATGCCTAAACCCGGCACTTGCGCGGAACCTATGGGTGCGTACCCACCCGTGGGGGTCGGAAAATCCGGCCCATTGTTTATACGTTGGTTTTTCAGTATTATCACAGTTGAAGAGCACGTTGCAGAGTTTCTACTGTGATAGGCATTGAGAAAGGATTGAGGTTTATTACAAAGAAAGTTTAAATACAACTGTACAATAAATGAGGATGTTTAAATACTCCTGATTTTTTTCATCGATAATAAGTTCATTACTGAAGCAATTCCTTTCACTAATCTCTGTTTGCATAAATTTTTTTGCAAATTTTTCCATTTTACTCTTCAATTGTTTTTCTTTCTTTCAGTTTTCTCTCTCGCTTTCCTGTAGGAGCTACTAATGCAAGGAAATATTTTCACAGGCGTTAACTACACTTGTGGCTCAGTGGGCAGCACACTCTCGACTCTGAGTCAGAAGGTTATGGGTTCAAGTCTCACTCCAGAGATTTAGCTCATAATCTAGGCTAACAGTTCAGTGCAGTACCAAGGGAGTGAGTACTGCACTGTCGGAGGTGCTGTCTTTCAGATAAGACGTTAAACCAAGGCTCCGTCTACCCTCTTGGGGGGGTGGATGTAATAGATCCCACAGCACTATTGAAAGAAGAGCATGGGAATTCTCCCAGTGTCCTGGCCAACATTTATCCCTCAACCAACACCTGAAACAGATTAACTGGTCATTTATCTCATTGCTGTGTGTAGGACATTTTTGTGTGCAAATTGGCTGCTTCATTTCCTACATTACAACAGTGGCCGGAATTTTCCTTACCTTGGCGGGTCTGGTGCGGCCGATGTCCGTGGTGGGTCACGACCCTGCTGCTGGCTCCATTCCGCTGTAGAAAATGAACTTGCCTTAATGGGGCCTATTGAGCCCAACCAGTGCATTACCCGGCCCAATGAGATGGAGCGGGTCTGGTGACGCCATTCATTACGCGTTTTCAGCGGGATCCTTAAAGGGACCATGGCCACATAAAATTTTAAGTTTAATCTAACATAGTGGGTGTTGAATCTTTACTCTACAATAATATAATAAAAGTTATATGAGTGACAAAGAAATATTTAAATAATATTATCATTAAGTAATATGACGCCATCTACAAATATGATCAAGAACATAATTAAAAATGTACATTAATTGGGAAGTTATTGGTGCTTTAATCACAAATCTATAGACCTTTGTATCAGTAACTGGTACAAATAACAGATGTGTGTGTATAGGTAATATATAAAATTAAGCAGATTTTAAATGTAATTGTAAAGGGGTGGATTTACAATCTTATGCAAGTTCAGCGGAATCCCTGACAAACAGTGTAAGTGGTGCTTACAATATGTTTCTGTTATTTCTGCAGCTCTTCCATTGAAGTTACCAATGGACAAGTGAGAGAACCTCCGCAGAAATTCACCCTAAAGTCTCAGATGAAAAATTAAATTCGTTATATTCAGGGACTGAAAGCAAATTGAACCAGTGGAATGGTAGATGACTTGATTTAATATGTAACTGGACAATCACAGTATACTGTAAGAAAAACTTGACCAGAAACAACACAAACATTTATTTAAATGGTATGTGTCATTTTTTATAGTGCAGATCAATTCACTGCAATTACTGTTGAGTTGGAAGGCAACAGCCGAGAATGGCCAGTGAAAAATGTATTTCCCTCACCATCCAAGGTAGCCCTTACATCCCTTCAGGAATTTCTGAATTAACATTTACCAGTAGCTTTTCAAGTAGTACAGAATCTCCATCAATCTGTTAGCTGATGTAATCAACAAGTTTTTATTTTGGTTTGTTTTTCATGTCAAGTAAGCAGCTGGAGCAATGGCCACGGAACTCCTGCCTCAGGTTGACAGACGTGGTTCCCGAGCCGCGTGAATCCCGTGGCTATGCAGGGAAATTTAAAAATTAAGTGAAAAAAGGTTCTTAAGTGCCTGTCAACTACCTGATAATGATCTCAATTGGGTCCCCCGCTGCTGCCAGGAAAGATGCGTGGGAGCGAGATGACAGCGGGTTCCCGACCCGCTGTCAAAAATAACAACCCGCCACCTATCGCAACTGCTATCACCCCGGAAAATTCAGCCCAGTGACTCCAAAGAAAAAGTACTTCAATTGGTTGTAAAGCACTTTGGGACATCCTGAGGTTGTGAAAGGCGCTGTATAAATGCAAGTTCTTTCTTTCTAGTTGTCTGTCCATTCTTCATGTGTGAGCCTTGACAGTGAGTGGTGGCAGATTGTTCATCGGCGGGGCGGGGGGAAGGGACTTTGGCATTCAAGCCCATTTCTCACCTGTCCATACCCAAGCACTTTCCATCAGAGACCACCGATTAGCAATCAGAAGTGGGAACTCTGGCTCCAGTTTTCCCTTCCCTTAGTTTAAGGACATCGAGGCTAACTTTAGCACCCCAATCAATACCTCTGCTAACTCAGGGACAGACAAAGGATCTGTGCTGCTTTTGTACCAGTTGAGCCATTGAGGAAGCTTCAAATTTACAAATCAGGTTCTAAAGAATTAGGCATTAATCTGCCACAGATCTCTTAACTTATTTTTTTGTTTTTTTTTCCAAAAGGGAAAGTATGCCAAAAGGAAAAGTCGATTCAAACGCTCCGATGGTAGCACGTCCTCAGATACAACATCCAATAGCTTTGTTAGACAGGTAAGTGGATGACCAAAAGCACCATAAACTGACAGCACATGTGCTTTTCTTATTTTATCAATAATACTGTGGACAATGCTGTTCTCTTGGTTTTCCTAAATTCCAGACACTCCATCCTACAGGCTGGCTCTTCTTCCCGCATCCCCACTATGTTGACATTCTGTTCTAACCGATTCTTTTCCAGGACTTCAAAACACACTTTGCTGCCCCTTGGAGCCAGTTATACAATTCACATCAGTGGTCACTTCCTCAGTGCTCTCTTCCTTGTATGATTGGCAGGTTTTTAAACCCAAGCCTGACATCTCCGAAGCACTATTTACCTAATTTGTTCATTTTCTTTCACTCTCTCTCTCTCTCCACTCTATTTAATCTTCTCGAATCTTGCGCAATGGGTCTTGGCCTGTCGTCCAGGTTTCAAGAAACAAAACGTTAGGAGGAGGTAAAATAGTGCTGTCAAGGTCAGAGCATTGATGGCCGCAGCATAGATGGCAAACCTATTGGAATTCATGGAGCTGGCAATGTTCTTTTTACAATGAGAGGCAGAGAAACAGGCCACATTCTCACATAGAATTCAGTGGTCATCAGTGAAAATAAGTGAGTCATCCCGATGCCATTCTGCTGCATAAGGAGTGATTTTGTGATCTGGCGCTGTCAGTGGGAAGTGATTTTTGGGAAGTCACAAATGTGCAGCCAGTGTCTCTCCGTCCATTTAGACGGTAAACTCAAGGTTCCAGGCCCGCAATTTCCGGAGGAACGCTCCCTGCGAGAGCAGCTCCCGACTGGGAGTTCCAGATTGTCGAATAACCCACGGTAAAACTGGCTATTGTTTTATCATTGGGACAGATTGGATTAAAGAGCCAAGAAAAGGCCAGCACAGCCCCCATTCCAACAAAAAACGCAGTGGGGAAACAAAAAAATTGTTTTGGACCCCAGTTTCCTGATGTGCCAATATTAAAAACGCAAGACAAAAACATAAGAAATAGGATCAGGAGTCGGCCATACGGCCCCTCGAGCCTGCTCCGCCATTCAGTCAGTTCGTGGCTGATCTTCTCCATCAACTCCCGCCCTCTCCTTATGTCCCTTGATTCTCTGAGTGTCCAAAAATCTATCGACCTCTGTCTTGAATATACTCAGCGACTGAGCCTCCACAGCCCTCTGGGGTAGAGATTTCCAAACAGGACCGGCAAAATCTGCTGATTTGTTGGCTTCACTGAAGCCCTCCGTTCCATCCCGAATTGCACCCTTGCAGCACAGTGCACGTTGAGCAATATCCTCAAGGTATTATAATTAGAAACAGCACTGCTGTGGAGCATCAAGTGTTCATTGATACAGACCTGCCATCTGTCTCGCCGACGTATGCGTGCATGTTGCTGTGAAGTAGCTACTTGATTTTATTGTTTTGTTCTATATGTGGTTGCCAGTGAGTCTCTGTTTCCACTGATCTGCAAGTTAGATTTTTTTAAATCATGAAATATTTTTTACATTTGAAGGAACATCTGGGTTTTTGTAGTATCCTAATCTAGGGGTATTTGAATTGCAGATGTAAGATTTTGGGGTACCGGGCCTTTTAGATGGCTGTACTTTTTATGGCACATGCAGAGGGACAAGGCGAGTATTTTGCTTGTTTACAAAGGAGTTGCCCATTCTCCCCTTTCTCTCCACCAGGTCCTGAGTCTTGCTGGGGTATGGTGCCTTCAACTACCATGTCCACGTGGCCAGTCTTCCATGTGTGAGGCTAGACAGTAGTGGGTGTCAGCAGGCTATTCATCCATTGTAGCTGAGTGCAGGAATCACTGGACAGCAAACAGGACTGGGAACACTGGTAGCTTGTTCCCTTCTGTTGTCCAGGAATGTTGAGGCCAACTGGTTCACATCTACTGCCCCTCGAGGGTTCTTAATCTATGAACCCGATTCTAGCAAATTCCCCCAACTCAGCCATTCAGTTGAGGTGTAGAACATAAGAACATAAGAAATAGGAGCAGGAGTAGGCCATTTGGCCCTTCGAGCCTGCTCCGCCATTCAATGAGATCATGGCTGATCTTCTACCTCATCTCCACTTTCCTGCACTATCCCCCTATCCCTTGATTCCCTTAATATTCAAAAATCTATCGATCTCTGTCTTGAATATACTCCATGATGCGGAGATGCCGGTGTTGGACTGGGGTGGACAAAAGTGAGAAGTCGCACACCACCAGGTTATAGTCCAACAGTTTTATTTGAAATCTCAAGCTTTCGGAGCGGCTGCTCCTTCGTCAGGTGAAGTAAAGGAATACAAATCGACAAAGCATATATAGATAGAGAACAATGCATGTGTAACGTACAATGGCAGACGACTACATTTAATCCTCCTGACTGCCTTTTGTCACACCTCGGCAGATAAACAATCAGGTCAGCCAGGAAGGCACCACATCAAAGACATAGCAAGATACAACTGAGACAATGAGGTGGGGTTACAGGGGGTCTAATGTGTCAAAAGCTGCAGTCGGTATGGAAAACGATAAACTTTAAAAATTTTACTTATTTTTACTGGAAATCACATCTGAACAAGCAAACAAGGCTTGTTCAGATGTGATTTCCAGTAAAAATAAGTAAATTTTTTTAAAGTTTATCGTTTTCCATACCGACTGCAGCTTTTGACACATTAGACCCCCTGTAACCCCACCTCATTGTCTCAGTTGTATCTTGCTATGTCTTTGATGTGGTGCCTTCCTGGCTGACCTGATTGTTTATCTGCCGAGGTGTGACAAAAGGCAGTCAGGAGGATTAAATGTAGTCGTCTGCCATTGTACGTTACACATGCATTGTTCTCTGTCTATATATGCTTTGCCGATTTGTATTCCTTCACTTCACCTGACGAAGGAGCAGCCGCTCCGAAAGCTTGAGATTTCAAATAAAACTGTTGGACTATAACCTGGTGTTGTGCGACTTCTCACTTTTGAATATACTCAACTACTGAGCCTCCACAGCCCTCTGGGGTAGAGAATTCCAAAGATTCACCACCCTCTGAGTGAAGAAATTTCTCCTCATCTCAGTCCTAAATGGCCGACCCCTTATTCTGAGACTGTGACCCCTGGTTCTAGACTCCCCAGCCAGGGGAAACATCCTTCCTGCATCTACCCTGTCAAGCCCTGTAAGAATGTTGTATGTTTCAATGAGATCACCTCTCATTCTTCTAAACTCTAGAGAATATAGGCCTAGTCTACTCAATCTGTCCCCATAGGACAATCCCCCTAAAACAGGAACCAGTCTGGTGAACCTTCGTTGCACTCCCTCTATGGCAAATACATCCTTCCTTAGGTAAGGAGACCAAAATTGTACACAATACTCCAGGTGTGGTCTCACCAGGGCCCAATATAATTGCTGTACCTGCATGTTAACTTTCAGTGATTCATGTACAAGGACACCCAGGTCCCTCTGAACACCAACATTTCCCAATCTCTCTCCATTTAAAAGATACTCTGCTTTTCTATTTTTCCTACCAAAGTGGATAATTTCACATTTCTCCACATTATATTTCATTTGCCATGTTCTTGCCCACTCACTTAGCCTGTCTATATCCCCTTGAAGCCTCCTTGCATCCTCCACACAACTAACATTCCCACCCAGCTTTGTATCATCAGCAAACTTGGATATATTACATTTGGTCCCCTCATCCAAATCATTGATATAGATTGTGAATAGCTGAGGCCCAAGCACTGATTCTTGCGGTACCCCACTAGTTACAGCCTGCCATCCCGAAAATGACCCGTTTATTCCTACTCTCTGTTTTCTGTCCGTTAACCAATCCTCAATCCATGATAATATAATACCCCCATCCCATGAGCCCTAATTTTGTTTAATAAGCTCTTGTGTGGCACCTTATCGAATGCCTTCTGAAAATCCAAATACACCATATCCACTGGTTCCCCCTTATCTATTCTGCTAGTTACAACCTCAAAAAACTCTAACAGATTTGTCAAACACGATTTCCCTTTCATAAATCCGTGTTGACTCTGCCCAATTCTATTATTATTTTCTAAGTGCTCTGTTACCACATCCTTAATAATAGATTCTAGCATTTTCCCTACTACTGATGTCAGGCTAACTGGTCTGTAGTTCCCCGATGACAGCCAATGCCTCCACTATCTCTATAGCCACCTCCTTCAAAACCCAAGGATGTAGGCCATCAGGTCCAGGGGATTTATCGGCTTTCAGTCCCATTAATTTCTCCAGTACTATTTTTTTACTAATACTAATTTGTTTCAGTTCCTCATTCTCGCTAGACCCTTGGTTCTCCACTATTTCCGGGAAGTTTTTTGTGTCGTCTCCGTGAAGACGGACACAAAGGGCAGAATTTTCATTGACCCGTGGAGGCGGGTTTGGAGGCATGTGGGGGGTTAAAATTGCAGATTCGGGGGTCCCGCCCCCAACCCGCCTCCATGCCAGTTTCACAGGAAGCGGGTACCCGACCTGTGCTGGGACCTGCCTCCCCGAGGCGGGAAGGGGATTAGTGCCAATAAGCTGCCTGTTAACAGGTAGTTAACAGGCAGTTTTTTGCCTAATTCCTATTTTTAGCCCTGAAGTGTGGGCTTCCCGACAGGTCTGAACCACGCCGTTTTAGCGAGGCGGACCGTGGGTCTGCAGGGGTTGGAGGGGTCGATATGTCCGGTGGGCAGGTGAGTGATGGGTGCATGTGTGCAGAGGTAAGCGTGTAAGGTAAGTGTAAAGTGTGGAAAAAAGTCTTACTTACCTTAACTTCCTCCTGCAGGTGTCAGCCCTTCAGGTCTCGGGAGTCAGAAATCTCACCGGCACAGAAAGCAGAATGGCCGTTGAGCTGTCAAAAGCTGCAGCCTCTGCTTTTTGTTCTGCAGAGATCTCTAAATCAGCCTGAGAGAAAGGAATTAACTTAGAGGACAGATTGTCAGTGTTTGACAGTTTCAAGGAGCTGTCAAACGCTGATATTTCATCTGTCAAAAGCTCTTGACAGATGAAATGTCAATCTGTGACGTCACCTGCTGCCGGGTGGCCCTTAATTGGCCTGCTGAGCCCGCTGGGCGGGCTCAACAAGGTCAATCAAGGGAAAATCGAGTGGGTTGGCCACAAGTTGATGGAGGCGGGACTACAACCCAAAAAGTGGGAGTTCCACCTCCATCACGTCCCCATTGACAAAATCCAGCCCAAAGTATTTATTTCATTTCTCTGCCATTTCCTTATTCCCCATTATAATTTCTCCTGTCTCAGCCTGTAAGGGACCCACATTTACTTTTGCTAATCTTTTCTTTTTTACATACCTATAGAAGCTTTTACAGTGTGTTTTTATGTCTCTCGCTAGTTTACTCTCATTCTATTTTCCCTTTCTTTATCAATTTTTTGGTCCTCCTTTGCTGGAATTCTAAAATCCTCCCAATCCTCAGGCTTGCTACTCTTTTTGGCAACATTATAAGCCTCTTCCTTTGATCTAATACTATCTTTAACTTCTCTTGTTAGACACGGTTGGACCTCTTTTCTTGTGGGGATTTTGTGCCTTAAATGAATGTATATTTGTTGTAAATTATGTATTAATTCTTTAAATGCTAACCATTGCTTGTCTACAGTCATACCTTTTAATGTAGTTTCTCAATCTACCTTAGCCAACTCGCCCCTCATACGTAGTTTGCTTTGTTTAGATTTAAGACCCTAGTTTCGGATTTAACTAAATCACTTTCAAACTTAATATAAAATTCTATCATATTGTGGTCACTCTTCCCTAAAGGTCCCTTTACTACAAGGTTATTAATTAATCCTTTCTCATTGCTTAATACTAGATCTAAAATAGCCTGTTCCCTAGTTGGTTCCTCAACATACTGATCCAGAAAACTATCTTGCATACATTCCATGAATTCGTCCTCCACACTATTACTACAAATTTGGTTTGCCCAGTCTATATGTAGGTTAAAGTCCCCCATGATCACTGTATTACCCTTGTTACATGCGCCTCTAATTTCCTGATTTATGCTCTGCCCTACATTACAATTACTGTTTGGGGGCCTATAAACAACTCCCATGAATGTTTTCTGCCCCTTGCTGTTTCTTAGCTCCACCCAAACTGATTCTACGTCTTGATTTTCAGAGCTAAGATCCTTTCTCTCTACTGTCTTTATCCCATCCTTTATTATAAGAACATAAGAAATAGGAGCAGGAATAGGCCACTTGGCCCCTCGAGCCTGCTCCACCATTCAATAAGACATGGCTGATCTAGGGCTCAAAGCCACTTCCCAGCCCGCTCCCCATAACCCTTCACTCCCTTATCTTGCAAAAATTTGTCTATCTCCACTTTAAATGTATTTAATGACCCAGCCTCCACAGCTCTCTGGGGCAGAGAATTCCACAAATTTACGACCCTCTGAGAGAAGAAGTTCCTCCTTATCTCAATTCTAAAAGGATGACCCTTTATTCTGAGACTGTGTCCCCGAGTTCTAGATTTCCCCATGAGGGGAAACATCCTCTCTTCATCTACCCTGTCGAGCCCCTTCAGTATCTTATATGTTTCGATAAGATCACCTCTCATTCTTCTAAATTCCAATGAGTATAGGCCCAGCCTGCTCAACCTTTCCTCAAGTCAAACCCCTCATCTCTGGAATTAACCTAGTGAATCATCTTGAACTGCCTCCAATGCAAGTATATCCTTCCTTAAATAAGGAGACCAAAACTGTACGCAGTACTCAAGGTGTGGTCTCACCAATACCTTGTACAGTTGTAGCAGGACTTCCCTGTTTTCATACTCCAACCCCCTTGAAACAAAGGCCAACATTCCATTTGCCTTTTCGATTACTTGCTGTACCTGCATGCTAACTTTTTGTGTTTCATGCACAAGGACCCCCAGGTCTCTCTGAACTGTAGCATTTTGTAATCTCTCTCCATTTAAATAATAGTTTGCTTTTTTATTTTTCCTGCCAAAGTGGATAACCTCGCACTTTCCCACATTATACTCCATCTGCCAAATGTTTGCCCACTCACCTAGCCTGTCTATATCCCTTTGCAGATTCTTTGAGTCCTCTGCACAACTTGCTTTCCCACCCATCTTTGTATCATCCGCAAACTTGGCTACATTACACTCGATCCCTTCATCCAAGTCATTAATGTAGATTGTAAATAGTTGGGGCCCCAGCACCGATCCTTGTGGCACCCCACTAGTTACCGTTTGCCAACCAGAAAATTACCCATTTATTCCGTCTCTCTGCTTTCTGTTAGTTAGACAATTCTCTATCCATGCTAATATATTACCCCCAACTCCGTGAGCTCTTATCTTATGCAGTAACCTTTTATGTGGCACCTTATCGAATGCCTTCTGGAAATCCAAATACACCACATCCACTGGCTCACCCTTGACCACCCTGCTTGTTACATCCTCAAAGAACTCCAGCAAATTTGTTAAACATGATTTCCCTTTCCTAAAACCATGCTGACTCTGTTTGACGGCAGTATGTTTCTCTAAATGCCCTGCTACTGCTTCCTTAATGAAGGACTCCAGCATTTTCCCAACGACAGATGTTAGGCTAACTGGTCTATAGTTTCCTGCTTTCTGTCTCCCTCCTTTCTTAAATAGGGGTGTTACATTAGCGGTTTTCCTATCTGCTGGGACCTCTCCAGAGTCCAGGGAATTTTGGTATATTGCAACCAATGTATCCACTATCGCTGCAGCCACTTCTTTTAAGACCCTGGGATGTAGGCCATCTGGTCCAGGGGACTTGTCGTCTTTTAGTCCCATTATTTTACCGAGTACTATTTCCTTAGTGATAGTCTTTAGTTCCCCACTCCCTGTGGCCCCTTGATTATCCATTATTGGGATGTTGTTAGTGTCTTCTACAGTGAAGACAGATGCGAAATATTTGTTCAGAGTCTCTGCCATTTCCCCGTTCCCCATTATTAATTCCCCAGTCTCATCCTCTAAGGGACCAATGTTTATTTTAGCTACCCTCTTCCTTTTTATATACCTGTAGAAGCTCTTACTATCTGTTTTAATGTTTCTTGCCAGCTTACTCTCATAATTCATCTTCTCTCTCTTTATTATTTTTTTAGTCTTCCTTTGCTGGTTTTTTAAAAATTCCCAATCCTCTGGTCTCCCACCAATCTTGGCAACATTGTATGCCTTCATTTTCAATTTGATACCATCCTTTACTTCCTTAGTTAGCCACGGATGGTGCTCCCTTCTCTTAATCCTTCTTTCTCACTGGAATATATTTTTGTTGAGAGTTATGAAATATCTCCTTAAATGTCCGCCACTGCATTTCAACTTTCTTACCCTTTAATTTTTTTTTCCAGTCCACTTTAGCCAGTTCTGCCCTCATGCCATTATAATTGCCTTTGTTTAAGATCAGGACACTGGTTTGAGATACAACTTTCTCACCCTCCAACTGAATTTGAAATTCAACCATGCTATGATCATTCTTTCCTAGAGGATCCTTTACTATGAGATCATTTATTAATTCTCATTACATAGTACCAGATCCAAGATAGCCTGCTCCCTGGTTGTTTCCATTACATACTGTTCTAGGAAAACATCCCGGATGCACTCTATGAACTCCTCCTCCAGGCTACCATGGCCAATTTGATTTGTCCAATCAATATGGTGATTAAAATCACCCATGATTATTACTGTACCTTTTTTACAGGCCTCCATTATTTGTTGATTTATACTATCAGGGCTACCCCTCCTCCTTTTCCATTTTGCCTATCTCTTCCAAAAGCTAAGTATCCTGGAATATTTAGTTCCCAACCTTGGCCACTTTGCAACCACGTCTCCATTATGGCTATTAGATCAAACCTTTTAATTTCTATCTGCACTATTAATTCATCTATTTTGTTGCGAATGCTTCGCGCATTCAGATATAGTGCCTTTAGCTTTGACTTATTTCTATTTTTCCCTGATGTTACCTTAGTCACTGATGCCTTATTACCTTTGTTACTCACTCTGTCCCTTCCTGACACACTCTGCTTAGACTGCAAGCCATTCACTTCCCCAGAGAGAAAAGAAAATTGGCGGCCAAATGTTCTCAAACTGTTCTTGTCCACGTGCTAGTGGCCATTTGCAGAACATCAGCAACTGAGGCATGGGAGCAAGTTGTCTTTTCTGCAGCTTGTTGTTGAAGGAGAGGAGTATGTAATGAGTGAGAAAAGACCAAAGGATGGCAGAAAGTAACGAAGAAAACACTTGCTGCATTTTCATATCAATTGAAAAGATACCTCTTCTTGAAAGTGAGGTATCAGCTGTAGCTCAGTAGGTCGCACTCTTTCCTCTGAGTCAGAAAATCGTGGGTTCAGGTCCCACTCCAGAGATGTGAGCACAAAACCTAGGCTGACACTCCAATGCAGTACTAAAGGAGTGCTGCACTGTCGGAGATGCCGTCTTTCGAATGAAGCATTAAAACGAGGCCCCGTCTGCTCTCTCAGGTGGACGTAAAAGATCCCATGGCACTATTTCGAAGAAGAGCAGGGGAGTTCTCCCCGGTGTGCTGGCCGATATTTAACCCTAAATCAACATCACTAAAACCGATTATCTGGTCATTATCACATTGCTGTTTGTGGGAGCTTGCTGTGCGCAAATTGTCTGCTGCGTTTCCTACATTACAACAGTGACTGCACTCCAAAGGTACTTAATTGGCTGTAAAGCGCTTTGAGACGCCCCGAGGTCCTGAACGGCACTATAGAAATGCAAGTCTTTCTTTCTTACAATATTTTTATTAACCGGTGGCCTGTGGGGCAGAGTGCAGGATGACATTTGTGTGCTGTAGTTGTTTAATTATCTGAGTTAAACCCCAACTGAGATAAAGCATACTGTGGAGCCCAGTAATATCGCAAAATATACGGCATGAAAAAAATTAATTAAAGGTTACACAATGGGGAATCATTGTGGTGGGAATGGATTATGAGATTTGAGTCACAAATTGCTTATTTTTTTTATAGAAACCCTCCCACCCCCTGACGTGCAATTATAAGTAATTAAAACTTTAAACCGACGCAACCAGCAGCAAACAATTACAACAGCCCTCGAGACTGACACTGTACATTTAGGGCAAGACCAGAGAGAAGTTTTACAGACGGGCTGAAGGATATTTTTATGGGTTTGTTGATGGATTATTACGTGAAGAGCTCAGAGATTCAGCAAAAAACAACATCTGTGTGTATATAGAGCAGTTGGGTTCCTTGTGTGAGTGCATGTTGCTGTCTACATACCAATTCAATTTATTTGGAAAAATGCTTTTTAAGTTTGGAGTGGTCACAGTGAGCTTCTGAAGGATCGCGATGAGGCTCTTTGCTGTCTCGAGCATATTGCAGCTGCCATCTCCACCTGATTCGCATTAATTACCCTTTAGCTGAAGTACTTAGAATTTGTATTCACGGAGGGAAATGTGTCTCGGTTGCATTATTGAGGAGATGAGCTCAGACTTACAAAACTCTATGGATGCTGTTATGTGGACTGTTTGGGGGAAATCTTGCAGCTTTATTAACATCGCGTCTACAGCACAGAAACTGGCCATTCGGCCCAACAGGTCCATGCCGGTGTTTATGCTCCACATGAGCCTCTTCCCACCCTCCTTCATCTAACCCCATCAACAGATCCTTCTATTCCTTTCTCCCTCATGTGCTTATTTAGCTTCTCCTTAAACGCCTCTATACTATTTACCTCAACTACCCCATGTGGTAGCGAGTTCCACATTCTCACCACCCTTTGGCTAAAGAAGTCTCTCCTGAACTCCCTATTGGGTTTATTAATCACTATCTTATATTTATGACCTCTAAGTTTTGGTCTCCCCCACAAGTGGAAATTTTTTTTCCACTTCTGCCCTATCAGTGGTCTTTCAGATAATGAAAGGGTTTATCAGGTCACCTCTCATCCTTTTTTCTAGAGAGAAGAGACCCAGCCTGTTCAGTCTTTCCTGATAGTTATAACCTCTTAGTTCTGGCATCATTCTTGTGAATCTTCTTTGCTCCTTGTCCAATGCCTCTATATCTAATTTATAATATGGAGGCCATTAAATTAGGTTTTTTTTTGCCTCATTTCTAAATATAGGGCATGGAGCAAGATAGGAGGGTGCAGAGTACTTTGGCTGGACTAGGAAGGTAATAGGCTGGGCTGGAAAGGAAAAAGCTATGAGGAGAGGCAGTGGGAACCCAGCTGGTGTAGGCCTGTCAGGGAAGGACTGGTGTCTCTCCGTGTAGACAGCAATGCTCTTGCAGAGTATGGTACGGACAGTCGACACTCACAGTGGCTGGGTGTGAGGCGGGCCAAGGAGTGGAGCAAGGGGCTGGGGAGAACAGCATAGCGGGTAGGGGCTGAGTTATGATGCTGGAGAGCGTGGCGGGAGTGTGGCATGGAGCAGAGAAGAGTGACAGAACTGGGGCCATGCATGCATATTGGGCCTTAGGACACTGTGCCTGACTTGGGGTGGGACCTGGACCACAAGGGCGTGAGTGGGTGTGGTGCTGTCTGCTGGTGGATGAAGGTGCACCTTGGATCCAGGCGGTTGATTTTGCACTGTGGGGGAAAGATGATGGAACAAGACAAAGGTGAATTGGGGAAATTGGTCATTATTTTTGAGAATTATTGTGTGTGTTAAATTAGATAATAACGTTTCTTTTCAGGGGACGATAATGGCACGGCTCTATCTTGAAGAAAACATTTTGTTGCAGTGTGATCGGGTGGAGTTTTTTATGGGCAGGACAGTTTTGTGTAATCTGATTGGTTATTTTCTACTTTTGTTACTTACCAATCAGAAAGGAGGAAGCAATGCTTTAATCAATGAGGAAAAAGAAAAGATACTTGGCCAATGAGAGAAGAAAACTGGCCGACTTTCAGGACCGACACAAACCTTGCAATGTGATGGGTGCAACTGAAATGGTTGTAGTATTCAAAGATTAGCAGACCCCTGGAAGCAGTAATTTTAAGGATAATTCCCTGACCTCGTCCTCCACAGTACATGTTGGAAACTTAGAGAGCTGGATTGCAACAGGAATTCCAGAGCACAAATTCTGCCCAGTACACGCCCGGATTTTTGATATAAGCTGCCAGCGTTTGAGGCTCCACGTCTGCTACGCGACCTCAGAACGCAATCCCCTTTTACTTCAACATAGGAACAGGAGTAGGCCATTCAGCCCCTCAAGCCTGTTCTGCCATTCAGTGAGATCATGGCTGATCTGTATCCTCAATCTATCTACCCGCCTTAGCTCCATATCCCTTAATACCCTTGGTTATCAAAAATCTATCGGTCTTCGATTTTAAATTATTAATTGAGCTAGCTGTTTATTGCGGGAGAGAGTTCCTCACTTCTACCATCCTTTTGTGTGAAGTGTTTCCTAACTTCTCTCCTGAATGGCCTGGCTCTGATTTTGAGGTTATGTCCCCTTGTCCTAGACTCCCCCACCAGCGGAAAACGTTTCTCTCTGTCTACCCTCAAAACCCTAAAAACCTCAAACTTTGTAAACCAGCAGAGCTCTCACGATTTCTGATTTCAGCTCAAGTCCTCCAGATTGCTGCCTTGTAAATACTCCAGGGTACGCGTCCCTCTCTACATTGCACCAGCAAGGAGAGAGACAACCAGCAAAACTGGAGTGCGATACAATCCAGCCTCTACCTTGTGGCATCTCAACCTTTCAATGGAGAACCATCTTCATAAAAGAAAGTGGCAAATCTTTATTCATTTGTTTACAAATACTTGACGCAAGGGCATAAATCATTTAGTCACTTGCGCGTGTCATTGTGTCAAGCAGAGTCATGGCTCTTTTCTGCCCCCAAATGAAACAAAAGAGTTTCTGAAATACTTTCCCTCAGACTGAACACTACATGTTCGGAATTTATATGGTGTTGTTTTTGAGACTAATCCAAAAGAATAGGATAAAACCGCTGTGAAGTAGAATGTCTTTCAAGCACAGAATTCTTGGCCCTAAAAGCCAAAGTTAATGCCTAGTAATTCGGGCGTGCCTATTTTTGGACACGGGTGGGGAAGGGGGGTACGGGGGTGCGCAGGGATCTATTCTTGCACCGGAAGGGTAAGGCCCGAGACGCACCCGTTATTGGACCTCAGGCTCATTTCCATTGAGCTGGTGAGCTGCGGACAGCAAGCAGACAGCTCGCCGGAGCAGCGGGCTTGAATATCTGGCCCCTGCTGGCGTTGCAGTGATCCTCGGGTAAGTGAGGAAGCGGGGGCGATCAGATTGGGCGGGGCGGTTGCGATTGGGTCGGGTGGGGGGAGGGGGCAATCCGGATGGGAGATGGTGATGGTCGGGGAGTGAGATAGCGGCAGCGATTGGCGGGGGAGGGGAGGAAGCGGTGGTGATCGCGGGGACCGACAGCGGCCCGCAAGGTTTGAATGTGAGGTCGGGAGTGGCACTCCTGCTCCTTCCGGCTCCACATTCACGTAAGTATATATTAAAACCTTGCGTTGTTGGTTGCGACCTGCAGCGGTCCCTTCAAGGACCAACTATTCGGCCTGCATGTAGATCTGATTTTCCTAATTGTAGCCAGGCACAATTAAAGCAATTAAAGGGCTTAGAAGGTTGAGGGGTGACCTTGTTGAGATGTATAAAATGATAAAGGATTTTCAATGGGTAGATGCAGAGAAACTATTTTCTCTGGTGGGGAATCCAGAACAAGGGGATATAATCTTCAAATTAGAGCGTGGCCATTTAGGAGTGAAATCAGGAAACACTCCTTCACACAAATAGAGGAAATCTTGAGCTTTCTTCTTCCAAAAGGCTGTGGATGCTAGGTCAATTGAAAATTTCAAGACTTGAGAATGATTGATAGATTTTGGTTAGGTAAGGTTATCAATCGATATGGAGCAAGTGTGAGTAAATAGAGTTGAGATACAGATCAGCCATCATGAGATTGAATGTTTAAAAGGCAGAATTGTCTACTCCTGTTCCTATGCTCGCCTCTATTTCCTGCCCTTCTTACGCTAGACCCAGCCTGTGTCGGAGGCTCCCTCGGGGTAACATCGACCAGGGCAGGAAGTTTAGGCATCCCTAGGTTTGGACAGGCACAGCACACTTTGGATACTCTGCTTCTGCCCAAATGGCGGTGGGGGAGGATAATTGGCCCTAGTAAGCTTAAAAAGGTCTTGATAGACAGCAGGAGGCAGGCAACGATTAGAGAAAGAAGCTTCACTCTGGAGTAAAGAGCAGGATGAATTATTCATGGGGTGAGTCTTCATGGAAGCAAGCCACTTGAGGTTGACTAGTAGAGCATTCAATAAACTGGATGGTTGTTTCTTAAATTTCTTCTGCTCTGCCAAACCATGTTTCAGTTAGGTGCCACTGTGCAAATCCACCTCTTCCTTCTTACTAATTAACCTCCTTGTTGTTGTCAGTTGGACAACTTCGACAGCCTTGTTGTCTAGGCAACATGTCGGAGCCTTTCAGAAAAAGAAAAAGAAATCTAAATTATCTTGCTTGGGTAAATCACAATATTTATTGAAGACCATCATCCATTTTGTACTTATTAAGAAAATACAAGAATAGAAGGCATGAGAAAGGATGAGAAAGCCAGTTGGCCCACTGAATGCCATCCCTCCAATACACTAACTATTTCACTACTGCAGGAAATAAACAGCAGGTTCACCAGTGTCCAAAAGGAGAAAAGATAGGTAAACAATGCAGAGAGCGACCCTTGGGTTTGGGACTGATCCTGGAATGTTCACCTATCTTTTTTCTTTGCAGATGCTCATGGATCTGAGGTGCATTGCCAGCATTTTTTTGTTTTATTTTAGATTTTCTTTAGATAAGGTAATGATATCAAGATCAAGGGATATGGAGCACAGATGGGTAAATAGAGTTGAGGTACAGATCAGCTGTGGTATAATTGAATGGTGGGAGCAGGCTCGAGAAGCTGAATGGCCTACTCCTGTTCCCAAGTAACAGTGTCAGCTGTGGCTCAGGGACTTGAGCACATAAAGCTAGGCTGATACTCCAGTGCAGTGCTGAGGGAGCGCTGCACTGTCGGTGGTGCCGTCTTTCAGATGACGCTAAACCGAGGCCCCGTCTGCTCTCTCAGGTGGACGTTAAAGATCCCATGGCACTATTTCGAAGAAGAGCAGGGGCGTTATCCCCGGTGTCCTGGTCAATATTTATCCCTCAACCAACATAACAAAAACAGATTATCTGATCATTAGCACATTGCTGTTTGTGGGAGCTTGCTGTGCGCAAATTGGCTGCCGCGTTTCCCACATTACAACAGTGACTACACTTCAAAAGTACTTCATTGGCTGTAAAGCGCTTTGAGACGTCCGGTGGTCGTGAAAGGCACTATATAAATGCAAGTCTTTCCTTCTTTAACAGTTTCGAGGGGCTGACTGGCCTACTCCTGTTCCCATGTAACTGTTTCGAGGGGCTGAATGGCCTCCTCCTGTTCCCATGTAACAGTTTCGAGGGGCTGAATGGCCTCCTCCTGTTCTGTTTTCAGTATTGCCGCTTTTCCTTTCACCTCACCCAGTCTATCATCCAGCTACAGCTTGAACATTAATACAAAAGCAAAATACTGCGGATGCTGGAAATCTGAATTAAAAACAAAAAATGCTGGAAATGCTGACCTGAATATTTCCAGCATTTTCTGTTTTTATTACAGCTTGAACATTACTGGTGTTCTTCATTGTACTCCCCCGGCCAGCACTTTATTCCAAACATCTAGTACTCTTTAAGTACAGAAGTTCTTCCTAATATAGGTTTTAAATTTACTTTTTATTCATTTAGAGTATCAGGTTCTACATGTTTAGCTAAAAGTAATACTAGTAGACTGCCGATAGCATTACCCACAGTCAGTTGATGAACGACTGAGTTTATTTTTATATATATACAAGGTGGTGATGGAGTTAGGAGAGAGACTTCAGAAACTTGCTCCAGAGAGCCACCCATTGGCCAGAGCCTGCAGCTAATTCATGAAAGCTGGCGTAGCAAATTTGAATAGTAAATGCTGACAGAAAAGTGTGACCAAAAATAGTGACAACTTTGCATATCAAAAATAATCAGTGGACAGAAAATGTGCACCCTATGCAAGATTTTTAATGGTAGATCGATAAACTGGCTGCCTTTTATTCCAGAGACGCAATGTGCTCTCCTCTGCCTTTTATTTAATGTACAATCTACTGGCTGTTCTTTTTAGCTCAAAGTTGCCTTTGCTTTGAAGATTCCTAATGGTAAAGTTCAGTCCCGTGAGAGAATTCTCAATACAAATAAATACAAGTGTCCAGAGTTCACAAATTTTGCAGTGATTATTGAGCAGTTTGACTAATCTCTCTCAACCCAACTTCCCGCTCGGCCAACAAAATATTTTGGGATGTTCCTTGCACTTTTCCACCTCCTCTCCTGACAGTGCTGACCTCCGCTTTGGTACTGTTCCAGTGGTACCTCACCCAACTGCTCAACTGAGTTGAAATCCCGCCCGGCAGAGGCAGTATAGAATCAGAGAATGGTTACAGCACAGAAGGAAGCCATTCGGTCCGTCGAGCCCGTGCCAGCTCTCTGCAAGAGCACTTCAGCTAGTCCCACTCCCCCGCCCTTTCCCCGTAGCCCTAGAATTCTTTTTCCTTCAGGTACTTATCCAATTCCCTTTTGAAAGCCACAATTGAATCTGCCTCCACCACCCTTTCAGGCAGTGCATTGCAGATCATAAACACTCGCTGCGTAAAAAGGTTTATCCTCATGTCGCCTTTGGTTCTTCTGCCAATCACCTTAAATCTGTGTCCTCTGGTTCTCGACCCTTCTGTCAATGGGAACAGTTTCTCTCTATCTACTCTGTCTAGACCCATCATGATTTTGAACACCTCCGTCAAATCTCCTCTCAATCTTCTCTGCTCTAAGGAGAACAATCCCAGCTCCTCCAGTCTATCCACGTAACTGAAGTCCCTCATCCCTGGAACCATTCTTGTAAATCTTTTCTGCACTCTCTCTAAAGCCTTCATATCCTTCCAAAAGTGCGGTGCCCAGAAATGGACACAATACTCCAGCTGAGGCCGAACCAGTGTTTTATAAAGGTTCATCATAACTTCCTTGCTTTTGTACTCAATGCCTCTATTTATGAAGCCTGTATGCTTTTTTAACCGCTTTCTCAACCTGCCTTGCCATCTTCAACGATTTGTGCACATATACCCCCCAGTCTCTCTCTTCATGCACCCCCTTGAGAATTGTACCCTTTAGTTTATATTGCCTCTCCTCGTTCTTCCTATCAAAATGTATCACATCGCACTTTTCTGCGTTAAATTTCATCTGCCACGTGTCCGCCCACGTCGGAGGCCACGGTAATTTTAACCGCCGAGCCTTATTTAAATGCTGCCGGTCCACTTCCTGCCTGGAACTGGCGTAAAGAGGGCGTGGAGTGGTTACCGGTGGCTGAGGATCAGGCTTCTAGAAAATAGAATTAGTGGGGTTGAATTTTAACCCCAAAAAACGGGTGGGTTGGGGTGAGGTGGGCTGTGAAAATGTTTTAAATCTCAAACCCGCCTCCAACCTCGTCCAACACTTCCGGTTTTAACGGAGGCGGGACGGGAGGCGGGCAACCAACCCACTCCCAGGAGGCAGGTTGCTATTTAAATATTATAATGAGGCTGCATGCCTCATATTTAACCTGTCTTCCAGGTTTAACCCGGCAACTAAAGGGAGGCAAGGACTGCGACGTGGAAGAGGTAAGTACCTTTATAGCACTGTGGGCCAGGAGGAGCAGGAGTGCTTCCTTCAAACCCCCAAGCTTATCTTCTTCCCTGCCTGCCATCGGACCCCACCCAACCCCGGATCAGGGATTGGACCCTGCCCCACCATGATCCGGATCTCCACCCCCCCACCCGCCACTCTCCCACTAACCCAACAGCAGGCTCCCTACCTGCTCCTGGGGCTGCCGCCTCCTCCAGAGCATTCCACGCCTGACAGGGAGCCAAGCCTGTCATTCAGGCTGGCTTCCGTTTTCATGGAACCTGTTTTCAAAAAAACAGATGCACATTGGAGTCAAAACTCCTCCCTCTTCCCCCCCCCCCCCCCCCACCCCGCCCTGCCCTGCTTACGGGACATGCTGGGCCAGTGAGTCTAAAAGAGGATTACAATGCAAAACTGCCATTTAAAGAAAAATGTATTTCCAAATGGGTAAAGGTTCAGATTTGATTCAGTTCAGTTCAGGCACCAAAATTCTGTGAGCTCATATTTTCTTTTCCCTTCCAATGTTCTCTACTTTGCCAGAAGGTGCTGCAACATGCTGGAGTATGCTTTACTCCAATATGCTTTTAATGGCCACTCTTCACGTGTGACCCTAGAGAGTGAAGGGGTCATTTTAACCTATCTCTAAGCAAGAAAGACTTACATTTATATAGCGCCTTTCACGACCACTGGACATCTCAAAGCGCTTTACAGCTAATGATGTACTTTTGGAGTGTAGTCACTGTTGTAATGTGGGAAATGCAGCAGCCAATTTGCACACAGCAAGTTCCCACAAACAGCAATGTGATAATGACCAGATAAACAGTTTTTGTTATGTTGATTGAGGGATAAATATTGGCCAGGACACCAGGGATAACTCCCCTGCTCTTCTTCGAAATAGTGCCATGGGATCTTTTACATCCACCTGAGAGAGCAGACAGAGCCTCGGTTTAATGTCTCCTCTGAAAGACGGCACCTCCAACAGTGCAGCGCTCCCTCAGCACTGCACTGGAGTGTCAGCCTAGATTTATTTGCTCAAGTTCCTATGGAGTGGGATTTGAACCCACAACCTTCTGACTCAGAGGCGAGTGTGCTATCCACTGAGCCACAGCTGACACAGGGCGAGAAACCCACAGGATCGGATGGAATGCTCGCTTTACACCCCGCCCAATATTACTCTCGGTGGGGCGGGGTGTAAAGCCAGCGTTGCACCCGATCCCATCGGTTTACCGACTGGCAGGTTAGGTTAAAACTGTCCGCTGAGTTACAGCTGGCTATGTACTGCTGGCTATGTAACCATTGGAGACATACCACGAAGTCTGATCCTGTGCTCATCCAACATTCCCAAGCACCCAGCAGGGATCACTGGGTAGTGGTCAGGAGCAAGAACCCTTGCCAATTTTTTTCTTCTCTCTTTCTCTAGTTCAGTAGCGCCAAGGCCAATTGCAATGGCCCCCATCACCACACCAGGTGACTTACCACAGACCAGGGATGGAACCTGGGGCCTACCTGGTCTATGTGGTTTAGAACGGCACTGAACAGTATTTGCACAAGGCCATTTAGTTCATTGCCATCAAAACCAAAATGATCTACAGGAGGGATTACACAAACTAGTGTTGTATTCCCTGGAATTTAGAAGGTTAAGGGGTGATTTGATCGATGTTTTCAAAATATTAAAGGAAACTGATAGGGTAGATAAAGAGAAACTATTTCTGCTGGTTGGGGCGTCCAGGACTAGGGGACATAAGCCTAAAAATTACAGCCAGACGGCAATTGATGCTAGGTCAGTTGTTCATTTTAAATCTGAGATTGATAGATTTTTGTTAATCAAAGGTATTAACGGATATGGGGCAAAGGTGGGTCACAGATCAGCCATGATCTCATTGAATGGCGGAACAGGCTCAAGGGGCTAAATGGCCTATTCCTGTTCCTTTGTTCCTCGCCCATCACATCTTAAAAGATTCTAGAATTTCTGTCCCCACTGCCAGAAATCCATTGTCTGAGTTTTATTTACACAGAAGTACTCCTAGCTTTGAAAACGCTTTAATCAAGTTGAGCATTAAGATCCCGAATGGCGGGAATCTTTTACAGTCTGGTGCGACTGATGATTCAATGCTATTTCACCGATGTGACTGGTCTGAGCCTAGAAATCACTGTTGGTGATATTAGCAGATAAACACTTCATGTGTTTGTATCGCATTTCTGTGTCTGTTTATTTTAAATGGATTAACACCTCTATTAAAATAATTGACAATGGAAAAACATATGATTGCATTAAGCATTGATCCAATAATATCACCAACACCAATTTCTAGGCTATGGTCTCACTGAATGCCGCAAGGAAATAGTAAAGCTTGCACGTCTCATTGTATCTTGTTAGGAGTATTGAGAGGACTCCTCCCCTCCCCCTGTTTAGCCATTAAATCACATAATCAGATTGAAAAGTTCCTGCCCTGCGGCACCTGTAGATATTTGCCTGTAGCTAGTGTATATTGCTAGCAGCACCAAAAGGCTTTGCTTTCTGGCACCCTCAGTAGCATGCAGTAAAGGACAAATCTCTTGCGTCCAATTATTCTTGTGGTTTGCTGCCCATGGCAGCTGCTGGATATGTCCGAAAGCCACATTTTTAAATGCAATCTTTTCCTTTCCCCGCCCTCATCCCCCCCCCCCCCCGCCCCACCCTCAAAAAAACTTTATTATCAATGAGTCACCAGGCTGGTTCAGTACGATCAACATGTAGAATTTTCTTGCGAGTTCTGTAATCTGTGTAAGTTTTTGCATGCTCACCCATAGGAACAGGAGGAGGCCACTCAGCTCCTCGAGCCTGTTCTGCTACTAAATTAGATCATGGCTCTGTATCTCTTCACGCTGGAAGTTTAAGCACGTAGAAAGCTACTTTTATTTTTACCAGAGGGACTGTATCCCACCATTGTACACCTCCCATTCCCATGTGACATGCTTTACAATGCCTTGTGGCATACCTCCCTTATGCCCTGTGGCATGAAGTGGTACATGGGAAATTAGGAACGTAGGAAATAGGAGCAGGAGTAGGCCATACTGCCCCTCGAGCCTGCTCCGCCATTCAATAAGACCATGGCTGATCTTCTATCTCCACTCCACTTTCCCGCCCTAACGCCATATCCCTTGTACCCTTAGGCCGCGATTTTCCCAGTGGAGGCGGGATGGTGGCGGGAGAGCTGGTTTCCGGGTTCCAGTCACGAACCTGGCTGCAGCCGCTCTGCAAAAGGGATTTTCCCTTGATTGCTCTTGTTAAGGGCGGGCTTCCCGGCCAATTAACAGGAAGCCGGTCTGATGACATAATTTGATGACGCGTCATCAGCCGGTTTCCTTAAAGGGACCTCGTCCACATGGAGTTTGACAGTTGTTCTGTCAGCGTTTGACAGCATTGAGGTGCTGCAAACACTGACAAGCACTGCACAGAGGTGGACGCTTGCACCCAGGCTCTCCAGGCACGCAGGGAGGTTCTCTTCCATTCCAAGGGTGGAAGAGACCTCCCCAGGACACCAACGCAGCCTGGTTGCACATTGCGCAGGAGGGCAAAAGCAGGGATGTCGTCAGAGGTCCCTGGCTGCAGTGACGCCAACCTTTCAATTTTCTCAGTGGATCACGAAACGCTACTGCAAAGCCACACTCAACCTCACCCTGCTGTGCCTCTCATCACATCCCCATCACTCTGCCTTCCCTACCCTACTCCTGCACATCCTTACTCACACCAACTTACCTTGCACCTCCACCCAACCCTCTCTATCTACTTTATTACTTGCCCAACTCACTAGCCCCCCCTCACACTCACCCTCATCCTACTGTAAGCATACCAACTAACAATACACAAGGGCAGGCACTTGAGAGGTTTAGCCAATGTCCATGTGAAGTTTCTGGTAACGTGTGTCATACAGTGAAGTCTATTTTTCCAAAACTGCCCCTTATTGGACAGATCTGAGCTCGCCTTGAGAAGTGTCTTACTGAGTTCCAGTGAATGTTGAGACATAACTTCCCCGTCCCCCGCCCCCCCCGCTGCTATAGTAGAGTATGCATGGAATGGCTTGGACATTAAAGGGAAGCTTCACGGTGCTGGTGTGGGATGGTGTCAACCTGGCGCATCATGTGGCAGCCAAGGCTTACAGTGTCAAGTGAAGTAAATCTGGCCATAGTGATGCCATCGCTGGCCTCCCGGGCAGCAATGTTGTCGGGCTGATGCCCTGTGTCCAGTGCAGCATCAGGTGATGGCGGAGAATGTTGGTGATGTTGTTGGTGTGCCTGGTGATGTTGGTGTTGGGGCTGATCGTGGAAGGATTCAGAGGACAAGTGTGAGGTGATACATTTTGGGAGGACTAACAAGGCAAGGGAATACACAATGAATGGTAGGACCCTAGGAAGGACAGAGGATCAGAGGGACCTTGGTGTGCATGTACATAGATCTCTGAAGGCAGCAGGACAGGTAGATAAGGTGGTTAAAAAGGCATATGGGATACTTGCCTTCATTAGCCGAGGCATAGAATATAAGAGCAGGGAGGTTATGATGGAGCTGTACAAAACGCTAGTTAGGCCACAGCTGGAATACTGTGTGCCGTTCTGGTCGCCACACTATAGGAAGGATGTGATTGCATTGGAGAGGGTGCAGAGGAGATTCACCAGGATGTTACCTGGGCTGGAGCGCTTCAGCTATGAAGAGAGTCTGGACAGGCTGGGGTTGTTTTCCTTAGAGCAGAGAAGGCTGAGGGGAGACCTGATTGAGGTGTGCAAAATTATGAGGGGCATAGATAGGGTAGATAGAAAGGAACTTTTCCCCTTAGTAGAGGGGTCAATAACCAGGGGGCATAGTTTCAATGTAAGGGGCAGGAGGTTTAGAGGGGATTTGAGGAAAAACTTTTTCACCCAGAGGGTGGTTGGAATCTGGAACTCACTGCCTGAAAGGGTGGTAGAGGCAGGAACCCTCACAACATTCAAGAAGCATTTAGATGAGCACTTGAAATGCCATAGCATACAAGGCTACGGACCAAGTGCTGGAAAATGGGATTAGAATAGACAGGGCTTGATGGCCGGTGCAGACACGATGGGCCGATGGGCCGAAGGGCCTCTTTCTGTGCTGTATAACTCTATGACCCTATGACAAAGGTCTGATTTTTTTAAGGGGAACCGATGTTGCTGCAATAGATGGCAGCTGCAGGTGAGATGACAGAAGCGATCTGTCAATGGTGAGAGAGGTTCTCCCAATGAGGTGGCACTGGACATACAGTTGGATCTAAAAACTTGTAAATCTCTATATGTATTACGAATGCAGTAATCAACATTTTCTGCGCTCTGAAACTCACCATCTGTAACATGGCATCCTTTACACCACTTCTGTAGCTGTCAGCTTTTCAGATACATCAGAGCAGACTTATCTCATGCCAGGGCGAGCTGGCGTGTTCCCCGAGCAGCAGGTTACCTGTGGGGGAGCACGTAAAATTGGAAGGAAGCCTCAAAATAGTATTAAATTGGCTCTTAACAAGCCATTAAATAAGCTCAATTGTATCCCCCGCCGCTTGGTGTCGGGTCAGTTCTGCGCTGACAGACCCGACACCTGGGAGACTCGCGTGGAGGCGGGTTGACAGTGGGTTTCCTACCCGCTGTCAATCTTTGCTAATTTGACAGCGGACCCGCCTCCAAACCTGCCCTCTGAGCGCCGGCAAACTCGTGGCCAAAAATTTGTTGATCTCATTCTTGAATATACTCAACGACTGAGCATCCACAGCCCTCTGGCGTAGAGAATTCCAAAGATTCACCACCCTCGGAGTGAAGAAATTTCTCTTCATCTCAGTCCTAAATGGCCGACCCCTAGTTTTAGACTCTCCAGCCAGGGGAAACAGCCTCCCAGCATCTTAGAATCATAGAATGGTTACAGCACAGAAAGAAGCCATTCGGCCCGTCGCGCCCATGCCAGCTCTCTGCAAGAGCACTTCAGCTAGTCCCACCCTGTCAAACCCTCTCAGAATTTTACATGTTTCAATGAGATCACCTCTCATTCTTCTAAATTCCAGAAAATATATGTCCATTCTACTCCACCTCTCCTCCTAGGACAACCGGATTTACATGCTGGTTTACAATAGGCTCAATTGCGGCAGGTTTCACTGCTGCTTCTTTTTCACCTTTCAACATCTAGCTGGCTCACTGACTAGGTGATGAGATAGCTGTATAAAGTGCCAACTCATACTGCAAACAGCGGAGCAGTGCAAGACTCAGAAAAGTAGCACATTAAGTTGCATTTAAACCATTTAAAATACATTACTCAAGGGGATTTAAAATTATACCGAAATTGAGATGACATCCAATTGTAGACAGACTAGCTGCAGAAAATACATTCATTCCCATGCCACAAAATCTGGTTGGGCTTTCTGCAGAAATTGGTCTCGAGGTGGTGCAGCTTTTCCCCCCATTGTAGAGCCCTTCATCTGGGATCCTGGTGTTCAACTGGTAAAACTCACCCGTAGAAGGAAAGTCTTTTTAAAATTTACATTTACCGTTTTATTTGAAGAGCCAAAAAGTATTGCGTTACTTCAGACAAGGATTATCCTGGGTGACTGTAGTTACTTAACAGCGAACGACTCCACTCCAGAATACAAATTTTAACTAAGAGGTAAATCATAGAATCACAGAAGATAGGAGCAGGAGTAGGCCATTCGGCCCCTCTAGCCTGCTCCACCATTCAATGCGATCATGGCTGATCATCCTGTCCCTGCTTTCTCCCCATATCCCTTGATCCCTTTAGCCTTAAGAAATATATCCAACTCCTTCTTGAATCTATTTAATGAATTGGCCTCTACTGCCTTCTGTGGCAGAGAATTCCACAGGTTCACCACTCTCTGGGTGAAGAAATTCCTCCTCATTTCTGTTCTAAATGGCTTACCCCTTATCCTTAGACTGTGACCCCTGGTTCTGGACTCCCCTGCTATCGGGAACATCCTTCCTGCATCTAGTTTGTCCTGTCCTGTCAGAATTCTATAAGTTTCAATGAGATCCCCTCTCATTCTTCTAAACTCCAGCGAGTATAAGCCCAATCGACCCAATCTCTCTTCATACGTCATTCCTGCCATCCCACGTATCAGCCTTGTGAATCTTCGCTGAACTCCTTCCATGGCAAGAACATCCTTCCTCAGATAAGGCAACCAAACCTGCACACAGTACTCAAGGTGTGGTCTCACCAAGGCCCTGTACAATTGCAGCAAGACATCCTTGTTCCTGTACTCAAACCCTCTCGCTATGAAGGCCAACATACCATTTGCCTTCTTAACTGCCTGCTGCACCTGCATGCTTACCTTCAGCGACTGGTGCACAAGGACACCCAGGTCTCGTTGCACTTCCCCTTCTCCCAATCTATTGCCATTCAGATAATAATCTGCCTTTCTGTTTTTGACACCAAAGTGAATAACCTCGCATTTATCCACGTTATATTGCATCTGCCACGCTTCTGCCCAATCACCCAACCTGTCCAAATCATCCTGGAGTTTCTCGGCATCCTCCTTGCAGCACACACGCCCACCCAGTTTTGTGTCGTCTGCAAACTTGGAGATATTACATCTAGTTCCCTTGTCTAGATCATTAATATATATTGTGAATAGCTGGGGTCCAAGGACCGATCCCTGCGGTACCCCACTAGTCACTGCCTGCCACTCGGAAAAAGACCCGTTTATTGCAACTCTTTGCTTTCTGTCTGCCAACTAGTTCTCTATCCAAGTCAATACCTTGCCCCCAATCCCATGTGCCTTAACTTTACACGCTAATCTCTTATGCGGGACCTTATCAAAAGCCTTTTGGAAGTCCAAATACACCACATCCACTGGTTCTCCCTTATCTATTTTACCAGTTACATCCTCAAAAAATTCCAATAGATTAGTCAAGCATGATTTAGCTTTTGTAAATCCATGTTGACTTTGTCCGATCCTGTCACTGTTTTTCAGGTGCTCAGCTATTACATCTTTTATAATGGACTCTAGCATTTTCCCCACTACCGATGTCAGGCTTACCGGTCTGTAATTCCCCGTTTTCTCTCTACCACCCTTTTTGAATAGTGGGGTAACATTAGCTACCCTCCAATCCATGGGTACTGTTCCAGATTCCATCGAATGTTGGAAGATGATCAGCAATGCATCTACTATTTCTAGGGCCATTTCCTTAAGTACCCTAGGATGTAGATTATCAGGCCCTGGGGATTTATCGGCCTTCAATCCCTTCAATTTTGCTAACACCATTTCCCTACAAATACTGATTTCTTTCAGTTCCTCCCTTTCATCAGACCAATCCCTTTCCACCCACTGAGATGTAACAATTCTTCACACAGCCACTTGGTTCAACAGCGACATTTACCACAAGTTGCTGAAATGTTCAAATAGCCTTAACTCAAAAACCATCCACTCTAGCAGGTCTGCACCATTTGATTCTAATGGCATTAACGTTTTTCAATAATCACTTGCCATTTTATTTTGGTCTCCTCATACATCACTGATGCATTCATTAAAAAAAAATCTCAAAAAAACAAAAATAATTTATCTCCTGTACTGTTCTAAGTACAACTCCCAGTGAGCTCCCAATGTCAACCGTGCTAATATGGGAGACACCAGGAGGAAGCAGGCTTAGGGAAGGAGGGTATGAAAGTCATCCTAAGCTACTTCCACATCTCTCAGTGGATGATTTTGGTGCAAGTCTAGATGTTTTGCCAGCCGTTCTCGCGATTGCAGTTACTGCATGGTGCTGGAAGACCTAGGAAAAAATACAAATACTCTTTCTCTTTTATTGAGATATATTTATTTTAAAAAAGGGAATCATACCCTTTCAAAAATTTACACTCATTCAAAAAAGATAGTTCTATTTATTCTACACATGACATATTGAATCGCGCTAAGATATATTGGCCCGTAATTTGCGGTCAGTGGCGATGCAACGGCGATCGCCGCTGACCTCAAAGAAAGCTGCCCACAGAGATCTCGCGATCTCTGTGCCGAAATATTTAGGTTTCTCGACGTGCAATTGATTGTAGCGCTGTCAATAGGGGATTCCTAGGGCAATGCAGCCGTGGTGTCATCAAGCTGTCGAAGCAGCCAATCACATTGAAGATTTCTCACAGACAGCCAACCAGGAAATGAAAAGCACTGATTATCGACACTTTTTAAAAATGTTAGAGAGGGAAATAAAGATTGGGACATAGAGATCGGGTTAAGGTAGAAGCTGAAATATCATGAACAATCTTTAAAAAGAAGAAAAAACATTTTTTTTTAAATCTATTCATTTTTATCATAATGGAGAAATTTGACATTCCACAAATATAAAATTAGTTTTTCAGGGCCAGGACGGTTGTTCAGCAGTCAAAACACTGTTAAAACCACAGTTACACCTATTCCAACAAGGCATAACATTTAATGGGGTGTTTAACAGCGATATTAGTGCGGAAAAGCTCAGGTTTTCATCAGTTTCACTGATTTCACGGATTGCCGGCTATGCCGGGGGTTGGGGGGTGTGGGGGGGGCATCCACAGAGCAGCCTGTGTCGGAGCAGTGAATGACTGACCGCAACTTCAGGATTTCGCGTTTAGACGTGCATGCGCTAAATCCTGAAGTTACGGTCAGTGTCAGAGGGGTAATGACTGCGAAAGCTGACAGTTCGCCACCATTACCCACCACAAAATCCGGGCAATTAAAATGTAAGACATGTTAAATGCTGTTTGGAATGTACTTCTAGGTAAGGTTGTTGAGCACAAAACCTTGAAGTCCTCTAAGACAGTTGAATGCTGTGATGGGCAGGACTTTAGGTTACATAGAATTACATCGAATTTACAGCACAGAAACCGGCCATTTGGCCCAACTGGTCTATGCCGGTGTCTATGCTACACTCGAGCCTCCTCCCACCCTATTTTATCTAACCCTATCTGCATATCCTTCTATTCCTTTCTCCCTCATGTACTTATCTCGCTGCCCCTTAAATACATCTGCGCTATTCACCTCAGTAAAAGAATGAGACGTTCAATCCCAGCTCTGGGTAATTCCACAGCCAGACAGACCATAATTAGAGGCCCAAAAAAACCCCCAGAGCAGCAGGCTTGTCTAGAAGATAATCTTGTATTCATATTGTGCCTCATTATGTCTCATTTGGAGCTGCAAGTAATGGAGAGGTGAGCTGCAATTTGTCAACATAACAGTCGCTGCATTTCAAAAGTAATTCACTGTTTCAAGCAATTTCACCATGAAAAGGTGTTCTATAAATGCAAGTTCAAAGTGGCCTCGAACCATAATATGAACGCTCCTGATGTATTCTCATGACATCTGGAGTGTGGAATGTTGTTTACTAATATCTCTAGCCTGTAGCCCTTAACAATGATGGCTGTATCCCTATTCATCATCTGCTCATGAACCATTGTTTTGAGGCCCCTGCCAACTGTGTTTTACCAGTTGCCTTAAGGATGTGTGCTGTTTAATCAATGGGACAGAAGGAGCAGGTTTTAGTCTGGCCGTGAACCAAAGGGCTGTTTTTTTGTGTACTGGTGTAAGTCAGTTCTCAGTGGTCAAGAATTGGTGCAAATCTCACCGATAACACGTCACAGCTCCAGGTGCGGACTTGGGACAGGTTCAGGGAACACAGTAGCGGTGGGAGTGGAAAATTGCACGCAGGTTGAAATTTAAAGGGATGTGGACAATTGAAGGAAAGTGACAGAATAGGGCGACACAAATTTCTACCGACTTTGAAAGGCTCAAAAGGTGTCTCACCCCATTGGCAGGCTTTACCAAGGCGTAAAGGGCAGCGAAGTGACGAGCAAAAATGAAAGAAACGCAATGATAGCTGGAGGTGGTGCTGCAGGAGACGCTTGCAAAGAATGTTTCCTTGTTTGCCACTATTATTGCCATCTCCACAAGTCCACATTGCAACATGCCGAGAAGAAGATGGAGGCCACCTTGAGTCCTCAGCTGTACGGTGAAGCCACTGGCTTTGACCGCCATATGATGCATGGTAACTGCAAATGTCCAAGTAGCAGTTGGCACACTTGTACATCTAGCTGACCTGGACCTTGTGAAGACAGTTCCCTGGCCATTGCCAGGCAGGTGTGATAGTGTCTGCTTGGATGGTTGGTGGTGATGGTTGGGTGCAGCCAACCAGGCTTTGCTGGATGATGACGTGCCTTATTTCATAGAATACCACTGGGATTCTTCTGAGCCAACAACCGCCATTATCATAAGTCAAACATTCACATATCCTAATGCTGCCATGAGTTCTACTTCCCCGCTTACTTTGGGACTAGGAACCTCTGCTGATCATAGGGGTATATTTTCTTATGTTTTATAGTTTTCTATGACTCTAGCCCCTTTACTTTAAGCAGTTCATCACCTTTGTTAAAATAGGGGACAAAGGGCTGCCATACCCCAGCAAGCATCATTGGCTTCAGGAGAGGAAAGGGGAGAAAATTGTAAAAAGAAAATTAAAATTGGACTGGTGAGACTGAGTGCGTTAGTAGTGTGTGGGAGACCCCCCTCTTTGAAAACACATTCTGGAAGCTCTTTGCTTTTCATCCTGTATTTGTCATTTGTAAATAAGTCAAAATTTACCTGAATAAAAATGCCTGAATTATTTAACAACCAGGCTATTTTCTCCAAAGTGAAAACCCAAAGGTTCATGCAATTTTATAGCAACCATCTTCCAAATTATTATTTATTCTTTTCACTTGAGCCTTTGAAGCAAAGGGGCTGCGACTGGGAATTAAGCAGAATGAGCCCTCATGGGCATGTACCCATATCCCACCGACCCATGGCGCCACGGTTGGAAAAAGTCATAACTAGTCTCGGCATCTCTGCTCTAGGGAGAGGAAAATTCAGCCAGGATTCCCCAGGGAAGGAGGCCAAAACAGAGAGGGATGGTCACGCTCAGTCTGCTGTTACACATCACCGGCAGACTGGTTCAAGAGCACCTGGAGACCTGGATAGTCACCTTGAGAGCAGGTCGCTAGTGCATCCTCTCAGTCCTGGTTGGTGTGAGGCAATATAATTGTGTTATTGTGATCTGGAATGCACTGCCTGAAACGGTGGTGGAAACAGATTCAGTAGTAACTTTCAGAAGGGAATTGGATATACACTTGAAATGGAAACATTTACAGGGCTATGGGGAAAGAGCAGGAGGGTGGGTGAAATCGGATGCCTCTTTTAAGCGCTGGCACAGATGTGATGGGCCGCATGGCCTTCTTCTGTGCTGTATTATTCGATGATTCTAATTCTGGGAAGAAAGAGGAAATCATTTAGAAATACAAAAGGTCTTTTTCAGGACAACACATGCAAGATGATTTTGTTGAGATAATTACCAGCTTTGGTTACCGCAGTGGCAGATTTATTTTTGTGACATTTGGGTTTTAATCATTTCTTGCAATTAAAATTAACAGGCTAATGTTGAAATAGAAAGCCAAAGGATTTCATATGAAATGTTAACCTGCTCGTTATGCATATTTCAACCCTGTTGATTCAAAAAAATTGTAGAATTTAATTTACATTCTATCTGAAAATGTCATTTTTTGTACCTAATTATAATTAGTTGTGGGTTCTCCGTTGCTTCGACCACTGGGGATTTGTTTGCCAAATATCAGCCTTGTGTCACTGAAAATTTGATTACAATAATTACCCAGGGTATGCCTTAAAATGTCTGACACACACTACAGACTAGTGCATGTTACAAATACTGTGATATAAACAAATATTTGGCAGCAATTTCGTGACTCTTAGAAAGATACTTCCAGATTATTTTCACACTGAGGACACCAGGCTATTGACTACCTTGCATCTGAATAGGCAAATGTGGACCATGCCTGAATTGGCTCTTGAATTATTCCATACTTGGCCCATTTTGTGTCAGCCATAGCTCACTTGGTAGCACTCTTGCCTCTGAGTTTGAAAGTTGTGGGTTCAAGTCCCACTCTAGAGGCTTGAGGCAGAGGCACAAAATCAGGACTGACATTCCCAGCGCAGTACTGAGGGAGTGCTGCATTGTCGAAGGTGCCATCCTTTGGATGAGAAGTTAAACTGAGGCTCCGTCTCCCCTCTCGGGTGGCCGTGAGATGTCCAGTTTACGTAAGCAGATACCCCACAGTAAAATGTTGAAGCTGTCGTTCACTTGGCTCAGTATTAGCACTCTGGCCTCTAAATCAGAAGGCTGTGGGTTCAAGCTCCACCGCAGGACTTCAACACATCATCTAAGCTGACACTTGATTCCAGGGCTAAGGGAGTGCTACATTATTGGCTGTGCTGTCTCTCAGATGAGATATTGCACAGAAGCTCTGGGTGCCTGTTCAGGCATAAATAAAAGATCCCACGGCACTTTCTTGAAGAGCAGGGAATTCCCCTGGTGTCCTGGTCAATATTTCTCCCTCTGCTAATACCACTAAAACCGATTCACTGGTCATTCACCTCATTGCTGTTTGTGGGAACTTGCTTTGTGCAAATTGATTGCTGCGTTTGCCTATTTAAAAAAAAACTTCAGAAGTAATGAATTGGCTGTAAAGTGCTTTGGGCTGCCCTGAAGCAATATAAATGCAAGTTTGTTCTTTCTTGCAGGAATTAGGTTCTGATTTGCCTCTTATCATTACCCCAACCCGCCCGACATCCCCTCATGCTCTCGATCAGGGGTTAAGACTTCCCATCATATGTCTAGAAGAGGTAAAATAACTCAGAAAATAACCAGTGCAAGTATATGGAAGAGGTTGACAAATGAGAGTGATTCTATCGATGTGATTAGCCATTGCACTTGCCCTCTATGTAAACACGCTTACTGATCAACACGGGTACTGTTGATCCCAGTGTTGGTGATGCTGCGGAAGCTGTTTCCTTCACCACCATTGCTGGGGAAGTTGCCACATGCGGTGTCGAGCCACAGCAGTTCTTGAGCCTAGTGGTCCCAAAACACCCAATTAGTTGGCAGTACTCGAGGCCATATGCCACTGTTTTGGATAGATGCTGCAGTTATCACGTTATCAGTGATACTGCAATAAATCCCAAGGCAGCTTGATTCAAGTCATTTTATATAATCGTTTTTTGATGGCTATTTTAGTCTTCTGCTAATGCTCTTTTTCTGGCCCTCTTTGTCGGTGCTTGTCTTTTGATTAGACACCCTCATGATGGTATAATTCAGTATACATAGGAACAGGAGTTGGCCATTCTGCCCTTTGAGGCTGTTCCACTATTCAATGAGATCATGGCTGACCTGTATCTTAACTCCATCCACCCACCGTGGCTTCATATCCTTATATACCCTTGTCTAGCAAAAATCTATCGATCTCAGATTTAAAATTATTATTATACTGGTTTGACCAGACGACACCCAGATGGCACGGATATATAGATGGAGTAATTTAAGCAATACTCTTCAGGGATTGAAAGTCAGCTGTGGCTCAGTGGGTAGCACTTTTGCCTCTGAGTCAGGATGTTGTGAGTTCAAGTCCCATTCCGGAGACTTGAGCACAAAAAGCTAGGCTGACACTCCAGTGCAGTGCTGAGGGAGTGCTGCACTGTTGGAGGTGCCGTTTTTCGGATGAGACATTAAACCGAGGCCCCGTCTGCTCTCTCAGGTGGACGTAAAGGATCCCATGGCACTATTTTGAAGAAGAGCAGGGGAGTTAGCCCCGGTGTCCTGGCCAATATATATCCCTCAACCCACATCACTGGAAAAAAAACAGATTATTTGTCCATTATCACATTGCTGTTTGTGGAAGCTTGCTGTGCGCAAATTTCCTACATTACAACAGTGACTACACTTCAAAAATACTTAATTGGCTGTAAAGCGCTTTGGGACGTCCTGAGGTAGTGAAAGGCTCGATATAAATGCAAGTTTTTTTATTGCAGTGCCCGTGTCCTAACTCGCACCAAGCCCCGTTCACCCATCACCCCTGTGCTCACTGACCTACATTGGCTCCCGGTTAATCAACGCCTCGATTTAAAAATACTCATCCTTGTTTTCAAATCCCTCCATGGCCTCGCCCCTTCCTACCTCTGTAATCTCCTCCAACCCTACAAACCTCTGAGATATCTGCACTCCTCCAATTCTGGCCTCTTAAGCATCCCCGATTTTAATCGCTTCACCATTGGCGGCTGTGCCTTCAGCTGCCTAGGCCCTAGGCTCTGGAATTCCCTCCCTAAAGCTCTCCGCCTCTCTACCTCTCTTAGGACGCTGCTTAAAACCTACCTCTTTCATCTGCCCTAATATCTCCTTATGTGGTTTGGTGTCAAATTTTGTTTGATAACGCTCGTGTGAAACTCCTTGGGACGTTTTACTACGTTAAAGGCGCTATATAAATGCAGATTGTTGTTGTTGTTGAGGGTGACACGTGTTTACCTTCAACAAATGCATGCTGGACTCATCATTTTAGCATCGGTTTGACCAGAGAGCATGTGGGATAGCTCGGGAATACAGGCGCATACCACTTTAACTGATATACCCCGAGGCAGCACGACCCGACGAGAAATTTAATCAGATCCACTCTTTTTAAGATTAACTGTGGCTTTCGCATGATGCTCGCACCAAATCATTTCAGCCCAATCGATTGACGGTGAAGAGAGCAACTCGTAGAATTGGTGGACAAGTCGTGAATTTGATGAAAATGAATCGGACAATAGGAAACCGAGGGTAGTTCTAAGTGGATACTATTTGAACTGGGTGATGGTGAATTGTATGAATCGCAACTTCTACTGGCATCTTAGGAAAGTGGATTCAAAGCAGAGTTTCTGAGTTTGTTGGCGGTGCTTCGTGGTGTGGGATCAAAATGTGTGACTGAGGCAGAACATCAGATGGGTTCAGAGAAGCTCCAACGTCAGTATCGGTTCTTTCAAACTAACCGCGCACGCTTGAGTTTAAAAAGACTTTTCGGCGTAGAAATTCGTCTCCGGCGGTTGCGCAAAACGCGCGGTATCGGATTGGCTGCCCGTTTCACGCAGTGCCTGATATTCAGTTCTACTGTAATCAATGGAATTAAATACCAGGCGCTGCGTACAACGGGCGATCTTATGCCGCCTGTTTTGTGCCACTGCCCGAGAGGAATTTCTACCCCTTCATGTTTCAAAATGTGTGCATTTTCTTCAAAAAAAGTTAAGTAAAATTCACATCGTTGTTTGTTTATATAGATTTGATTTTTTTAATGTATGTTATTGAGTTACAATGGAAACATCACCGTCATTGAACACTTTCCACTCCTCTATTGTCCTATTAATAAAAGCCAATAATGTTGGTTTCTTTATCGATTAGATGAGGTCTAGTCAACAGAGATTAAACATGAGCCATTGATGACCTAGTATTTAGCGCATTGATATTTTATTGATAAGCATTGGTCATCAAGTGATTCAACAAATTTTGGAATAATTAGCTAATGTCCTAATACCTGGTGTAGAGATGAAAGAGAAAAAATAAATAAATGATAGCATTTTGTCATGGTTCTGAGAAACATTTCAAAACACTTCACATACACCAAATTAACACAATGACTGTTGTTTTCTATGATGCGGAGATGCCGGCGTTGGACTGGGGTGGACAAAAATGAGAAGTCGCACAACACCAGGTTATAGTCCGACAGATTTATTTAAAATTACAAGCTTTCGGAGCTATCGATCGCCCCTTCTTCAGGTAAAGTTACTACGAGTAACTCATAGTAACTTTACCTGAAGAAGGGTTGATCGATAGCTCCGAAAGCTTGTAATTTTAAATAAATCTGTCGGACTATAACCTGGTGTTGTGCGACTTCTCATTGTTGTTTTCTAGGCAGACAAGGCAGCCATTTTGTGTTTTGCAAGAGCCCACTGGTCTCAATGCGATGAAGGTACAGTTGATTTGCTCTTGGTGATGTTGGCTCAGGGAGGAATGTTGGCCAGAGCACCAGAAAAACTTTGAACAGTGCTTTGAGATTTTTTAACGTCCACAGAAAAAGGCAGACCGCATCTAAGTTTAATGTCTCTTCTAAAGAACATCCTGAACAATGCAGCACTCCATCAGTACTGCACTGGGGTGTCAGGCTCGGTCATGATGTTGCATAACAGTAAATCTCCAAACCGGGGTGTGGGTGTGGGGTGAGTGGAAAATGGTGGGGCAAATATTCCTGTGATTCCTTCAATTAAAAAAGGTGGACCTGAAATTTCACAGGGATCGTGCTAGTCGCCTGCCGGTAATTCAGACCCCCCCCGCTCCCCCCCCAGGAAACGGTGAAAACAGAGTTACAGCAAGAATTAAACGGCCACTGTTTTTTTAATACTGGTTGATTTCTCATAGTATTGCTCATGTGCAATTATTAAAGAAAACTTCCAATAACTGTGTCTCATGCTTGTCTCCCACTCTAACTCTTTCTGTTCCCTCTGTCTGCCTCTCTTTCACTGTATTGGCTCTCACGCACTATCTGCCAATATCGTCGCTTAAGAATGGGACCATTGCCTGATTTTTATTTTTCTGCTCTTCAGTGCATGGATGCTGAGGAAAATTTATAGCTTCTCTTAAATAAATGCAGAAAGCAGAGAAAACAGCAGCAAGCTCCAATGCTGAGGGGCTGTATCTGTGAGAGTGAAGCTGTTCTTCCTCCTCCTGTTTCTTGTCTAATAGGGTAGAACCTCTAATTGATGAAGTTCATGTACAAACTCATAATGTGCCCGTGCTACAATCCCGTATGGACTGTTTTTAAACAAGACATTAACCAGGTTACCAGAGGTGTTAAAATAGTGTGCACAAGAACATAGTGCAAACTCGACCAGGATCTAACTGACCTTTAGCAATTGGAGGATCTACTCTTCTATCTTAAATTCCTAGATCATGATTGAAAAGAAATTAAAATGGGATCAGAGTTTCAGGCAGGACACTATCCGGGAAGGAGTTTCAGAGATCATGGGCTGAATCTTAACTCCCAAAAATGAATGGGTTGGGGTAGTGTCAGAGGTTAAAATTCAAAATATCTGAAACCGGAACCCAACACGCCTCGAACCTGTCCACTTCCGGTTTTAACAGAGGCGGGGCGAGGCGCGGGCGACCAATCTGCTCGTGGGAGGCGGGTTGGTCATTTAAATATTATAATGAGGCTGTGAGTCTTCATTTTGACAGTCATTTTATTTTTAACTCCAGTCAGCCGGGAAACCCGGCAGGTGAAAGGGGGCGAGAAGGGCTGAATACATGAGGTAAGTGCCTTGACAGCACTGCTTGTGGGCCTGGAGGAGCAGGAGTGTTTCCTCCCGGCCCAACAAGCTACCCAGTAACCCCCGACCACCATCCGCACCAACATCCCCGACACCCCCCAGCCCGCGATCGGCTCCCCCCCCACCTACCCGCCTTGATCTGTAACATCCCCCCCACTAGACCTACCTGCGATCCTCGGCTGTGCCCTTGTGCCATAGGCTTCCTCGCCAGACAGGCCTCCAGCCTGTCAATCAGGCTGCCTGTGGACAGGAAACCGACTGTGTAAAAAATGTAAGGAGCCCTGAAATTAAAAACTGCAGGACATTCGGGAAGCCTGTTCCCAAAACAGCCCCCACCCCCCCCCAGCCTCCCCGCATGGAACACACCTCTGGGCTAAAATCCAGGCCATTGCGTGTGGGACTTTGCCTCTATCGCCACTCAGTGGCATATAGATTCTTTAAGAGTATATTCCATAGTTTAATGTAATACCTGCACAAAACTTGTAATTGAGTGTGAGTGTGAGTGTGCGATGCCACCACTTCCTGGCTGTTCTATACCCAACTTGTTTTTGTAGCGAGTCCACGAGGTAGAAAAACTGGCACAGAGGCAGCTGTTAAAGAGAATACAAGTCCTTTCTGTGATTACTCTTCACGGCATTGGGCTGAGAGTCAAGGATTTAAAAATGTGAAATACAAACAACACACAGTACAAAATGAAACCCACTTTTAATTGCCTAAATGTCAAGAACCGAACCTTTTATGCAATCAGTTGGATAAGTCAATTAAACAAGGTTGGCAGTGGAATTAAACAAACTGCTTGATAAACTGTTACAGTGATGGCTGCCTGATGGCTGCCACTTTATTTTAGTCCTTCGACACGATAATAAGTTACTCACCCAACACACTCACTGACTTTTGCTCAGTTAGTAAGAATGAAGGCTTCCTCTTTTTTCGTAGTCGACCGAGCAAGCCTTTACCCCAAGGAGCTTTGCATTGAGTGGTTGTACTTGCTAAAGGCGGACGCTAAATGCTGGAGTACCATTCAGCCAACCTCCCCTTAATACCTTGAAAACTTTGATCAAATCACCCCTTAGAAGGTTAAGGGGTAATTTGATCGATGTTTTCAAGATATTAAGGGGAACTGATAGGGTAGATAGAGAGAAACTATTTCCGCTGGTTGGGGAGTCTAGGACTAGGGGGCATAGTCTAAAAATTAGAGCCAGACCTTTCAGGAGTGAAGTTAGGAAACACTTCTACACACAAAGGGTGGCAGAAGTTTGGAAAACTCTTCCACAAACGGCAGTTGATGCTAGATCAAATGTTAATTTTAAATCTGAGATTGATAGGTTTTTGTTAACCAAAGGTATTAAGGGATATGGGCCAAAGGCGGGTATATGGAGTTAGGTCACTGATCAGCCTGATCTCATTGAATGGCAGAACAAGCTCAAGGGGCTGAATGGCCTCCTCCTGTTCCTATGTACCTTACAACAAGTGACCATTCTTCATGTGGGAGCCGAGACAATGAATGCTGGCAGGCTGTTTGACTGTGGAGGGCATCACTACTGAGCCTGATCCTTTCCATACACGCACACTTCCCAGCAAGATTCACTGGAGGAGTAGTAGGAATCCAGGCAGATTTGTCTCTCGCTAACTGAGGGGCACAGAGACCAACTATATACCCCAAGTCCAGAGTGTGATCAGCTAACTCAGCACAGTGTAGATCCTCCAGGTTTGTGTGGCTCAGTTCCACACTGACAAGTGCATTTACCCACCGAGCTATTTGAGATTACAAAGTCCAACAGGTCCATGCCAGTGTTTATGCTCCACACGAGCCTCCTCCCACCTCTCTTCATCTCACCCCATCAGCATATCCTTCTATTCCTTTCTCCCTCATGTGCTTATCTAGCTTCCCCTTAAATGCATCTATGCCAGTCGCCTCAACTACTCCTTGTGAATCGCGAGTTCCACATTCTGACCACTCTCCGGGTAAAGAAGTTTCTCCTGAATTCCCGATTTGATTTATTAGTGACTCTTTTATATTTATGGCCCCTAGTTCTGGTCTCGCCACAAGTGTAAACATCTTGTTTGTATCTACCCTTCATAATCTTGTAAACCTCTATCAGGTCAACCCTCTGTCTTCTCTATTCTAGAGAAAAGAGGCCCAGCCTGTTCAATATTTCCTGATTAGTATAACCTCTCATTTCTGCTATCATTCTAGTAATTTTTCTTGCACCTTCTCCAGTGCCTCTCTATCCTTTTTTATAATTTGGAGAGCAGAACTGTTCATAGTGCTCCAAGTGTGGTCTAACCAAGGTTCTGTACAATTTAATATAACTTCTCTGCTTTTCAATTCGATCCGTCTAGAAATATTTCATTCCAGGTTAATTTTCCATGTATCCCTGCAGCAGATTCCATCAACTGCACTCACCACTGTCCCCAAGTTTCCTGAGATTGACAACTTGTAGAATTACTGTGGCCATTATGGGCAGAATGTTCAACTTTGGCAGGGGTATAAAACGAGCGATATTGGATTGGCCGTCCCTTGTACTCCTTGCCCGATACTCCTTCCCATTGATTTCAATGGATATAAAAATTGGTGGGATGCACAATGTGCTATCAAACCGATATCATTCATATTAAAGAAAGAAAGACTTGCATTTATATAGTGCCTCTCACGACCTCAGGACGTCCCAAAGCGCTTTACAGCTAATAAAGTACTTTTGACGTGTCATCACTGTTGTAATGTAGGAAACGCACAGCCAATTTGTACACAGCAAGCTCCCACAACCAGCACTGTGATAATGACCAAATACTCTGTTGTTGTTATGTTGATTGAGGGATAAATATTGGCCAGGACACCGGGGATAACTCCCCTGGTCTTCTTCAGAATAGTGCCGTGGGATCTTTTACGTCCACCTGAGAGAGCAGACAGGGCTTCGGTTTAACATCTCATCTGAAAGATGACACATCCGACAGTGCAGCACTCCCTCAGCACTGCACTGGAGTTTTACACCCCCGCCCAAGTTAAAAGTTCCAATGCATGTGTAACAAAATTGGAAAACAGTCTTTTTTGAATGCACTAACAGCATCACTGCCATAGTGACCAATGCAATTCTTCCCTACACGTGCGGTGTCTGGGAAAAGCAGTTAATTCATTTTGGAGTAGTGCTGAAATATTTGTACCTGAAATTAAGTTTTCTGTCATAATTTAGAACTTCACAGTTATCAATATAATTTTTTTTATATTTGTTGTCGGGATGTGGGCGGTGGTGACAAGGTAGCATTTGGTACCCATCCTTTGTTACCCTGAGATGGTGGTGGTGGGCCTACTTCATGAACCGCTGCAGTCCATGTGGTGATGGTGCTCCCACAATCCTATTAGGTGGGGAATTCCAGGATATTGATCCAGCAATGATGAACGAACGCCGATTAAGTGTCCAAGTCAGGATGGTGTGTGACTTGAAGGGGAAGCTGGAGGTGAGGGCGTTCCCATAACATTGCTAATCTGTGTATCTCCCACCTTTTGCAGCATAATGAATATGGCCCTAAATTTCCTTGGGGCTTGTCCCAATCTCTTGCAGCAGACGATTGGCAGAAAACCTCTGGAGAAACGGAGCAAATGGCTGAAAGTGGCCATTTATGCCGTTTCTCCAGGAATTCTGGTGATCTCCCATTTCAAGCTATGGCAGGAGATCAGGAGAACCACCTTCCTCCCCCACCCCAGGGCCCATATATCCTGCTTGAAACTCCAAATTACTGACGGGGTATAGTTTTTGCAGCACAAGACAACCGCATTGCAGTGTCACATTAGGTGTGAGTCATCAGTAGTCATCTTCCATGCCAGTGAGAAACTTGTTTAATATAACAATCGTGAGTCTTCAACACAGTACCCAATGCTAATTAAGGTCAGAAAATATTTTCAACTCTAGTAATATGATTCTCATGATGAAAAGGTGACCAAAGAGTTTTCCAGAGTGTTCCTTCAGCCCCGACCTGTGCAGTGGTTCTGGGTTTACAGTGCTGTGTCACAGAATCCCCACAGTGCAGATAGAGGCCATTTCGGCCCATCGAGCCTGCACCGACACATATCCCACCCTAAGCCTGTAACCCCACGTACTTAACCCCCCTAACACTAAGGGTCAATTTATCATAACCAAATCAACCTAACCCGCACATCTTTGGACTGTGGGAGGAAACCGGAGCACCCGGAGGAAACCCACGCAGACACGGGGAGAATGTGCAAACTCCACACAGACAGTCACCCGAGGCCAGATTCGAACCCGGGTCCTTGGCGCTGTGAGGCACCAGTGCTAACCACTATGCCACCGTGTTCTATTTACAAAATGTTTGATGTTTGTTAGAGTGGAAAACAAGTAATAGGTTAAGATTAACTTGCTCTTGCTGAATATTTTCAAGAGACACGATTTCATTAACAATTCATTAATTGTGCACTATTTTAATTGACACAATTTGTGGAGGTAGAAGGGAGATAATGGGGCCGATTTTGCCAGCCCTGGGGAGGCGGGTTTGGAGGCGGGACTGCCGGGAAAATGGCAGAATTTGGGGGTGCGTTCCCAACCCCCCTCCGTGCCATCTTCCCAGGAGGCGGGTAGCCGACCCACGCTGGGTCCCGTCTCCTGGAGGTGGGAAGGGGATTACCGCCACTTAACTGCCTGTTAACAGTTAAGAGGATTATCCCCATTTTTCCACCAGAGGCGCGGGCTTCCCGACGTCTGGAAACCCCGCCAGGGTCACCGAGGTGAGCAGTGGGTCTGCGGGGGTCGGAGGGGTCCAAAAGTGCGTTGTGGAAGTGAGTGATGGGTGCCTGTGTGGAGAGGTAAGTATGTGAGGTGAGTGAAAACTGATTGAAAATGTTTCTTCCTGCAGGCTTCAATCGTTGGGGATCTGGAGGCTCCGGCATCTCCGCGGCAGAGATGACAGAATGGCTGCTGCATTCCCCGATGCAACAGCCATCTGATATCTGCTAAAGAAAGAGGTTTGATGAGTCTTGAATACAAGAACTCATCAAACAACAGAGAATGTCAGTGTTTGACAGCTTCACAGAGCTGTCAAACGATGACAATTCATCTGTCAAAAATTTTTGACAGATGAAACGTCATATGCTGACGTTCTCTGTAACCGGCTTCCCCTTAATTTGCCTGCTAAGCCCGTTGGGCGGGCTTAACAAGGTCAGTCAAGGGAAAATAGCATGGATTGGTCACAAGTCGATGGAGGCGGGACTAAAACCCGACAAGCAGCGGTCCCGCCTCCAACGCGCCACCATTGGCAAAATCGCCCCCAATGTGTTTATCTCATGCATTTTGAAACAGTAGTGCAAAATCGATTAAATCATTAATGAATCACGCATGCTCAGGCAAACTCAATTGACGAGTAATATTTTAAAGCCTAAAATTCAAAAGCATTGCAATTAAAAGTACGCACCTATTTAGATCGTTCTGGCAAAAATCACTTTGGGGTGTGTTGGGCTACCCCATGCCACAACATCGTGGGAAATGAGTTACCATTATGATTCTACAATCAACAATACATAACTTACAAAGAAGTGTTTCCCCTCCTTGTTTCACTGGGTAACCGCACCACCAGGTGTGGTACTGTGCTGTATAGACCCAGGCCTAGAAAGCCGATAAAGCCCGTAAACGAGCGGTGCCACCGCGGGACGAGGTTTGCTCGCGCACGTAAAAAGATCGCAGGCAGCACCAGAATTTGATGCTGATTATCGTTATTGTGGCCTTAAGCCCAGTGCCGAACGCCCGAACGCCCAGCAAGGACTCCGAGGTAGGTCGGGATTCAGGTCCAGGATTGGGCAGGGGAGGTCGGGGGCCAGGATCAGGGGGACGCTGGGACTTGGGGCCAGCACTGGGACGACCTGGTGGTCTGGGCCAGGATCCGGGGGAGATCGGAGAGGGCCTGGAGGTCGGAGTTGGAGTGAGGTCGGAGATGATAATGAAAAGTACTTATCTTTCTTCATTCGGCGCAGTTTAATGTTTGTTTTACCGGAAGTAAATATCGCTGGCGCTGGCTGCCTCAGATACAAGCCAAATTTGCAAAAGGGAGCAGAAGTCGGCATTGGGCCCCTTATTTGAATATGTTAGTGGCCTAATGTCTGCTTCAGATGAAGCTAAACAATGCCTCTTTTTTTGCCCTCTCGCACGGAACGCCATTTTTTCCACAAAACCGGCCTTAACAGCCGGCACTAAGGTGCCAAACTTCAGGTCCCAGGAGTTTCCCAGGCTAAGGAGTGGTAGCCGATGCAGGAAGACCAGGCTGCCCAGAGATGCCCAATTCTGCCCTCCGGATAAGGAAACTGGTTTTAGTAATGTAAACACTGGGAGCTAGTTTTTCACACTTCCTCTCTGTGGTGCTCTGTCCAAAGTGGAGCCCAATACTCCTATGGAGACCAGCTTCCTGGAGTTTGGCCATCACTCTCCTGGAACTGTATATAGCTCTGAACAAATATAAATGTGCCTCTGTTCTGTACTGAGTTTGTTGATCACAGCCAGGGTAGCAATGAAGGCACTACAATTGGTTTCATTGTCCCCAGGCTAAGGAATACTGTCCTGTGTGTGGGCGCAGGTGAGGACAGGAGCAGGCTCAGGTTCTGACCCACTGACGCTTACCTACTAGGCTCTTTTGAATTCATTTTCTTTATTCATTCTCTGGATGTGGTCGCCGCTGACAAGTCCGGCGTTTATTGTCCATCCCCAGTTACCCTGAGTAGGTGGTGGTAACTGAGTGACTTGCTAGGCCACATCAGAGGGCAGTTAAGAGTCAACCATGTTAGTGTGGGACAGGAATCACATAGACCAGACCAGGTAAGGACGGTAAGTTTTCCTTCCCTAAAGGACATTAGTGAATCAGTTGGGTTAAGACAATGCGACAGCTTCATAGTCACTTTTACTGATGCCAGCTTTTTATTTCCAGATATTTTTTAAACAGAATTCTCAAACTGCCATGGTGGGATTTGAACTCATGTTCTCTGGATTATTTGTCCGGGCCTCTAGATTACTCGTCAGAGAAGGAAGGGAGAAAATGAGAAATACTGTGGGCGGGGGGGAAGGGAAACATTAAGGCCAGAGACTTAGGGCTGGATTTTGATACTGGGGCGGGTTGGGGTCGTGTCATTCACTTTTCGTGTTATCCACCCGACTGTAATTGGATGTGGGAGATTGATGCAATTTTCACCTAATTGGGCAATTGAGTTCCAGCATGTGGGAACCCATGACCCAATTAGTGTTTTCAGTCTGAAAGTCGCCTCTGATGATGTCATCATTGCTGCTGCATTGAAGGTCTGCAAAGATTGCCTGGCCTTTGCTGTGAGAGGACCTGGATGCAAAATGAGTAGCAGCAGCCCTAAGTCTGCTCCCAGATATTTTTGCACCACCACTCCCAGATATGCTGCCGCCACCTCCGCCTCCACCTCCACCTCCTCCTCCTCCTCCATCTCCATCTCCTCCATCATCTTCTCCTCCAAATGTGCTCTAGCCAGGTTTCACATTCGTGGTTCAGAACAGGCGTGCTTCACGTAGAAAAAGGGTTAAAATCACAAAGGCCTTTCAAAATGGCATTATAGAGGCAATTTAGTGCTTGTAAGGGCCTTAATAGCCTATCCCGCCTCTTAGAGGTGGGACGGAGTCGGGACCAGCAGACACGATTTAATGAAAATTGCGTGGAGGCGGGATGGAGGTGGGCTTGTGCCCGCCCGCCAGTTTGCGCAATTTTAACCCCCCACACGCCTCCAAACCCACCTCCACGGGTCAATGAAAATCCAGCCCTTAGTGTGGACTATGTTGTCCATCGCACTGTGCTTTGCTGTTAATCTCACTGACCCAAGTGTGACACTGACATAAGCAATATACTATCAGTCTCTTAGTGTCGAGGTCAGGCTGCTTTCTAGTCTATTCTTGCAAATGAGCCAAACACAGCATTAGTGAAGGAAAAAGAGGAAGAAAATGCAAATGCTGAAAGTCTAGGGGACGGGGTGGGGAGAAACCCCATAGAAAATGTTAAAACTACACCGAAAGACTGCCAGCAAGAGACAAGCTAAGTTAACTTTTCAGGTGTGGACCTTTTCTGGGAACTGAGTACTGACGATGGGTCCGCTCATTCCCAACTTAGCCGCGGTTGACACCTACTCATCATTGCCCATCCTCTCCCACTGTGGAAGACCGCCTGAGACTGGACACTGGCTGTGTGGGGATCACCACCACAAGCCTGTGCATTTACCACTTTGTGGCTCAGGGCCTGAGAATGCAGCTCGAGCACTATTTGCAAACAGTGAAGAAGAACAAAATGGTTTTTCCATTGGTTTCTTGCAGCACTATTTGCTTTGGCACACGATGGCCAACTGCAGTTTACAAGAGCAGGCTGGTGATTTCTTTATTGCCGTTACATCTTGTGCAGTTATCAAAAATTATCTCATTTGCCGTTTAATATTCTTTTTAATGCCTGTGACCATGTCGACTTGAAATGCAACAAGCACAGGCTCTGAGCTGGAAACCAGTCTGTATTTTGCTGCTGCATTTTAGCTCAATGACGTTACTTTTTTGCTCCACCTCAGTCTTGCGCGGCTATCTGGGGGTGTGGAGGAATGACCTCCGCGCACCAGCTCTCCATCTTTTATTTTTCAATTGAGTGCCGGTCATACTGGGCTCGATTGCTTTATGGAGTATGAATGTGTGGGACTGGCTCCCCGTGTTTTATGGAGTATGAATGTGTGGGACTGGCTCCCCGTGTTTTATGGAGTATGAATGTGTGGGACTGGCTCCCCGTGTTTTATGGAGTATGAATGTGTGGGACTGGCTCCCCGTGTTTTATGGAGTATGAATGTGTGGGACTGGCTCCCCGTGTTTTATGGAGTATGAATGTGTGGGACTGGCTCCCCGTGTTTTATGGAGTATGAATGTGTAGGACTGGCTCCCCGTGTTTTATGGAGTATGAATGTGTGGGACTGGCTCCCCGTGTTTTATGGAGTATGAATGTGTGGGACTGGCTCCCCGTGTTTTACATTACAGGTGGCCTTTACCCGATGGCTGAATCATTGGTCTGTGATCTGGTCAGTTCCTGAAGGATTTCAGCCAATGGAAAGGAAATGGAGCATCTGTCATCAGGTGCACTCCTATAATGTAAATGTTCCTGTTAGATCTGTAATCTGATGAGATAGGTCCAAAATATTTGGATCACTTTACCACAATTTTGGTTTCATTTTGCCAGTTTTTCTCTCCTCCATTTGATACTGAGAGGTTATTTCCTCTGGCTGGGGAGTCTAGAACTAGGGGGGTCACAGTCTCAGGATAAGGGGTCGGCCATTTAGGACTGAGATGAGGAGAAATTTCTTCACTCAGAGGGCTGTGAATCTTTGGAATTCTCTACCCCAGGGGGCTGTGGATGCTCAGTCGTTGAGTATATTTAAGACTAAAATCGATAGATTTTTGGACACCAAGGCTGCGATTTTGTCATTGCATGCGGCTTGGGAGCGGGTCAGCTGGTTTCCAGGTTCTAGTCCCACCCCCAACTGCATCCGGCTCATGGACGTCATTTTCCCTTGATTGACCTTGTTAAGCCCACCCTGCAGGCTTGCCGGCCAATTAGGAGGAAGCCGGTGTCAGATGATGTCATTTGATGACGCATCATCTGCCGGTTTTCTTAAAGGGACCACGCACAATTTTTTTTTTGACAGCTCATTTTTCAGTGTTTGACAGCATTGAGGTGCTGCAAACACTGACAATCACTGCACAAAGGTGAGCTCTTGCACCCAGGCTCTCCAATGACTCCTTCCATAGGCTAGAAGAGATGGTAGCTGCAGGTGAGGTTATAGAAGCGATCTGTCACTGGTGAGAGAGGTTCTCCCAATGAGGTGGGACGAGACATCCAATTCAAAACTTATCTACAGAAAAGTGTAAATGCATTAAAAATGAATTTCCCAACATTTTCTTACCTCTGAAACTCCCCAGTGCACCATTGGATCCTTCACACCACTTCTGCAGCTGTCATCAATGCAGAAACATTACAGCAGACTCCCAACACGCCACACTTACCTGGCGTGGTGTCCGGACGTCGGGAACCCCGAGGCAGAAGCGGCAAAATTGAAAAAGAGCCTGTTAACTACTATCCAGTACCTGTTAACAGGCAGGTAAGTGGCTTTAATCCTCTTCCCGCCGCTAGGTGTCGGGTCCATGCGCAAATCGGGGACCCGACACTTGGGAAGATTGATTGGAGGCGGGTTGACGGCGGGTTTCCTGCCCGCTGTCAATCTTTGCGATTTTGACAGCGGTCCCGCCTCCAAACCTGCCCCCTGAGCGCCGGCAAAATTCCAGCCTAAGTGAATCAAGGGATATGGGGATGGGGCGGGGAAGTGGAGCTGAGGTAGATGATCAGCCATGATCTTATTGAATGGCAGAGCAGGCTCGAGTGGCCATATGGCCCACTCCTGCTCCTATTTCTTATGTTCTTATTCCTTTCCTGAAGGCTTTGACTCCTTGCTGAGGTACCATTCCACAAGCATCAGTGACCCCCCAAGATATGCTGTCCAAATGGTTATTCATGTGTGAGCCTTGGCACTGAATGGTAGCAGGTTACTTGACTGTGGAGGACATCACAGCCAAGGGCAGTCTTGTTCACATTTGACATCCACATGTGCACCTCCAGCAGTGGTCACTGTATAGCGACCTGGAGATAATTATTCAGTCCCTAACCTAGGGGCACTGCGGACAATTGTATGGTCCCTGCTGCTGCCACAGATGAGATCAGCTTACTCAGCACAGACCAGGGATCAAATCTGGGACCTTTCTGCTCTGTGTCACTCAGCTGCTCACCAAACCAACCTGCTGATCCACTGTGGGGAAACTGTCACCAACAAAACAGACAAGAAACAGTTGCCACACTTTATAAAAGTACGCTAACCTCTAACATTTTGTGGATTTATTTTGAGACTGCCCCAGAAGAGAACTTGAGTTGAGAGCCACTATTCATACATAGTAGTGTACCTCAATGTTCAGGGGCCGCTTAATTGATGGAATCACCATTGAACTGAAGTCCTATCCACCTGTCAGAAATATTCTATTGGCAATAATCAAAAGCTAGGGGCCACATCCTGGCTATTAACCATTTCTCTTCCCCGCCCAAGAAATGCAATTTGGCCATCAAGCCATTGCCATGGACTGTACTCAACCTATATATTCTCCCAATAAAAAGTTTGGAAGAATTTCTTCCTGTTGCCCAAAGATAAATATGCAAAATATCTATTTTAGCCTTGCATTGCTTTAGGGGTAGATTGCTAATCTTTGACTGGTTGCTTTCTTTAGCCTGATGATGCCATAGTTTCACCAGTTTGGGAACCATCACACTCAACGCAGTAGTTGACCGTCTTGACTTTTGACTGGCAAAATATCTCAAATACATCTTCACTGCACATACGTACAATATTACTAGTCATCCCTCCGTCAGTAGAGCAATAGTAGAATCTGAAACTCTAATTATTCTGTCACCTTTGTTAACAATAATGCTTGTTTACTGCAATACTCATTGTCTTTCTCATATCTTTCTCTATAATTTAAATAATCCTCCATTTACAGAGGTCAGAAAACCATGTCACTATGTAAAAAAAAATCCATATAAATTGGTTGTGCTTTCAGTGATTAATGCAACTCACTCTCACCCAAGGAAACAATAAGGATCATGGGAACAGCAAATATACTAGCTCACTTCTGTTCCAAACACCAACTTGCACATGGCTGACTCATTCTTAAAATATGACAAAATGTTAGGTGATGAAGATAATTAGTTGATAATTATGGAAAAATATCTTGAGCTTGGCTGATTAGTCAGAGAATAATTCCTGATGCAACGGCCCTGAAATCGCTGGGGGGCTCATTCTACTCACGCAAGTACAGCAGACTGGAACCCCTGTCAACCCGAATGGCAAGCTGGAAACACTATTCCAAATCTTGCAATTGTGCTTCAGCGGTTCCTGCTGTCAGAAGGTAGAGCACTTCCACTCCAAAAACCACTCCACTTGCGATGCCTTTGGGGCCAAGGGAAAAACTGGCCATGAAAATCTTCAGTTCCCATACAGACTAAGATAATCAATCTCCTTACCTTAGTCTGAGTGGTCTGCACAGTGTGATCTCAAACGGAGTGCTTCCGAACAGAGTGCTAAAGTTGGGAATTTGGAGAGAGTGGGAGTCTCTGGTAAGTACTGGGTGAGTATAAGCTGTAAAAAGTGAAAATTAGTTAAACATTTTATGGAGAAAATTTGGTTCCTTTGCGTCTCCCGTTAACGCCCTCAAAGGGCACTAACGGGGCGCAAAGCATCTAGCGCCCGGGCGCAGCGCCACCAACGCCTCCCGTGAAATTCAGCAGGAGGTTAGTGGCGGCAGTAACCGTTAGCGCCCCGGGTGGGCCCCGGGTCGTGCTGCGCAAGGCCCCTCCCCTTTAAGAAAGGGAGGAAGGCCTGCAATACTGCGGCACGTAGCACCGCGATATTCCCTCGCAGCGCCCCAAGAGGGAGGCGGGGCGCTTCCAGTAGTGCCCCGCTTCCCTCTTGGGGCGCTACCATTCAATTTCGGCCGCGGGGTGCTAATTTTTTTGGGGCGCTAAACCCGGCGAAGTTAGCGCCTCAAAGGGCGTGCAACTCAATTTTTCCCCCTTTGAATTTAACCTAGAACTTTAAAAACTGTAGTTAACAGAACCTGCCTGCCAGTGGCAGGTAGCTATCAGTGTGTGTACTGAATAGGTGCTAATAGATGAGCAGGGTAGCTGAGACAGTACTTGTAACTTGGGTGTGGCTCCTAGTGTATAAAAGTAAACACTATCTGCTGATGCACAGAGTGGTCTGCACAGAGTGATCTCAAACAGAGTGCTAATGTTGGGAATTTGGAGAGAGTAAGAATTCCCTGCAGAGGGGGAAGGAGGAGAGAGCGAGAGGAGCGGGCAGAAATAAAGGCGGAGCCCGGAGCCTGGAGGGAACGTGAGGTAAAAAAAACCCTAAAGTAACATCAGCACAAGGGAAGGAGCTGACTGGTGAGTAGCTGGTGATTATTTTATTTTTTTAAGTCTTGTGTTTATTTCTGTTAAGTTAGTTAATAGTCTTTTAAATAGAGGCATGGCAGGGCTCCTCAGTCCCGTGGAATGCACATCCTGCGCCATGTGGGAACTCCAGGATGCTTCCCATGTCCTGGACAACCACATATGCAGGCAGTGTCATCAGCTGGAGAAGCTCGAGCTCCGGGTTTCGGAGCTTAAGCAGCAGCTGGCATCACTGCGGTGCATCTGTGAGACTGAGAGCTATGTGGATAGCATGTTTCAAGAGGTGGTCACCCCGCATCTAAAGAGTGCAGGCAAAGAGGGAATGGGTGACCACCAGACAGACGAGGAGGACCAGGCAGGTAGTGCAGGAGTCCCCTGAGTGCATTTCACTCTCTAACCGGCATTCAGTTCTAAATACTGGTGAGGGCAATGGTTCCCCTGGGGAGTGCAGCCAGAGCCAAGTCCACGGCACCACGGGTGGCTCAGCTGTACAGGGGGGAGGATGAAGATCGGGAAAGCAATAGTGATAGGGGATTCAATAGTCAGGGAAACAAACAGGTGTTTCTGCGGCCGCAGGCGTGATTCCATGACAGTATGTTGCCTCCCTGATGCCAGGGTTAAGGGATGTCACTGAGCGGCTGCAGAACATTCTGAGGGGGGAGGGTGAACAGCCAGAGGTCGTGGTCCATATCGGTATCAACGACATAGGTAGAAAGAGGGATGAGGTCCTGCAGGCAGATTTTTGGGAGCTAGGAAAGAGATTAATAAGCAGGACCTCGAAGGTAGTAATCTCTGGATTACTCCCAGTGCCACACACTAGTGAGTATAGAAATAGGAGGATAGAGCAGATGAATGCATGGCTGGAGAGATGGTGCAGGAGGGAGGGCTTCAGATTCCTGCGACATTGGGACCAGTTCTGGGGGAGGTGGGACTTGTACAGGCCGGACAGGTTGCACCTCAACAGAGCCAGTACCAATGTCCTTGCTGGGCGGATGGCAGGGTTTGCTTGTGCTGTTGGGGAGGGTTTAAACTAATTTGGCAGGGGGCTGGGTGCCAGGATGTAGCATTAGAAAGGAGAAACAAGGTGCACAAAGGATTGAGAGAGACAGATAGCACTAGAGTAAGAAATAGTATGGTATTAGGTGGGGTCAGACTAAGAGAGAATACAAGAAGGTCTAAGGTAGGTTTACAGTGCATGTGTGGAAACATACGAAGCGAGGTAAATAAGGTTGGTGAGCTGCAGGCGCAAATAGCCACATGGGAATATGATGTTGTGGCGATAACGGAGACCTGGCTCAAAAAAGGGCAGGATTGGGTACTAAATATTCCTGGATATAAAGTGTTCAGGAAAGATAGAGAAGGAAAGAAAGGAGGTGGTGTGGCAGTATTGATTAATAAGAATATTACAGTGCTGGAGAGAGAGGATGTCCTGGAGGGGTCAAGGACAGAATCTATATGATTAGAGTTAAGAAACAACAGAAGTGCCATTACACTACTAGGTGTATTCTATAGGCCACCAACTAGTGGGAAGGATCTAGAGGAGCAAATTTGCAGGGAAATTACAGAGAGGTGCAAGAACTATAGAGTAGTGATAATGGGAGACTTCAACTATCCTAATATAGACTGGGATAGTAATAGTGTAAAGGGCAGAGAGGGGGAAGAATTTCTGAAGTGTGTTCAGGAGAACTTTCTTGATCAGTACGTTTCCAGCCCAACGAGGAAGGAGGCATTGCTGGATCTGGTTCTGGGGAATGAGGTGAGTCAAGTGGAGCAAGTGGCAGTAGGGGAACATTTAGGTAACAGTGATCATAGTATCATAAGGTTTAGATTAGTTATGGAAAAGTACAGGGAGCGATCTAGAGTAAAAATACTTAATTGGAGGAGCGCCAATTTCAGTGGGTTGAGAATGGATCTGGCCCGGGTAAATTGGAATCAAAGATTGGCAGGCAAAACTGTAATCGAACAATGGGCTGCGTTTAAAGAGGAGATGGTTCGGGTACAGTCGAGGTGCATTCCCACGAGGGGGAAAGGTAGGGTAACCAAAGCCAGAGCTCCCTGGATGACGAAAGAAATAGAGAGTAAGATGAAGCAGAAAAAGGGGGCGTATGACAGATGTCAGGTTGAGAATACAAGTGAGAACCAGGCTGAATATAGAAAGTTCAGAGGGAAGTGAAAAAGGAAATAAGAGGGGCAAAGAGAGAGTATGAGAATATATTGGCAGCTAACATAAAAGGGAATCCAAAATTCTTTGATAGGCATATAAATAGTAAACGGGTAGTAAGAGGTGGGGTGGGTCCAATTTGGGACCAAAAAGGAGACCTACGCATAGAGGCAGAGGGCATGGCTGAGGTACTAAATGAGTACTTTGCATCTGTCTTTGCCAAGGAAGAAGATGCTGCCAAAGTCATGGTGAAAGAGGAGGTAGTTGAGATACTGGATGAGCTAAAAATTGATAAAGAAGAGGTACTAGAAAGGCTGGCTGTACTTAAAGTAGATAAGTCACCAGAACCTGATGGGATGCATTCTAGGATGCTGAGGGAAGTAAAGGTAGAAATTGCAGAGGTACTGGCCATAATCTTCCAACTCCTCAGATAATGAAGCAGTCCATACCCGAATGCAGTAAGACCTGGATGACATTCAGCCTTGGGCTGATAAGTGGCAAGTAACATTCGCGCTACATAAGTGCCAGGCAATGACTATCTCCAACAAGTGAGAGTCTAACTACTGCCCCTTGACATTCAACGGCATTACCATCGCCGAATCCCCCATCATCAACATCCTGTGGGGTTACCATTGACCAGAAGCTTAACTGGACAAGCCACATAAATACTGTGGCTACAAGAGCAGGTCAGAGGCTGGCTATTCTGCTGCGACTGTCTCACTTCCTGACTCCCCAAAGCCTTTCCACCATCTACAAGGCACAAGTCAGGAGTGTGATGGAATACTCTCCACTTGCCTGGATGAGTGCAGCTCGAACAACACTCAAGAAGCTCGACACCATCCAGGACAAAGCAACCCGCTTGATTGGCACCCCATCCACCACCTTAAACATTCACTCCCTGCACCACCGGCGCACTGTGGCTGCAGTGTGTACCATCTACAAGATGCACTGCAGCAACTCGCCAAGGCTTCTTTGGCAGCACCTCCCAAACCCGTGACCTCTACCACCTAGAAAGACAAGGGCAGCAGGCGCATGGGAACACCATCACCTCCAAGTTCCCCTCCAAGTCTCACACCATCCTGACTTAGAAGTATATCGCCGATCCTTCATCGTCGCTGGGTCAAAATCCTGGAACTCCCTACCTAACAGCACTGTGGGAGTACCTTCACCACAAGGACTGCAACAGTTCAAGAAGGTGGCTCACCACCACCTTCTCTTGGGCAATTTGGGATGGGCACTAAATGCTGGCCTTGCCAGCAATGCCCACATCCCAGGAATGAATAAAAAAAATCCTCCTTAGATACTAGGGTGGTGCCAGAGGACTGGAGAATTGCAAATGTTACACCCTTGTCCAAAAAAGGGTGTAAGGATAAACCCAGCAACTACAGGCCCGTCAATTTAACCTCGGTGGCGGGGAAACTTTTCGAAATGATAATCCGGGACAAAATTAACAGTCACTTGGACAAGTGTGAATTAATTAAGGAAAGCCAGCATGGATTTGTTAAAGGCAAATCGTGTTTTACTAACTTGATTGAGTTTTTTGGTAACAGAGAGGGTTGATGAGGGCAATGCGGTTGACGTGGTGTACATGGACTTCCAAAAGGCATTTGATAAAGTGCCACATAATAGGCTGGCCAGCAAAGTTGAAGCCCATCGAATAAAAGGGCCAGTGGCAGCATGGATAAGAAACTGGCTAAGTGACAGGAAACAGAGTAGTGGTGAACGGTTGTTTTCCAGACTAGAGGAAGGTATACAGTGGTGTTCCCCAGGGGTTGGTAGTAGGACCACTCCTTTTCTTGATGTATATTCATGACTTGACTTGGAGCACAATTTCATAATTTGCAGATGACACAAACCTTGGCATTATAGTGAACAGTGAGGAGGATAGTGATAGACTTCAAGAGGACATAGACAGGCTGGTGGAATGGGCAGACACGTGGCAGATGAAATTTAACGCAGAAAAGTGCGAAGTGATACTTTTTGGTAGGAAGAACGAGGAGAGGGCACAATCCTAAAAGGGGTACAGGAACAGAGAGACCTGGGGGTATATGTGCACAAATCATTGAAGATGGCAGGGCAGGTTGAGAAAGCAGTTAAAAAGCATATGGGATCGTGGACTTTATAAATAGAGGCATAGAGTACAAAAGCAAGGAAGTTATGATGAACCTTTATAAAACACTGCTTCGGCCTCAACTGAAGTATTGTGTCCATTTCTGGGCACCGCACATTCGGAAGGATGTGAACGCCTTAGAGAGGGTGCAGAAAAGATTTACAAGAATGGTTCCAGGGATGAGGGACTTCAGTTACGTGGATAGACTAAAGAAGCTGGGGTTGTTCTCCTCAGAGCAGGGAAGGCTGAGAGGAGATTTGATCGAGGTGTTCAAAATCATGAGGGGTCTGGACAGAGTAGATAGAGGGAAACTGTTCCCATTGACAAAAGGGTCGAGAACCAGAGGACACAGATTTTAGGTGATTGGCAGAAGATCCAAAGGCGACATGAGGGAAAACTTTTTTACGCAGCGAGTGGTTATGATCTGGAATGCACTGCCTGAAAGGGTGGTGGAGGCAGATTCAATCGTGGCTTTCAAAAAGGAGTTGGATAAGTACCTGAGGGGAAAATATTTGCAGAGCTACGGGGAAAGGGCGGGAGAGTGGGACTAGCTGAAGTGCTTTTGCAGAGAGTTGGCACGGGCTCAACGGGCCGAATGGCCTCCTTCTGTGTTGTAACCATTCTATGGGCTAGAAATTCGGTGCCTTAGCGTCTCTTGGGGGGGGTGATAACGGGGCGCTAAGGTCTTACCACCCAGGCGCGATGATGTTACTGCCGCCCGCAAAATTCACCTGCCGGTTTAGCGGCGGCGGTAACCCCTATCGCCTCGCCCGCCTGCGGCCGGAGATCATGACATCATCCGGCCGCGCATCGCCCTGGTAGCGCCCCGCACCCGAAATTAATTTCCGCCCCCTGAAGTATTGTTCAGCATAAAACGCCGCCAGCTTCAGGGGACGTGCATCGGGCGACCGGCCGCTTCGGGGGGCAATGCTTAAAGGCGAGGTGGCCGATGTCAGTAACAAAAAAATTCGCTTTTTTGATCTGTTTTTTTTCCGCGGGTTCCTACCCGCGATCGGTCAGCCCGGCACCCTAAGTGAGTGCCGGTCTGATCGCGTGGGTTCCCCTCTCTCTTGGTGGTCCAGTTAGGTGCCTTTTCTTTTGCAGAGCCTGCAGCGATGGCCCTTCCCTTTAAGGGAGCGAAGGAGCCTTCCAACTTGGCAGCACTGCACGGCCCCGTGTGCAGCGCTGCGGAACTCACCGCCCTGCCTACTGCCGATCGCGCTCCAAGAGGGAAGTGGACGCTTGATTTAGCGCTCCACCTCCCTCTTGGAGCGAGAAAACCGAATTTTTTAAAAGTTAGACAAACAGAGCGCCTGCCGCTAATTTTCCAAACTTTTTAAAAGGTACCGCCCCAAATGAGGCGATACCCAATTTCACCCCCTATGATTTTAGCCTAGTAAAGATTTGTGGCCTTTCAGAAAGCCACAAAAGGACTCAAGTCAGCTCTTGGCTGGCATGAGTTCCATTTGCAGTCTATCAAGGGCACAGTGGGGGAGTGGGAATTCCCTCCGAAGCTTGGGAACTCTCAAATACACTCCTTGAAGGTTGGGAGAGCATAATATACGCCATGGTCTCCCTACTGGAAGTTAAAGGGGCAATGTAAATGTTGTGGAATCCCAGTGGATCCGAATTCCATCCTGGATTCCTGGCCCCAGAAACGTTGGGGCCAATCCTTCAATTTAGGAACTTAGTGTAAATTTCAAGTTACTGTAAACCTTCTGAGAGAGTCCAGTGTTCAGTATCATGATATCCTATTTTGTTTAAATGGTAAACAATTTAGTGCAGGAGCCATTGAGTTCTATACTGACACTGAGGAGCGGGAGGGAATGCTCTCGTTCTGATTTGTTCCCCCCACCCACACACACTTATTCACGGTTTTATTGAAGGCACTCACTCATCCTGGGGTACAGTTCCACGGATATGGAAGCTTGCCTAGTGATCATTCTGTTAATGGCTGGATATTCAACCAGAGTTGTCTTCACAGCCAAGCTCCATTCTATCCTTGCCTGAATCCACATGGCACTTTCCAGCATGGCTTACTAGATAATCATTAGTGTAAACCCTAGCTGATGTTTGTCCCCACCATTGTCCAAGGGTGCTAAGGACATCTGCACCCCAAGCTGAGATCAACTAAGTTTGGGGATTGAACCCGGGGCCGCCTTTGGTTTATATGACTCAGTACCACACTACAATTTGAAGTTACCAACCAATCCAACTTGCTTTATGCATCTGGCATTTAGTAAACTGCCTTGGTCCATTTCACATAGGAACAAACATGGGCAGCCCACGGGCTCCATGAATAGTGTTAAAGTAGCTATGGGTGAAGTTGAAGGAGATCTAGGAGTCTTAGTCAACTCGTCAAACCAGTGCAGAGCAGCAGTCAACAATGCCATAGAATGTCGAACTATGTAGCCAAAACAGTAGAGTGCAAGTTAACGCTCAAACTGTATAGTGCTCTCGTCCGATCATAGCTATTATATCTACTTCTGGTTGCCAGGACACAGAGCATTGGAGGCAGTGCGGAGAAGAGTCATAGGCTCATCTTTAGTACTAGAGCTATGAGGAAATGCTGGAAAAATGTAGGCTTTTCAATCTTAAAAGGAGGCATCTGAGAGGTGATCTGATAGAGGAATACAAGATACTAAGTGGTGCGGAAGGGTAAATCTGGAAAATTACTTTAAACTAAATTGCCAGAGTAGGACAACGAAACATAGGTTCAGACGAGTAAAAGGCAAAATTAGGACTGATCAGAAAGTTCTTCATACAAAGAATGGTCAACACTAGGAATGGACCTCTGGGTAGAGTAGGGGAATTGGGAACCCTGGAATCGTTTAGGAAACTGTTGGAAGCTGCAAATTTAGGGTCACTCTGTGTAGATGATCTGAGGTGAATCGAATGGATTTCCTCATAATTATCGTGTGATCTTTGATCTCAAGGAACATAATTGATTATGAAGCATGACTTTGATTACAGTGGCTTGTGTGACTGGACCCTTATTGTATTATTTATTTTTTTAATGAGTAAATGTCAGCAAATGTAATTATATTTTAATACTCTCAATTGCACCTAAAATCTTCCATATTAATTTTCAACTTGATGAACTGCATAGGCCAATTAAATATAATGGCGCGTTAATCCAGCACATTTGTTTAAATGCCACTTAACTGTATCAAGAAACCGAAAATGCTGGAAAACCTTCAGCAAGTCAGGCAGCCTCCGCAGAGTGAGAAACCGAGCTAACGTTTCAGGTCATCGAACATCAGCTGTGATGGTAGGTCGTCGACCTGAAACATTAACTCTGCTTCTCTCTCCACAGATGCTGCCTGACCTGCTGAGTGTTTTCCAGCATTTTCGAATTTCTATTTTCTATTTCCAGCATCTGCCACATTTTGCTTTTGTGTAACTGAATTAAGATATTTGTTACCTTCTGAGACATTATAATTAAAAAATCTGGCGCGAATGCAAAAAAGAACACTTTAGTTCCAGGCGGTGCTGATAGAATCAGTTTGCAATTTAAGTTATTTTAAGCACAGCAATGCAATTATGAAAGTTCAATCATTCACGCTCCATCTGATTTGTAATCTTGAACAAACTTTGATCTATGTTTCATGTTTATCCGTAGAATTCCCCCTTGCACGTAAATATAAAGAATGCCCCATTAGGAAGGACCAGACATAGTCTGAAACAGACTCTAAGCAGCCCCATTATTATCACATCAGAGTCTGGCAGCCAAATTGATGGTGTGAAATGAATTATAAAACAAGCGAGCAGTGGTAGAAATCAGGAGCTTTATTTTATTTTTGTAGCGCTTGTTGACAACACCTTCTGCCCAATTTGTATTTAGAAAGTGGAGGTGGCTCCACCATATAGCAGGAGTGCTGGGTGTTTCGAACCCCAGGCACACTAACACAGCTGCACACACCTTTGGCCAGACTGCCCCTTGAAAACATTTCTGACGAGCACAGAGCGGTCGGCACAGAGCGGGATTAAACAGAGTGGACTGGAACAGAGGGTTTTATTTGGGAATTTGGAAAGAGTGGGAATTCGGAGAAGAGGGGGAAGGAGTTGTTGCTTTTTGCCTACACTACTTGTAGTGTTTTGTGTTACAGGTAGATATTTAATTTCAGTACCCTTAACTTAAGCTAGATAAAGTAAGTAGTCAAGAAACTACACTGTAAACTAAGTTCCCTAATTTAAAATTAAATTAAATGAAATAAAACAAGGTCATATAGGGATGGCAGTGCAGGCGGTGTGCCGCAACTGCAGCATGTGGGAGTTTATGGAGAGCATTGTGATCCTGGATAACCACGTTTGCAGTAAGTGCCAGCATCTTGAGGAACTTCAGCCCAGAGCTTTTGAGCTGGAGTCTGAGGTGCAGACATTGCAGGGCATCAGGGACGGGGAGAGTTACCTGGACACTTTGATCCAGGAGGTAGTGGTCAGGGACAGGAGGGTGTGAATGCAACTCAGGCAGGCAAGGTGACCAAGGTGCAGTGCTGGAGGAGCCTCAGCCTTTGCCCTTGTCCAACAGGTATGAGGTTCTTGCTGCCTGTATGGATGAGCAAGCTGACCATGGCAACATGGTGCAGGAGGCCATTCAAGTGGGGGGAGTGAAAGGGAAAGGTCCCTTGCAGTCAGAATCAGGGGAATTTATAATGGGGAACAAAGAAATGGCAGACCAATTAAATACATACTTTGGTTCTGTCTTCACAAAGGAGGACACAAATAACCTCCCAGAGATGTCGGGGAACATAGGGTCTAAAGAGAGGGAAGAACTGAATGAAATCAGTATTTGTAGGGAAATGGTGTTAGCGAAATTGACGGGATTGAAGGCCAATAAATCCCCAGGGCCTGATAATCTACATCCTAGGGTACTTAAGGAAGTGGCCCTAGAAATAGTAGATGCATTGCTGGTCATCTTCCAAAATTCTATAGACTCTGGAACAGTTCCCATGGATTGGAGGGTAGCTAATGTAACCCCACTATTTAAAATAGGTGGGAGAGAGAAAACGGGGAATTATAGACCGGTAAGCCTGACATCGGTAGTGGGGAAAATGCTAGAGTCCATTATAAAAGATGTAATAGCAGAGCACTTGGAAAACAGTGACAGGATCGGACAAAGTCAACGTGGATTTACAAAAGGTAAATCATGCTTGACTAATCTACTGGAACTTTTTGAGGATGTAACTGGTAGAATAGATAAGGGAGAACCAGTGGATGTGGTGTATTTGGACTTTCAGAAGGCTTTCGATAAGGTCCCGCATAAGAGATTAGCGTGCAAAGTTAAAGCACATGGGATTGGGGGTAAGGTACTGACTTGGATAGAGAACTGGCTGGCAGACAGGAAGCAAAGAGTTGGAATAAACGGGTCTTTTTCCGAGTGGCAGGCAGTGACTAGTGGGGTACCGCAGGGATCGGTGCTAGGACCCCAGTTATTCACAATATATATTAATGATCTAGACGAGGGAACTAGATGTAATATCTCCAAGTTTGCAGACGACACAAAGCTGGGTGGGCGTGTGTGTTGTGAGGAGGGTGCAGAGAAACTCCAGTATGATTTGGACAAGTTGGGTGATTGGGCAGATGCATGGCAGATGCAGTATAACGTGGATAAATGCGAGGTTATCCACTTTGGTGGCAAAAACAGGAAGGCAGATTATTATCTGAACGGCAATAGATTGGGAAAAGGGGAAGTGCAATGAGACCTGGGAGTCCTTGTGCACCAGTCGTTGAAAGTAAGCATGCAGGTGCAGCAGGCGGTTAAGAAGGCAAATGGTATGTTGGCCTTCATAGCGAGAGGATTTGAGTACAGAAGCAAGGATGTTTTGCTGCAGTTGTACAGGGCCTTGGTGAGACCACACCTTGAGTATTGTGTGCAGTTTTGGACGCCTTATCTGAGGACGGATGTTCTTGCCATGGAGGGAGTGCAGCGAAGATTCACCAAACTGATACCTGGGATGGCAGGAATGACGTATGAAGAGAGATTGGGACGATTGGGCTTGTATTCGCTAGAGTTTAGACAGACTAGATGCAGGAAGGATGTTCCCGATGGCGGGGGAGTGCAGAACCAGGGGTCACAGTCTAAGGATAAGGGGTAAGCCATTTAGGACAGAGATGAGGAGGAATTTCTTCACCCAGAGAGTGGTGAACCTGTGGAATTCTCTACCACAGAAGGCAGTTGAAGCCAATTCATTAAATATATTTAAGAAGGAGTTAGATTTATTTCTTAAGGCTAAAGGGATCAAGGGATATGGGGAGAAAGCAGGGACAGGGTACTGAATTTGGATGATCAGCCATGATCTCATTAAATGGCGGAGCAGGCTCGAGGGGCCGAATGGCCTACCCCTGCTCCTATCTTCTATGTTTCTATGAATGTAGTTGTGGTAGGGGACAGTATAGTCAGGGGGATAGATACTGTTCTCTGCAGCTGCAACCGAGAGTTCCGAAGGTTGTGTTGCCTGCCCGGTTGGAGAAGAACTTGGAGTGGGAGGGGGAGGATCCAGTTGTCGTGGTCCACATAGGAACCATTGACATAGGTAGAACTAGGAATGAGGTTCTGCTGAGGGAGTTTGAGGAGCTAGGATCCAAATTAAAAAGCAGAACCTCAAAGGTAATAACCTCTGGATTGTTACCTGAGCCACATGCAAATTGGCATAGGGACAAACAGATTAGAGGTTTAAATGTGTGGCTCAAAGAGTGGTGTGGGAGGAAGGGGTTTCAGTTCATGGGGCACTGGCACCAGTACTGGGGAAAGAGGGAGCTGTTCCGTTGGGACGGGCTCCACTTAAACGGGTCTGGGACCAGTGTCCTGACGAACCGAATAACTGGGGCAGTAGACAGGGCTTTAAACTAATGAAGTGGGTGTGGGAGGATTCAGGAAAGAGTAAATTTAAAAGCAGCAAGAGAAATGTCAAGGCTCTAGAGCAGAGTAGCGTTTTGGGTAAAAATAAGCAGAGTGGGTCAGGAAAGGACAGAGAGAGTAACAAAGGTAATAAGGCATCAGTGACTAAGGTGACATCAGGGAAAAATAGAAATAAGTCAAAGCTAAAGGCACTATATCTGAATGCGCGAAGCATTTTCAACAAAATAGATGAATTAATGCTCGGCCATTTAGGACTGGGATGAAGAGAAATTTCTTCACTCAGAGGGTGGTGAATCTTTGGAATTCTCTACCCTAGAGGGCAGTGGAGGCTCAGTCGTTGAGTATATTCAAGACAGAGATCGATAGATTTTTGAATATTATGGGAATCAAGGAAAGCGGAGTTGAGGTAGAAGATCAGCCATGATCTCATTGAATGGCGGAGCAGGCTCGAAGGGCCAAATGGCCTACTCCTGCTCCTATTTCTTATGTCCTTATGAGTCGCGTGCCCATGTTTGGTCGCCGAGATACACTGGAGATCTTCAAGCCCTGGAGGCAGTACAGAGTAGAGCCGTGGGGTCGAGCTCTTGCATCAGAGGACTGGGTTTTGAGGAAACACTGGAGAAACCTGTGCACTTAAGCCTTGAAAGGAGGTGATCGAGAGGAGATCTCGCAGAGGTATGGAATATAGTAACTGATATAGAAAAGGTAAATCCCTCAGGCATGAACATAGAAATATGCACCAGCTGCTAGCTGGAATTAGTCCACAACCCCAATTCACTCATGACTATGATCTGCTATATATAGCATACCTTGTCCTGGCCAATATTTATCCCTCAACCAACATCTCTAACACAGATTACCTGGTCATTATTACATTACTGTTTGTGGGACCTTGCTGTGCGTGAATTGGCTACGGGATTTTCCAACAATACAACAGTGACAACACTTCAAAAGTACTTTATTGGCTGTAAAGCACTTTGGGACGACATCCTCTGGTCGTGAAAGATGCTGTATAAATGAGAGTCTTTCTTTTCTGCACTATATAATTTGAATAATGTATGTCCATTGCAATAAAATTCATTTTTAAAAAAGGAACAGTAAATCCAGAACATTACTTCAAGTTAAACTGTGACGGTAGGACAAGGGGGTGCAGATTCAAAGTGGCAAAAGGCAAGCTTAGGACTGATGTCACAAAAATCTCCTGCACTCAAAGAGTCCTCAACAAATGGAATGAGCTTCTGAGTGGGACAATGGAGCAAAACTCCTGTAATCATTGAAGAGACAGTTGGATGCCATGATAGGAGAACCGTAGGGTTTCCAGGATCGTTGAGCTAAGACGGGCTTCCCAACCTGTATTCTCCACCAGCACCTCGATTTCAAACTTCTCATCCTTGTTTTCAAGCCCCTCCATGGCCTCGCCCCTCTCTATCTCTGTAATCTCCTGCCGCTGAAGCCCTCAGAATGCATTTGTCACCTCCAGATTTGACTAGTTGAGTGCTTTCCTGGCTGGCCTCCCACTCTCCACCCTTCGCAAACTTCAGTTCATCCAAAACTCTGCTGCTCCTATCCTATCCTGCACCAAGTCCCATTCTCCCATCATCCCTGGTCTTGCTGACGTAAGTTGAATTGCCTCATGCCTCAAATTCAAAATTCTCTGCCTTGTGTTTAAATTCCTCCATGGCCTTGTCCCTCTCTATTTTTGTAACCTCCGCGAGTGCTACAAATACTGTCCCCAACTCAACATTCCTTTGACTCCAGTCTCTTGTTCAACCTCCCCCTTCAGCCATGCCTTCAGCTGTGTAGGCACCATGCTCTGGAATCCCCTCCCTAAACCCAGCCACCTCTCCATCTCCCTCTCTTCCTTTAAGATCCTCCTTAAAACCTACCTCTATGATAAAGCTTTTGGTTACCCCTCCAAACAGCTCCATCTTTGGCCCATTGCCCATTTTAACTTCAGCCCCTGTGAAGTACCTTGGGGTCATTTTTTTTAATGTTGAAGGTGCTATATAAATACAAGTTGTTGTCATAGTTGACCTAATGGATAGGCCGAGAGACAATAAGTTTATAGGAGTGATCTTCTGTTTTGGAATACTGTAATAAGTATAAAATGATCTGAGATAAATAAAGGCTACAACTCTGAGAGTCTGTTTGAATGCTTTATTGATCCCAAGATCAACACTGGTCCAATTAATGCATGAACAATGAAGGCGAGGGAACATTATAATGTTGGGTTCAGTGAAATTCCCACTGCATCATCTATTTGTAGAATGGCTGATGTGTGTTTTAAGGTACATTATTAAAAAAAAATTTAATGTTAGAAAACTGGGATTGTATTTGTATTGTCAGGCTGCCTGAGATTGTCTGCAGTTCATTGTTCAATTCAAAATGCCTTCCTTACAAAACTTCTTTTGATCTCATGCTTAATGCTTTACTTTGTATTCAGTTTACATCAGGCCAACTAAGTAGATTTTTCTCTGACATGTTCCCCAAAGTCTCGGGTGCAAATGATCATTTATATTTAGAAGAATGGAGAATTTGGCAAGAAAAACAAATGATAATCACCTCAACTCATTTCCTTCTGCTTGATGAATGTGGCTGTAAGTAGATTTGAAGGAACTAGACGGGCGAGTCCTGAAAACCAAGTGAAAAAAGCCTTGGCTTAAAATCTAGCTGAGTGATGGATATGTGATAGATTAAAATGGCGACAGGCAGCTTATCATAGACATCATCTGCCCTTTTGGCTCGATGCAATGAATCCTGAAACACACTAACTCAATTGTACGAGGCCAGAATTAAGCTGCATAATTGGATTTTGGCAAAATCCAGCAGAAGTAAAGTTAGTGGCATGTAGAAAGATCTTTGTCCATAACTACTTGAATTTATATAGCAGCTTTAATGTAGTAAAACGTCTCAAGGCACTTCACGGGAGTATTACTAAACAAAATTTGGCACCAAGCCACATAAGGAGATATTAGGGCAGATGACCAAAAGCTTGGACAAAGAGGTAGATGTTAAGGAGTGTCTTAAAGGAGGAGAGAGAGGCAGAGAGGTTTAGGGAGGGAATTCTAGAGCTTAAGCAGCTGAAGGCAAGGCTGCCACTGGTGGAGCGAAGAAAATCGGGGATGAGCAAGAAGCCAGAAATGGAGGAGTGCAGAGATCGCGGAGGGTTGTGGGGCTGGAGGAGATTACAGTGATGGGGAGGGACGAGGCCATGGAGGGATTTGAAAACAAGGATGAGAATTTAAAAATCGCTATATAGCATAAAACAGGAACACGTGAGAAGAATTAAATATTAGATCTCGAATGAAGGGAGCTGACTGCCCTCATAGGCAATTATGTTGAGCTCCTCAATCAGTTACTCAGGAAATGAGGAGCAGTGTATATAGAGATATATATATGTGTGTGTGTGATATATATATAACAATATAATATTTAGCGTGTAATATTACTAGATATTTTAAATTCCTGCTCTGCTTTGCCTACCTGCTATCTCTTCTAGTTCCGACCCAGACAGTGGCCTTTGAAAATTACAAAGTAAGGCGCGGACCTGCCATATCTATGTAATAAAAACAGAAAATGCTGGAAATACTCAGCAGGTCAGTCAGCATCTGTGGAGAGAAACAGAGTTACCGTTTCAGGTCGATGACCCTTCGTCAGAACTTGCTTTTGTATTGCCATATCTATGTTACTAGTCTGTTTCCTGGGCCTTCTGCCCCACTCACATTGAAGTTACGGCGGGTGTGTGGCAGAAAATCTGTGCATTTTCAAGGCCCATGTATATGAAGAGTCTAAGGGAGGACAACTTTTGGTTCAAAGTACTTCTATGTCCGCCGGGGTCGGGGGCCTACCTGCGGCCGGGGCGGCGCCAGTTAAAGGGGAGGTGGCGAGCGGCCATTTTTGTTGCTGGCCGCCTGCCAGCACCTGCCCCCGTTGCTGTCCCCGGCCCTCGTGAAGCCCCCCCGCGGGGTGCCGGCTGCTTCCCAAATTTTACCCTCGTGTTTCCACTTCCACCACTTCTGTCAGCAGCAAATTCCAGGTCCTCACCACTCCCTGCGTAAAAATGTTTTTCCTCACATCCTCCCTCTATCTCTTGCCCAAAACCTTAAATCTGTGTCCCCTAGTTCTTCAACTAGTGGGAACAGCCCTTCCCCGTCTAGCCTATCCAAACCCGTCATAATCTTGTAACCCTCTATCAAATCACCCCTCAACCTCCTTTGCTCTAATGAAAACATAGAAACATAGAAAATAGGTGCAGGAGTAGACCATTCGGTCCTTCGAGCCTGCACCGTCATTCAATGCGTTCATGGCTGAACATGCTACCTCAGTACCCCATTCCTGCTTTCTCGCCATACCCCTTGATCCCCCTAGTTGTGAGTATTATATCTAACTCCCTTTTGAATATATTTAGCGAACTGGCCTCAACAACCTTCTGTGGTAGAGAATTCCACAGATTCACCACTCTCTGGGTGAAGAAGTTCCTCCTCATCTCAGTCTTAAATGGCTTCCCCTTTATCCTTAGACTGTGACCCCTGGTTTTAGTTTTCCCTAACATTGGAAACATTCTGCCCGCATCTAATTTGTCTAAACCAGTCAGGATTTTAAACGTCTCTATAAGATCCCCCCTCATTCTTCTGAACTCCAGAGGATACAAGTTCAGTTGATCCAGTCTTTCTTGATATGTCAGTCTGGCCATCCCAGGAATCAATCTAGTGAACCTTCGTTGCACTCCCTCAATAGCAAGAATGTCCTTCCTCAAGTTAGGAGACCAAAACTGCACACAATACTCCAGGTGTGGCCTCACCAAGGCCCTGTACAACTGTAGCATCACCTCCCTACTCCTGTACTCAAATCCCCTTGCTATGAAGGCCATCATGCCATTTGCTTTCTTGACTGCCTGCTGCACTTGCCTTCCCACCTTCAGTGACTGATGTACCATGACGCCCAGGTCTCGTTGCACCTCCCCTTTCCCTAATCTGCCACCATTCAGGTAATAGTCTGCCTCCCTATTTTTACCACCAAAGTGGATAACCTCACATTTATCCACATTGTACTTCATCTGCCATACATTTGCCCATTCACCCAACCTGTCCAAGTCACTCTGTAGTCTCCTAGCATCCTCCTCATTGTTCACACTGCCTCCCAATTTAGTGTCATCCGCAAATTTGGAGATATTACAATTAATCCCTTCGTCCAAATCATTAATATATAATGTAAACAGCTGGGGCCCCAGCACCGAACCCTGCGGTACCCCGCTGGTCACTGCCTGCCATTCTGAAAAGTACCCATTTACTCCTACTCTTTGTTTCCTGTGTGCCAACCAGTTCTCAATCCACGTCAACACATTACCCCCAATCCCATGTGCTTTAACTTTGCACACCAATCTCTTGTGTGGGACCTTGTCGAAGGCCTTCTGAAAGTCCAAATACACCACATCTACTGGTTCCCCCCCGTCCACCCTATTGGAAACATCCTCAAAAAATTCCAGAAGATTTGTCAAGCATGATTTCCCTTTCACAAATCCATGCTGACTTGGACCTATCATGTCGCCACTTTCCAAATGGTCTGTTATGACATCTTTAATAATTGATTCCATCATTTTACCCACCACCGATGTCAGGCTGACCGGTCTATAATTCCCTGCTTTCTCCCTCCCTCCTTTTTTAAAAAGAGGGGTTACATTAGCCACCCTCCACTCCTTCGGAACTGATCCAGAGTCTAAGGAATGTTGGAAAAACAAATCCAGCTTCTCCAACCTGTCCTTGTAGCTAAGATCCTCCATCCACGGAACCATTCTGGTAAATCTCCTCTGCACCCTCTCAAGGGCCTTCACATCCTTCCTAAAGTGTGGTGACCAGAACTGGACGCAATACTCCAGTTGTGGCCTAACCAGCACCTTATAAAGGTTCAGCATAACTTCTCTACTTTTGTACTCAATACCTCTATTTATGAAGCCCAAGATCCCATATGCTTTGTTAACCACTCTCTCAATATGTCCTGCCACCTTCAGGCACCGATGCACATTAACTCCCAGGTCCCTCTGTCCCTGCACACTCTTTAAAACTGTGCCATTATGTGTATATTGCCTCTCCCTGTTCCTTCTGCCAAAATGCATCACCTCACACTTCTCTGTATTAAATTTCATTCGCCACTTGTCTGCCCATTCTGCTAGCCTTTCTATGTCTTGTTGCAGTCGATTGGTATCATCCTCACTGTTTGCCACACCCCCAAGTTTGGTGTCATCGGCAAATTTAGAAATTCTACTCTGTATTCCAATATCCAGGTCATCAAAAAAAGCAGTGGCCCCAGCACTGACCCTTGGGGAACACCACTGTCTACCATCTCCAGTCTGAAAAACAGCCATTTACCACAACTTGCTGTTTTCTGTCCTTAAGCCAATTCCTTATCCAAGCTGCCACTGACCCACCTATTCCATGAGCCTCAATTTTGTTAACCAGCCTTCTATGTGGTACTTTGTCAAATGCCTTCCGAAAATCCATGTAGACAACATTGCATTCCCTTCATCAATCCTCTCTGTTACTTCATCAAAAAATTCAATTAGATTAGTCAAACATGATCTGCCTTTTACAAATCCGTGTTGGCTCTCCTTAATTAGCTTAAACCTTTCGAAGTGCCCGTTAATTTTTTACTTTATTATTGTTTCTAAAACTTTACCCACCACTGATGTTAAACTGACCGGCCTGTAGATACTAGGATTGTCCTTGCACCCTTTCTTGAACAATGGTGTCACATTTGCCACTTTCCAATCCTCAGGCACCTCCCCCGCATCTAGGGAAGATTGGAAAATTATGGCAAGCCCTTCCGCTATCTCCTCCACCAATTCCCTTAGCAACCTGGGATGCAAGCCATCTGGTCCAGGCGACTTGTCCACTCTAAGCATACCCAGCCTTTCTAGTACATCCTGTCTATCAATTTTCGCCCCTTCCATTGCTTCTACCTTTTCCACTACTACCGATATTTTGTCAGCATCCACCTCCTTAGAAAACACCGATACAAAGTACTCATTGAGTATTCTAGCCTTGCCCTGCGCCTCTAAGCATATATCACCTTATTTGTCTCGAATAGACCCCACCCTGCCTCTTACTACCCGCTTACTGTTTACATGCCGGTAGAAGATTTTTGGGTTCCCTTTTATGTTAACTGCCATTCTCCTCTTATATTCTCTCTTTGCCAATCTTATTTTCATCTTCACATCCCCTCTCAACTTACTGTATTTGGTCTGGTTCTCCCTTGAAGAATCCACCTGACATGCATCAAACACCCTCTTTTTTTGTTTCATCATCTTCTCTATCTCCCTCGTCATCCAAGGAGCACTTGCTTTGGTTCCCTTACCCTTCCCTCTTGTTGGAATGTACCTAGCCTGTACTTGGAACATCTTCTCCTTAAAGATCACCCATTGTTCCGTTACAGTTTTTCCTGTCAGTCTTTGGTTCCATTTTACTCTGGCTAGATCCTTTCACATCCCATTGAAGTTAGCCCTATTCCAGTTTGGAAGTGCCACTCTAGATTGTTCCTTGCTCCTCTCCATTGCTAATCTAAATCTTATGATACGATGATTACTCGTACCCAAGTGTTCTCCCACAGACACTTGGTCGACCTGGCCTACCTCACTCCCCAGCACCAGATCCAGCAATGCCTCCTTCCTAGTTGGGCCATAAGAACATAAGAAATAGGAGCAGGAGTAGGCCATTCGGCCCTTCGAGCCTGCTCCACCATTCAATGAGATCATGGCTGATCTTCTGCCTCAACTCCATTCACCGGCCCTATCGCCATATCCCTTGATGCCCTTACTAGTCAGAAATCTATTGACTTCTGTTTTCTGTTTTGAATATACCCAATGACTGAGCCTGGGGTAGAGAATTCCAAAGATTCGCCACCCTCTGTGTGAAGAAATTTCTTCTCATCTCAGTCCTGAATGGCCTACCCTTTATCTTGAGGCTGTGGCCCCTGGTTCTCGACGCCCCTGGTTCTCGACCCCCCAGCCAAGGGAAACATTCACCCAGCATCCATCCTATCAAGCACTGTAATAATTTTGTATGCTTCAATGAGATCCCCTCTCATTCTTCTGAATTCAAGAGAATACAGGCCTAGTTTACTCAATCTCTTCTCATACGACAGTCCCGCCAGCCCAGGAATCAATCTTGTGAACCTTCGTTGCACTCCCTGTATGGCAAGTATATCCTTCCTCAGGTAAGGAGACCAAAATTGTACACAGTACTCCAGGTGTGGTCTCACCAAGGCCCTATATAATTGGAGTAAGACTTCTTTACTCCTGTACTCAAATCCTCTTGTAATGAAGGCCAGCATTCCATTTGCCTTCCTAATGGCTTGCTGCACCTGCACATTCACTTTCAGTGACTCATGTACAAGGACACCCAGGTCCCTTTGAGCATCTGCATTCCCCAATCTTTCACCATTTAGGAAATACTCTGCCTTTCTGTTTTTTCTACCAAAGTGGATAACTTCACATTTATCCACATTATATTCCATCTGCCATGTTCTCGCCCACTCACTGAGCCTGTCGAGATCCCCTTGAATCCTCTTCACATCCTCTTCGCAACTGACACTGCCACCTAGCTTTGTATCATCAGCAAATTTGGAAATGTTACATTTAGTCCCCTCATCCAAATCATTGATTTAGATTGTGACTAGCTGGGGCCCAAGCACCGATCCTTGCGGTACCCCACTATTCACAGCCTGCCATCCTGAAAAAGACCCGTTTATCCCTACTCTTTGTTTTCTGTCTGTTAACCAATTCTCAATCCATGCTAGTATATTACCCCCAATTCCATGTGCCCTATATTTTGTTCACCAACCTCTTGTGTGGGACCTTATCGAAGGCCTTCTGAAAATCCAGATATACCACATCTACCGGTTCCCCTTTGTCTACTCCACTAGTTACATCCTCAAAGAACTCCAATAGGTTTGTCAAACAGGATTTCCCTTTCATAAATCCATGTTGACTCTGCTCAATCTTACTATTAGTTTCTAAGTGTCCAGTTATTGCATCCTTTATAATAGATTCCAGCATTTTCCCAACTCCTGATGTGAGGCTAACAGGTCTGTAGTTCCCCGTTTTCTCTCTCCCTCCTTTCTTAAATAGCGGGGTTACATTTGCTATCCTCCAATCTGCAGGAACCGTTCCAGAATCTATAGAATTTTGGAAGATAACAGCCAATGCGTCCACTATTCCAATGGCCACCTCTTTCAAAACCCTAGGATGTAGGTCATCCGGTCCTTGGGATTTATCGACTTTTAGTCCCATTAATTTTGCTAGTACTGTTTTTTTACTAATAATAATTTCTTTAAGTTCCTCATTCTCGTCACACCCTTGGTTTTCTCGTATTTCTGGGAGGTTTTTTGTGTCTTCCTCTGTGAAGACAGAAACAAAGTATTTATTTAATTTCTCGGCCATTTCCTCATTCCCCATTATAAATTCTCCCGTCTCTGACTGTAAAGGACCTACATTTACCTTCGCCAGTCTTTTCCTTTTCACATACCTATAGAAGCTTTTACAATCTGTTTTTATATTTTTCGCTAGTTTGTGCTCATATTCCATTTTCCCTTTCTTTATCAATTTCATGGTCCCCCTTTGCTGATTTCTAAAAAGATCCCAATCCTCAGGCTGACCGCTTTTTCTGGCAACTTTATAAGCTTCCTCCTTTGACTTAATACTAGCTTTAATTTCTTTTGTTAGCCATGGTTGGATCACTTTTCCGTTTGGATTTTAATGCCCTAGAGGAATATATGTTTGTTGCAAATTATGCATTATTTCCTTGAATGTTAGCCATTGTATGTCCACCTTCATACCTTTTAGTGTAGTCTCCCAATCTACCATGGCCAACTTGTCCCTCATACCCTTGTAGTTTCCTCTGTTTAGATTGAAGACCTTAGTTTCAGATTGGACGACATCACTCTCAAACTTAATGTAAAATTCAATCATATTATGGTCACTTGTCACTAAAGGCCCCTTTACCACAAGATTATTTATTAGCCCTTTCTCATTACACTGTACCAGATCCAGAATAGCCTGTTCCCTGGTTGGTTCCTCCACATACTGATCCAGGAAACCATCTCGCATGCATTCCAAGAATTTATCCTCCACACCATTAGTGGTAATTTGATTTGCCCAGTCAATATGCCCAGATTAAAGTCCCCCATGATTACCGTATTGCCCTTGTTACATGCACTTCTAATCTCTTGATTGATACTGTGCCCTATATTACCATTACTTATTGGTGGCCTATACACAACTCCCACCAATGTTTTCCGCCCTTTGCTGTTTCTTAGCTCCACCCAAACTGATTCCAGTTCTACATCATGATCTGCCAAGCCAAGATCTTTTATCTCTACCGTACCGATCTCATCCTTTATTAACATATTGGTCAAGGAAATTCTCCTGAACACTTTTCAGAAATTCTTCCCCCTCCTTTCCCTTTACCCTAGCATCCCTACTCCCTAGGTGGAAGAGGTCACGGGTTTGGGAGGTGCTGCTGAAGAAGCCTTGGCGAGTTGCTGCAGTGCATCTTGTAGATGGTACACACTGCAGCCACGGTACGCCGGTGGTGCAGGGAGTGAATGTTTAAGGTGGTGGATGGGGTGCCAATCAAGCGGGCTGCTTTGTCCTGGATGGTGTCGAGCTTCTTTGGAGCTGCACTCATCCAGGCAAGTGGAGATGTCCTTTAAACATGTACTTGGCAGGTTTTTTTGCTAAGTAATATGATACCCAGATGGCAACATGTTTCCTTGGGGTTGGGTGGCTCTGGATCAGGTGCCAGGCCAGTCGAAATTGCGGCCCCTCCTGTCAGTGAAGACCCCGGAACAGTCTAGAATCAACAAGACCCAATGCAGTGGGCCCCACATTCAGATTAGCATTTTTTAAAATAGAGAAATAGTTAAACTAAGAGAATTTGGGACTACTTTGAACAAAAGATGCTCCTGGACTTTCCTTCCCCATGTCATTTAAAAACACATACATATCACAGAATCCCCACAGTGCAGATAGAGGCCATTTCGGTCCATCGAGCCTGCACCGACACACATCCCACCCTATCCCCGTCACCCCACGTATCCCCCTAACACTAAGGGTCAATTTATCATAGCCAAATCAACCTAACCCGCACATCTTTGGACTGTGGGAGGAAACCGGAGCACCCGGAGGAAACCCACGCAGACACGGGGAGAATGTGCAAACTCCACACAGAACCCGGGTCCCTGGCGCTGTGAGGCAACAGTGCTAACCACTATGCCACCGTTGTTATGACTAGTCATGCTGTGTTATGCCAGCATCAAGCTTCATTTTACTAATGGTTCTGTGTAGGAGCGCTGCCACCGCAATCTGATTGTAGAGGTACCTTTGGCCCCAGGCCATTACTGTTGAATTAATCATTTAACTGTCTTTAAAATTCTGACCAATATTAAATACTACTTTGCTTGCTGTCTCATGTGAATAAGGAGCAAGGTACTCATTAAAATGGATACCCGTTACTGGATTTTTTTTTGGTATAGTGATGCGTTTAGAATTTTTAATGGATTGTAGGCAAAGTGACACGTTCACTAACCGCCTTCGCTGCTGGTCTGTGCCTGTATTCATGTACAACTGCACATATGTTACAAACATCAGCAATGCCCCCAGCAAATATTTGTGCGTAACAAAATATTTACACTGTAACGCTGGGAAATATAGAAACATAGAAAAATAGGAGCAGGAGTAGGCCATTCGGCCCTTCGAGCCTGCTCCGCCATTCAATATGATCATGGCTGATCCTCCATCTCAGTACCATATTCCCGCTCTCTCCCCATACCCCTTGATGCCTTTTGTGTCTGGAAATCTATCTATCTCCTTCTTAAATATATTCAGTGACTTGGCCTCCACAGCCTTCTGTGGTGGAGAATTCCACAGGTTCACCACCCTCTGAGTGAAGAAATTTCTCCTCATCTCAGTCCTAAATGTCCTACCCCGTATCCTGAGACTGTGACCCCTTGTTCTAGACACCACCAGCCATGATAAACATCCTCCCTGCATCCAGTCTGTCTAGCCCTGTCAGAATTTTATACGTTTCAATGAGATCCCCTCTCATTCTTCTAAACTCTCGTGAATACAGGCCTAGTCGACCCAATCTCTCCTCATACGACAGTCCTGCCATCCCAGGAATCAGTCTGGTGAACCTTCGCTGCACTCCCTCTATAGCAAGTATATCCTTTCTTAGGTAAGGAGACCAAAACTGCACACAGTACTCCAGGTGTGATCTCACCAAGCCCCTGTATAACTGTAGTAAGACATCTTTGCTCCTGTACTCAAATCCTCTTGCAATGAAGGCCAACATACCATTTGCCTTCCTAACTGCTTGCTGCACCTGCATGTTTGCTTTCAGTGACTGGTGTACAAGGACGCCCAGGTCGCTTTGTACATCAACATTTCCCAATCTATCACCATTTAAATAATACTCTGCCTTTCTGTTTTTCCTACCGAAGTGGATAACTTCACATTTATCCACGTTATACTACATCTGCCATGTATTTGCCCACTCACTCAACTTGTCTAAATTGAAAGTAAGTTTGTGCGCACAAGAATTTCTTTTGCCCAATGAGCACACGGGGAGACTTCAGCCGAGGTTGTGGCAATCTCCAGGCAGCTTTACACTAATGCAGTGGCATTGATGTCTGGGTACGATCATATATAAACCTTCTGGTCTACATTTCATTGACTGTGACGGGCAGCTGTCTTTTTCTGGGTCTCTCCCGCTCTACCATCATTCTCGTGTCAGCCTTGTAAATTACTTCAGGGTATCAGCATGCTTATGGCAAATTGCGGAGTGGCATCATTACTCATGTATGTATGCAGAGGTAGGTTTGGAGAGCCTCTTTCTCTGCCAGAACTTGAGATTCATATAAAAGAGCCCTTTGATATATCCTACAGTAAGAAAAGTTGCTTACAGCTCAGTTTCAAAGTAAACAAACCGATATCATTGTAACATCTCCCTGCTATAGTATCATTTTCTGACATCTTGCACAGCAACTTGATGCTGAGGGATTGCTATACTCACAATATCGATATCAATGCCAGATTATTTCCCCAATTTAATTTTTTCGCTCCGATTTTCTCCTCAACATAATGGTTCATACTGCGATGTGGCTCCACAGGCACCTCACCCAAGTATTACAGTTAAGTTTAGATAGTGAATGGTAGCAGGTTGTTTGATCATATGGTTATTACAGCCAGCCCATTTCTGCCCTTGCCCAATTCGTCGATCCTTTCCTTGTCTGACGTGCACTTTTCAGCAGCAACCATTGGAAAGCAATCCAGTAGTGGGAATCTTGGCTGATTTTTGTTTTTAAATTTCCCTGGTGCAGGGATGCATAGTTCGTTTGCAGTGCACCTACCACTACCACTAGCTGAGATCAGATTAAGCAGACCAGCGGAAACCACAAGGTAGGATAGGGACGGCCGGACTGAGCGAGCGCAAGAGCAGTTTGAGACTCTTTCTGCCTGTTTCACAGGAATTGCTTGAGCTTTCTGGTATTAACGAGAATGAATAACAAGTCAGTGCGTAATGGGAGTATGTGTGTGGTGAGCCTCGATTTGAAGCATGCTCCACTGCCTTGACATCCAAGTTATTATGTTACATAAACAGATTTGTGTTGACAAGTGCTGATGAGGTGATCAGAGTGTTCAGTTTTCTAACAAAAACAGCTATGGAGATTGATCGCGTCTAAATGTGTAGCTGTTGCTAGGTGAAAACCTCGTCTCTCCAGAGTCGTCAAGTAAATTGACCATTCATCTTCTCTACTTCCATTTTAATAAAAAGTCTGCCCATTTTACCCTGACATAATCAATAAACTTTATGCTCAGCTGCCTGTGTACAGATAAAGCACCCCTGGGATCTAGTGTCTGGTGCTAGTTACACAGTCTGATGCTTTATATCGACATGTGTGCGTGTCTATTTATACGCTTGTGTATTCAACATTTTGGAGCCCGCTATAGAAAAAGGACTGTAGGTGTCATGTCTGTCGCCCTGTCTGTGCACCTGTCTGCTAAAACAAGAGGTGAAGGCCTTATTTTGCTCCACCTATTATGATTAATCATCCAAATTGGCATCTTACTGCAAACATCAAGCAAAATGCACAATTTATAAAATAAATAATTGGGGTCAAATTGCATGATGAGGTGTTAGTGTGTGACATCTGCTCATCTCAGTTGGCAGCTTGTTGTCTTTGGGTTAGCGGTTGTCGGTTCACACTCCGTACCAGGAGCACTTGCTCTAAAATGATACTCCAAGGGGGCACTCCAGTGTCAGAGGTGCCATCCCACAGATGAGATGTTAAACCGAGGCTCTGTTAGATGGATGTTGAAGACCCCGTATGGTACTATCGAAAGTGCACTGGCCAACATTCCTCCTTCACCAATACTACCAAGAGAGACATAAGAACAAAAAAAATAGGAGCAGGAGTAGCCCCCCGCCCCCCCCCACCAAGCCTGCTGTGCCATTCAATAAGATCATGACTGAACTTCTTTCTACATCAACTCTACTTACCCGCCCTATCCCCATATCCCTTGATTCCCTTAGTGCCCAGAAATCTATCAATCTCAGTCTTGAATATACTCAACGACTGAGCCTCCACAGCCCTCAGGGTTAAAGAATTCCAAAGATTCACCACCCTCTGAGTGAAGAAATTTCTCCTCATCTCAGTCCTAAATGCCTACGATTCATTGTCATTTGTGAGATCTTGCTGTGCACAAAAATGGAGGTGTTTGCCTGCACAACGAAATTCACTGCGTTTCAAAGTAATTTATTGTACGCAAGACTTTAAAAAAAAATTGTTCTCAGGATGTGCGCATTCCTGGCCAGACCGTAGAGAGCCCATGCCTAGCTGCCCTTCCTTAGTTGTCCTGTAGTGATGGCTTTTACAGCTGGGTGGTTTCTGGGCCATGAGTCTGCACATAGTACGGGACTGGAGTCACCTTTGGCCCTGGTCAGGGTGGCAGGTTCACTTCCCTGAATCACATTAGTGAACAGGTTGCGTTTTTAATGACAATCTGGCAGTTTCTCCATTTCTTTCCCTCTGGTACCAACTCTCAAATTACTGCGTTCATTGAATTCAATTTCACAACTTGCCCTGACTTCTGGCGTCCTAGTCCAGCAAATTAACAATACAAAATTTATAAGTAAATTATTTCTTAGAATTGAAGAGAGGGTTAAATTCAGAACAATGTATACAAGTTTCAAATCAGAGCAGAACTGGCACTTTTTGTAGAGTTTTTGAGCTATTGTTAAACATACAAATTCAGACAATTTGTCTAAATCAGAGATAACAGGTTATAAACTTTAAAGTGGGAGTTAAACTTTTACTCTGATATGTAGTCAGTCTTGATAGTGATGTACTGTGAAGAAATAAGTAAGGTGGTTTCCTTGCCAGGGAACTGTAGCTGGTGATTGTGCAGTTTGTTCCTGCATATGTAACTTTTTTAAGTTTCGCAAACACTTCTTTTTCTCCAATTTTCTCTTCTTTTCTGCCTCCTTGCTTGGGTACAATTCCTCAGGCACTGGTTGCCCTCCAGTACCTTGTCCAAGTACCTATTCTTCAAGCATGAGCCTAGGCAATGGGGGTGAAATTGGTCCATAAAGTCAATAGAAAGGCAAATTTAGGTGGGATGTGAAACAGGCAGCTGATTTGCCTTTGCCCATTTTGCGCTACAGCCAAGACCAATTCTACCTCCTGCGAGTGGTACTAGGCTACATGATTGCAGATCCATCAGAGCTGACCATGAACCTGTCTTCTCCCGATAGAATGTGCCACATTCTAGAGTGAGTCATGGATAGCGACCAAGAGCAGGAATCTTAAGCTGATTTTTTTTTTTCTTTTCCTAGTCCAGGGGCACCATTGGCTGCTATAAAAAGAAAGACTTGCATTTCTATAGCGCCTTTCACAACCCCAGGGCATCCCAAAGCGCTTTACAGCCAATGAAATACTTTTGAAGTGCAGTCACTGTTGTAATGTAGGAAACGCGGCAGCCAATTTGCGCACAGCAAGCTCCCACAAACAGCAATGTGATTATGATCAGATAATCTGTTTTAGTGATGTTGATTGAGAGATAAATATGGCCAGGACACCGGGGATAACTTCCCTGAATTTCTTCGAAATAGTGCCTTGGGATCTTTTACGTTCACCGGAGAGAGCGCAGACGGGGCCTCGGTTTAACACCTCATCCGAAAGACGGCACCTCTGGCAGTGCAGCACTCCCTCAGCACTGCACTGGAGTGTCAGCCTAGATTTTTGTGCTCAAGTCTCTGGAGTGGGACTATGAACACGCAGCCTTCTGACTCAGAGGCGGGTGTGCTGCCAGTGATCCACTGCTGACACTCTGAAGGGAAGACTTAGGTAAGTAAGGACGACCATCATTTTAAGGACCTGGGAAAGAATGAGTTAAAATAGCCGAGTGTTGTGAGTACCGTGTTGATTCATTGACGGGCATGTTATCAGGCCATGTTGTTCGATTCCCTCGGGGGTGTCTGTTCTGCCCAGTTCCCTGGTGATCTGTTTTTCTGAGAGCTTCTCTATACTTGTGTACTGCTACTTTATCATACTTCAGACTACTCAGATTTCCAGAAAGGGGAAGAAAATAGAGAGTCTAAGTTAAACAGAATACTCATCGCAGACACCAACTGAAGAGATACTTGGTGTAAATTTGAACTATTTCTGAAGTCCTAAGGTAATTGGCAAAAGAACGTGAGGAAAACAAAATGCGAGTTTTTATGATCTGGAATACACTGCCTTAAAGGCTGGTGGAAGCAGATTCAATGGTAATTTTCAAAAGGAAATTGGATAAATACTTGAAGGGTCAAATTTTGCAGGGCGATGGGGAAAGAGCAGGGGAGTGGGACTAATTGGATAGCTCTTTGCAAGTGATGGCACAGGCACAGGCACAGTGGGTCGAAAGGCCGCCTTCTGTGGTGTATCATTCTATGATTCCTGATATCTCGGTACTTGTGTCCCTAATTCACACAGCAACGTAGAATGAGGGCAGCAGCTGTGCTCCAGCACACTGTGGAGTAATTTAAATTGGAATGAAAACATTCAGCACTCGAGTACATTAGCATTATCAGCTGTAACATCTATGCATTTGGCTTCCTTTAGAAGATATAATGGATTGGAAAATGATAAATTGATATGGTGGACTGATCTATGAATAGGAGGAAAGGTTGCTGGAGATAAGAGCAAGTCACTTTATAAAGCATTTAACTCTTAGCATGCAGGCACAGGATTGCATTGATTTATTTTTGTATCTATTTTTTGTAACACTCCCATCACTGGCCTTCCAAGCTCCATCCTACTTAAACTACAATTCATCCAGAACTCTGCCACTTGGCTCCTACTCCATACTAAGTCCTGAGCACTTCTCCTCCCCATCCTTGCCAACCTCCATATTCTCCTGGTTCCCAACACATTGGAGTAAAATCCTCTTTCTCATTTTCAAATTTCCCCCATAGCTTTGCTCCACCCGACCTCTGCAGCCTTCTCCAGCTCTATGTTCTCACTTGTACCCATAGTTATTCCAACGCTGGTCTGCTGCAATTTTTTTCCTCCACTAACTCCCCCACCCCCCACCCCACCCCCCGCCCCTTCTTCCCACTCCCTACTCCATTTCACCATTGGTGGCAAAACCTTGAGCTACCATGCCCCGATGTCTCTAACTCTCTTTCCTTCTTTGCCTTTATAATCTTGCCCCCCCCCGCCCCCATGACCTTGCCCCACTATACTTACAGAGCTTCCTGCAGTCCCACTTCCCAGTAAGGTTGCCAACTCTCCGGGATTGTCCTGGAGTATCCAGGGATTAAAGATTCATCTCCAGGACACAGCTGCAAGAAACCCAGGAGAAAAATCAATGGGGCATTAAAAAAATATTGTTTATTTTCTTCAAACACTTTTACATAAGAACATAAGAAATAGGAACAGGAGTAGGCCATTTGGCCCTTCGAGCCTGCTCCGCCATTCAATAAGATCATGGCTGATCTTTAATTTGTTAGTTATAAGAATAATGGAGATTGGGGGGCGGGAAAGGCCGTTTGCCTGGGCGGGGCAGTTGGAGGATGGAGGTCATGTGATGAAACCCCCAGGAATATGGCCAGCCAGAGTTGGAAACCCGACTTTCCAGCCATTCCTTCACTGCATTCCCCACGCCCCCCCCCCCCCCCCCAACCCCGCCCACTTCAAGCATTCTTCATTCATTGGCAAAGCGTTCAGCCGTTTCGGTCCTACCCTCTGGAACTTCCTCCCTCCCCCTCCCTGCGTGCCAATAACCTATCGTTTTGACTGCTTTCGATCCACTCTCAGCTCACCTGTGATCACTCAGTCCACCTCTCTCCTGTGTGAAGCGCCTTGAGAGGTTGTATTACATTAAAGGCATTGTACTATTGTTCTCATTGTAGGCCAACTGAGTAAGTAGAAATTTTTATGAGAGATAGCTAAAGCAGATTGGTGATTATGCATCCTACCCAGTCACTCTACTCGCCCCACCCTGCCCTGCATCAACCAGTAAATCAGAGTTCAACTCGCATATAGGCCCTGATTTTGCGCTCAGTGGTGAAGGAACGGTGCTCGCCGTTCACCTCGCTGACAGCTACGCACGGACTTTTCGCGGGCGTAGATCTCTAATCTGTCGTCTTTTCCAGCGCAGTGCCCTCTACAGTGGATCTGTGAGCAGAACAAGCAACAGCAAGGCTCTTCAACCAATTAGATTGAAGAATCCTCACTGAGACACACAGGCCGCGATTTTATGCTTCGAGGCGGCTTGGGAGCGGGTCAGCTGCCTTCCGGGTTCCGGTCCCGCCCCCAACTACATCCGGCCCACAGACGCGATTTTACGTCAATTGGCCTTGTTAAGACCACCCTGTGGGCTTGCCGGCTAATTAAGAGGTAGCCGGTGTCAGATGACGTCATTTGATGACGTGTCATCTGCCAGTTTTCTTAAAGGGACCACGCACAATTTTTTTTGACAGTTTATCTTTCAGTGTTTGGCAGCATTGAGGTGCTGCAAACACTGACAATCACTGTACAAAGGTGAGCCCTTGCACCAGGCTCTCCAGTGACTCCCTCCTTAGGCTAGAACAGATGGCAGCTGCAGGTGAGGTGACAGAAGCTATCTGTCACTGGTGAGAGAGGTTCTCCCAATGAGGTGGGACTACACATACAATTCAAAACTTGTAACCTACAGAAAAGTCAAAATGCATTGAAAATGAATTTCCCAACATTTTCTTACCTCTGAAACTCACCAGTGCACCATTGGATCCTTCACACCACTTCTGCAGCTGTCATCAATGCATAAACATTACAGCAGATTCACAACATGCCACAGTTACCTGGAGTGGTGTCCGGACATTGGGAAACCCACATTAGAAGTGTCAAAATTGGAAAAAGCCTGTTAACTGCCTGTTAACAACCTGTTAACAAGCAGTTGAGTGACTATAATCCTTTTCCCGCCGCTATGTGTCGGGTCCATGTGCAAATCAGGGACCCGACACTTGGGAAGATTGATTGGAGGCGAGTTGACAGCGGGTTTCTTACCCGCTGTCAATCTTTGCGATTTTGCCAGATGTCCCACCTCCAAACCCGTCCCCTGAGTGCAGGCAAAATTCCGGCCACAGTGTCCAAACCAGGAAGTATAAAGCAGGAAATATAAATTAGATTTAAATGATGTACAGAAAGTGAAATAAAGATTGAGAAATAGAGATGGAATTGAGGGAGAAAGATAAACGAGACAGACAGAAAAAGTAAATCTCCAACACTAATTTTCTTCTGAGGGAATGAGCCTACTTCTAAAATTAATTTTTCTGGGTCAGAGAGTTGTTCAGCAGTAATTATCACTTATCACGCTATTTAAAAATTCACTTGCTGCTGAATGCACCAGTCCTAACTTTTTCAGCCGTTTTTAGTGCAAAACTAGTGGGCCAGTACAGCAGGCTCACGCCGTTGCAGTCATTTCAATGCCGAGTCGATCGGCGAGGACTGTAACAGCGCACCCTGTGGAGGAGCAGCGTATCCCTGACAGCAACTTCCGGATTTCCGCATTTAACTGCACATGTGCGGACACCAGAAGTTGCTGTCCGATTTCCCCCGAATAACGGTGAGCGCTGATAGCCTCGCCGTCATTATCACCGCAAAATCCGGGTCATACAGTAGCATTGCACAGCCTGGGGTCTCGAGCAATGTAGCGTTTAACTCCCACACAGTAGGTCAGAACTCAGGCCACACGGCTGGCCAGGAGTATAGTAACAATGGGCTGGATTTTGATACTGGGGCGGGTTGGGGTCGTGTCATCCGCATTTCGTGTTATCCACCCGCCTGCAATTGGATGTGGGAGATTGGTGCAATTTTCACTTAATTGGGCAATTGAGTTCCAGCATGTGGGAACCCATGAACCAATTAGTGGTTTCAGTCTGAAAGTCGCCTCTGATGATGTCATCATTGCAGGTCAGAGACTGCCTGGTCTCAGAGATTGCCTGGCCTTTGGTGTGAGAGGACCTGGATGCAAAATGAGCAGCATCTCAGAGAGAGAGAGAGAGAGAGAGAGAGAGAAGAAGAAGAGAGAGAGAGAGAGAGAAATTTTTTTTTGCAACCAAGTCCTCCCAGGCAGTCTCTGAAGACATTCAATGCAGCAGCATCAGAGGCGACTTTCAGACCTAATACTACTACCTTCATCACAATACTACTACTACCTTCATCACATCTCCGATGTAATAGTGGACCTGCAGCTGATAGTCAGCTATCCACTTGTGCTTCCGCCAGGTTTCACTGGCGTGTTTCACATCAGGCGTACTTCACGTCGGAAAAGGGTTAAACTAGCTAAAACGTTTCAAAATGGCATGACAGAGCCAATTTAGGGCTTGTTAAGGGCTCTAATGGCCTCTCCCGCCTCTTGGAGGCGGGATGGAGTCGGGAACCCCGCGACCGATTTTGTCAAAATTGCGTGGAGGCGGAATGGAGTCGGGATGGGGTCGGGACCCCCGAATCTGCAACTTTAACCCCCCACACGCCTCCAAACCCGACTCCACGGGTCATTGAAAATCCAGCCCAATGAGTCCTTTCAGGTCGCCTTTAAAAATCAGATAAGCACTCTAAATGATCCAAACGTCTCCGGCCTCAGCAAGCTTTAACATGTGGTGTGTAATCTTGAAGCTAATTTGTCCCAGCTACCGTTCTTTAATCCACCATTGGTGGATCGGAGCTTAGCAAAGCCAGAGTGTTATTTTCTATAATAATTCTGTAGTTTAAGTCCTGATGGCTGAAGCTACCCACAGCCAAAGAGAAACTTATGTGGGATTGCCATTTTAAGTATACCGTTAAAGGAGAAGCTTCATCCTCGCCTCAGTGCTACAAATAGTAAAATCCAATGCTGCAAATCTGGAAGCCAGCACTCCAAACAGACCAGTAATCTGACCTCCTCCCCCGACAGCCACTCTGTAAAAACTCTGGAATATTCATTTTCTACAATTAAACTGCTATAAATATATAATGAGAGGTTCTACATGCCCTATTTTGAGCATACATGTATTTTTGTTTTATACGCACGACAGTATCTATACTGTTGGCTCAGTGGGTAGGACACTCTCTCGCCTCTGAGTCAGAAGTTTTGTGGGTTCATAATCCCACTCCAGAGACTTGAGCACAAAATCCAGGCTGGCACTCCATTGTCGAACTGAGGGAGTGCTGCACTGTCGGAGGTCCCGTCCTTGGCTGAGACGTGAAACCGAGGCCCCATCTACCCTCTCAGGTGGACGTCAAACATCCCATGGTACTATTTCGAAGAAGAGCAAGGGAGTTCTCATCAGTGTCCTGGCCAACATTTATCCCTGCACCAACATCACAAAAAAAAAAATTATCTGGTAATTATTACATTGCTGCTTGTGGGACCTTGCTGTGCGCAAATTGGCTGCCGTGTTTCCTACATTGCAACAGTGACTCCACTTCAAATAGTACTTCATTGGCTGTAAAGCACTTTTGAACATCCTGCAATTGTGAAAGGCGCAATATCAATGTCTGTTTCTCTATTTGTTTTTACACTGGACAAACCCTTAGGGCTGGATTTTGTATTGGGGTCGGGTTGAGGTCGTGTAATCCGCATTTCGTGTTCCCCCCCCCCGACTCCAGATTAATGTGGATGCCTGATGCAATTTTCACTTAATTGGGCAATTGAGTTGGAGCATGTGGGAACCCATGAACTAATTAGTGTTTTCAGTCTGAAAGCCGCCTCTGATGATGTCATCATTGCTGACTGGCTAGTCTCAGAGACTGTTGGTGAGAGAGGACCTGCCTGGCTTTTGATGTGGGTGGACTTGGATGCAAACATGGGTGGTGGTGTAGAGGAGGAGGAGGAGGAGGAGAAGAAGAAGAGAGAGAGAGAGAATTTTTTTGCCAAGCAAGTCCTCCCAGGCAGTCTCTGAAGACATTCAATGCAGCAGCATCAGAGGTGGCGTTCACACCTAATACTACTACTACCTTCATCACATCTCCGTTGTAATAGTGGACCTGCAGCCGATAGTCAGCTATCCACTTGTGCTCCCGCCAAGTTTCACTGGCGTGTTTCACATCAGGCGTGCTTCACGTCAGAAGAGGGTTAAACTAGCTACAGCATTTCAAAATGGCATTACAGAGCCAATTTAGAGCTTGTTAAGGGCTTTAATTGCCTCTCCCGCCTCTTGAAGGCGGGACGGAGTCGGGAACCCCGTGACTGATTATGTCAAAATTGCGTGGAGGCGGGATGGAGTCGGGATGGGGTCGGAAACCCCGACCCCACAGATTTAACCCCCCACACGCCTCCAAACCCGACTCCATGGGTCATTCAAAATCCAGCCCTTAATCTCCAAGGTGTTCAGTTCAAACTAGTTGCAGTTTGAGGGTTTCAGTTGTAATTGGGTGTGCAACTGGAAGTATTTTGTGAAAAATGAGTGGCATTAGTATTCAAATATGCAAACGCATCGTTAAAAGTGTCGCATAGTCGGGTTGATCTCATGGCTGCTGGCACTGGGAAACAGACACACTGAAAGGACTCATGTTTACTGACATCAGTCCACCTCACCTGCTGCCCTGAAACTGAAATACAGAGCTCCATGGAGGAGCCGTTCCAGGAATAAAGAAGCAACTAAAAGCAGGGATTCTTCTCTAAGTAAGCACTATTTTTTTGGATTTGATTGTCCTCCGTACCTTTCTCGTCATAGCTTGGATTCCTGAGTATCAAATTTTTTTAGTGCGGTTTCAACAGAGTGCTGCGAGTTGGGTGAGTCAGAGTTAGGTGAGGAGTGGAAGGAGGAGCTCCCTTGCTTCCCCTTTGTTTTTCCTAACTTTTCACCCTGTAGGAAGAGGCCGGTGTCGGGAGCAGCAGGAGAGTACAGTGAGTATTTAAACTTACTTTCACAGGCTTTTTTTTTTCAAAGGCCGGTCAATCTCGCAGACCGGCAGCGGCGTTCCAGAGCCACGCCACGATTCAAAAAGTGACGCGGGCAAGAGGAAGCAGCTGATTGGGTGAGTACGGCCAGGTGAGTATTTATACTACTCTATAGTTTGACAGTTAAGGTTAATAGTTTATAAAGTTTAGAAGGTCTTAATTTTTGTGGTTATAGTTTCTAAGGTCTCTGTTGTGTAGTGGGGAGTGCTAGTAAACAAGGGCCCTTGAGTATATCATTTAATTGTAGTGTAATTAGTGGTATTGATTTGATTTGATTTAATTTAAATTAATTAAAGGGTAAGTCATAGCAGCACAGCTTGGCCCCGTGGTATGCTCCTCCTGCACTATGTGGGAAATCAGAGACGCTTCCTGTGTCCCTGACGACCATGTGTGCGGGAAGTGTATCCAGCTGCAGCTACTGGCAGACCGCATTGTGGCGCTGGAGCTGCGAATGGATACATACTGGAGCATTCGCAATGCTGAGGGCGTCGTGGATAGCACGTTTAATCAGTTGGACACACCGCAGGTAAAGGCTGCACAGGCAGGAAGGGAATGGGTGACCGACAGGCAGAGTAGTACGCGCAGGCAGGTAGTTCAGGTGTCTCCTGTGGCCATCCCCCTCTCAAACAGATATACCGCTTTGGATATTGTTGAGGGAGATGGCTTATCGGGAGAAGGCAGCAGCAGCCAACTTCCTGGCACCATGGGTGGTCCTGCTGCACAGGACGGGAGGAAAAAGAGCGGGAGAGCTATAGTGATAGGGGATTCTATTGTAAGGGGAATAGATAGGCGTTTCTGCGGCCGCAAACGAGACTCCAGGATGGTATGTTGCCTCCCTGGTGCAAGGGTCAAGGATGTCTCGGAGCGGCTGCAGGGCATTCTGGAGAGGGAGGGTGAACAGCCAGTTGCCGTGGTGCATATAGGTACCAACGATATAGGTAAAAACTGGGATGAGGTCCTAAAAGCTGAATATAGGGAGTTAGGAGGTAAATTAAAAAATAGGACCTCAAAGGTGGTAATCTCAAGATTGCTACCAGTGCCACGTGCTAGTCAGAGTAGAAATAGAAAGATATTTCAGATGAATACGTGGCTAGAGGAATGGTGCAAGGGGGAGGGATTCAAATTCCTGGGACATTGGAACCGGTTCTGGGGGAGGTGGGACCAGTACAAACTGGACGGTTTGCACCTGGGCAGGACCGGGACTGATGTCCCAGGGGGAGTGTTTGCTAGTGCTGTTGGGGAGGGTTTAAACTAAAATGGCAGGGGGTTGGGAACCTGTGCAGGGAGACAGAGGAACGGGAAGCAAGGATAGAAGCAAAAGACAGGAAGGAGAAAAGCAAAAGTGGCAGTCAGAGAAATCAAACATGGCCACAGTAAATAATAATTCTAAATGGTCTAAGAGTGTTAAAAAAACAAGCCTGAAGGCTTTGTGTCTTAATGCGAGGAGCATTCATAATAAGTGGATGAATTAGCTGCGCAAATAGATGTAAACGGATATGATATAATTGGGATTACGGAGACATGGCTCCAAGGTGACCAAGGCTGGGAATTCAACATCCAGGGGTATTCAATATTCAGGAAAGACAGGCAAAAAGGAAAAGGAGGTGGGGTAGCATTGCTGGTTAAAGAGGAGATTCGCACAATAGTAATGAAGGATATTAGCTCTGATGATGTGGAATCTGTATGGGTAGAACTGAGAAATACCAAGGGGCAGAAAACATTAGTGGGAGTTGTATAATGACCCCCAAACAGTAATGCTGAGGTTGGGGATGGCATTAAACGGGAAATTAGAGACGCGTGCAATAAGGGCACAGCAGTTATCATGGGTGACTTAAATCTACATATAGATTGGGCTAACCAAATGAATAACAATACTGTGGAGGAGGAATGCCTAGAGTGTATACGGGATGGTTTCCTGGACCAATATGTCGATGAACCAACTAGAGATCACGCCATCTTAGACTAGGTATTATGTAATGAGAAAGGATTAATTAGCAATCTTGTTGTGCGAGGCCCCTCATTAAGATGGAGAGTGAAATAGTTGACTCAGAGACTAGGGTCCTGAATTTAAATAAAGGAAACTACGATGATATGAGGCACGAATTGGCTAGGATGGATTGGGGAATGTTACTTAAAGGGTTGACGGTGGATAGGCAATGGCAAACATTTAAAGATCGCATGGATGAACGACAGAATTTGTTCATCCCTGTTTGGCATAAAAATAAAACAAAAAAGGTGACTCAACCGTGGCTAACAAGGGATATTAGGGATAGCATAAGATCCAAGGAGAGGACATATAAATTGGCCAGAAAAAGCAGCAAACCTGAGGATTGGGAGCAGTTTAGGATTCAGCAAAGGAGGACAAAAGGATTAATTAAGAGGGGGAAAATAGAGTATGAGAGTAAGCTTGCAGGGAACATAAAAACTGACTGTAAAAGCTTCTATAGATATGTGAAGAGAAAAAGATTGGTGAAGTCAAGCGTAGGTCCCTTGCAGTCAGAATCAGGGGAATTTATAATGGGGAACAAAGAAATGGCAGACCAATTAAATACATACTTTGGTTCTGTCTTCACAAAGGAGGACACAAATAACCTCCCAGAGATGTCGGGGAACATAGGGTCTAATGAGAGGGAGGAACTGAATGAAATCAGTATTTGTAGGGAAATGGTGTTAGGGAAATTGATGGGATTGAAGGCCGATAAATCCCGAGGGCCTGATAATCTACATCCTAGGGTACTTAAGGAAGTGGCCCTAGAAATAGTAGATGCATTGCTGGTCATCTTCCAAAATTCTATAGACTCTGGAACAGTTCCCATGGATTGGAGGGTAGCTAATGTAACCCCACTACTTAAAAAAGGTGGTAGAGAGAAAACAGGGAATTATAGACCGGTAAGCCTGACATCGGTAGTGGGGAAAATGCTAGAGTCCATTGTAAAAGATGTAATAGCAGAGCACTTGGAAAACAGTGACAGGATCGGACAAAGTCAACATGGATTTACAAAAGGTAAATCATGCTTGACTAATCTACTGGAATTTTTTGAGGATGTAACTGGTAGAATAGTTAAGGGAGAACCAGTGGATGTGGTGTATTTGGACTTTCAGAAGGCTTTCGATAAGGTCCAGCATAAGATATTAGCGTGCAAAGTTAAAGCACATGGGATTGGGGGTAAGGTACTGACTTGGATAGAGAACTGGTTGGCAGACAGGAAGCAAAGAGTTGGAATAAACGGGTCTTTTTCCGAGTGGCAGGCAGTGACTAGTGGGGTACCGCAGGGATCGGTGCTAGGACCCCAGTTATTCACAATATATATTAATGATCTAGACGAGGGAACTAGATGTAATATCTCCAAGTTTGCAGACGACACAAAGCTGGGTGGGCGTGTGTGTTGTGAGGAGGATGCAGAGAAACTCCAGTATGATTTGGACAAGTTGGATGATTGGGCAGATGCATGGCAGATGCAGTATAATGTGGATAAATGCAAGGTTATCCACTTTGGTGGCAGAAACAGGAATACAGATTATTATCTGAACGGCAATAGATTGGGAAAAGGGGAAGTGCAACGAGACCTGGGAGTCCTTGTGCACCAGTCGTTGAAGGTAAGCATGCAGGTGCAGCAGGCGGTTAAGAAGGCAAATGAGAGGATTCGAGTACAGGAGCAAGGATGTCTTGCTGCAGTTGTACAGGGCCTTGGTGAGACCATACCTTGAGTATTGTGTGCAGTTTTGGTCGCCTTATCTGAGGAAGGATGTTCTTGCCATGGAGGGAGTGCAGCGAAGATTCACCAGACTGATACCTGAGATGGCAGGAATGACGTATGAAGAGAGAGTGGGTCTATTGGGCTTGTATTCGCGAGAGTTCAGAAGAATGAGAGGGGATCTCATTGAAACTTATAAAATTCTAACAGGACTAGACAGACTAGATGCAGGAAGGATGTTCCCGATGGCGGGGGAGTCCAGAACCAGGGGTCACAGTCTGAGGATAAGGGGTAAGCCATTTAGGACTGAGATGAGGAGGAATTTCTTCACCCAGAGAGTGGTGAAGCTGTGGAATTCTCTACCACAGAAGGCAGTTGAGGCCAATTCATTAAATATATTCAAGAAGGAGTTAGATATATTTCTTAAGGCTAAGGGATTAAGGGATATGGGGAGAAAGCAGGGACAGGGTACTGAATTTGGATGATCAGCCATGATCTCATTGAATGGCGGAGCAGGCTCGAGGGGCCGAATGGCCTACTCCTGCTCCTATCTTCTATGTTTCTATGTAACTCCCCAGATAGCCTCAGTTGGTAAATGCACTGGGCATACAGCCCAGGAATATCCCGGGTTTAATCGCTGGTTGCTGATCTAACCCAGGCTGGTGGTGGAACCTTAATAGTTGGTCTCAGTTCCCCTGGGCAAGGCAAGTGAAAGATAGGTTAGGGTTCCCGCTCAGGATTGCTGGGAAATGTACTTCAGCTGAGGACAGGGTCAGGCTCCGCTGTGATGCCTACAATGGTTGAATTGCCTGCCAGCCCCCGTGACTAAGCTCAGACATGACGAATGGCCACTTGGGTGAGGTACTGGAGGGATGGCACGCATCTGGAATCATAAGCTGACATCATTCAGTCCTTTTAAGGCCAAGGGAGAAACAATGCAAAAAAAAATTATAAATTATAAATTAAATAAAGCTATCTGTTATGTGCTTCCAGTTAGAAAGTAAAGCTGCATTGAGGATCGATGTTAAAGTACTCAGCCTACAGCTTCATCCTTCCGACAGGCTGACTGTCCTGTTCCGATGTACTGTATGACTATTATTGCACACACATTCAGTCACATCTGTCAAATCCTTATGTTTCATTTCTCTCGTAAAATAAGAGTCTCAAAAACACAAGGTGCTTTCTCTGCTCTTGAATTTTATTGTCAATTTAAAAAATGTATCCTCGAATGCCTTCAAACCAATATTATAATATGAGCTTGTGCACTGTTCGGAAGTTAAGAGACCATTTAGACTCCCTGTATCAAATTTTTTAGCAACTCAAAATTGGATTTAAAAGATTAATTGGAGGAAAGGGAGCAGGGAAAAATGCAAAGGATGAGCCACTCTGGGCTGGTATCGTGTATCTCCTAATGGCACAATACAGAATGGCACCAACACAATCTTGTATCAGAACATCCTACTGCACCACTCAATTTTTCCATTTGTGTTGAAGATATTGGGGGAGAAATTCGGTTGCTTTGCACCTCCCGTTAGCACCCTAAGAGGGCGCTAACGGGGCACAAAGCAACTAGCGCCCAGGCGCGGCGCCGCCAATGCCTTCTGCAAAATTAGCAGGAGATTACGGCGGTAACCGATAGCGCCCCGCGGGACTGCGCCCCCGGCGATGGCATCATCGCTGTGCGCAACGCCCCGGCCGCGATCTTCGGTAGCGTCCCCTGACTTACCGCCGGACGCTATGTCCGACAGGGTCAGGGGGGCCTGCCTGCAGCTAGGGCAGCAATAATTAAAGGGGAGGTGCCAGGCGGCCATTTTTGTTGCTGGCCGCCTGGCAGCACCTGCCTCCGTTGCCATCCCTGGCCTCCTGAGCACCACCCCCCCCCCCCTCCCTGTGGAGTGCCGGCTGTGCTCCATGAGCCCGGCACTTCTCTTGAGTGCCGGGCTCTTTTGCCGGCACGCCGATCCCCGGTGGCCCAGCAGGGCCCTGGGTCGCGCTGCGCAAGGCCCCTCCCCTTTAAGAAGGGGAGGAAGGCCTGCAATACCGCGGCGCGACGTGCTGCAGCGCCACATAGCACCGCAATATTCCCTCGCAGTGCCCCAAGAGGGAGGCGGGGCGCTTCCAGTAGCGCCCCGCTTCCCTCTTGGGGCGCGACCGATGAATTTCGGCCACAGGGGCGTTAATTTTTTCGGGGCTCTAAAAGTAGTTAACGCCCCAAAGGGGGCGCGACTCAATTTCCCACCCATTGTTTCATTTTGAATCTTCCCCCGACCCCCTCACCAGCCCCCACCTTCTAAACAGGCAACTACCCAGTTGCAGGTCACCAGCAGCCAAGATTTACACAATTAAGGTCCCTGCGTAAGGGTTGAAATGCAAACATATTTGTCTGTGCACACTGGGATGTAGATGGGTTTCGGAGAAAGGTTCTCCTCCCCAAAATTATTTGCTCTTATTTTATGCCTGTTTTTACTTTGCTTTTTGACAGAATTGTGGCATTTTTTTTCCGACAGTTGTTCAGGGTCTCTCTGGCCACCTTACCCTTTTTTATTTATCATCGGCGGTCAGCTCATCCGATTGCAAGGGGAGATCTGTTGTAGTATGAGCAAGGCTGTGAATTTTGCTGAAATTCAGTGCCAGAAATTCACAGCTTGCATAGAGCATTCTTTGTCACAAACTCAGTATGCCCTCCGGTCCAACATCATTAAACTGATAGCCCTTTGGGCAAAAAGCAAAACACTGCAGATGCTGGAAATCTGAAATAAAAACAGAAAATGCTGGAAATACTCGGCAGGCCAGGCAGCATCTGTGGAGAGAGAAACAGAGTTAACGGTTCAGGTTGTTGACATTTCGTCAGAACTGGCAACAGTTAGAGATGGAACAGATTTTAAGCAAATGCAGGGGCAGGGAAAGGGCGGAGCAGAGGAAAAGAACAAAAGGGAAGGTCTGTGATAGGGTGCATGGCAGGAGTGATTAAATGACCCAAGGGATGATGGTGTAAGGCAAAAGGGGGTGGTAATGGGACAAGTAAAGAAACAAAAGATGGGTCTAGAGGAGCTGTAAATGGCAACAGCAGAACCATTACCAGCACCGCTGACCGAAAAAATGGGAGCAGAGGTTATGATCTGAAATCGTTGAACTCGGATGTTGAGTCTGGAGAGCTGGAAAGTGCCTAATCGAAAGGTGAGGTGCTGTTCCTCGAACTTCCGTTGAGCTTCATTAGAACAGTGAAGGATGCTGAGGTCAGAGTGGGAGTGGGCGGAGAATTAATATGGCAAGCGACCGGAAGCTCGGGGTCACGCTTGCGGACTGAACGGAGGTATTCAGCAAAGCGGTCACCCAATCTGCGTTTGGTCCCCCGAATGCAGAGGAGACCGCATCGTGAGCAGCGAATACAGTGTACTAAATTGCAAGAAGTGCAAGTAAAGCGTCTTGGGCTTGGGTCCTACATCCTGTACATCTGGAAATGCAACAAGACAAAGATAAGAGAAATACCTCCTAGCTACCCCTCCATCAGTCAAGTACCCAGCCACTTACACATGATGAATGGTTACTTATTGTAAGAATGGTACGTTACTAGAGGAAGTGTGGAGCCGAGCCCCAGCATGAATCAATACCTTCGAGAGAGTAAGAGAGAATGTGTTTTTGAAAAAAAGTAATGGAATCCTGTCACGTCAGTTGAAAGCTGTCACTAAGGGGTAGATCTTGACTTTGCGCGATATTATAAATCGGGTGATAGCGAATCGGCAGCCCGTTTCACATCTCTCCCCATTTTTATTTTTATTGAAGTCGACTCACTATTGCCCGTTTTATAAAATCGAACAAAGTCAAGATCTACCTCTAAGTATCATGTTTCAAATTTCATGTCTTGTGAACATCTTGATTTGACTACAACTGTACATAACTCCCCTGTTGTTCTTGGACCAGAAGTTCAAGAAGCAGTGTTCAAAAGATGGTTGTTGGAAAAAAAAAAAAATTGAACAAGTGAAAGGAGTAATTACAGTGCACGAAATGACGGCAGATGCTTCTCAGAAACTAGCATTTGTGCAGGTTTTTATTATTACCTGCCTCAGCACAACAATGGTGCATTGGATCTATATTGTTCAGGATAAAGAACAGAATGGCAGGTAAGTATTAGAGATCATCTTGTTTATACCTGAAGAGCTTTGTGTCAGGAGAATCTGTCATTATAGGAGTTGGACTTAAGACAGGTAACGTTCAATTGAGGTGATTTGATTGTTGGATTGTGAGTGTGCAACTGGGCGCAGGGACAAGGTGTTTATTTTTCCAAATGATTATCTTTCTGAGTAAAACCAGTTGCGTAGCTTAAGGCTGCAGTTATATTTTAGCTGCCGGTCTTAGACATGTATCTGTGGAATGCAACTCACAGCCAACAGACTGGAGTTATACTGCTAGCTGTGCAGCTGCCAAATCAAAAGAAAGAAAAAGAAAGACTTGCATTTATATAGCGCCTTTCACGACCACCGGACGTCTCAAAGTGCTTTACAACCAATGAAGTACTTTTAAAGTGGAGTCACTGTTGTAATGTATGAAATGCGGCAGCCAATTTGTGCACCGCAAGCTCCCACAAACAGCAATGTGATAATGACCAGATAATCTGTTTTTGTTATGTGGATTGAGGGATAAATACTGGCCAGGACACCGGGGATAACTCCCTGCTCTTCTTCGAAATAGTGCCTTGGGATCTTTTACGTCCACCTGAGAGGGCAGACGGAGCCTCGGTTTAGCGCCTCATCCGAAAGACGGCACCTCCGACAGTGCAGCGCTCCCTCAGCACTGCACTGGAGTGTCAGCCTAGCTTTATGTGCTCAAGTCCCTGGAGTAGAACTTGAACAGAGCCCCAGGTGGGCAGAGGAAACTCTTCAAGGACACCCTCAAAGCCTCCTTGAAAAAGTCCAACATCCCCACCGACACCTGGGAATCCCTGGCCCAAGACCGCACAAAGTGGAGGAGAAGCATTCGGGAAGGCGCCGGACACCTCGAGTCTCTTCGCCAGGAGCAAGCGGAAGCCTAGCGCAAGGAGCGCATGTCACCCCACCCACCCGCCCCCTTCAACCACAGTCTGCCCCACCTGTGACAGAGACTGTAGGTCCCGCATTGGACTCATCAGTCACCTGAGAACTCATTTTTAATGCGGAAGCAAGTCATCCTCGGTTCCGAGGGACTGCCTAAGAAGAAGAAGAAGAAGGACTTGAACCCACAACCTTCTGCCTCAGAGGCAAGTGTGCTACCCACTGAGCCACAGCTGACAAAGTAAGCTTAGTCACAAAAGAACTCTGTGCGTGTGTGCTTGGACACATCTGCAGATCTCTCACCCCCAGGCTGCTAATTTCTAATGGTAGGAGAGCACACGCATTCCATATGAGAGTTTTACAAATCTCCAGATGGTACAAAGTGGTGCTTTTAAATCTCAGCACAAGCAATTTAATGACTTTGTGAAAAATAGTGAACAAAAGAATTTCATAGAATCATAAAGCACAGTATGAGGCCATTCAGCCCATCTTGCTCGTGCTGGCTCTTTGAAAGAGTTATCCAATTAGTCCCACTCCCTTGCTCTTCCCCCATCGCCCTGCAATTTTTTCCTTTCCAGTATATATCCAATTCCCTTTGGAAATTTCATCCCAATGAATTCACAAAATCTGTAGCTTTAGAGGGTAGAGAGCAGCATTTCAGTTCAAATCATGAGGCTCAGGTTGGTGTTTCTTATGGTTGGAGATTCTCGGGCTAGGGGGCCATAGTCTAAAAATTAGAGCCAGACCTTTCAGGAGTGAAATTAGGAAACACTTCTATACACAAAGGGTGGTAGAAGTTTGGAACTCTCTTTCGCAAATGGCAATTAATGCTAGATCAATTGTTAATTTTAAATCGGAGATTGATAAATTTTTGTTAACCAAAGGTATTAAGGGATATGGGCCAAAGGCGGGTATATGGAGTTAGGTCGCAGATCAGCCACGATCTCATTGAATGGCGGAACAGGCTTGAGGGGCTGAATGGCCTACTCATGTTCCTATGTTCCTAAACCACTGTTAGGCAAAAAAAAAGGAATAAAGTTGGCAGTACAGCCTGTGAAGAAGAGTAGAGTGTGTATCACAATGTGTGTACATCTCCGATTCAGCTAATGTTGAATCTCTCAATGTATTACTGTTTGACACACCCCAACCTTTCTGTAACGCTATAGCAACCCTTTACCTGTCATTCTGCCATTTAAAAAAAAACTGGTAAAGTTCCAATGGTGTTGCCCACAATCAGTTTTTTAATATATACAAAATGGCAACAAAGTTGGGAAATTCAGACATTCGTTTCACAGAGACACCTAATGGCCAGCATCTACTACTGCATTGTGACAATTAACACAGCAAATCTGAATGGGAAATGTTGACATGGCAATTTATAAATGGGAAATGTTAACAAAAGCATGACCAATAAATATGACAACAGGAATGTAAGGTTTGTGGACAGCAACATTTTTAATAGTGACGTGACAGAGATAAAAACCACCTCAGTTATTTTCACTAGTATTTCTGACAAGTCTTTCTTCTGTTAAGTGAGCCATTACTTCAATAAGGAAGAAGCCCATCTTCACTGGGCGATTACAGCAAAGAAGGTTTGTTGTCTTCCACTGATCAATTTGCTAGGATTACCCAGCAATTGGTGTCCTCCCTTTAAAACTGGCGGGGGCCACATTTTGGTCATCGGCACCTGAACATTGACAGCAGTGGCAGTGGGCAAAATGGTCAGCAGGCAGATTGGTCATCAGTCGTGACCCAGTGACACCAACAGAGAGGAAAATCCAGGCCAATACATTAAATTTATCTTCAGACACAAATATAGTCACAATGTCTGTTGAATAGCATAAATCTCAAGGATTACTGAAGATTTCCTTCACAGCATGAAATGCAAGAGTACCCAATTCATCATGCACAACTCTTTTTGAACATAGATTCCTGTGTCCGCATACATACATAAATAAAAGTAATAAATATATACAACAGATTTTCAATATAGACATTTTTGACAAAAGGTAGGATTACCTTTTACAAATGATATACTAGCAGAAGCTGAGAGATGAGATAATACTAAAAGTTTATATTGGGATTAATAAAGCACTGCTTTTAAGATGCAATTTGAGTGGCAGTTTGATGTTACCCTGAAAAGGAAGTTTTACAGGAGCTATTTGCTTCTAAACTGAAGGTATTTTGCTCTCGGGTTGAAATTAATTTTGAGTCCTCTATAAAATAAGTCATGTTGTAACTCTTGTATTCATTGTTTGACTGCACAAGTTGCATGCGAGGCAAATTCAGGCAAACGGCTCGTTTTCGTCTTTCAGACATGTTTTGTCTGTCGTGCAGAAATTTCATTTGAAGTTAAAATTAATGGATGAAAATTGCCCGACGCGTGCAGACCTCTAGGCCTGAATTCTTGACACGTGCTCCTGCTGTGACAAGCCCCAAGCCGAATGCTCCAGTTGGTAAAGTCTACCCTTGTATGCTTTTTGTGCCCACTTTTGACTCGGGAGGGTCTAGACAGCAGTTACCCAGGGCCAGAAACACCAAGCCAGGCCAAGCCCTTTGGGGGTGGATCGTGGGCAGGGTGGACCTTCCATCTGCCCACGGCTACCTGTAGGATAACACTAGGCAAGTGCCTGCACTATTGGGGCATCCATTGGGGATTTCATTGCTATACTGTGATATTTGAAAATAAAGCGCCCATGATTTAAAATTTGCCAATTTGTTAAAAGGTTTGGTGGTCCCCACTTCTGCCAGGATCAGGTCATTCAGCTGTACATCGCCCTGAGGGTGATCGAGGCAGAGCTGACCGGATTGCTCATGGAGGACATTGTCCCGCCAATTCCGTCTCTTTCACTTACATCTGCACAGTAGGGAATGGAAGCAAGAAGCAATCATCTCCACTTCCAGGGGTTTGAAATTGACACAAAAAAAAGAGCCAGAAACTTGGCTTAACTGGGTTCTGCCCCAATTTCTGTGCCCATCCTCACAGATATGGGCAGCAGAGCTCTGCCAGGGCCCTGGCAACGCTGTTTAAATAAGGCAATTAAGTAAGGTCCAACATTTTATCCATTTCTCTACTGATGAAGAGCTAAGACTGTAAAAGGCTATGTGGCCAAACAAGCCCATCCCTTATGAGTCATCTCAACCCCATCATAGAATCAGAGAATAGTTACAGCACAGAAAGAGGCCATTCAGCCAGTCGAGCCCGTGCCAGCTCTCTGCAATAGCACTTCAGCTAGTCCCACTCCCCTGCCCTTTCCCCGTAGCCCTGGAAATGTTTTCCTTTCAGGTACTTATCCAATTCCCTTTTGAAAGCCACGATTAAATCTGCCTCCATCACCCCTTCAGGCAGTGAATTCCAGATCATAACCACTCGCTGCGTAAAAAAGTTTTTCCTCATGTCACCTTTGGTTCTTCTGCCAATCACCTTAAATCTGTGTCCTCTGGTTTTCGACCCTTCCACCAATGGGAACAGTTTCTCTCTCTCTACTCTGTCTAGAACCCCTCATGATTTTGAACGCCTCTATCAAATCTCCTCTCAACCTTCTCTGCTCTAAGGAGAACAACTCCAGCGTCTCCAGTCTATCCACGTAACTGAAGTCCCTCATCCCTGGAACCATTCTTGCAAATCATTTCTGCACCCTCGCTAAGGCCTTCACATGCTTCCTAAAGTGCGGTGCCCAGAATTGGACACAATACTCCAGCTGAGGCGGAACCAGTGTTTTATAAAAGTTCATCATAACTTCCTTGCTTTTGTACTCGTTGGCTGCGATTTTTCCTCTTGATGCGGCTTGGGGGCGGGACAGCTGCCTTTCGGGTTCCAATCCCGCCCCCAATGACATCCCTTGCACAGACGCGATTTTGCGTCAATTGGCCTTGTTAAGCCCACCCTGTGGGCTTGCTGGCCAATTAAGAGAAAGCCGGTGTCAGATGACGTCTGTTGATGACGCGTCATCTGCCGGTTTTCTTAAAGGAGCCACGCACAATTTTTTTTGACAGCTGATTTTTCAGTGTTTGACAGCATTGAGGTGCTGCAAACACTGACAATCACTGTACAAAGGTGAGCCCTTGCACCCAGGCGCTCCAGTGACTCCCTCCTTAGGCTAGAACAGATGGCAGCTGCAGGTGAGGTTACAGAAGCGATCTGTTACTGGTGAGAGAGGTTCTCCCAATGAGGTGGGACTACACAAACAGTTCAAAACTTGTCACCGACAGAAAAGTCTAAATACATTAAAAATAATTTTCCCAACATTTTCTTACTGCTGAAACTCACCAGTGTACCATTGGATCCTTCACACCACTTCTGCAGCTGTCATCAATGCATAAACATTACAGTAGACCCACAGCACGCCACAGTTACCCTGGCGTGGTGTCCGGACGTCGGGAAGCCCGCAGTAGACCTGTCAAAATTGCAAAAAGCCTCCGAACTGCCTGTTAACAAGCAGTTAAGTGCCTATAATCCTCTTCCTGCCGCTAGGTGTCGGGTCCATGTGCAAATCTGGGACCTGACACCTGGGAAGATTGATTGGAGGCGGGTTGACAGCGGGTTTCCGGCCCGCTGTCAATCTTTGCAATTTTGCCGGATGTCCCGCCCCCAAACCCACCCCCTGAGCGCCGGCAAAATTCCCCCCCATGCCTCTATTTATGAAGCCCAGGATCCCATATGGTTTTTTAAATGCTTTCTCAACCTGCCCTGCCACCTTCAACGATTTGTGCGCATATACCCCAGGTCTCTCTGTTCATGCACTCCCTTCAAAATTGTACCCTTTAGTTTATATTGCCTCTCTTCGATCTTCCTACCAAAATGTATCACTTCGTACTTTTCTGCGTTAAATTTCATCTGCCACTTATCTATATCTTCTTGAAGTCTATCATTATCCTCCTCACTGTTCACTATACTTCCAAGTTTTGTGTCAGCTGCAAATTTTTAAATTGTGCTCTGTACACCCAAGTCTAAGTCAATAATGGATATCAAGAAAAGCAGTGGTCCTAGTACTGACCCCTGGGAACACCACTGTCCTCCAGTCCGAAAAACAACCATTCACCACTACTCTCTGTTTCCTGTCACTTAGCTAATTTTGTATCCATGCTGCCACTGTCCCTTTTATTCCATGGGCTTCAACTTTGCTGGCAAGCCTATTATGTGGAACTTTATCAAACGCCTTTTGTAAGTCCATATCCACCATGTCAACCGCATTGCCCTCATCAACCCTCTCTGTTATCTCATCAAAAAATTCAATCAAGTTGGTTAAACACGATTTGCCTTTAACAAATCCGTGCTGGCTTTCCTTAATTAATCCATATTTGTCCAAGTGACTGTTAATTTTGTCCCGGATTATCATTTCTAAAAGCTTCCCCACTACCGAGGATAAACTGACTGGCCTGTAGTTGCTGGGTTTATCCTTACACCCTTTTTTGAACAAGGGTTTAACTTTTACAATTCTCCAGTCCTCTGGCACCAGCCCTGTATCCAAGGAGGATTGGAATATTATGGCCAGTACCTCTGCAATTTCCACCTTTACTTCCCTCAGCATCGCATCCTAGGATGCATTCCATCTGCTCCTGATGACTTATCTACTTTAAGTACAGCCAGCCTTTCCAGTACCTGCTCCTTATCAATTTTTATCCTATCCAGTAACTCAACTACCTCCTCTTTCACTATGACTTTGGCAGCATCTTCTTCCTTGGTTAAGATAGATGCAAAGTACTCAATTAATACCTCAGCCATGCCCTCTGCCTCCATGCGTAGGTCTCCATTTTGGTCCCTAATTGGCCCCACCCCTCCTCTTACTACCCGTTTACTATCTACTTTTCTTCTCACCACCTGTCTCAATCCATTCTGGTTATAAAGCAACTCTCTTAGAATCCTATTTCTTTCAAGTTTAGGCATCCTAGTATAGATAGAATTATAGATGGTCAAAGGTCATCTATCACAAATATCAGGAAAGACTGAACAGCCTAGGGGGGAGAAATTCGGTATCGCCCCGTTTGGGGCGCAAAGTTTAGCGCCTGGCGCTATTTATCGCCTCTGACTGCAAACTTGGCTTCTATCACCCCTGGAGGTGATTGGAGCGCTAAATCAGGCGCTACACACCTCTCTTAAGGGGCTAACGCCGAGGAGCGAGGCGCTATCTCAGAGCGCTGGCGAAGCTCATGTGATGTCAGTCAGCAATGGAACACAGACACATAGGCGCCGGCCAGTTCTTAAAGGGGAGGGTCGATCTTGCTCTCCACCCACACCCTGCTCATTGCAGCCTTGAATCTCGGCCTGGAAAGACCTGGACATCAATTCTGCTGGAAAGAACAATGGAGAGACCCAGGGAAAGAGCTCAGAGTGCAGCCCCCACAGTCTCTTCTAAATCGATGCAAGAAAGGTCAAATCAAAATGAACCTGCAAAGTGCTGCTCAGTACCCAAAACTCCTTCACACAGCGTTGAATCTCTCCAGAAGTGTGTCTCTCTCTCCGAATGCGTGGTGCAAAAATGTCGCCGACAAAAAAAGGCAGGAAGCGGTCGCCTTTAAATAGAGCTCCCCCAGTCCCTTCCCGACTGCAAAACACTCCCCTCAACCTGTCGTTGCTAGCGGCAGCCGGTAAGGCAGGGGGCGCCACTCAATATCTGATCCGGGGCGCTACAGGGGCGTTGCACGCTCGACTGACGTCACGATCTGCGGGCGCAGGAGATCATGGCGGTAGTGTTTAGCGCCGCCACAAAATGTCTGGTCAATTTCGCGAACAGCGCAAACATTGCCGCACCCAGGCGCTAATTGCTTTGTGACCCATTAGCGCGCTCTTAGGGCACTAACGGGAGGCGCAAAGCAACCGAATATTTCCCCCTAGGGCTTTTTTCTCTAGAAAAGAGAAAACTGAAAGGTGACCTGATAGAAGTCTTTAGGGTAGATATAGAAGATGTTTCCACTTGTGGGGGAGTCCAACACTTGACACTACAAATATAAGATAGTCACTAATAAATCCAATGAAGAATTCAGGAGGAACCTCCTTTAGCGTGGTGAGAATGTGGAACTCTCGATCCCATGGAGTGGTTGTGGCGAATAGCATAGATACATTTAAGGGGAAGCTAGATAAGTACATGAGGGAGAAAGGAATAGAAGGATATGGTGATGGGGTGAGATAAGGTAAATAGAGTGGGAAGAGGCTCGTGTGAAGCAGAAAGAGTTGGGCCGAATGACCTGTAAATTCTATGTAATTCTTTGTAAAGATCAGCAACATATTGAATTGTGATACCAGTGTTGTAGCTGATCACTGTGATTAACCTGCCTGATTTTGTGTCTTCGCGGAAGGGTTCAGTTGAGGTCTAATGGAGCTTCAATTCAGTGCCCATGGGGATTGGTGCACCCGATGACCTTTCTGGCAGTATGTATTTAATGGGCTTGATATTTATCTAATAACACTGAGTGATTCAAAGCCAGTGTGCACTGCTGCATACTGATGCATACCACACACTGATTCCAGACCTTGGGGCATCAAATGCTCAGACAGAAGGTTGCTATGGTACCAGATGATAATCTCAGACTTTCTCTTACTGGCTTCTTGTCAGAATCAGCCAGTACACTCCTGGAGTTACTTGTTTTCAAATCCCTCCATGGCCTCGCCCCTCCCTTTCTCTATAACCTCCTCCAGCCCTACAACCCTCCGAGATCTCTGCGCTCTTCCAATTCTGGCCTCTTGCACATCCCAGATTTTCATTGTTCCCACAATGGCGGCCGTGCCTTCAGCTGCCTCGGCCCTAAGCTCTGGAATTGCCTCCCTAAATCTCTCCGCCTCTCTACCTCTCTCTCCTTTAAGACGCTGCTTAAAACCTACCTCTTTGACCAAGCTTTTGGTCACCTGTCCAAATAACTCCTTATGTGGCTCGGTGTCAAATTTTGCTTGATAACACTTCTGTGAAGCAGCTTAGGATGTTTTATTATGTTAAAGGTGCTATATAAATGCAAGTTGTTGTTGGGAAGGCTGAAAGCTTGTAAAAATGTCCTGTTTGCAGTGCGCAGTCTAGCACTGAGCCATACAAAGCAGAAGGTCTAAGAAATAATTCCTCCTGGTCTGTAATGGGTTAGCTGATCTCAGCCAGGCAGCAGCTGGAGTGATACAGTTGACCTTCAAGATTTACAATTTACAGGTCATTCGGCCCAACTCTTTCTGCTTCACACGACCCTGGGCAGGTGAAGGGAAAAACCAGCCAGGATTTCTGCTCCCGTTCTCTTGATCGAACTGAGGTGTAAAAGATGATTAAAGGAATTGATGGGATAGATAGAGATAAACTATTTCCACTGGTAGGGGGAGTCCAGAACAAGGGGGCATAACCTTAAAATTAGTGCTAGGCCATTCAAAATTATGTCAGGAAGCACTTCTTCGCACAAAGGGTAGTGGAAATCTGGAAAACTCTCCCCCAAAATGCTATTGAGTCTGGGGGGTCAATTAAAAATGTCAAAACCAAGACTGCTAAGTTTTTGTTAAAAATGAGAAGTCGCACAACACCAGGTTATAGTCCAACAGATTTATTTAAAATTACAAGCTTTCGGAGCTATCGCCCCTTCTTCAGATAGCTCCGAAAGCTTGTAATTTTAAATAAATTTGTTGGACTATAACCTGGTGTTGTGCGACTTCTCATTTTTGTCCACCCCAGTCCAACACCGGCATCTCCGCATCAAGTTTTTGTTAGGCAAGGGTATTAAGGGGTACAGAACCAAGGTGTATAAATTGAGTTAAGATACAGATCAGCCATGATCTAATTGAATGGCAGAAGAGGCTCGAGGGGCTGGATGGCCTCCTCCTGTTCCTATGATTGTTCTTCAGTGATTCTTGCTGGAAAAGTGCTTATGTGTCGTTGTCGAGTGAAAGGCAGGATCAGGCTTGTTGTGATGTCCTCCAAGCAGCCTGCAAAGGCTCACTTACACACTTTTTATTTGATACTTCAACTACGCAACTGTGGTCACAGTGGATTGAGGGAACTCTAGATTATCTCAGTAATCACTATAGTAGATACAGATCACACGTGGGACTCTGTTTACATGCAGTACTATGAGAGCACATGTATCCATGATACTTAATGGGGAAAATGTATTCTACTGAACTGCTATCAAATCTCCAATGTGTATTTGAACAATTACGAGGGGTACTGGCATAGTGTGGTTAGTGGTAAGTCAGAGGTGACACTGTTTTATAAGGACAGCGACATTATACCATGTAACACATAAGGTATTTGTCATAAATCGCAAGTAACAACTCAGGAAGTACTACTGGGCGGCCAGCTGGGGCGCCGTCCAGGGAGTATAAATACTCAGGCATGGGCCCACCTTGGGCAGAGACAATCTGGAAACAGGAAGCTAGTGACTGCTAACTAGACCTCCATGTTTTGTTACAAGTTGATTAAAGCCTTGCTTTATGTTCAAGTGCGTAGTGAGTCTTTATTACGTCAGTATTATTCTGCTGCTAAAGTGGGGTTGTGTGCAGCTTGGCCTGGCCCTTGAAGAGCACAAGGTCTAGTGGCTATTCATAGACACATCCTGAAGTTAATTAGAAACAAATTCCTGTTTGGCACACCCTGAGGTCAACTGGAGCCTAATTTATTTATCTATCTCTGTAAAGTGGCTGTTGGGACATGTTGGAGAGTTCAGAGTTAAAAATTCAAACTGAACTGTACAACTATAACTCGTCATGGAGCAACAGGCTACTTAGGGATAACAGGAGAGGTGGAATAGTCGGCTGTCTATGAGCGTGGGGGGGCGGTGGAGGGAATGAATTATTTTCTGCTCCAGATGTTCTCTTATCATCTACAAGGAAAGCCTGTGTAAGGAAATACGTGACTGGAACAACCTCAACCATGAGTGATTAATGTATAACCTTAGTAATGAGCATAACAGATATAGGCAGAGGGATCAATTAACCGTAGTACAGAATTGATGTTTGTTACAATTTGGGTAAAGTAAGTTTTCCTTGGGAATGTCCAGAGACAGCTAAATCATGCGGTAGTTAATCATGAGGGAGTCCAATGGATTAGAAGTCCAAAGGTCTACTTATCTGTGAAATGTACTTCTGAGAAAAACGTCCCAAGGCGCTTCAGAGATGTAACCAAAAAATGGACACTGTGCCAAAGAAGGAGATATTAAGAGGAGTGACCAAAAGCTTTGACGTGGATTTTAAAGCAGTTCTTATAGGAGGCTAGGGATGCAGAGACTTGGAGGGGTTTAGGAAGGGAATTTCAGAGAGTAGAACCTAGGGGGGCGATTTTCTGACGTCGGAGGAGGCGGGTTTGGAGGCGGGAAAGGCGGGAAAATCAGATTCAAAGGGGTCGGGTTTGGAACCCGCCTCCAACCCACCTCCGTGGGATTTTGCCGGTGCCGGTTTTGGAGGTCGGGAAATGCTCCCGCCTCCAGCTGGCCATTGCGCTATTTAACCTCCTTAAATGCTCGTTAAAGGCCTCTCCATGCCTATTTTGAGAGGCCCTCCTGATTTTTCCAGCATTTCAGCGTGCTCCACCCACCTCCTGAACCACGCCAGGTAAACCTGGCGGGTTGACTCGTGGGTGGCCTCCTCACTGCTGCAGGTCTAACAAGACATCGTTTATTGCAGCAAGGATTACTTGCAGGTGCCAGACCTTGGCTTTAAAAGGTCTCTGAGCACTTTTAGAAGGCCTTTCGAAGTCGGAGGTGCTGCAGCTTGACTCCATCAACTGTGGGACTTCCTTGGAAGACCCTCTCCCTGCTTGCAATGAGCGCTTCCCTAAAGGAGGCATCTGCAAGCAGAATGGGAACCATTCGTTTTCTTTCTGCATCAACCTCAGATGAGGAGGAGGAGGAGGGTCTGGAGGAGGAGGAGGAGGAGGAGGTCAGAGCGCCAGTGTATCGACCAGCAGCAGCAGCAGCACGCGAGCACATGGCTGCCCGGGATGCAAGGGATGAACTTATCATGGCCAGATTTGCATAGGTTGCCCAAGTTGGCACATGTCCTTGGCTCCATCCTAGGACATCATTGACAATGGACATGACTCTCTGGCCTCCTTTCACTCAGGCCACCAACCTGACAACGCAAGTGTGATGGTGCCCGCAATGTGGAGCTGCCTAAGGCGAAAGAACAGATGGCATAACGCCAACATTTTGGCTTCAAATCATTTTAATACTTTCCAACAGGGATGGCATTTCATCAATACACAGAAACAATCTCCCAATCTGCACACAGATCTGGAGGTTCTATCCCTTGCCAGCTGTACCCACACAGCCTTGGTTTCTTTGGCAGGCCTCTTCCTCCGAGATGAGTGGAAGAGCACCTCCATGCTAGCTGTCACCCCCTCCAACAACATTTGCAGCGCCTCATCCGAGAGCCTCGGGTAGGCCCTTGCCTTGGAATTGGACATAGTGGTTTCTCAAAAGATGTTGGAGGTGGTGCAGGAGACGCAGAAATGCTGTGGGATGAGCCAAGGGAGCAAGAAGTCATAAAATCAAACTGGAAAAGTGCTGTCAACAGAGGCGAGTTTCAGTCCCAAAACACTAATTGAGCAAGGGCATCCCACACCTCTGAAATCAAGTGGCCAATCATGGGAAAATCGCAAATTTTTGAAAACTATCAGTGGAGGCGAGTTTCAAACCCACCCAAACCGAAACCCGCCTCCATCTCGCCTCCAGTGGGAAAATCGCCCCCAAGGTGGCTGAAGGTACAGCTGCCAATGGTGAGGGGCGTGGGGGTGGGGGGGGGGGAAGGGAGGCGAAAAGCATGAGGATGGAGTTAGAGGAATGGGGAGACGGGCTTGTAGGCCTGGAGGAAGCTACAGAGATGGGAGCAAACCGGTCACTTCACTAATCTGCATTAAACGTTCTGATATCAAACATAATGTGGGCCAACTATAATTCAGAGCTCTCATTACACTACTCTGATGGCGGGACTTAATACTAATTACCACCGGCACATTTCCCATCTCAGTCTGCCCTCTTAGCTGGACGTAAAAGATCCTATGGCACTTTTTCAAAGAAGAGCAAGGGAGCTCTCCCCGGTGTCCTGACCAATATTTATCCCTCAACCAATATCATGAAAAACAGATTATCTGGTCGTTTGCCTCATTGCTGTAGGTGGGATCTTGCTGTGTGCAATTTGGCTGCCGTGTTTCCTATGTTACAACAGTGACTACACTTCAAACAGTACTTTATTGGCCCTGAATTTCCGATCGGAGGCTTCCTTCGGGCGGATGCCTCCGATCGGAAAAAAAATCTATGAACCTACCTGCTGGTTCCGTAGATCCCGAGGCTTCCGATCCTGGGCTTCTCCGGGTCTGCGCGGGCAGAGGCCCAGGTATCCCAGGGGCGCATGCGGTTCGCAAGTGCCCCTGGGATCACGTGGGCCATGGGGAACCAATCAAAGAAGGGAATCCTCTTTCATACTTTTGATAGGTCTGTAGGGACAGAACTGTCAAAAGTATGAATGGGGATCACATTTAAAAACACACTAAAACATTAAATACATTTTTTTTTAATTACATAATTAAAATTAATTAAAATTCCGTTTAATTAAATATTTTTTTAAAAATTGATTTTTTTTGAAAGAAAATAAATTCAATGTTTTTATGGGGCTAAAAATAAACGTACCTTTTTGAAGAGTATTTTTAATTTATAAATGAGTTATCAAATTTAATTTTTCAATTTTTCAACACTCTTCAGCTGGTAAAAGCAGGCCTTACACATGCTTTTACCAGGCATAAGAATTCTGTGGCCTTTCAGCGGGTGGAAGTTGTGCAAAAAGCGCAGCTCTCCACCCACAGAGGCCCTTTTCCCGGGCAGGCGGGCGAGAATTCTTGACAGATCGCAAGTGCCGGGCATGCCTGAAACCGGCACTCGCGAGGCCCCTATGGGAGCGTACACACCCCGTACCTACCCGCGAGGTTCGGAAAATCCGGCCCATTGACTGTAAAGCGCTTTGGGACGTCCTGAGGTTGTGAAAGGCGCGAGGTTTTTTTTCTTATTGATCCTCACGGGCTGTCTACGGAAGCTTGCATTTCATTGTATCGACACTTGCCCTCTGATATCGGTGCTCTCGGTTAACCAACATGTCACATCTAAAGTCAATAATCTGATGTTAGCCAGCACTATACCTCAACCCCTATGTATTATAGCACAATCCACAGGGATACCCAGTGCCTTAGTAATGGATTTAAATGCTAATCTGCTGTTTGTATGCATGATCCCAGGAAGCAGGAGTAATGAAGTCAAGACCGATAGATTTTCCAGCTCTGCTTAAGATGTGGTGTAACACCATGCCTTCATCACCTAAAATGGGTTAATAAATCCAGTGCAGTTTCCATAGTAACATCGCACATCACTCTTAACAACATAAATAATTGAACAAATGAAATATGTGTGAGAAAGGAAAACTGCAATTGCAGCCTACTTTTAGCTGGTGCTACATGTGACAATATTTTTTAATTTGCCCATTTCATTTTGCTAACCAAGACTGCTGGGAGTGGACAGGGATTACTGCAATTCCACAATAATTGTTACTTCATTCATCTTCCCCATAACTCCCTTTCCCACTGCTCTTTATTTCTTGCAATCAATTTTTTTTTTCATGCTGGTTGAAATTCAGGATATCAGTGCTTGGGGCAATGACGCACTTTGGGCTTCCAGTATCAGCACCAACCACTCCTAAACAAGCTACGCCTCCCTGTAACAATGTACCTCAGCCCAAACACAGACGCCTGCCCTCGCTGCGCCAGTGTGGCCATTCCATTGTGTACACCCAGCTATCCTTGGGGCCTCTCAGTGAGACTGTCAATATAGTGGTGATTTGAGCCGAATTTTGGCCAATTTTATTTTTGCTCTCAGCCAGTGCTAACTCACAACTGGGTCAGGGACTGCCCAGAGTAAAATAACAACAGAGAGTGCTGGAAACACTCAGCAGGTCAGTCAGCATCGAGGAGAGGAGAAACAGAGTTAACGTTTCGGGTCGAACCCTTCGTCAGAACTGGAAAAGGTTAGGGAGGAGAGATTTTTAAGCAGGGGCAGGGAGGAGGGGAGGAAGGAATAAAGGGAAGGTCTGTGATAGGATGGAAGGCAGGAGAGATTCAATGACAAAAGGGATGATGGTGCGAGGCAAAAGGAGAGGTAATGGGATAAGTTAAGAAACAAAAGCTGGCTCTAGATGATGTGTGAATGATGATGGCAGCAACATTAACAGCTACTATGTGAGGAAACAAGAGAGAAAAAAAAGAAAGAAATACAGGGGCCGAGGTTATAGTCTGAAATTGTTGAACTCGATGTTAAGTCCAGAAGGCTGTAAAGTGCCTAATAGAAAGATGAGGTGCTGTTCCTCGAGCTTACGTTGAGCTTCGTTGGAACAGTGTAAGAGGCCGAGGATGGAGAGATCAGAGTGGGAGTGGAGCGGAGAATTAAAGTGACAGGCGACCGGAAGCTGCCCAGACTAATTTCATTTAGGACCCTTGCAGCTGGCAGAAAAAGGCACCTTTAATATTATCAGCCTGGGTTGGGTCCCAGGGGTGAAAGGAAAGTGCGTTAAATCAGTGTACCACCCAGTTTTGCCCACCCTCTGCAATTTACCATTTTATTTTTCTCCAGTCCTTTAGGTCTAAAGTGCCATGCAGCAGTCAACCTGCTTTTAGGATTCTGCTGGCAATGATCTACGACCATAACAAATAGGAGCAGGAGCAGGCCATACGGCCCCTTGAGCCGTGCAGTAAGATCATGGCTAAACTTCTACATCAAATCCACTTTCCTGCCCTATCGGTACCAGATGTAAGGAGGAGTGACTCAACCATGGAGCTTACCTCTCTCCCCATGCGGAAGTGCCTAACCTATATTTGGTGTTTGTCCCTGTTAACATAAGGAACTTGCCATGTGCGGAATTAAAGGTGTAAACTAAATGGAAATCAACCAATGTATCCTTAAATGACTGCTTTTAGCAAGCATTTTTGGTACCGCTAAATACCTAGATATAGGTTACTGAAAAGATAGCAACCCACAGGAGTGGAATAGTTTTGCATTCAGTTCAGAAGGATATGCTGATAGGGTTTGATGAAGGGTGGGAGGCAACGTTCTGTTTGCCGGTCTCGGGCTCTTTCAAATTTAAGTTTTGCGCAGCGCAAAACTGTGACTGGGCCGTGCAGACCCTTAAAGGGGCCACGCACTGAAAAAAAAATCGGAGTGACTCCTGCCAACGACCGGAAGCTGCGCTGAAGCGTACCTACTGTGCATTAATCTGGAACCAGAAGCATCTTTTTTTTTCCACAGAGCATTGTTCCTCACAGCCTGATCTCTCCCGGCATTTTCCCTCACAGCCCACTCGCTCCCGGCATTTTCCCTCACAGCCCACTCGCTCCCGGCATTTTCCCTCACAGCCCACTCGCTCCCGGCATTTTCCCTCACAGCCCACTCGCTCCCGGCATTTTCCCTCACAGCCCATTCGCTCCCGGCATTTTCCCTCACAGCCCACTCGCTCCCGGCATTTTCCCTCACAGCCCACTCTCTCCCAGCATTTTTCCTCACAGCCCACTCCCTCCCGGCATTTAAAAAAAAAAATTTCAACGAACCCGCTCCTGTGACGAACCGACAGCGCGCATGCGCAGTCCGCTTCCGGCTCGTTGGCAGCAGTTGCGTCCAAAAAAAATTAGGGGGAACAGTGGTGGGAGGAGGCGCATGGGGAGCATAAACAATGGCATGGACCAGTTGGGCCGAATCGTCTGTTTCTGTGCTGTAGACTCTATGGGCTGGATTTTGTCAATGGGGAGCTTTTGGAGGCGGGACTCCCACTTGTTGGGTTTTAGTCCCGCCTCCATCGACTTGTGGTCAACCCACGCTATTTTCCCTTGATTGACCTTGTTAAGCCCGCCCAGCGGGCCAAGCAGGCCAATTAAGGGAAAGCCGGTTACTGGTGACATCAGCGAGTGACGTTTCATCTGTCAAGAGCTTTTGACAGATGAAATGTCAGCGTTTGACAGCTCTGTGAAGCTGTCAAACACTGACAATCTATCTTCTAAGTTGAGTCTTTACTCAAGACTCAATTAGAAAGCCTTCCTGAGCAGAAAGCAGAAGGCTGCAGCTTTTGACAGTTCAGCGGCCATTCTGCTTTCTGTGCCGGTGAGCTGAGGGACTCCCGAGACCTGAAGGGAGGAAGTCTGCAGGAAGAGGTAAAGGTAAGTAAAACTTATTAAAACACTTTACACTCACCTCACACACTTACCTCTGCACACATGCACCCATCGCTCACCTGCACACCAGACATCTCAGCCCCTCCGACCCCCGCAGACCCACGGCTCGCCTCGCTGACCCTGGCGAAGTTCGGAGCCGTCGGGAAGCCCACACTTTAGGGCTCAAAATAGGGATTAGCCAAAAAACTGCCTGTTAACTACCTGTTAACAGGCAGTTAATTAGCACTAATCCCCTTCCCGCCTCGAGGAGACGGGACCCGGCGCGGGTCGGGTACCCGCCTCCTGGGAAGATGGCACGAAGGTGGGTTGGGGGCGGGATGGGTACCCGCCCCCAAATTCTGTCATTTTCCCGGCAAACCCGCCTCCCCAGGGCTGGCAAAATCGCCCCCTATGTAACGTCTAAGGGTCCCAGGCAATGTTCCCTTTTGGGGGTCTGTACGGCCCATTTAACGGGCTGCGCGGCACATTCAAAATTCCATCCATGCGCGCTTTTTTCAATTTAAAAGCCAGCTCACAAGCAGCGCGGGGCCTGCAGGGACAGACACAAAGCTGGTCTCTCTATTCTGAACGCAGAATATTACAGCACAGAAACAGGCAATTTAGCCCATCAGGTCTCTGCCAGTAGTTTTCTATGTATCCACAAGTAGTCTAATCCCACAATTCCTGTTAATTTCCCCTATGCTTTAATGTTCCTTTTTTTTTCCAAACAATGTCTAATTTCTTTTTTTAAATAATTTAATTTGCTTTAACAAGCTGCAATTCTTATCTCTCGGAGATACACTTCCTAAAGTGACATTTCTGTCTCCAGGGTTATTTTTTTCTTGTTGCTTCTCAGAAGTCTTATGGCCATATTAATTCTGCTTAGTGTTAAATCCCAAAATCCTTTTAAGCAATTGACTTGCGCCCAATGGGAGGTGGATTGAAATTGCAAGAGCAAATTTCACTTTCTAAGTGTCGCAGCTTCCTGAGAGCAAACTTTATTTCCTCCTTCTGAGCTTATGTAAGCAGGTCCCTGATGTGAAAGGAGAGTGAAAGTATCATGCCCTTAAATTAGTCATTGATTTGTTTGATCTTCAAAGTGACAGAATGTTTAGCAGCTGGCACTATGAATAATTAATAAATCATAAATATCAGTATAATTAGCATCAACAGGAGAAACAGCCTTTTAAACCAGATTATATCTTGACACATTCCCTCACATCTTCATCTCCAGGTTGCCACCTGATTCGCTTAAGGTTCCTATTACCTTCCCCAGGAAACCTCTTGGCACTTCCTTAACCCTTTCCCGTCTCCCTCCGGTGCAGTTTAGACACTCTGCTACACCTCACTTACAAATACAATTAATCTCAGAGCTTTCTAAAATCGTCCCCAGCTGGTGTGGGGCTGCTGGCTTTTTATAAATAATATCGATCATTCGATCCCCGAGGTTTTCTTGCACCATCCGTCAGGAAGAAGGCCTAATCCCAAGCCTCTGCCTATTTTTCTGACTGAGAAACCTCGGTGACGGTCCAGTGCCCAACAGTGGGAGCCACTATCGTGTCGCCAACCCTCCAGGATTGCGCTGGAGTCTCCAGGAATTAAAGATTAACCTCCTGGACCCTGCTACGAGCAAACCCAGGAGACAAACCCATAGGGCCATTGTGTTTATTTTCATTGTTTTGATCATTTTCATTTATTAGTTATAAGAATATTGGAGATGGGGGTGGCGGGGGGAAAGGGCTGTTTGACTGACAATGAGCAATCATCCAATGGGATACTGAAGATTCTGTTTGCTTTCCAGTGGGCGTGGGAAGGGGCTTCGCTGTGAGGGTGGGGGCAGGGCGGTTAGAGGTGAGAAAGTCATGTGATGATAAAATCCAGGAATACATCCAACCAGAGTTGGCAACCCTAAGACACTACCAGAGTCGGAAAGAGTAAGAGAGACGAGGCAAATCGGTGCCAACCGTGTTTTAAAAGCCTGTAGCTTGTAGGAGGAAGGGAATTCCAAGGGAGGGAAGGTTCCATCAGCTTTTAATTCGCGGGAAAAGAAACAATTGGGAGTAGATGGGGGTCCATTTTGATTTTTGGGGCCTCTTACGGGTGGCCGGCCAAAAATGTTGAGGCCCCAACCTCATTTAAATTTGTCAGGCGAGCTGCGGAGGCCAAACACGGGACCTGATGCAGCTCGCCGCTCTTTGACCTCGGGGATGTGGGCCGGCTGGGACTCCGGTAGAGGCCCACAGGTAGGTGCTCGGAAGGGGTGGAACACAATGTTGAGGTGAGGGCTGGGCCGGCAGTGGCCTGCAGTATTTTTGGGGAGCCAGGAGGTGTCCAGTTTTGGTCGTGGAGACACGAGGGAGAAATTCAAGCGTTGGAGGCAGTGCAGAAGAGGAGAGGCACGAGCCTGATTACTTGTGTCACAGGTCTGAGTTATGTGGAAAGTCTGGAGAAACTTTCAGCTTGGAAAGGAGGTGTCCCAAGAGGTGATCTTGTGGAAATATGTAAGATACTGAAGGGAATGGAAAAGGTAAAGCTGGAATTTTTAAAAATTCATTCACGGGATGTGGGCGTCGCCGGCAAGGCCAGCATTTATTGCCCATCCCTAATTGCCCTCGAGAAGGTGGTGGTGAGCCGCCTTCTTGAATGCAACTGAGTGGCTTGCTAGGCCATTTCAGAGGGTAGTTAAGAGTCAACCACATTGCTGTGGGTCTGGAGTCACATACAGGCCAGACCAGGTAAGGACGGCAGATTTCCTTCCCTAAAGGACATTAGTGTTACTTTTAAGTTAAATAGCAAAGGTAAGACAAGGGGACATAGATTCAAGCTAGTAACAGGTAAATTTAGGACTGATATCGGTAAATTCTTGTTTAATCAAAAAGTGATTAATGTCTGGAATAGACTTGCAGGAAGAGTACTGGAGGCGAAACCATTGGAATCTTTAAAGAAAGAAAGACTTACATTTATATAGTGCCTTTAATGACCTCGGGACGTCCCAAAGCACTTTACAGCCAATTAAATACTTTTGAAGTGTAGTCACTGTTGTAAGAAACAATTAGATACTGAAATGGGTTGATTTTTCTGGGGGCGGCTGAAATAAGATGAGTGGAGTGGCTCGTCCTCATTCATAATTATACTGTGACTCCTTGCTGGAACAAAGTTGCTCCCTGTAGCCTGGGAGCACTAAGGGCAGATTTAGTTCCCCAAATGCCACCCAGGCTGGGATCTGCTAACTCGATGCAGACCAAGCATCGAACTGGAACGTTACTTGTCTGTATAGCTCAGCGACTCAATTCCCATCAGCTGAGCTACAGAGGGAGCCTGCAGCTATCCTGGCTAACGCACTCCTCCAGGCTCTCTGTTGCTTGCTGGAAAAGTGTGAAGAGCTGTGCAATTCCCAACAGTTGCTGACGATTTCTTTGCTATTTCCCAATTCATGCTAACATGCACACCGACCCCGTCCCACCCCTCTCCCAAACCACCACCCTCTGGACGCCAGAGGGTGCTCATTAGACCCATCACCTCCTGAAGGTTACTGTTACCAGAGGGCAATGTTGCAGTGTCAATACTGATGCAAAATTGAATTATCTAAATAAGTTGGAGCAAATTCACTCGACAACAACGTGGTTATCATTGTGACGGTGCCGTGTAATGATGCGCCTGGCATTCGGGATGTTGCAGTTGATCAGAGGCTTTTGGGGAATGTTTAAAAGTTCTTTCCATTTGGTCCGTTCTGTGTCCGCCTTTGCGTTACAGAGTGACTTCCAAGGACAGCCCTGACTTAGCCGGCAATGCTGTAAATGCAATTGGTGCATTACCATCGCCTCCCGAAGAACACAGGCCACTTCAACTGGTGGCCATCTTGGAATTCTTTGGAAGTACAGGTTGAGCGTCCTGAATCCGGCAACCTCGGGACCGAGGCCGAGCCGGTTTTCGTGTTTTTCCGGACTTCGGAATGTGTTTCTGATGTCCGAAGTCCGGAAATATCGCAACCTGGGCTCGGGCGTTTCAGTCTTCGGACATCAGAAACATGTTCCTAGTCCGGAAATGCCTGGACCCAGGTTGCGATATTTCCAGTTTTTGGATGTCACCTTGTCATTCTTCTCCTCACGGGCCTTGTAGTCCTCGCTTCTTTCGAAACGGTTTGACAGGGTGTCCGGATTCCGGAACATTTTACGGATTCCGGACGACCCTGCCACCAATCGTCCCGGATTCCGGAACATTCCGGATTCCGGAACTCCGGATTTTGGACGCTCAACCTGCAGCAGCATTTAAAGATGGGCACCATTTTTATAGATAGTCGCCATTTTATCTGGCTGTAAGGGGCTTGAGAGTAAAGAAATAAAAACAGAAAATGCTGGAAACACT